>BMAU01021004.1:372500-1036096 GCA_019973935.1 Trichonephila clavipes
AGCAAGATACCTTCTAGGGTAACCACATCTTAAAGTTGAATGTTTTTTCAAACGGAAAATCAAACATCGAAAAGGGGAACTTTAATTCAAATACTTTTACTTTATATTACGTGAATGAAAAAAAAGGGGAAAAAGATAAAAAAAAAATCAAATAAAAGAAACTCAAAAAGAAATGTTTAAGTGAAGCAAGTCAGTGACAAGTTAAATTAAAGTACGCTTTATTTGAAAGTTAGACGCATAAAGGTTCTACATTTCCTTTTGACTACATCATTTAATCCATATTCAAAAAGGAAAAATCTAATATCCTTTTCTGTGTAGTCTAAATTCATTTCAGGCCCTTACAGTGCCTTAAAATGACGTTTGAATTGATTTCTTGATGCATTTTATACAAACACTTATTTTTAAATTTTTATTTCCTTTCATTTAAATGCTCGATGAAAAAGAAACTTTCACGATTCATCAAGCAACAAAATTAATATACTAGCTAAATGAAATTCTATACTTCATGAGCTTTTGTTACAACTACTTTTTCAATTCCTACTATTATATAGTTCACTCACTCCCTATATTTATATATCTTGTTCAAATCTTAAATCGTATATAAAATATATATTTTCTATTCATCCATTCAAGTTCAAATACATTTTTTAAACTTGTAGTGGATGACACTTGATGTTAATACAGTTTTTTTCAAATATTAATTCATTAATTAAATAAAAAAAATAAGTAAATACTAACGAACAAAAATAACAGTCCAACACATATAGAAAGAAAAATTTTGTTCGTTGTATTCCTGTAGCGCAATGGATAGTATATATATATATATATATATATATATATATATATATATATATATATACGTTGGACTTCTAATCCAAAGGTCGTGGGTTTAAATCCCACGTGGGATGACCTATTTTCTGAGAACGTGGTTTCTTTTATACTATACTAATTTACCAGAAAAATTTAATTAAAATAATGAAAAAACAGTAAAAAACAAAACAAAAAAAAGTACAACACCCTATACAGAAAAAAAAAATGAAAAATTGCAAGGAAAATTGCGTTCTATTCTGTCACTTAATATTGTGATTCTGCCACATGTATATACATATTTATATTAATTATAACTATTAATTAAAGTTACTAAAAATAAAATTTTTCTATGTTGACCTTAGTAGGAATTGTTTAAAAAATATATATATATATATATATATATATATATATATATATAACTTGTTTATTTCAAATGTGTATATATATATATATATATATAGAGAGAGAGAGAGAGAGAGAGATGATATATATATATATATATAAATCTTGTATTAATAGTTTATTGCATGCTAGTGGATTTTAAAATGTTGTTTAGTACACTAAAATTCAAATTCAGATAGAAAGGAATATTTCAGGGGTTTTCGATCATAGCTCAATCTTATATAACTTTGATTTGATTTGAATGAGTACTATTATTATTATTATAATTTGCTTATTCTTAAAATGATATTGTCAAAACCAACGAGTCGTAATTTGGTTCCTTAAGCCATCAGAATTATTCATAATCTGCATGTACAAAATTATTAGAAAATTGGTAAAATCATTTTAAATTATTAATTTAATAATTATTACTAATACTTAAATATAGGCACACACAGGTGTGAAATCTATCACATCTGTCTTTTTATGTGTCACACGCACAGTGTGACATATAAAAAGGAATAACAAATAAAAATTTTATTTAATTATTTGCTCTTATTTTCTAAAGCTTAAAATTATCATTGTTACAATGAAGTTTTAAAAATAAAGAAATTTTCTAACGCATAAGTTTCAATCTGTAAGCCATTGTAATTATCTTTTCTCTGAGAAACGTTAATATAGATTAAGAAAACGTTATTGCAATACAAAATAAAATTTCATTTCCTAGCTGTTTATTTCTGACAGACCAATTTCTTAATCTCAGAAGTATATTTATTTTATCGGATTTTAATCAAGGATTTGTTTGCAGTTAATTTATAAAAATATTAACTCACTCGTGGTATCTAAAAGGAGTTTAATTAGTTTTGTTTTTTGACAAATTGATTAATACATATCACAAATTCAATTTACAATAGAATTTAACTAATCTTAGAATACTCTTTGAAAAAAAATGTGGGTTAAGTTACTAACTTGTACCATATTAGATTCAATGTGGTGAAGAAGATTTAAATTTTTAACCAGTTTGGGGGAATGAGGGTCTTTGTTTGTAGCCTTAATAACTAAAGCGTGTTTAGAATGGTGACGAAACAGATTAATCATTAAGTAAAAATTATTAAGTGAAGTCTTAAGCATATTTATTGAACAGAAAACTTGATATTTTTATGCGAGTTTAAGGTATCCGACTACGTTCAGAACCGTGATTTTGCAAAAGTGTATAAATGAACAATATTTATGATATTTAGTGTCACTTAGATTAGAAAATGTATATAAAATTGTTTTAAGAATAGTATTACATTAAAAAATTATTTAAGTACAATATTTTGACAAAAAATGAGCATTGAATGAACCATTTTCACAATATTCTCCTTTTGTGAAAAATGCTTCTATTTTAATATTTTGCCTGTACATGGCTCAAACCTCTGTACAGAGGCTCAACTAGAATTTTTGAAACATATGACTTAGAAGTGGGTTTATCCATGTTTTACGACAACAGAGGGGAGAAATTTTAACAAAAAGAAAACGCCGATAATTATTTCAATTGGTTGTAACTCAGAAAAAAATGTGAATTTTACAAAAATACTATCAAAGCCTCTGTATAGAGGTCTGAGCTATATATATGTAAAATATTATTGCAATAGAAGCTTTTTTGACAAAAGGAGAATATTTTGAAGAAAGGTTATTCTAAGTTATTTTTTTGCCGAAATATTATATTTAAGTAATATGTTTTTTGTCATAATGTCTTTAAGATAATTTTATAGATGTATTCTAATCTAAGTGACACTAAATATCACAATCATGAAAATACCCATTTATGTGCATTTTTAAAATCACGATTCCAAACGTAGTCGGATATCTTAAGAGAACGAGTTAATCTATTTTGAATTGTGTGAAAAATGCATAATAATAAATGATTAATTTGTATTATATTATTTCAGGGGTATTTTTAAAACTTCGTATTATAAAGAAATGCTGTCCTGCACTAAACTAAAGTTCTATCTTAAAAACAAAATGATTTTGCATACTTAATGTAGTTTATACAGGGTGTCACAAAAATAGCTCCCAAACTCTACACAACCAGTTTCCTCGTTGGGAGTACATAATAAATGATTAAAAAACTAAACCTGTACAAAACTATACAAAATACTATGCTGTCTATACAAAAAACAAAGTATGACGCCTCAATCGTATATTAGACGCATCAATAGCAGTATTTTCAAATATGTATAAGGGCAGATGTTCAAAGTGTCTGTCATACAGATCGAGGCAGGCTAGAGCCTTCCTCGGAACGGATGAGTACACACAGTGACGTAGCGTGGTCTTTCACCGCCTGGGGCTGACCGGAAATTTGTCGTCTCTTCACACATTTTTATTATTATTCAAGAAAATTAGTAAAAGTAAAAAAAAAGCAGCTTTAAACTTTTTTATTGATTAAAAATGCCCTTTTCGTGTTTTTTTCATAGCAAAATCTTTTATAGAATTGCAAATATCAATATTTATGTCATGTTTAACTGTCAGAATAGATAATTTTGTTAGCCTTAACGGGGACATAGTCGATCTGAGATAATTTTCCATTAATTTTAGCTATATATATATATATATATATAGAGAGAGAGAGAGAGAGAGAGAGAGAGAAGCTTCTTTCGCAATTGGCATTACTGATGACAGATGTTAAAAAATTTTCAACATTATGTGACAATGTTTGGTAAGCTATCTACAAGTTTGGACTCAATCATGTATTTTAATGAACGTAGAGAGCCAGAGCTAATGAGTTGTTTTTTACAGCCTGGGCCTGTTGCAGCTACGAAAGCTTGTAGAAGTACGTGCTCAAGTTGGAAATCTTCTTTAATAATGTCTTGAGAAGCTTGATCTCAGTTAAGTTCGTCCATGCTCACTACCACTTCAGGCCTTAAAAAGCATATTTTTGCGCTAAATTCTGCAACTGTTGGAATCTTTCACGAATTTTAGCAGTTACTCTGTCTATTGAAGAAAATATTGTTCGCCTCATCTTCGTACGATAACTAAACATCTTTACTTCCGTCGCCAAATATATGCTTCCTTGTGATTCGTCTTGGGGTTCAAAAGAAATTTCAAGCTCCTCACAGAAACTTTTAGTATATATAAAACCGTCATCCATGAATTCCTCTCGTTTTGTTTCTAATATGGTCTGTAAAGCGCTTATGTTTTAGCACATTGATGGGTATTTAGTCCCTCTGTTTGCAAATAATTTTGTGTGTGAGAATCATTGACTTCACACAGTACCGGTTGCCAGAAGCCTAATTAGCATAAAAACGAATGCGATTGCATACTGACTAATAAACTTCCTGCATCTGTGCGTGCATTATCGTTTCCATCAGGTTCGGCGCTCGGGCGCGATTTGGAGTTTGAAATATTTTTTAAATTTAAATATCGTGGTGCTTGTCACCGCCCCTTTTCGTATGCCGCCAAGGACCATGGCCCTCTCTGCACCCTCCATGCTACGTCACTGAGTTCATACGTCACAGAAGAGCGGTGTCCACCGAAGTACAAGCAGCATGTAGACGAGCCACTAAGTCTGTGTAGTCACTATGTCTCACTACATTAAATCTTTGAGAATGATTAATTGGAAAGAAACCCAACTGTATGAGATCTGACGATTATGTCAGGCAATAGAATCAGATGCACATGTCTGATGTAGCGGCCGGAGTATGTTATATGCAGCCAATCACATGCAGGAGCACAGAAATGCACCTATGAAGAACCATAACTCATGCATCTTCATTTAACGTATTTTTTCGTATAAACTATGGGTCATACAGGTACACTACTTTATGCATTTTTTATGTACTCTTAACGAGGAATCTGGCTAATTATTTTTGAGCACAATTTTTGGGACACCCTGTATTTCAAAGTATGGAACGAAAGATAAAACTAATGCTTTTCGTTACAGATGCACATATTTAGTGTCAATTCTGTGAAAGGGCATATGCGTGAAGGACCTGTGGATGATGAGAAAAATGCTTTATAAGCAGATGTGACAATTTTTGTGCTTCATTCGCGTGTCAGATTCTGTTTTTTTTCAGCATTCAGTAAGAGAATTTCAAAAATAAATAGTTAACCGTCAGCTTTTTGATCAGTGGTTTCCAAAGTTGTCTCTAAGGACTCTCAGGAATCCCAGAAATTATTCAAGGGGGATGAGGAAAATCAAGAGTAATTTGGGGGAGGGGTCCCTGAACAATATCAAGGGGTTCACGCAAGGTTTAATATAAAAAAAAATTGATCTGTTTTTATATTTATGGAAATTTAAATAAGTAAGAATAGTTCACTTGGATATTCCCGAGGGAGTGTTGAATCCTTTTGCGCGTGGGCTAGCTTCGATCCCCAAAGCATATGAATCCATATTAATACAGGAGCCTATAATTGAAATAACTACAAATGAGTGACTTAAACCTGTATTTGAACTAGGATACCACGCATTCTGGTTCCAAAAATAGATCCCAATTTTTTATCCTGCATTATGGGTTATTGTACAGAAGTTGTTAACTACTTTCTCGTCTTCCAATTTGGTAGAACGTGGATCAGGGCCGTAAAAAACCTCTTCACACACAAAAAAAGAAACAGACTAAAGACTAGTGCTCGTGGGGATTTGTGGTTGCTACTCACAAACATTGAGACGAACATAAATACACTCTTATAACATCTCATAAAGTTCATCCAAGTCATTAATTTTGCAATTTCAAACAAAAGTTATAATTTAAATAAATGATTTTTCAACAAAATGTTTTATAAAATTTGTAAACTTTATATTGAGTATTTATTTTTTCACTCAAGGGGTTTCGGAAAGTTTTGACTTTAAAAGGGGTTCCGAGGGCAAGTTTTAAAAATAAAAGGTGTTCAAGGGCAAGTTATGAATATAAAAAAGGGATCCGTGGGTTAAAAAAATTTGGGAACCACTGCTTTAGCTCTTGTCTTGTCCTTATACCGCGTACACATTTCTAAAGTTTAAATTAATAAAAAAGTAATTTATTGCAAATACCTGTTTGTAATCATTTCGTGTTCGATCTAATGGTTTCCCCATCATGATGCGTTCGTATCCCCTCGGGAACCCTAATGATCAGAGGGTTCTTCACCTCAGGCAACATGAGGAGGTAGTACCACGACATGTTTATTTCAGAAATTAAATTTATTTGCTTTCAGTTAAATATTGATACTTTAAGAGTAATGAATTACATTTTTTGAAGTTAAAAAAAAACATTTTCCCTTTAGTATGTACATTTAATGCGATTAAAGTTTATCCGTCTTTTTCTAAATATTTATGAAAGACGAAATTAATTAAAAACACTATATGAAAAACACCGAATAATATTGATTTATCTCAACTCGAATTTTCAAAAAATATAACTATCAGTTAATGCAAAGAATATTTTTTTTCTTTCAATCCAAAATTGCTGAAAACAGATAAGTGTTTTATTTTTAGCTGCATACGAAAACAACATTACTTCAAAAAAGACACTAAAAATATTAAAATGCATCACAAAAGTAACTAATTCTTTTACTCTATGGTACATTATCGCACGTCCTTTATTATTTAATGTAATTCAATTAACTTTTTAAAACTGAATGATATTCATTTAATCCGATTAAAATTGATTAACTTTTTTAAATCTCATTTAGACCGTCATTACTTAAAACCCTAACTTAAAACATTAAGCGACATGAAATTAATCTAAGTGAACAAAATTCGTTTTCAGTTATTTATTTAAAAATACTTATTTTTTATAATTTTTATTTGGAGCTTTTTTGTAGTTTCTAAGCTAGTATCTGGAAAAATTAATAATACCTTTAAACATATCACACCGAATTCAATTATGAAAATCTCTTCGTGTTATAAGAACAGTGAATATCAACACACGCCCACTAACACATTCTTGGTATAGCATTCTTCGAATATTTCCCTCTGCTTGATAAATACCTGACTCTACTCATTCTAAGCTTCAGTGTCTAAAATAAGCTTCTTTAAGAAAGAGGATGTATATTCCACCGTAAGAAGAAATAAAGATATTTGCTAACACACAGAAATGGAATGCGTTTAAATCTTTTCCTCTGCCTCAAGTAACAGTCACGTTGTGTAGGTGACACTAAAGTCTGGATTTTCAGGACTTACTTTTGTGCAAAGTAAGAGTTGAGGTATAAACTGTGTATCCCCTGAAATTTTCCAGAGCAATTTTCTCTATGTTCTTTGCAGAAAGCTAAATTATATTCTGTTTAGAATTTAAAAGGAATTGAAAAAGTTTCAGTTATAGAAGAAAAAACATTTCTTTTTTACCTAAAGATAGAATGTTTATAAAAAATAAATGGAAGCTATATATATATATATATACCTTGCTGGTTTACGGAATTTTTAGTTTTGTTTTAAAATACAATATTATTTTACTTTATATAAATTTTTACTTCAATTACATTGCATATGTATTTAGTAAATCTCCCATATATCCATATTTTAAGCATATTTTGGAATGAAATTAGAATATGTATCTTGAAATAAAAAATAAAACAATTATGTAATTGCTTTATTTCAATATATAAATGAATATATCCTCTAAATGTATACCACAGTATTTAAAGATCATTCACTAAACATTCGAGTTCTTAAATAGGCGGAACAAATGATTAAACACTTAAGGTATCCGACAACGTTCGGAACCGTGATTTTGCAAAAGCGTATAAATGGATAGTACTTGTGATATTTAGTGTCACTTAGATTAGAAAATGTATATAAAACTGTTTTAAGAATAGTATTACACTAAAAAATTATTTAAGTACAATATTTTGACATAGAATGACCCATTTTCAGAATGCTTCTATTATAATATTATTTTGCCTGTATATAGCTCAGACCTCTGTACAGAGGCTCAGCTAGAATTTTTGAAATACATAACTTAGAAGTGGGTTTATCCATGTTTTACGACAAGAGAAGGGATAAATTTTAAGAAAAAAACGCCGATAAGTATTTCAATTGGTTGTATCTCTGAAAATAATGTAAATTTTTCAAAAATCATAGTTGAGCCTCTGTACAGAGGTCTGAGCGATATACAGGCAAAATGTTATTATAATAGAAGCATTTTTCACAAAAGGAGAACATTTTGAAAAAATGGTATTCCAAGTTAATTTTTTGCCGAAATATTGTATTTAAATAATTTTTTTTTATCAAAATGTTCTTAAAACAATTTTATACATGCATTCTAATCTAAGTGGTACTAAATATCATGAAAATTATTCATTTATGCGCTTTTTTAAAATCATTTTTCCGAACGTATTCGAATACCTTCAATGAAAAAGATTTCTTGAAATGTATTAGAAATTGGTTCACAGGCATTTTCCTCACCTAGTGGGCTATTATATAAGAATGCTTTATTCTTTCAGGATATAATATTTAGAAATTGCTCACCATTTTATTATTATCTAATTGATTTGATCCACCATGGACTATCAGCCAGGTGATCTCTTTACAGTTTCTCTTGACACCTCAGCATAAAACGCGCAGTGACAAATGTGTAGTCAACTACAAAACTGACACCGAGTTAACTTTTCAGAAAGTTTTGGTTCTGTTTGCAGCATTATGATGGACTTATCCGTGTTTAGAGAACCCGAGGAGAACGCACAGGGGCTGCTTGCATTCAAAATCGTTATACTGCCCTGCACTTGGTGAGATAGTACGGACAGCCATCGGGTACACGACCCGAAAACGTCTTGTTCGTATAGTTCGTAATCTGAACAACTAGTTTTAAATTTATGATGGCTAGTGGTTGTGGCTACTCTTCGAAACATAGTGGACGTCATCTTTCACCAAGATAACACAAGAATACATTTTGCTCGTTTTGTTCTGACCACCCTCGACACAAAAGATGTTCGACTGTTGCTCTGGCCAGCATATTCTCCAGATATCTCACCAATTGAAAATTTCTGCTCATAGGATTCTGAGACACTGGATAGTTAATACTCTCCAGCCATTACATGTGATGAAAAGTGACAAAAACTAGAAGCAACATGAAATTACTTGCCCGTATCTATCATCTAAATTCTGTTCGACTATATGCCTTAACCAAAAGCCATGTTAGCTGCCAGAGGTGGAAGTCATGACTACTTATTTCGGACTCTGTATTCCTTTAAATTGAATACAAATGTAATCATATTGTCTTCTTATTGAGCTGTATATGCACTAGAAATATAGTTTTATTATTTGATTTCCTCTTTCTGGTGTTGAAATTTAAAGGCTAGTAGCGTATATGTATACACTCATGGACAAAAAAAAATTAGCGCACCATGAAACAATTGCAAGATCGTAACGAAACTTGGCTTGAAGGTACACGTCGGGCAGATATGCAAATGATCAGAAATACAGCGTGACTGTGCATCACGTATAGCCGATAGAGGGTGTTTAACGTCGCTCTCCGTAGAGTATAAAACAAGTAACCAAAGCTTGTTTCAGTGTTCTGAATCGTTTAAAAAGTCAGAGCTGAGGTAGACATGTCATTACGCTGTTTTCGAAGACAATATGATCAACTGTCTCAATTTGAGTGGGGAATAAGCATCGGCATGATAGAAGCTGGGTGGTCAGCTAGGCGAGTATCTCGTCAATTAGGCCACTCTGATTGTGTTGTGAAGAGGTGTTGGGATCAGTGGATCCGAGAGATGTCATTTACACCAGAGTTTCTCAAACTGTGGAGCGCGCCCCCTTGGGGGGCACGAGCATATTGAAAAATCGAAAACAAAAGATTATCTAAGAAATTAATTTACTGAAAGTAAACAAACGAAATATTTTCTGATATAATAAAATATAAAATACACGTTTACACTGATATAATACACTTATAAATGTATCAGTACTCTGTACAATGTATTTTATAATTAATTTAACAATACTAAGTTAAGAACAAATCTCTGATAATTATCAGTGATCCAATGGGTTTGTATTAACATTTATCTTGATAATTTGTACGGCTTATAATGCATTTCTTAACAGCTGATTAAAAGGTAAAGATTTGCTCCCCAATGCCACCGTTTTCTATGTAGACAAGCGTATTTTGATGGGGATTTTTTTGAGGGAGAGGAGGAGGAGAAAAAGAATAAATAATCAAATCCTCTGAAGTATGTAAATCATTAGCAAACACTGTCAAGATCCTGTTATTGCATTCCAAAACCTTCGGAATAATTTTATGGATAGCTCTGGATAGAAAAGATCGTTCTTCGTAAAGTTGTATATATACATCTCTAGAAAATGAATACTTTGACTAAGCGAGAGGTTAATATACGTCGGTAGCACATAAGAGGATAAAGTCGTATTGTAGCTTTAGTGCCATAGTTTAGTACTATTGAATTGAATACATTGTTATTTTATAAAGGGGCCGCGATGAAAATGATGATTGAATAGTGGGTCACATATATTGGAGGTTTGGAAGCACTGATTTACACGAAGACCAGACTCAAGACACCCTCGACAGACCAGTCATCGAGAAGACCACCACATCGTAAGAAATGGACGCGTACAGCCAACTGCTGCATCGGCCGCCATCCAGGCACAAGTAGCACCTTCATTAGGTGCCCCTGTGTCTTCTCAATGTCCATGAAAGTACATATATACTGGATGAGACAAACTTTTAGGACGTGTAATGGGTACAGAGGCGACTAAGAATCACGTCGGAATGCACGTTCGCAATCGCCGTAATCGCGAGCTAAGGTGCAAAGAAGCAAGGAAAAAGAGCAGAAAAATCCACACATTAATGGGACATAAAACATTTTATTGAAAGGTTGTACTACAGCAGGTGTTCCATATATCGACCAGAAGTCTTCTGCATGAAATACCTTACGTTCTGGAAGATTCCTTGCAATTCTCGTGTAACGGGTCTATCCACGTTTCCATTAATCCTCTTAGGTAAAATAACCTTTTTAACTGTGATTTCAGTTGAAAACAGCTTTATGTAAATTAGAACTTCTATTTATGTGTTAGTAGTAGAGTAGGTGCAAGTATAGTTGAAAGTGGAGATAGAAGAAAACATAGCATTATTCTTATTATATTTACCTGATTAAGCTCATTTCTATTATATTTAACCCTCTAAGTGGTTACCTTCCTCCTGAAAAGTTATTCCGAAAGCGTTCACTCTTATTTTGAAGTTAGCTTTAAAAATGCAACATACTTCTTTCCTTTCCCCCTTTTAAAACTTGGGAGGTCGAACGGGGACAATTTTATGCCCTAATTCGGTTCCTTTGTCAAGTAAGAACCAAGAGATCAATCGTTTACAGCTAGCTGTTAAGTTGCCTTGGGCAATCTTGTATGAAAGCTGTAGTGGAATTAGGTGTTTCTTTCTCCTATATGTTCAGTCACAGTAAAATTAAAACAAAATGAAGGGTAAAAAAAAAGGAAAAAATGAAATAAATAGTATGTTAGAAGTTGAAAAATAATTATATTTTCTTCAAACAAAATTTATTTTTTTGTCCCTTTTTAAAAATTAAAAATATAAATATATATTTGGTATTGCGATTTGAACCAGAAAAAAGCATCCTGTATTCATTTTTGAATATAGAGTAAGAAATCGTACTCACTTTCCTGTTTTTTAAAGAAGTAATGAGGTAAAAAGAGAAAAGGCCCTATCTCATTTTTTAAACATATGGCAATAAAAATGGCATACGGTGATATACATACTGTGATTATATTTATGAAATAAAACTGATCTTTCTCTATTCAATTATATTTTTAATTTAAAATAGCATAAAAAAGGATTTCAATATTTTAATTTATTTTAATTAAAATCATATAAATGATATTTTTATGTTAACTAAATAATTTTCGGAAAAAATTTAAATTTTCCTTCCTAGTGTTCTCCTTTTCGAACTTCTTGTATTAAATAAAAATTCCTTTTCTAGATAGGCATATGTGATGGATATAACACACATTCAGTCAATAATTTTTAATTTTAATGGGGGATATACTTCTTCAAATGCGCATGACAGTACTTTTAACCATTTTCTATTCAAGTTAAATTTCTTGTCTTTCTGTTTCTTTTATTACAAGGAAAAATGTCACACATCGATAACTACATTTTCACACAATTCAGTCATTACAAATTCTATTGTGAGAAAAGTTTTCCCTAATTAATTTTGTCTTTCAAAACAGTACACTTACAACAATTTTGTTCAGTGAAGTTAACCGACAGTTCCACAATGTATTTATACCAAATTTTAAAAACAATTTTAACATTTGGAACAGTATGAGATGTGGTGTGCGGTTGTGAAAGAATGTTTTCGTACGTGTAGACTATTTTTGAAAATTTAAGTATCACTAAAGCTGATCATATAACTGCAAATGAGCCTTATTTTAATGTGTGTTGGTATCAAAATAAAACACTTTACAATATTAAACAGCCTATGGGTTTATACTCAATATCAAACTATTCGCAAAATGGCTTACAACTTCTATTCAAATTGTAAAGAAGCTGAAATATAAATATATCTTAGTGCAGTCAAAAATATTCATAATATGTAAGTATCCTATTACTCCACTTATTTCAGTACATTTTAAAAACTGTAGATGAATGCAATTTTTTATATTTATAAACGAGGCATAAAAGCTCACACAGTCATAAAAATGTCTTTATCATTTTTAACCCTCTAAGCGGATAGCATGGGAAATTCCGTCAGTGTAAAGATACTTCGAAAATGCACTGCACGTATTTTTCTGCCTTCAAGTAACGTTTTCAAAAGCGGATTAGCCGCACTTTTCTGAAATCCTTTCCCCCTTTTAAAGGTTTAACATCTTGAAAGATAATTGGGGACGGTGGAAGCAAAATAGCAGGACACTGATAGGAAGTTTTATGGCTCGCAGGAAACCCCGTGTTTTGACCCTGGGGCAATAGTAAGAAAATCGGGGGGAAATCTCTTTAGACCCCAGGAAGTGTTTATGTGTTACCTCGTGTTTTAAAAGTTTTGAAAAGTTCCAACGCATAAGTAAAATATGTTACAATTCCCTTTTGGTTTCATATTAATTTAAAAGTGTAGCAAGTTGGGGCGTGTCAGTGCAATCTGCTATTTTATATAGTTAGACAAATTATCTTTTTTTTAAGTATATTCTTTCGCTTCATTTTTCTTATTTTAATTAAAGCTTTCAGTTTTTGAAACATGATTATTTTATTATAAGATACCGAAAAAATTAATAAAACACCAAACTCTTTAAAATTTGAAACCTTTTCAATTTTCCAACCACTAAAAATGAATAAATTTAAACTTCATCAAATCATTTGAAACATTTTCTTACACTTTGATAAAAATAATAACGAAAAAAAACTAATTAATATTTATTAGTTTTTTTTTATAGATTTTATAGCCCAAGTGTTCAGGGAAGTTTAAGTACAGTGCCTAGTTATATATTGTTAAAATACACCGAATTATATTTGAATTTTAAGTGCTTGAACTTCAGTTTACATCAAAGACAAAATGAATGAAGATTTTCAAACATTTTTTTTATAACTTGAATGTTTGAATAAATGGTAATCAAAAATATACGGAGACATTTACAGTAGACATTTATGCATATAAATAAACATAAAAATCAATTTTAAATTCGAGCTATTCAAAAACATTCGAATTATTGTTCAAAAATATCTATTTATGCAAAATACCTCAACATTTATCTTTTTTAAAGGCTAACTGAATAACTAATTAAAATCTGGATATTTTTTGAAATCTCGACCGTATAAAGCTAGAAATTTTATGTTAGAAATTCCATTTGAAATTCCGAAAAAAAAAATGCATCGCGCAGTTAAAAATTATTCACCATAAGTTTTAACAATTGTTTGAGTATAATAAAATTTCAAATTATATTATATAGCTTCTTTGGTATCTTTGAATATATTTCGAAGATTTCATACAATTTAGTTGAAAACTGCATGCTAAGAGCAAAGAATATACTAAAAAAATTGATGAATATACAATTACTATAAATTCTTACATAGAAGCAAAACTGAGAAGCTAAAGCGTAGGAATGGAAATTTTTGAGTATATCTGAAGTAGTTTTCGAAATATTTATTTTAAAGTTCAGAAAATTTGTGTGCGTTATGATATACTTAATATTAATTAAATGGTTAAAATAATATGTTAATATTAGTCATGTAATCGTTTGATGACACATTCATATACTAATAGAAATTATCATGGTCATTGATGCGAATGTCAAGAATTTTATGTAATTTTAAATTCAGACATTAAGATATTGATGTAGAAAACATAAAACAACCATCTAAAATACATGAAAAATGCATTCTGCTATAAAATGATCTTGACATCAAAATCCGGCATTTTCGGCATTTCAATTACGTTTATTTCAGAAGGAAGTTTGATATTTCAAATGTATTTGCTTAATAACATGTATATTTGTGTATTATATTAAATATTTGATCAATCCAAAATTTTATGTTTTTTGCTCCTCTAAAAGCTTTTAGGATTTTTTCAACTGATCTTACAATCCATATACGTTTTGTAGTAGTATATTTAACTCTCTAAGTGGATACCTTCCTCCTGAAAAGTTATTCCGAAAGCGTTTTACTCTTATTTTGCTATTCCCTTCAAAAATGCAAGAGACTTCAATTCTTTCCCCCTATTAAAACTTGGGAGGTTGAAAGGGGACAATTTTATGACTTAGTTCGGCGTCTTTGTTCAGTGAGAATCAGGATAGCAATCGTTTACAGCTAGCTGTTAAGTTGCCTTGGGCAATCTTGTATCAAAACCAAAGTTCTACTCTGTCGTTTTACCCATAGATTCAGTCACAGTGTAAAATTAAAACAAAATGAAGGGTAAAAAACTATGAAATAAATGGAGTGTTAGAAGTTGAAAAATAGTTATATTTTCTTCAAAAAAAATTTATTTTTGTCATTTTTTAAAAATTAAAAAACAAATATTTTGGTATTGCGATTTGAACCAGAAAAAAGCATCCTGTATTCATTTTTGAATATGTTAATAAGAAAACGCGCTCACTTTCCTGTTTTTAAAAAAAGTTATGAGGTAAAAAGAGTAAAGGCCCTATTTTTTTTAAAACAATAAGACAATAAATGGTGCATACGATGATTATATTTATGAAATAAAACAGATCTTTCTCTATTCAATTATATTTTTAATTTAGAATAACATAAAAAATGATTTCAATACTTTTAATTTATTTAAATTAAAATCATATAAATGATATTTTTATGTTAAGTGAATATTTTTCGGAAAAAATCTAAATTTTCATTACTAGAACTCTCCTTTTCGAACTCCTTGTATTAAATAAAAATATATTTTCTACGTCGGCATTTGTGATGGTCATAACACACATTCAGTCAATAATTTTTAATTTTAATGGGGGATATACTTCTTCAAATGCGCATGACAGTACTTCTAACCATTTTCTACTCAAGTTAAATTTCTTATCTTTCTATTTCTTTTATTACAAGGAAAAATGTCACACATCGATAACTACATTTTCACACAATTCAGTCATTACAAATTCTATTGTGAGAAAAGTTCTCCCTAATTAATTTTGTCTTTCAAAACAGTACACTTAAAACAATTTTGTTCAGTGCAGTTAACCGACAGTTCCACAATGTATTCAAACCAAATTTTAAAAACAAATTTAACACTTGGAAATGTATCCTGTATTAAATTCTTCAGTATACACAAATATTTCCTGTTGTAGGGAAGATATAGTATGAGATGTGGTGTGCGGTTGTGAAAGAACGTTTTCGTACGTGTAGACTATTTTTGAAAATTTAAATATGACTGAAGCTGATCATATAACTGCAAATGAGCCTTATTTTAATGTGTGCTGGTATCAAAGTAAAACACTTTACAATATTAAACAGCCTATGGGTTTATACTCAATATCAAACTATTCGCTAAATGGCTTACAACTTCTATTCAAATTGTAAAGAAACTGAAATATAAATATATCTTGCTGCAGTCAAAAATATTCATAATATGTAAGTATCCTATTTCTCCACTTATTTCTGTACATTTTCAAAACTGTAACTAAATGCAATTTTTTATATTTATAAACGAGGCATAACAGCTCACACACTCGTAAAAATGTCTTTATCATTTTTAAATATACTACTATAAAACGTATATGGATTGTAAGATCAGTTGTAAAATCCTAAAAGCTTTTTGAGGAGCTAAAAACATGTAATTTTGGATTGATCAAATCTTTAATATAATACACAAATATACATGTTATTAAGCAAATACATTGGAAAAATCAAACTTCCTTCTGAAATAAACATATTTGAAAGAAAAATGTTTAATTGCAAATGAGTGGAAATACATGTTTATCTAAGGAGTATCCTTAAAGTGAGGTAATCCTCAAATTTAAGACTCAAACTCAGTGGCACAACAATCCATGAGGGCCAGGAACTACTGTGCCCATCCTTATATGCGTGACCATTGGACGCTGAGGTACATGAACAGATGTCCCGATTTGGTGGTCTGTCTGAAGAGAGACCTTCAGTGTTTAAGACCCAAAGCAAGCTTGGTACTTATTTATCGACCCAATGTAGCGGGGATGAAAGGAAGAGTCGACCTTGCGCAGCCCGTTAGTAGAACCCCAGACCTGTAGTGTGGAAGCACTATACACTACCACTTGATCCTATTCGGTGAAAATAAAATTTAATGTTAGAATCTTATATAAATCCCTAATGAATGAGGGAGTCCAAACTTTTTTTTCATGTAAACTGTTTGGACGGAAATGGTTAATTATGAACATTTTACAAGTTGCATAAATTAAAATTAACCATTATAGTTTACATAAATTTTTAAAGGTGCAAAAGGTGTATTTTGGCTGCACGAATTAATTTTAAAAGGAATACGGTTAAGAAAAAGTAGTACAAATCTATCTAAAGTAGGGTTGGTTACCTTACATATTGTCGAACACAACAATGTATTGGAAGCCAATTCCACAATTCGTTGTTATAAAAATGTATGGAAAATTACAAGATTTATTTTTGCATTTGTAATTTATATATATATAATTTTCCTGGGAACTTTAAATGCTAGAGCGACATCCATCCAAAAAACCGCGGTTCTCTCTCTGTTTTTCCAGATCGCCCTTGACTAAGCCGGCTCTGCAATAAGAAGTGAAAATGCCATATTTTGTTTGTCAAGATCATTTTATAGCAGACTGCATTTTTCATATACAGTACAGTCCCGATAATCCGAACAATATCGGACCGACCCCTGTTCGGATTACGTGATTGTTCGGATTAGCCGGAGTAACAGCGAAATCACTATTTGAACTGGGAGTACGGGTTATGTTGTACAATTTTTCATACTAAACATTAGTGTTCTGTTCTGTAGTTTATTCCATTTTAAAATTTGTACCATAACTTGATGTACAGTGCGTGAATATTAAATAAAGAACTGTTTTGAATTAAGGTTTATACTGTTTTATATTGAAATATTCACCGATTTTTTTTCGTCCTTAAAATTATAAAACTTTTTCCGCGGAGCCGTTCGGATTAACCGGATGTTCGGATTAGTCGTGTTCGGATTAGCGGGACTGTACTGTATTTTAGATGGTCGTTTTATATTTTCTACATCAATATCTTAATGTCTGAATTTAAAATTAGATAAAATTCTTGACATTCGTTTCATTGACCATTATAATTTTTATTAGTATATGAATGTGTCCTCAAACGATTACATGACTATTATTAACATATTATTTTAACCATTTAATTAATATTAAGTATAACATAGCGCACACAAATTTTATGAACTTTAAAATAAATATTTCGAAAACTACTTCAGATATACTCAAAAATTTCCATTCCTACGCTTTAGCTTCTCAGTTTTGCTTCTATGTAAGAATTTATTGTGATTGTATATTCATCAATTTTTTTAGTATATTCTTTGCTCTTAGCATGCAGTTTTCAACTGAATTGTATGAAATCTTCGAATTATATTAAAAATACCAAAGAAGCCGATATTTAATAAAATTCGAAATTTATATTATACTCAAACCAATGCTAAAACTTATGGTAAATAATTTTTAACTGCGCGATGCATTTTTTTCGAAATTTCAAATGGAATTTCTAACATAAAATTTCTAGGCTTATACGGTCGAGATTTCAAAAAATATCCAGATTTTAATTACTTATTCAGTTAGCCTATATAAAAAGAAATGTTGAGGTATTTTGCATAAATAGATATTTTTGAAGAATAATTCTAATGTTTTTGAATAGCTCGAATTTAAAATTGATTTTTATGTTTATTTATATGTATAAATGTCTACTGTAAATATTTCCGTATATTTTTGATTACCATTTATTCAAACATTTAAGTTATAAAAAAATGTTTGAAAATCTTCATTCATGTTGTCTTTGATGTAAACTGAAGTTCAAGCACTTAAAAGTCAAACATAATTCGGTGTATTTTAACAATATATAACTAGGCACTGTACTTAAACTTCCCTGAACACTTGGGCTTTGAAATCTAAAAAAAAACTAATAAATCTTAATTAGTTTTTTTTCGATATTATTTTTATCAAAGTGTAAGAAAATGTTTCAAATGATTTGATGAAGTTTAAATTTATTGATTTTTAGTGTTTGGAAAATTGAAAAGGTTTCAAATTTTAAAGAGTTTGGTGTTTTATTATTTTTTTTTGGCATCTTATGATAAAATAATCATGTTTCAAAAACTGAAAGCTTTGATTAAAATAAGAAAAATGAAGCGAAAGAACATACTTAAAAAAGATAATTTGTCTAACTATATAAAATAGCAGATTGCACTGAAACGCCCCAACTTGTTACAGTTTCAAATTAATATGAAACTAAAAGGTAATTGTAACATATTTTACTTATGCGTTGGGACTTTTCAAAACATTTAAAATACCAGCTAACAAACAAACACTTCCTGGGATGTAAAGAAATTTCCCTCCGATTTTTTACGATTGCTCCATTGTCAAAACACGGAGTTCCCTGCGAGCCATAAAACTTCCTATCAGTGTCCTGCTGTGTTGCTTCCACCGTCCCTAATTATCTTTCAAAATGTTAAACCTTTAAAAGGGGGAAAGTATTTCAGAAAAGTGCGGTTAATCCGCTTTTGAAAACGTTACTTGAAGGTAGAAAAACCCGTGCAGTGCATTTTCGAAGCATCTTTACAATGACGGAATTTTCCGTGCTATCCGCTTGGAGGGTTAATTGATTAAGCTTGATTCATCCTCCTTTAAGTTGTTTAAAGCTATTAAGAGTAATAGTAAATAAATTTGTGTTAGCTTTTAAAATGGCTGATTTTTACTTAAACCCTTCAACACTTGCGACACTAACGACCACACGTCTACCACACTTACATTTCACTAAAATTTATATAGCATCTGATATTTGCATAAATCACGTTTCTTCTACGGGAAGCGATTTTATAAACATACAACAGTTAAGAAATATTTTTCCCAAGAGGATTATTAAAAGGCACGGATAGGACCCGTTACAAATTCTTTGGGCTTAATCTTTAACTCCATTAAAATTTCAAACACATGCATATTTTGGAAGGTTAAGAAACGAAAAGAAGTGTAATTCAGTTCGTACACCAATAAAAATGCTTAAAGGATGAGAATAAATCAGCAAATGCATTGTTGAAAACATGATAAAAAAAGAGAGCTTTTAGAATATAATAATTTTTTTCGGGATATGATATAGCGAGAATTAGAAGGATATCCAATAGGGATGCATATGCCGGATCATTTCTATAATTTTACTTTTAATTCAGTTTTTTTTTCCTTTTTCTTTATTTTGGCTTTTTTTTTACAAAGTTATCCATTGGTTTTTTTGGGATACATTTTCTTCTATTTTATAGTTTTGAAAAATGGAAGCGTTAGTTTATTTAATCTTCATCACAATTTTTTTTCTTTTCCCCTAATTAACTAATTAAAAAAAGTTTCATTATATTAGTTGCTTTGAATTTCGAATTGATACTATATTGCTTATTGTACCTTTTTTAGAATTCTAATTTCAATGAATTTAAAAAACTCATTCTTAATATTTATGGACTGATTAAAAAATGGAAAACTTATGCCATTTTTAGTAATATTTTCTGCTAGTTTTATTTAAAATTATAAGGCATTGTGTGTGTGAAAGTGCATTTAAACAAGTAATAAGCATTAATGGTTCATGATGTATTTCAGAGCTTCTCCCTATTAATACGTAGCTGAGTTGAGTTAAGTTGAGTTAATATTAACGTCGCACTGTTCAGCTACACGAGGGCTTTTGGCGACGGACCACGTAATTTTGAACCATGGTCAAGTGACGTGGACGACACCTGAGCTGGCACCCCTCTCCTAACTACCACACCACACCAACGGGAGGACGTTTCAGCTCTCGACGGATTTAACGTGCATCGCTGCCCTACACGGCGGGTCTTTAGTGGTACTGGTATCGAACTCATGACATGCCTGCCATGGTTGGATACCTTAACCACTGGGCTACCGCAGCCCTTTATTAATACGTAGCATTTAAAGTTTTATAAGACACATAAATAGAAAAAATAAATTCCCTTTTTAAAATTGTTTAATATTTTACTATGTTTTTCTGTGCAATTAGAATTTAATACATTTAATACAATTCACTCAATTGTTACTTTACTTGAAAAATATGTATACTTATATGGAAGCTCATTTTTAATTGGAAAATTTACAAGAGCTGTTATCCTCAGCGATTCCAGAGCTGCTCTGTTGGCTATCGTTTCTGATAACAAATCCATACCACGGGACGTATTGGATTGTCGTCATGTTCTTAAAAACCTGCATCACTTGGAAAAAACTATAGTTCTTCAGGGGGTTTCTGCCCACTGTGGAGTTCCAGGTAACGAGAAAGTTGACTTCCTGGCTAACAAGGGTGTTCTTATCACTCAGAAAGTTTTTTGTCCTGTTGCCTTCTATTCCATTAAGAATCTTATTAAAAGACCAATCAAAGCCCCTGCTCATGAAGACCTCGTTTCCCATTAGTCGTGGAAGAATGCTATCCTGAATTTGCGTAATGGCCCAAGGCGTAGATCGGTCGCTGAATTCCGTCTAGCCACCGGACATGATTACCAGTGAAACTATCTGTATAGACTCCAAATTGTTTCTTCCCCGATATGCACTCTGTGCAGCTCTGAAGAGGTCATGGACTCCGCACAATTTTACACTGTCTTGCTCTGCACAAGATTTTTCTCGCCGAGCGTTACTGGAGGCTAGAGATAGGTTAGATTGATGAACGCTGCTTCAACTTTGTTGTTGTATACTGTTTTCTTTTTTTCTTTATAATTGCTGTAACTGTTCATAATCTGCCATTAGAAATAAAAATATGGAGAAGCTCATTATTTATTTTATACTAATTTCTTGAAATACTTCCTATTTAGAAGTCTCAGGGGTGTTGATTTTTTAACGAGGGCTGAAAATATAAACAATTTTCAAATAAATATAATTTTTTGAAATCAAAATTAAATAATTCGAATCTCTTACACATTATTTATAAAGGAATGATGTTTGAAAAAAGAACAAAATGTTTAAAACATAATCATAATTTTAAAAGTTATAAGCATATGAAAATTAGAAACATTTCTGCAATACATATTAAGTAATTTTTTCGTTGCGCGTACTATTTTCTAAAATAGTAACCTTTGATGTATAAAACTTTGTAAAACTATAAAATGTATCATACTCTTTAAACCCTGCCTAATATTTTAGTATTATATATTTTTTATTTCAAAATATATCAAAATTTTAAAATTAAAAATGCAATTTTTTATTTTTAAAAATATAAGTTATTATTCTATTTATATAAAAATAGCCACAATGTAATTATGATGCATTTAACTTTGCAAATAAACTTATTGCTAGTAATTTATTAATATTTTAGAAAATATCAATGCGCAACGTAAAATTTAATTAATATTTATTACGGAAATGTTTCTTATTTTAATATGTTTATAACTTTTAAAATTATAATTATGTTTTAAACATTTTATACTTTTTTGAAGCCTTCTTCCTTTATAAATAATGTGTAAAAGATTCGCATTATTTAGTTTTATTTTTAAAAAAAATGATATCTATTTGAAAATTGTTTATATTTTCAGCCCTCGAGACAAAGTTAACATCTCTGAAACCCCTTTTACAATTGAAACAAAAAGAACGTAAGCGATGTGTGAATGTAGTTTTAAACTCACGATATAACTTCTATAAAAATTTGAACCAATCAATAGTTAAGAAAAATATTCGCAATACATTGCGAAGTACATTAAGAAGGGATTCTATTGAGAAACTTTGGTCAAAAATAATCCTAGCTAGAAGACCTAATTAGACGCGAATCTTGTTTGGTATGTTTTCAATGACTGTAATAACATTGCTGATCATTTCATATGATATAAGGCTGTTGTAAATATGTCATCATTATGGTTGCCATAAATACGAAAGGATCACATGATAATCCCTAAGGAGTATGCAATAATGAGTCGATTTAAAGGTTAAGGGCTTATTGGTGAAAGTATAAGAGAACTATATGCTATTCTAAATTTTTCAATAAAGAAGTATCAAGAAACTGATAAAATAATGCAAAAGAAATCTCACAAATTTCTATCCAAAATTTGATATGTTTTAAGAATTTGAAATGCTCTCAAATCTAGTTACCCAAAAGAAAAGAAGTTATGACAAAGTTACTGTTAAAACAAAGTGTGTGTGTGTGTGTGAAGTGTGTTTTCTGAATTTTTGCGATGTCCCTTACAACTTATGCATAATGCAGTTCAAATGATAATTTTAATCAGTTTTACCGAAGAATAAAACTTATGCTGAATTTTTTTGAAATTTTACATTTTTATAAGTTTATTTATGTGGCTGAGAATATTTTTGCTATAAGATTTAAAAATGTATAGCAAAAAAAAAAAGTTTTTAGTGGGAAATTAATTCATTGAAAAGTAATTAATAACGAGTTGCTTTTTCATTTAAAAAAAATTCCTTGTCTAATCTCAGTTAAGGAATGCAATCAGTTTGCTATATGAGCTATTTAAAAACAAGTTTCTTTTAAGAAAAAACAAAAAACGTCTAATAGGGCTGCGAGTTGGTGTTTTACCATTGCTGACCTAGTACATTCCCCGGGAACTGGTATCTATTTTTAGTGCAGTATCATATACGTGGCATACCAATCCCCGCAATGTAATTTTTGGTCCAGTTTCCTCCCCAGATGGAGGCACCTGGACTCTGACAATGTGAAACAGTAGAAGCAATTTAATTTTGTCGAGAGCTCCTAATCCAAACAGGCACTCAAGCGATTTTTTATATGCCGCATAATCATACGACATGGACGCTGTCGATTCTTTACATTATGAAAATCCACCGATTTGGGCCGGGGTCGAACCCGCAAACTTGGGTGTGCAAGGCCAGCGCCAAATCAACTACTCCAACCAGCTGGCATTTATTTTAAAAGTGGCATAAGTCACTTTTTCAAAATAAATAAATAAATAAACAAGTTACTGAAACATATTATTACAAGTTGCTGGTATCTCTTTATTTTGAAAAAAAAAACCAATTTGCAATCAATGCGTTGAGAATTATTGAGATTTTTTCCAAAGAAGTTTGGCTAATTAACGGCATCAATATTTTTAAGCATGTTAAAACGCAAACCTTTGAATATCTCGATTTAAAAACAAAGTGACTTATGCCACTTTCAAAATAAACTGTTCATATAACAGCTCAATTTTTTAAAAGTGGCCAAATTGTAATGATTTGTAGGAAAATTACAATAATGGACAATATATACCACAATCGGAAACTTAATTATATACATAATTGGAAATTTAATTGTGCATTGTGTGTGTGTGTGTGATTATATATGATTCTTAACCATATCTTTTTCGTAACATCGTGACATTACTACACACATAACTAAACTATTTTCTTACATTTTCAAAGGTAATTCTTATGCAAGTATGATGATATTGCATTCTTGCACAATATGTGTATTGCAAGGTAGTTAGTTTAGTAAGTTAAAGTTAATAACATTTAATTAGAGCACCTGCTCATTTTATTGGCTGTGTGTTAACATTATGAAAATCACAAATTCCATTTAATAAACTTCAATGATTGTACACCATATTAAATAAACTTATATGGATGTGTTTCTATTATTAAGAATATTTAATTACAAAAATATGTTTCTGATAGAGAATACCTATGCATGATGGAAGCGCTTTTGTTAGAGATGTAACATTTTATTTCGCTCTATTGACCTAATTTACAACTTTCCCTCTAATGCAACAATTTTTAGGCTTTTGATGATTTATTTATTAGAATTTAATTTAGAGAAGAGAAAGATAATTTAGAATCATGACCAGATCTTACAACTTCTGTTACATTGTAACTCGCTGGTAGAAAACTCAAATTAAGTATCTATCGAGTAATTTCTTAAGTAACTGTATACACAATTTTTAATATATCATTGACAGCCCTTATATCAAATTCATAACAGGAGGTTGAGAAAGATGAAATAAATTTTTTAAGCTATGACGATAAAAAATGGAAATAAAAGCTTAACACACGTATATTTATGCTGAAGAATAAATTAGAGTTGTGTGTGTGATTTCACATAAATGTTCGTCACATTAAATCTTTCATGCTTGGTGGTACATATGTTGTACCACTAGTTTTTATTCGTTTATTGTGTGGTGGTACATAAAAAATACCACTTGTTTGAATGTCTCAGAAATTGATGCTAGAGGGTACATTCTCTGAACCACCACAGAGATCGACTCCTAGGAGTTATTCAAGTTTTCAACACATGTCAGAAGCTAATTGTATACAATGGGTTTATGCCAACGTTTCTCAAACTGCGGGGTTTGCCCCCTAGGGGGACATGATAAACCATACAGGGGGAGGGAGAGAGCATATCGAAACGTCGAAAATAAAACATTAATTAAAAATATTAATTTATTGAAAAAAGAAGCAAAACAAAATACATTCTAACATAATAAATAAAATACGCATTTACACCGATATAATATATTTATAAATGTATTAGTTCTGCACACTGTGTATTTGGTAATTAATTTAACATACCAAGCTAAGAACAAGTTTAACAATTACCAGTGACTCCATGGGCTTGTCATGTATAAAATTATATAGAAAATGCAATACTCATCTTGATAATTTGTACGGCTTGTATATATATATATATATATATATATATATATATATATAATTAAATTCGTATTGTAGATTTACGTCGAGGTACATTACTACTATTGAACTCAATACATTGTTATTGTTCGAGAGGGGAGGGGGCACGAAGAAAATTATGATTAAAAATTGGGTCGAAGTATCGAAACTTTGAGAAGCCGTGGTTTATTCTTTGATCAGTTGTGAGTCTACTGAGTGGTATTTTTTGGAAGTGACTGTGTTGTGTATTTTTTAAGTATAAATGAAAGTGATTCTTTTGATATTTAATACAAATAAAGAAAGTACATATAATATGTAACTAAATAAGTCAATACTACAATAATTATTACCTTACATATGCATTACTAGAAGGTAAATATGAGAGTCCAAAAAATGTACCACTACGCTCTGAAGGCCATCTTCTTTACAAATACAAAATTCAATCCGCTATTTTTTCGCAATTATGGACATGTTTATTGCGCCAGATAGATTTGTGATGACCCGCTTGGGCCACACCTTGAACACTAAGACTAGTTTGAGGCAAAGAACCACTAAGAGCCATTTTGAATAATAATATTTATTTTATTATTATAATTTTCCTCAAAAATCTCTGATAACATATAATACGATACTGTTACGTCGCTTAAAGGGGTTTGCCTTTATATTAAATTAAATTACTAAGAATACAATTAATTAATAATCTAGCTCAAACTCAAGTAAGGTTTACCGAAATAGGAGATCCGAGAAACACACTTATTCGAATTCTTAACTGTCATTAACTTTAACTAAGTAGCTCAAACTGACGCTTACTTTAAGCGTACGTGAATTATATTTACCGCTGGCTTATATCAGCTTTCTGGTACGTCTAGCAGCACGACGTCTTCGCGAATCTAATCTCCTTGAATCTTCTAGTAATGCGTTTAACGTTCCTGGCTCAATAGCCTACCATCATCTCTCTTGCTATCTCGCAACTCTCGACTTAAATACCTTATCTAATTTAAATATCCCATACCTCTTTTTGGAGTTGATTGGAAATATATAATAATATATAAACGCGAATTAATATTCCCCAGAAAGACGCCTAAGAAGATTAGTGGAAAGGTTCCGTACAGATTCGTCAAAGATTTGTTGTAAGTTGCATTTTTTAAAATAATAATAATATTTATTAACTAATAGCACATACACACAAAATTAAACGAATGTCCTGAATGAGCTATAGCTCGTGTTAAAAAAAAACACAACTAATACACTTATTATATATGTTGACTAAATGAAAACTAGGTAAAATAAAATAATGTGTAGAATAGAATATTTAAAATTAAAACTAAAACATTAGGTAAATTAGGACTAATCAAAAAATTAAGCTTACAACATTTGATTAGGTAAAACTGAAAATGTTTTAATATATAGGATGAATAACAGTATAAGATGAGGAAGTGCATTTATTTGTTTTCCCCAGTTCAAAGCAATTCAAGTTTGTACAGAATGGATGTGTTGTGTCTGCAAAGTTCCATTGTGTCGAGGCAAAAAAATCAGGTTTCCAGAACTATCATGCTACTTGAAGCGTGGTGGTACAAAATATGTACCACTTATTTTTTTAAACTTTGGATACCCTTTATTCGAAAAAGTGTTTAATATTATTACTACGTACCAGCTTTTGCTCAATTAAAGTTTTATGAGGTTTATCTAAAATATTTATCATTTCTCCCTTTAGTGCATTATTTTTGTCAAAAATTCAACGCATGAGAGAGTTAACTTAGTTTTTGTCTCAATTAGCATTTTCCTTAATTTAGCGAACAAAATAACTTTTTTCTAGAAATTCGCTCTTTTAATTATGACTTTTTTTTTTACGAAATTTTATTAAAAGTTAATCATGTAGTCTCTTTGAAAACAAATTCATCTTTTGCATATAAAATGTAATTTACTTTTATTTTTCTTACTATTTGGAGACTAAAAATTAAAGAGTTTTATGAATATAATATAAAACACCCCTATCTCAATATGTCACGTCATTTTCAGCGAGTTTTAAAAGCCAATACTGCTTTCCAGACAAGTAATTAAAATCTGCCCCTATTTCTACCATGGAGACTTGGAAACTTTTCTCAAAGTTCCTTAATTGAAACAGATACTAAGAAGACTAAATAAGCCGAACCTTTTAAATATTTCATATTTCGAGAGCAAATATTAAGGTTTATATAGTTTGAACGTGATTATTCTTTCAACATTTACATTAAAATTTTAAATTATTCAGTTTATCGCAAAGAAAGTTTTCGATTGAAACAAACACTTTCAAAAGTCATTGATTTGATTTTTAATCAGAAAATCCAGTTAACTTTTCATATAATTATAAATTAAAATAAAATTTTAAGAGGATTAATTTTCTGGGGAGTTCTCTTGCATTGATAATGTGAAATAAATTAAATATATTTTGAGAATGTTAAAAATAACGTAAAATACATATTACATACTCGACGTGTAATTCGAATATAAATCCAAAATAAAATATGATGTATGGATAGTGAAATGATTTTTTATTAAAAATATTAATAGCATTTCTTTGATGGGTATGGGAAAAATTGTAAATGTAAAGATTTTAGCGTCAATAATTCATTAGTAGAAAGTTATTATAATTTTTTAGTTTAAAATTCATTTCTTTTAATCCAAAATAAAAATCAAAATATTTTTTTTTAATGTTAAGACAAATCGAAATATTTAGTAATATTCTTAAATCTTAGAAGTTTAAATAAATCTCGTTTAAGATTTATTTCACCAGATTTATGTAGTGTCGTCCTAATTATTTCTTATGATAAATATGGGGAACACAATAAAAAACCCCATTTACATAAAGTTGAAGAAACATACCGTTTAATAAGCTAGATAATTTCTCTTTCTCTTAATTTACATCAATACTTCTCCAACAGAGTTTTCAATCATAGCTTTATCACGTCCCCCATACAATAACAATGCATTGAATTTAATAATAATGCACTTTAATGCTAAAACTACAATACGCCCTAAATTATAAGACGTACAATATATCAAGATAAGTATTAAATTTTGTAAATGTTAGTTTTAAGTAATATATATTTCAAGTAGTTTACTTTTAAGTAATAGGATAAGCATTTTGTTAATTTTCTTTCGAATTTTTAAATTGAAACATATTGTAAAATAATTTTTAATTAATTTAAACATTTATTTCCTCAATCATCCCTTTATAAAAGTACAAATGTCATTAGAAAAAGTAATATAAAAAGAAAATTAAGTCAACAAAGAGTTTTTTTTTTATTTTAGTTACTCTTTATTAACCCTATATCTACCGACGGTACTTATAAGTACCACTCACTTTAAAATTACATAGAATACCCATTTTCACGAATACTCTGACGATACATAGCAGGAATATTCTTTTAAATCTACTCTTTCGGGATATATGATAGCACGGGTTTTATGATGAGTATTTTAGAGAGGAAGGCGAATAGTTTTATAGCAGAAATTGCGTTTTCAGCTGACGGTGTTTTCAGCGGATTGCGAAGATTGCCTTTTTTGTTTCGAAAAAATAGTTAATGTCAAAAGGTAAGTGCCTTATTTTTTTGTGTGTTACTGAAGACCTTAGAAAACAATTTGACTTTTATTTTAAGTGAACAGTGTGTATAATTAATTTGTCAGTTGAATATCTTTAATTAATTAATTAGCTCTAACTAATTAAATTTCCCTAAATTGGGTATTTTGTTTATGTAAATCCCTTAATTTTCAATGTAGTGATTCAAAAAAAATATATCGCATTAAAAACTCTTCAGTAAATCATAATGCGGTAGATAAAGGGTTAAAGAATTACAATTAATATAAATATGCATATATATAAGACATAATCATAATATTAAGTGGCAATTAATTTTTATTAAATATCATTAAAATATTATATTGCCACCCAAAACAATCGGGTATATAAAATTTCAGTTCAAATGAGTGCTTTAAAACGTGAGAAAAAAATATTTTAAAGCTTTGACTCAAGTCACTAAAATGAAGTCAACGTGACTGGATCCGTAATTCTATAGATAATTAATTTCAGTCAATTAATTTTAAGTTACCGTATTGTCATCCAAAATAATCGTGTTTGTAAAATTTCAGACAATTGACGCTTTAAAATGTATTTCATTAACAATTGAAAATTTGAACAAGATATTTATAGGGAATTGAAAAATAGTGTATAATCTCTATTACTCTCTATCTTATATATATACCCTCTGTCATTCTTATAGACATTTGAGCAACCTTCAGGGAACCTATTGGATGTTTGTCAAAATGTGTATAAATGCTACTCCTCGTTTGAATCTCAGCTAAATATAAAAGAGGAAGATTCAAAATCTAATGTAAACGCTTCTTTTGAAAAACTTTGCTCTGGAAGGTATGTCCATGGGAGAGTCACTAGTAATTATTAAACTTGTTCTTAATTTACTATTGATAATTTAATTATCAAATACATTGTGCAGTACTGACACATTTATAAGTACATTATATCAGTGTAAATGTGTATTTTATTTTTTTTATTATCTCAGAATGTGTTATTTGTTTTGTTTCCTTTCAGTAAATTAATAATTTTTTTAAAAAAATAATTTATTTTCAAATTTTCGATATGCTCGCTTCTTCTTAAGGGACACACTCCACAGTTTGAAAAGCACTGATTTTCATGAATATTACGAAATTTCTGAAAATTCAATTTCTGATGCAGTATTTAAGTTTGTCTAGAACAAGTAATAAAGGGTGTTTTTTTAGAGCTATAGAACTTTAAATTGCAATAAAACAACGATGTATTATTCGATTGACATGAATTTTTTTTATTCGAAAGATAATCTTGTAGAATTACATTTTAAATATGATCAAGCAAAGCGTAGATTCGTCGAATGGGCCCAAAACGAGATTGCCGTTGTTCCCGATTTTCATAAGAGAATTTTGTTTAGCGTTGAAGCGCACTTCTGGTTGAATGGCTACGTCAACAAACAAAACTGCCGCATTTGGAGTGAAGCTAATCCACAAGTGTATGTCGAAACACCGTTACACCCAGAAAAACCGACTGTTTGGTGCGCTTTATGGGCTGGTGGAATCATTGGTCCGTACTTCTTCAAAAACGATGAAGGCCACAACGTTACAGTCAATGGTGATCGTTATAGAGCCATGATTACTAACTGTTTCATTCCTGAATTGAACAATCATGATGTCCAGGAGCTGTGGTTCCAACAAGACGGCGCAACATGTCTCACAGATCGTGCCACAATCGATTTATTAAAAGACACGTTTGGTGACCGCCTAATTTCACGTTTTGGACCTGTGAATTGGCCTCCAAGATCTTGTGATTTAACACCGCTAGACTATTTTCTGTGGGGCTATGTAAAGTCATTGGTCTATGCGGATAAGCCACAAACGCTTGACCATTTGGAAGACAACATTCGCCGTGTTATTGCCGATATACGGCCACAAATGTTGGAAAAAGTCATCGAAAATATGACGTCCAGATTGGACTACATCCGAGCCAGCCGTGGCAGTCATATGCCAGAAATCATACTTAAAATGTAATTCCACAAGATTATCTTTCGAATAAAAATAAATTGATGTCAATCGAATACTACATCGTTGTTTTATTGCAATTTAAAGTTCTATACCTCTAAAAAAACACCCTTTATAAGTATTTTTAAAAAAAAACATAAATATATATTGATATAAATATTATTGGAAAATAAATGAATCCTAGAAATATTTAAATAATATTATTAATTCATTAAATATGTGGCACCATCTGCTTAAAAATTGTATAATTAGTTAAAATTATCAGTAATAAAGCATAATGTCAATAAGTTATTAATACAAATTGTATATCATTGAGAACTATTAGAAATATAATTGTAAAGAAAGTTAGCAAAATAACCATGTTCAATAAACTGTTTAATAAAGTTATTAATATTTAAATAAATATTAGCTTTATCACAAACTAAAACATTATTACTATAAATATAGTTAAAAATATTATTTCTATATATAGATATTGATAAGTTTGAATTCCAGTAAGGCACGTTAAGAAAGTTAAAATTAAAGGCATCTCTTTTATCATAAATATTACTATGTAATTTCAAATATATATATATATATATCTATATATATATATATCTTGTTCAAATTTTTAATCATTAGTAAAATACTTTTTTATTCATCCACTCAAGTTCAAATACATTTTTTAAACTTGTAGTAGATGACATTTGATGTTAATACTGTGTTTTCAAATATTAATTCATCACTTAATGAATAAAGAGTAACAAACCAAATTACTAGTCTAAAAGCATTTGAAACATCTAAAATCGCTCGTTGCACAAGAGATAGTGCTTAAGACTACTTATCCGTAGGTAGGGGTTTTGAATCCCGCCTACGATGGCCTAATTTCTGAGAAAATCTTTTTACTATACTATTTTATTCGAATAGTTAAATTTAATCAATGAATAAAAATAGTAACTAACAAAAATAACATTCCAACACCATCAGTAGCGCACACAAGAATTTTCAAGGGAAGGGGGTCCGGGGTCGAAAGTTCACCATTCTTGTATCATGCTCCTTTTGATTTTCTCGATTTTCTGGAACAAAAAACAGTAAAAAAAAATTATTGAATAAATAATTAGCATTAATTAATAAAATTAATCATTAATAACAAATATTTAATTAAATTTTACGTACTTTATACTTAGAATTATAATCAATCGGAAAAAAATCAAGTGCTTTGGAGGGGTCCAGTCTCCCAGGACCCCCCCCTTGTGTGCAAAACTGAGCACCATCAATATAAAGGAAAATGGAAAATTGCGAGGAAAACCACTTTCTATTTTGCCACTTAGTATTGTGATTCTGTCATTCTTACATATTTATATTAATTGTAATTATTTAATAGAAAGTAACTGAAATAAAACTTTTCTTTGTTGACCTAAGTAGGAAGTGACTTAAAAAAATTTATAAATAGTCTGATTCGGTGTGTGTGTGACCAAGCCAATCACTTTTTTAAAGGGTGTTTTTTTAGAGATATAGAACTTTAAATTGCAATAAAACAACGATGTATTATTCGATTGACATGAATTTGTTTTTATTCGAAAGATAATCTTGTGGCATTACATTTTAAATATGATTTCTGGCATATGACTGCCACGGCTGGCTCGGATGTAGTCCAATCTGGACGTCATATTTTCGATGACTTTTTCCAACATTTGTGGCCGTATATCGGCAATAACACGGCGAATGTTGTCTTCCAAATGGTCAAGCGTTTGTGGCTTATCCGCATAGACCAATGACTTTACATAGCCCCACAGAAAATAGTCTAGCGGTGTTAAATCACAAGATCTTGGAGGCCAATTCACAGGTCCAAAACGAGAAATTAGGCGGTCACCAAACGTGTCTTTTAATAAATCGATTGTGGCACGATCTGTGAGACATGTTGCGCCGTCTTGTTGGAACCACAGCTCCTGGACATCATGATTGTTCAATTCAGGAATTAAAAAGTTAGTAATCATGGCTCTATACCGATCACCATTGACTGTAACGTTGCGGCCTTCATCGTTTTTGAAGAAGTACGGACCAATGATTCCACCAGCCCATAAAGCGCACCAAACAGTCAGTTTTTCTGGATGTAACGGTGTTTCGACATACACTTGTGGATTAGCTTCACTCCAAAAATGCTGCAGTTTTGTTTGTTGACGTAGCCATTCAACCAGAAGTGCGCTTCATCGCTAAACAAAATTCGCTTATGAAAATCGGGAACAACGGCAATCTCGTTTTGGGCCCATTCGACGAATCTACGCCTTGCTTGATGATGGTTTTGATGAATTGTCAAACCAAACTGAGAATAAATCACTTGACAGCTGTTAAATTGGTCGCCATCTTGGAAAGTAATGTCAACTTAAACTTCTATACCTGGAATAAAAAACACCCTTTATATATATAACTTTATATTATTCTATCATAATTCTAACTTTATGCGGAACTGTTTTCCCTCTCTTGTATTCGGCGGGAAACATAACCAGTTGTTACACTCCCGAAGTAAATCTATCTACATCTTGCATCGAATATAAATCTATATTGTGAGTACTAGTAAGCCATAATTTTATAATTATATTTTATTAGTTTAGCGATTATATTTATAATATCTAAATTTCTCTTAATGTTATTCTTTCCTTTCCTCTTGGTACATAGTATAACAAACTACAGGTGAAGATTGGCTATCCCTAAAACTTGTTTAAACCAGCAATACTGGTTCCTAAGGCCAGGAATCTTTTATTGTACTACTGTGCCTATTTCTTCCTATTTAGTATAGTTATCTTAGGTTCTATAGCTATCTGTGTATTTATATATTTTGGATTATATATATATATATATATATATATATATATATATATATATATATATATATATATATATATATATATATATATATATATATATATAATATATATATAGGGAGAGCGTCAACTAATAGTAAGAATTGTGAAAAAATTCTCGTCTCTTTTGACGAAATGATAGACATTTTTTTTTAACCACGAATAAAATGTGTTTGTAAATTTTATCTTTCTTCAGTTTCATTTTCAATTAATAAAAAATCTCCGTCAAGCCATAATTTATTAAGGAATCTCTGAGCCATTGTGGCAAAAAGAATCTAATTTCTGAGGAGCTGTACAACTATATATACCGACGAAGAATTTCGATATGTATTTTCTATAGGACAAGACATCGATGTGAAAAGAAGTATAAAATGAAATTTTGTCTCCTCTCTTAGATAAACCCATTCACGTAGTTTTCAAATCGTATTAGGTTACAGAAAAAACAGCTGTCGGACTCTCTTTTCTCAGGTGAATATCACCAATAAAAAGTTTCTTTGGTGCCCTTAATTTTTTTTGCTCTAAAGGACTAAATATTTGGAATGTGTTAAAGTATAATTTCGATATACTTTTACCAGTTATACATCGACACAATCAATATCTTAGTCTGTTGCTTTACAGTAACTTCAAAATGTTTTGAAATAGAGAAAGATGCAATAAGAATATGGATTGAAAGGCACTTATTTTTAAATTTTTATTCCTTTTCATTGAAATGCTCGATGAAAAAATAACTTTCATGATTCATCAAGCAACAAAATTAATATGCAAGCTAAATGAAATTCTATACTTCATGAACTCTTGTTGCAACTGCTTTTTAAATTCCTACTCTCTCTCTCTGTTAGTTCCCTCTCTCCCTATATATATATATATCTTGTTCAAAATTTCAATCTTTAATAAAATACTTTCTATTCTTCTATACAAGTTCAAGTACATTTTTTTTAAACTTGTAGCGGATGAAATTTGATGTTAATGCAGTTTTTAAAAAAATATTAATTCATTCATTAAATTAAAAAATGAATAAATAGTAACAAACAAAAATAATAGTCCAACAGCATATATAGAAAGGAAAGTTGTTTGTTGTTTCCTTGTAGTGCAGGGATAGAGAGAGAGAGAGTTAGGCTTCTAATCCAAAGGTCGTGGGTTTGAATCCCTCCTGGGATGGCCTAATTTCTGAAAATGAGACTTCTTTCTTACTATGCTATTTTATTAGAATAATTAAATTTATTAATGAATAAATAGTAACAAAAAATAGTTCACACAACAACATATATAGAAAGGAAAATGGAAAATCATTTTTTATTTTGTCACTTAATATTGTGGTTCTGTCATATGCATATACATTTTTATATTAATCGTAACAATTTAATAAAAAGTAACTATGATAAAATTTTTCTTTGGTGACCTAAGAAGGAATTAACTTAAACTTTATTTTTTATATTACTTGTTTTTATACTGATTTAATTGAGATTCTGCATTAGTTTAAAAATTAAATTTAAACTGCCCTCAATACATGTTTAAGTAAGTCTTAGTTATACAAGAATTATTTTTCGTGATTTTCTATAAAAAGGGCGACTAATATTCAGAGAGTATCAAAATTTCAGAGAGATTATGAGAAAAAACTATGAAATTTTTTATTCATATTTTTAAAAAATTCTTGTAAATATTTAATTCCATATGTGTGACATTATAGCAACATAAATTCATGGTTTTCCGTCTTATAAACTTAAATAATTAATTAAAAAATTCTAGGAATTTTACATTCTGTTTCTTCAAAAATTTTAACTTCTATAATAATTTTTAAGGTAGAATAAAAATTAAAGAGCATTTTGTGTTTTTTTAAAGAAACTTTTATGGGAAATATAAATTGTATCAACATTTTGTATGGGATGTAATTTGCGCTATGTTGAAACTTGTTTTTGATTATTCTGCGAAAACTGGAATTTTAACATTACTAAAAATATTTTATTTTAATTGTTTCTTGAATTCCTTTTTTGATGCTTATGGTAGCCCAAGAAGATGATGTAAGGTGCTTTTTTCTCTAATTTTAAGGGGAAAGTTAAGGAAATGAATTGTCTCCAGTTTCTGTTGTGTGAATGAACAATTTACATTGTGTGCTGGCAAATAAAATTTCAAAACCATGATGGAAAGCAATTTACCAAACTTTATTTATTGTTCCCATACGGCATAGTAAAGAGAAAAGATTAAATAAAATTGTACGAAATTGGAGGGTATACATATAGATAGATCCAAATTAGTAGATACAACGTCCATCTCTAGCCTCTAAAATGTCTAGAATCCGGTTAGGCATTGACCTTGGATTACAGATACAAACAAGTTATTCTATGCTGCTTTAAGTTTGTGGTACATTTCATCAATCGTAGTGGCTGGAGAGGAATGACTACCAATGATCTCAGCTAGATATTTTTAATGGGTGTAGGATCTGGAGAACATACATGCTGGCCTGGGAAACAGTAAAACACCCTCTGAGTCTAAGTAGGCCAGGACACGGTGGGCAGCATGTGTAAACTTGTATTATTTTTTTGAAAGATGATGTCTTCGAGACCTCTAAGATTCGAGCACAGCTACTGGCCTTCAGATTTAAGAAATGTAACTCAGGCTATTCAAAATACTGATAATGCGAAAGAGTAGTGTTCCTGTCACGTACCGAATAACTGCCCATACCATATCACCAGGTGCGTTCTTCTAGGTGCCTCCAGACATGTATGCATCCGTCAGGATGCTGCATGTAGAATCTAAATTCGTCTGAAAAAACAACGTGGTGCTTCTCCTGTATCCAGTTTTGGCATCGGGAGCCCGCTATTAGCGCTTGCCTGCACACTTCTGTGTCAAGAGAGGCCTCAATAATGGTCCCCATGTATGCAGTCCGTGATTCTTCAGATGTCATCGCAATGTTACTGCAAACATTTGTCACTTTACAAGTAAGCCCAATTCCTAACTCAAGGTTCATGATGTGGCTCTAAGGTGCCGAAAAGTCGAATGTTAATCCAATCGAGTGTTAGTGGTGAGGTCACTAAGATATTACATGGAGTTCAGCATGAATCTCCTGTATCTATCCATGTTCTCATAGCAGTAATTGAATCCCGACCAATGCAAGTAGCAATATCACTGAAATGTTAACCGAAATTCCAGTTGGCCCCAAACCTGATGCTATCGAATTCCCATACGTGCTGTTAGCCGTTTCTTCTTTTTATACGAGTTATAAGATGATTTTCTCCTTGTGACAAACCTATACGGAACTTTATCACTAACCTTCTGAGACGTCTTTTTTAGGGAAAAATTTAATTGCCCTACCTATTTCCAATCAGCTCCAAAAAGAGGACAGGGATTCCTTATTATGCAGATTAGATAAAGTATTTAAGTCAAACGGAATAGTAAAGTAAAAAGCAGTAGGAGAGAGAGATTGAAGCAGAAAGGAATAATAGTGAAGTTAGAGATTTATTATTGAAGATTTCTAGGTGGATAAATCTCAGAAAGAGCTGAGCTGCAGTGTGGTAATATTGATTTATAATTAAAGTTGCATTATAGCTTCATATTAGGAGAGAGATTAAAGTTAAATGTTCAATAGGAATATTATTGAATATAATTCTGGGATCTCTTATTGCGGTAATCTCTGCGTGATCGATATTCTAATTGTTAATTAATTATATCATTAAATATTTAAGTTAATTTAAAGGAAAGTCCCTTTTAAATCTCATATTACTATTTTGATTTATTTGTTATCAAAAGTCTTTGATTCTATTTGGTAAAGATAACCAAATAAAGGAAGTTATTCATTAAAATGGCTACTGGTTCTTATTTGACTCAAAATCATTCTCGTTCTCAAAGTGAGATCCAAGGGGATCTTCACACACTAAGTAACCAACATTTAAATGCGATTTCCAAATGAAAAGCCTTTCGAAAAATTTTCTCTTTAAACACAGAGTTTAAGATGCCATTCCCCCCTCCTGAGTTGAGCAATTGACTTAAGTGTCGATTATTTACATATTCCAGCATTTTCCTTTCATAGGAATTTGACTTTTGTGTCATTCCTCCTTGATGGTGTTTTACTTTTAGTAGCCAGCAGTACATTTTAGCTATATGTGAACCAATAGTTAAACTATTCCTATGTTATTTTTTGTTCCTCATTCTTTAAATGATTGAAAATTAAAAAAAAATACAATGAACATTTTTTTAAAAACTTTTTCTCAACTTAAACTCAAACTTAAGAATATTATTTGAAAATTTTATGAACAAAAGATTAAATGGCAGCAGCTGTTCTTTCAAATATCTCACAGAATAAGCAAGGTTATTTATAACACTTTGTATTGTAAATTAAAAAAAAAAATATTTCAATTTTACCAGATCATGTGCCTCTATCTGGGGGAAAAATTAAAAATTAAAAAGTAAATATTTATGAAATTTTAATCTAGACTAGAATTGATTTAAACCAAGTTTATTATTAAAAATACACATAGAAACAAGAATGAAAAATTTGGGGGGACTTCTTGAAGTAATATTTATTTATAAATTTTACACACACACTTCAATTGAGATAACATGTGGCCATGGTATCCGAGTGGTCATGGTCATGAACTCTTGGTCATCTTTGTCGACTTGTAACTTCGAGTTCTAGTGTTACTGAAGACACTTCATGTAGATGGGATGATGTACGTTAGATCTGTTGTTGCTCAAATTCCTCACTTGGACATGGTGTCGGAAATCTGAAGATAGAGGTAGCAGTTGAAGGTTGTCCTCCTCACTTAATTGATGATCCCATTTATGAGATCTGTCACCAATAGCCTCACATTGCCTTAGAGTGTGACGTTATTGAAAAAATCCCAAATCAGATAAACCAAGATAATATAAATATTACAGAAAATATACAAGTACAGTCGAATATCTGTATAACGAACCTCTATATAGCGAACTTTTTCCTGGAACCTTGAACATTTCACGATTTTCTTCGTAAAATGACCTCTCTATAGCGAAGTGCATTTTCTATGTAACGAACTTTTTCTTTTGTGACTCAATTTTTGTTCGCCCCTTTTTTAAAGTATATCGGAAAAAAAATTCAAGTTATTCTCTCTAACACATTTTATGGTGGTCATAAATCTTGAACTGGTTGTATTAGATCCTAACTCGCCGAAAGCAATAGAGCTCTGGACGTTTCATCCAAGAAGAGCAACCTTTAAACCCCATTGCCTAGTTCACTAGAAACATCTTCGATATCCTCTTTCCTACTCAGTGGAGTTGGCATGCTTACTATGCGCATATATTACGTGAAACAGATTTTGTGCTCAAAATTTTATAAAAAGCTAACCATTTAATTCTTTTAGAAAAATATTTAAAATTTCTGAAGTGATTTTAAAATGCTACTCCTCCCCTACAAAAATCAACGTACACACATGAAATTTAGGTTATACAAGTACGTCAAACTATGTACCACAGAAGATGGCATGGGTTTTGTGTGTGATAACAGGATTGGTATTTGTACAATACATCTTTTTATGAATGCTTATTGAAAATTCTTAAAGAAATGCATAGATTCTAAATTCAATTATTTAAAAAAAAATAAGTATTGATTTGATCAAAAATGCATACCAACTTTTCTTACTTGTATTATTAGCAATAGTTAGGAAAAATATTTAAGCGTTTGGCGCAATAGAAAAAAGCCTTAGTATTTTAAATGAAGACAAACTAGTAACATTATCTTTCTGGGATAAGTCTGCTTAAAGTTTTGATTTGACATAGGGATGTGAATAAAAACGAATGTAAAAGTCATTATAATTATTCGTTTTTTAAACATAAAGCTTTCAAATTTTGTGACGTTATAGTTAAGATATCCGACTAGGTTCGGAGATAAATTTTTCAAAAATTGATTTCTGAATTATTTTATTGTTTTATAGAACATAAATAGGCTTTAAAAGTCATAACTATTAAGTAACTAACATGTATCGCCCTTTCTTTGAAAAAAAAATTATTTTTAGGAAAATTTAGCAACATTTTTTTAAGTTAAGAAAAACGTGATAAATAAAAATAAATTGCACATTAGGCAATTTTAAAGTCATTGATATACTTCTTGATCCTTCTGAAGTGTCACAAACAGCAGGATAAAAAAAAGTTTAAGAAATTAATATTTTATTAGCATTTAAATTTGATGGTCATGATTTTTCATGAAAATTACACTGCATGTTCTAAGTTAAAAATGACTGTAAATTGTGATTAAATGTAGTTGTTTTAAAACCTGAAGTTTGTTTCACTCTGAAGGGCCCATAACATATATGTTGCAAATTGCATTGCATTTCATTGTATTATTTAGAAGATATCCCGTTTTTTGTGCACAAATTATCATGACAAGTTCATTCTTCGTAAAACGAATTAAAAAATTAATTTTATTAATTATATATATATATATAAATAAAGAAAATGTTATAAAAAGAACTTAAAAAACTCTCTAGTTTTATGTATTAGTCCTCCTTTCTCAATAATTAATTTATTTTTCTCTAATGACCCAAACAACACCAAACATCAAACACTTAAAAAGCACTTTTTCAACCTAATCGGATAAATGTATATAAAAGATAATTTAGGCTGAAAAATAATATTTGACTTTTTGACCGATTTTTTTCGTTTGAGTCGTACTGTGTCCCCTCAAAGTTTGCTACAAATTCTAATTATTTATAACGGAAACACACAATGTCAAGTTTCATATTACATTAGAGTTAGATATCACTCCTAGAATCTTTTCTTATAATGCTCTGGAATGAAACAAATAAAACTTTCAGAAGCCAATTACAACGGATAATGTAAGAAAATGAAAATCTCTACAAGTCTGGATTTGTGTGTTATTTTCCCTACATTGCAGTTTATAAAAAAGTTTGAATATTAAAATCTCGAAAAGAGTCTAGACTTTAAAATTATGTGCTAGTGTCCTTATTGCAACAAAAGGGAATAAGTACACTTTTTACAATACATACAAATTTAGCCTTTCCTGTAAGCAAATCCTAATTTAAGTTTTTTTGTTTTGTTTTCTGAGATCCATTTAAGAAAAAAAGCAAAAACAGTCGAATTAAGTTGCTTGCGTTTTCGTTACGTTGCATTTTACTTATGTAATAAACTTTCGCAATTCTTTCAGTTCGTCTTGCATCGAATTTTGCCAACATTAGTATAAAGAAGTAATATAAACTTTTTTAGCGTCAATTCTTACTTTGTTAGACAAATGTACTGGTGCCATCTGTTGCAGCTAATTGTAACTACGACAGAAATAATGCAGAATAAATTTAAAATTAAAAAATATAATTTAATTAACGATTTAATATTTGAAAAAACTGTATTAACCCAAGTGTCATACACTACAAGTTTTTAAAAACTTGTTTGAACTTGAACGGTTCAATAGAAAGTATTTTATTAAAGATTGAAAATTAGAACAAGATATATATATATAGGGAAAGAGTGAACTAATAGTCGGAATTGAAAAAGCAATACAAAAAAATGCTATAAAAAAGCTGCATTCACGTCTTTTGAGGTCAAGGAAACATATTACGTTTTTCAAAAAAAAGAAATTATTAGTTTAATATCTTGGTGATATCGAACGTATCACGTATAAATTGTATTACAGATATGAAAGATTGTAACTTTCAGATGAATATGTTTTGCTTTCATGGGTTTTGATATTTATCAAATCCGCTTGGAGGTAAGTTTATTAAGCTGTCTAGCAACTTCTATTTTATTTAATACTTTCATACTTCCCAATTACTTTGAATCATAAAACTTTGTTCATATGAAAGAAAAAAATAAAGAGGATTATGCTATAAAAATATTTTTTTAAAGAAACAATTTGTAAATTTTTTAAAAAATTAAGTTAAGAAATTTACAATTTTTTTTTTATTTTTACATTTGATAAATTATTGATAATCTATAGCAAATCTGTGATGTTGTATTCTACTTATTTTTTTCCTCACGAGCTTTATAAGTATTTAAAGAGAATAAATGAAATTAGGGATAGATAGAGAGTAAAAATAAAGTTAATATAGTAAATAATCAAATTAAAACTTTTGCTATGCTTATAAGCTCACTGAAGCTCTATACATCATCTAAAATTCTTGTTTGAAAAAAACGGTGAACATTTGTCTTGAAATATTTTGTTTCTTTATAAATTGGTAATATATCATTCAATAATTTAATTGAGATTAAAAGTTTATATATTCTTAGTCTTAAAATTTATCTTTTTATATAAATATTGGTTTATAATTTATTTTCATTTAAACTAATCACTCTTCATTCAATAACTTTTTTGCAAATGATTGTTTTGATACTAATCGCATAGACAAATAATTTTATAGTTTTTCTTTTGCATTAATCATTTTAGCAAAATAAGACATTTTTCTGAAATGATCTTTGAATTCGTGTCTTTAACCCTTATTAAATATATTCTAAAAAATATTGATTTGTTTTAATAGAAACCATTTACATCATTTTAGGAATGATATAAAAACTACGAATTTTAAAACTATATTTAATTTTCCATCTTCACGTAACAAAAATACATATAAACAAGAAGTATCTCAGAGATTATATAGTGATTAAAATAATTTTATTCAACAGACAATAATGTATAGACATTATAGACAATAATATATTAACGACTTTTTTCATCATAAGAAAACGTTCAGTTGTATAATAACGTGAAGTAATTGTGAAATTTACATATTACAAACTCAAGTATTTTAAAAGCTTAAACTCAAATATTTTAAAGCGTTCACAGGTTATGGATATTCTTTGGAAGTTCTAATCTCCCACCTCTCTTCCCCTTCCACCAACCTCACGAGAGGACTTGTGGCTCGACGGCTATTTAAAGTATCCCCATGCCATGAAGGCGTTATACACTTACAAACATCCATGTCTTCTCCGGGATTCGATCCCAATCCCAACGGCACAGCAGTCATCGTCGCTAACCAATATACCGGACGGGCGACTTCTATTAGCTTCATGCGATATTGTGACTACAGATTTATATTGCTTTGTGAACTTTGAATCTGTGTTTTTAGGGATTTTACGTGTGTTATAATTGTTTACGGTTAGAAGAGAAAATTTACTGATATTACTAGAGAGTTCAAGAATAAATAATTACGAATACCTAACAAGTTAAGCCTACCTGTTGCTTGAGCAGATCTTTCCTGTATTAGAAAGATGATCTTCTCTGTAATAATATATATTGAAAAACAGAGAGACATAAGTTAAGACCCCCCCCCACACACACAGTCAAATAATAAGGAAATTTATAAGAACGTGTTCCGTCAAGCTCAATCTTCCTATTGACTGTTATGTAGAATAATGTGAATAACGTGAAATCGTAATTAAATTGAACATATATATTTTCATGAACTTTGTAACGTAACCTAGGTTAATGAAGTATCTCTTTAGTTGTCCTCTTTGACATCCAATTTAGATTCAAAAGACAAAAGCCATCCTCTTTTTCAATTCCTACTATGGGTTAACTCTCTCCCTATATATATTTATTTATATATATATCTTGTTCAAATTTTCAATCTTTAATAAAATACTTTCTATCCTTCCATTCAAGTTCAAATACATTTTTTTTAACTTGCAGAGGATGACTCTTGATGTTAATACAGTTTTTTCAAATATTCAATCTGAATTAAATTTTATTTTTAAATTTTAAATTTAAACTTCATTATTTATGTAGTAGTTACTAATAGCTACAATAGATGGCACCAGTACGTTTTTCTTATGAAGTAGTGATTGATTTAAATTTTTTTTCTTTATATTACTTATTAAAAATGACTGCTGAAATAATAATAAGGGATATTACTTGAACTCAAGTAATTTATGTTTATTATAAGAACAAAAATTTTGAGTAAAATATTTTACTATATTATCAATTGAAATAATATGTAGAAATGTTGAAATTACTTAAATATATTTGGTACATAAGGTATCCAACTACGTTCGGAACCGTGATTTTGCAAAAGCGTATAAATAGATAATATTTATGACATTTAGTGTCACTTAGATTAGAAAATGTATATAAAATTGTTTTAAGAATTTTATTAAAATAAAAAATTATTAAGTTGTGAAAAATGCTTCTATTATAATAACATTTTGTCTGTATATAGCTTAGATCTCTGTACAGAGTCTCAACTAAAATGTTTGAAAAATAAAACGCAGAAGTGGGTTTGCTCATGTTTTTCGACAGCAGAGAAAAGAAATTTTAAGAAAAAAAAACGCCAAAAATTATTTCAATTGTTTGTAACTATGAAAATAATGTGAATTTTTCAAATATCATAGTTGAGCCTCTGTACAGAGTTCAAAGCTATATTCAGGCAAAATATTATTACAATAGAAGCAGTTTGCACAAAAGGAGAACATTTTGAACTAAGGTTATTCTAAGTTAATTTGTTGCCGAAATATTGTATTTAAATAATTTGTTTTGTCAAAATGTCCTTAAAACAATTTTATACATGCATTGTAATCTAAGTAACACTAAATATCATGAAAATTATCCATTTACGTGCTTTTTTAAAATCACGGTTCCGAACGTTGTCGGATACCTTAAATATCAATTGAAAATCAGATTTCCTAGCTATTCTTAGAATTTATTATATTATGAACTACTATATGTAACAATATTCATAAATTACAATAACAGAAATCTTCTTGTGTAGGTATTATCTAAAATGCTTCATTTTTGTAACATGAGCTTATCATATTATTCGTCATATACATTTATATTTTTTTATTCGCACTATAACTTAAACTCATGTAATATAATTATCTGAAGATTAATAAAAGAACAATGTTTAGTATTATTTATTACTACAGCCTATTTATTTATTCTTTTAGCAAGAAAACAAAGCTTTACAAAACTTTTAAAATGTATCGTTTATTAAGATTGCGCTTTGAAATATGCCACAACAATTGGCGAAAGAACTCATAATTTTGAACCACGTTCAAATGACTAGAAAAACCCTTGAGCTCCCACACTCTAAACTTTCACTTCCAAACCACAGTCAGGACTCTGAACCTCACAGAATTAGCGTTACTCCATCTCTCTATCTAGTGCGTCTTTAGTAGTACCAAAACTCGAATGCATGACTCGAAAGTAGCAGCGTTGACTACGAACTTGTGACCATAACCATTAGGATCTCGCTGCCGCTGTAACTTAAGGTATCCGACTACGTTCGGAACCGTGATTTTGCAAAAGCTTATAAATGGATAATATTTATGATACATAGTGTCACTTAGATTAGAAAATGTATATAAAATTGTTTTAAGAATATTATTACAAAAAAATATTTAAGTACAACATTTTAAAAAAAAAGGAACATAGAATGACAAATTTTCAAAATATGCTCCTTTTATGAAAAATGCTTCTATTATAATAACATTTTGTCTGTATATAGCTTAGATCTCTGTACAGAGGCTCAACTAGAATTTTTAAAATATATAACTTAGAAGCGGGTTTATCCATGTTTTACGACAACAGAGAGGAGTAATTTTAAGGAAAAAAAACGATCATAATTATTTCAATTGGTTGTAACTCAGAAAATAATGTGAATTTAAAAAAAAAAATAGTTCAGACTCTGTGGAGAAGTCTTTACTTTATAAAAGTAAAATATTATTTTAGAAGCATTTTTTATAAAAAGAGAACATTTTGAAAAATGCATATTCTATGTTCATTTTTTGCCGAAATATTGTATTTAAATAATTTTTTTTGTCAAAGTGTCCTTAAAACAATTTTATACATGTATTCTAATCTTAGTGACTCTAAATATCACGAAAATTATCTATTTATACGCTTTTTTAAGGTGCCTGACTAGTGTAAAATCGTCAATTTTGATGAACATGACAAAAAAAATTTTATTTGATATTTTTAATATTTGAATTTTCTTCTTTCTAAAAATACCTTACTTTTGCTTGTACTCTAATTATTTACGAAGTTATAGCAGTTTTTATGTCAAGTGAGGACAACAAAAACGAACCGGAAGTTAGAAATCGAAACCGGAAGTACTTTGAATTTGAAAGATTTTTACTCTTTTTTGGAATTTTATTGAATTTATTTATAAAATATTAATTTTGGTAACATTAAAACTGAATATGGTGATATTCTTTTAAAAATTATTTAATAGTTTTAGTAAAATTTGGCAACAACTTTACAGGTTTGTTGTCATTTTTCGATTTGCTTATGTTGTAGCTACTCGATTCTTCGCTCCTCGTTTAATTTATTATTTTGATATATTTTATGAAAAAACTGTCTTTCTTAAGACAAAATATTGATTAATTATGGCTAAATCAAGATCTGGGAGGTCTAAGAAGCGCCGATTTACTGGAAATCGTTATACCATTCGTGCCACAATTAATGAGAATGATGAAACATCTGAGCTCAATTCTACTGAATCCGCTAGTGCCAAAAAGTTGGAATCAAGCCATACAAGTTTGGAAATTTTCTCAGAAAGATTGTTTGAAACTTCTAAAGACAATAGAATTGTCAGCTGGACAACTTTGATTTCATTTTTTGCCATAGTTTGTTGTCCTGATTGTTATTCTCAGGGCTTGGAACTTATAGAAGACTCTGTCAGTGGATTATGCTCACATATGAACCTAAAGTGCAAAAACTGCTCCTTCTTTAAAGGTTTCCCTACGACAGAGAAGATGAAAGGTTCTTGTCTTATAAACTCTTCAATTGTTTTGGGGCTAAGGATAATCGGGAAAGGATTTTCAGCTGGCAAAAAATTATGTGCTTTCCTCGGTTTACCTTTCCTGTCAAAACTTGCTTTCCGCAATCAAGAAAGAAAACTGTTGAAAGCAACTGAACGCGTTGCTCAAGAAAACATCAACGCTGCATTGAGTGAAATCAAAGGCTCAAATAATTTCACTAAATGTGGAATATCCATTGATGGTACTTGGCAACGCAGAGGCTACTCATCTTTGAATGGGTGTGTAAGTGCCATATCAGTTGACACTGGTAAAATTTTAGACATTGAAGTTATGACACAATATTGCCACATATGCGCGAAAGGCAATAGCCAATCATCGAAACATGTATGTTCGAACTACAAAGGTTCCGCGGGGAACATGGAGGTTGTTGGAGCCTACCGTATATTTGAGAGATCAAATGTGAGAATGTACAGTACAATGAATACTACGGAGATGGGGACTCAAAAGGATATGAATCTGTTAAAAACTTTTATGGAATTAATACAGTAACCAAACTCGAGTGTATAGGTCATGTACAGAAACGTGTAGGGGGGGCGGTTGCGTCAATTAAAAAAAACGACGAAAGGTTTGGGAGGGAAAAATAAATTAACTGATAAATTAATCGACAGAATTCAGAACTATTATGGAATAGCTATTCGAAACAATGTAGGTAATCTACAAAAGATGATGAGTAGTGTAATAGCTGCATTTTTTCACTGTGTATCTGGAAAAAACAATTCATTGCATGGACAGTGTCCTGAAGGATCTGAGAGTTGGTGTCGTTACCAAAGGGCAAAAGCAGCTGGGAGTCCCCTCAGAGAAATTGAGCAAGGACTTCCTAAAAAAAATTATAAACCAAATAAAGCCTACATATCTAAAACTGTGTAATGAAACTTTGTTGAAAAAATGTCTTCATGGTAAGACACAGAACTGCAATGAAAGTTATAACAACATTTTGTGGAATATTGTTCCCAAAAATATATTTATTGGACTGGAAACATTTCGTTTGGGTGCATTATTAGCTCTAATACTTTATAATTCTGGTTATGCTGGTATATTATCAGTAATTCGAACAAATTTATCACCGACAGCACCACGGAAAAGACGAACATGAGGAAGTAGAACTTCATCAATGTATCGTTGACCCCGTCATAGTCCCATTCGCAGGCGCCACATGTAGGCACGTGAGGCCATTGATCATGATGCCGGCCCTCACCATGATACTGCATGTCGGATATCGGTCCTTTTCCTGGATATTTTCTGGACGATAAGCAGTACCACTCTCGTGCCAGATCAGTTGGCGTCTACAATCCGATGACAGACTGAACCTACTCTCATCTGAGAATAGTACGCATGACCAGTCCTGTTCAGTCCAATTGTGATGCTCACGACACCATTGCAAACGGGCAGTACGGTGCTTTCTGGTCAATGGGACACACATAACAGGTCTGCGTGCGTATAGTCCTCCTCCCCTCAAACGTCTGGCAACAGTTTTTCGGGAGATCTGCTTTCCTGAGGCAGCAAGAAACTGATTTGCCTCCTACTGAGCTGTGGTGCGCCTGTTCCTTTTTGCTGATAGGACGATATATCTGTCTTCTGCAGGCGTCGTACTTCTAACACGCCCTCCCCCGTGCCGTCTACTACACATTCCAGTAGTTTTAAATGACTTCCACAGCCGTGAAACAACGCTGTGAGCGATGTCGAACTCCCTGGCATCATCTGTTATTTTTCGCCTTTTTCGATCTTTCCAATAATTCGGCCACGCATAAAATCATCTATGTGATGTCGGGAAGACATGCCAAAAATTTTTAATTCGTCTATTAAATCTTTCCTGTAAAACTTTGACTTGAAACAGCAACTGTCCACACGCGTCAAAACCTTTAAAGCTCTTATGAACGCTATCACGTGATGAACAGACGTGGATAAAAATTTGCATACTCATACTTCTTCTTACTAATATCGCGCACTTATTCTAATTTTCCACATTTTGCTTCCTTTTATTTTGTGGTTGCTATGGATGATAGTGTTATCCGTCCTTAGCAATTGTCCAGCAGTGTATATATATGTATATATATATATATATATATATATATATACCTTGTTCAGATTTTCAAGCATTATTGAAATACTTTTTATTCATCCACTAAATTTCAAATACATTTTTGAAAACTTGTAGTAGATGACACTTGATCTTAATACAGTTTTTTTAAATATTAATTTATTAATTAAATTTTATCCTTTAATTTTTAATGTATTCTGCGTTTTTCTGACGTAGTTAGAGCCAGCACCAACAGATGGCACCAGTAAGTTTTTCTTGCGAATTTTTTTCTTGGCTTCAAATATATTTTTTAAAACTTTTTGTGGAGGATACTTGATGTTGATCAGTTTTTCCAATATTATTTCATTATTTAAATTTAATTAACTAAAATAAAATTTTTCTTCGTTGACCAAAGTAGGAATTTACATAATTTGTTTTTTAATATTACTTGTTTTATAATATAATTATTAGAAAAATATGTTAGAAGTGCTATTGGAAATACTGAAAACTATTTTCAGGTTTATCTTTGCTTCTTTTACATTCAAGTTTCAAAGAAAATAGGGTGCTTGCGGTAGCCTAGTGGTCAAGGAAATGGACTGTTGGCCGGAGTGTCATCAGTTAGAGCCAAGGGCTGCTGAAGACCCGCCGTGTAGCGGGGCTGTGCACGTTAAATCTGTCAAGGCTCATACGGCCTTCCGTTGGTATGGTGTGAAAGTTAGGAGAGGGAGTGCCAGCTGAGGTGTCGTCCTCGTTATTTGACTATGGTTCAAAATTACGAGGTCTGTCTCCAAAAGTCTTCGAGTAGCTACATAGCGCGAAGTTAATATTCACTAACTCAAAGAAGATAGATTTTCTTAACAATTTTATATACTGCCATAAATACCTGATATATATCTGTCCTAAAATGACAAAAACGATAGAACAATTAAAAAGGATTTAGGTGCTATGAACTAAAAGCAATATTTTCAAGTAATTGTAGTCATAAAATGCCAAATAAATGCTTAAGTGTGAAGTTTAATTATTTTGTGAATGTTTCTACTTTTCTTTCTGTCCTTCCCATAGAACCATAGAGTAAGAACGAAATGACATAAGTATTACATTAATTCTAGAATTTTTTGTTTTCTCAGTTAGAATATCAGTTTGAAAATTTTAAATATATATATATATATATATGTATGTATATATATATGCTAGACTGTCCTTATTTTGTTCTGATTAATAGCTACTTCGTTATTCCTCTTTCAGTTTTTATTACTTGGTACTTGCATTAAGAGATAATTACTTATTTTCTTTATATTTTGTCTAATTAAATTTCTGTTCATTTCAATGTTATTATGAAATACTTGAGGTGTCTATAGACGCGAATAAGATAACCACTATTTTAAAATCGATTCTAAACATTTAATTTTGTTGCTTTTAAAATAAATTTATTGTATAAATCAGCAAGTATTTTTTGATATTTATATAAATAAGCATATTATAAATAAATTCAAACCAACAATTTTACGAGGTAAATTTAAATACTTCATGAAAATTATTCCATTCCGCATAAACTAATAAAAATTAATTCAAGTACTACTGTTTTTTGAAGGCATGTCTCTTATTTTAGCAATGTTTTGTTAAAATATATTTACATACATACAATATTTATTTTGTAATATTTTAATCGATAATATCTTATGTACTTTGCACATAAATAAAAGAAGCTGAAATTCGGACAAAAAAATGCGAAATGTGAAAAAATCAAACTAATAAAGCATAGTTTATTTTGAGGAAAAATTATCTAATTTTCTGCGGAAAACCCTCTTAAATGAGCTTGAAAGTGTTTACTGTAATTCAATTAACTTTCATCTGGAATATGACTTTGTTCTGCATAATTTCAAGTTCGATAATTATGGACTTCAAGATGAAAGATATATGTGTAGACGTCAAAACTAATTTTTACTAACTAAAACGTGTTTAAAAATAATAAAGTTTTAACGAAATCCCCTCCCTTCCCCAAGGCATCAAATATCTTTTAAACATAATTAGATTTTTTATTACTCGATTTGTCTTGTCCAACAAATATCGACAAGAAATCTATTTTTAGCATCTTGTTGTGCAATTACTTTGTACCCGAGCAAGAAATAAGAAGAAATAGTAATTATATTAACAAATGTTTAAGGTTATACAATGACAAAATTTTGAATTTAAATTATGAAGTAATTTCTTATGTGTGTGGTCCACTAGTTTATTTTATACTCAGATGTTAATTTTTTTTAAAACAGCATGTCTAGACAAGTCTTAAGAGACTCGATTACACTTGGATGCTAATCATTTCCATAAAACTGATTTTTTTCTTTTCATGCGAATTCAATGTTTGTATCATCCTTCCTTCATGGTGCTGCAATTCTAATGGCTGGCGGCCTATATGAAAGTTATTTTTGTGAGATTAAAGATTAATGTTGGATTATATGTCGATTAAATACGGAGTGTTGCAATAAAATGTATACACTCTTTGAAGGACTGTAACACTAAGAATTTTTATTATACAGAAAGGTTTCAAAAACTATAATAATGTGAATAAATGTAGAAAACTACCATTTTAGCAAAAAAGTGTTTCAATTGTCGAGTCAACCACTGTGACTCAGGCACAGTTGATAACGTTGATCGATGAAATCCAAAGTATATATATAAAATATATCGAAAACATATATATATATATATATATATATATATATATACAGGGTGGCCATAAGTAAACTGCAAGTGTTCAAGGGGTGCTGGAGAGAAAACTGCCGAGAAGATTCCTATGAAATTTTGTAACTACATGTTTCAGAGCATTCGCGAGTGAAATAAGCAAAGAAAAAAAGAAAAAAAACGCCATTTTCACCCGATAGATGGCGTTGTGCCATGTTTCAATGCTTATCGACGTCATACATGCACATTTTAAGCCCATGGAAAAGTTTAAAAACAAGACCACATTGAGTAATGATCAAACGTAACTGAATAAGAAGGAACGTGCATTGTTAGTGAAGGTATTCTATAATAATGATTGAAATTATTAAGCTACTCTGAAAGAATACTGGCGTAAAAAGAGGTCCAGTGAGTGTCAATGGATTGAAAAATATGATTTCTAAATTTGAAGAAACAAGATATTTGGGCGTTATTCCAGGCACAAGAGGGCAGCATCCCGTGAACCCGGAAAGAGTGCAACAGATTGATGACGCTATTGGGCTACTACGAGTAGCAGTTCCGGAGCCAGTATGCTGCAACAAGTGAGCGCAAGAAGTGTGGCTCGGACATTATTTCTTCCCTGGTCAACTGTGCATTAAGTGTTGCGCCACATTCTTCGGCATTATCAGTATAAAATTAAAATGCTTCAAGAATTGAAATCTCATGATGACACCCTAAGAATTGATTTGCAAATTTTGTCCTGTCGAAAATCAGTGTTGATGACACTTGGATACGGAGGATTTTGTGGGCAGACGAGGCGCATTTTACACTATCAGGTGGTGTAAATGCGTATAATTGCAGGATATGGGGAACGAGGAACCAATACGCTAAACGTGAAAAACCCCTCCATTCCGATTATGTAACTGTAGGGTGTGGAATGACTTGTGATTTTCTTGTGGGCCTATATTTCTTTAATTCCCCAACTCCAAGTGGTCCCCAAAGCTGTAGTGTTACAGGGACTAGCTACAGTGGGATGCTGAGAGAACAATTGATTCCAGCTTTGCAAGAGAAATTGTTTAGAAACCACGGTTTTTATGCAGGACGAAGAACCCCCTCATATCGCTTAACATGCTAAAATTTGCTACATGATACCTTTGGTGGGGACTGAGTCATAAGCAGAGGTTTCGAAAACACTTGGCCCCCACGTTCACCGGACTTTAATCCTTGCAATTTTTATCTTTGAGGACATCTGAAAGATATGACTTACAGAGAATGCCATGCTTCTGTTACTGAATTGAAATCTGGCATAACGAGACACGTGAGTTGTGTTACAACAAATATTTTAAATGCGATGTGGACCATGATGTTTCACGTTTTCAGCTCGGGGTTGCATCTGGTGGTTCGCATATTGAGCACATCATGTGATAATTTCATTGAATAAATAATGGTTTAATTGTTTTCCAAAGTGTCTGTATGGATTCTTTAATTTATGATCTTAATTTACGTTAATTTTTAATTACATGATACTGTAAAAATTTGATTACCCAAGTGAATTGTATGGAATTTTGATCAACTGTAAGTGATGTTTGTAAGTGATGTTTTATATTGCTTATATGCCTCTTAGAATGTCACGATGCACTGTCTATCACTTTTAGAAGTTGTATAAGCCAACGCTGAGCATTGAACTACGATACAGTGCCATCCATTGGGTGAAAATGGGGATTTTTTTGGCCATGTTTGATTTGAGCATGCTTTCAAGGGTGTAGATACCAGATTTAATTGTAATATTCTTAGTGGTTTTCACTCCAGAACCCCCTGAACACTTTCAGTTTAATTATGGCCACCCTGTACATATATATATATATATATATATATGTATACAGGGTGTTTCAGTTCCACATTTCAGAACTTCTAAGAGGGGTAGGGTACATCCTGACAACTCGAAATCATATAGCATTGTGAGGTCGGAAATGCTTTCCTGACGCGGTAGATGGCGTTGTGTGAAAATTCCGAGCTTTCGTGCAGGGAATCTTCATTTCGCACAAGAACGCCAAGTTAGTAGGATGGACACGAACGCAGAGTTAGCCGATATGCATTTGGCGTACGGGGCTGCAAATTGTAGTGGGCCAGCCGCACAGCGTTTGTACGCGGAACGATACCCGATGAGGCGTATTCCCAGTCATAATTTCTTTGCAAGACTGCACCAAAGGTTAGCTGAGACAGGTTCATTTGAAAGAGCTGACATGGTCAGGGTAAGAACAGCACGGACTCCAGCCGTCGAACAGAATGTGCTTCAGCATGTAGAGAGGAATCCAAGAACGAGTACACGAAGTGTAGCAAACTCAGTCGGGGTTTCCCATTGCAGCGTCTGGAGGATTCTCCGAGAACAAGACATGCATCCGTTTCACGTGCAGCGTGTCCAGACACAGCAACCGGAAGATTATGCACCTCGTGTTGCTTTCGCACAGTGGTACTTTGGAAAATGTGCTACGAATCCCCTTTTTCCTGATGAAGTGTTGTTTTCCGATGAGGCATCCTTCACAAGGGAAGGAATTTTCAACACGCATAACGACCATATTTGGGCGGTGGAGAATCCGCATGCAATACGACGTCGTGCAGCACAGATTTGATTTTCGGTCAATGTATGGGCCGGTATTATAAGAGATCACCTGATCGGACCTTACCTGTTCCCGTGTCGTCTAACCGGACTTAACTACTTGCTCTTTCTGCAGCAAGTATTGCCACAACTTTTGAGAGATGAACAGATTTCTGCATCGACCCAACAGACAATGTGGTTCCAACACGATGGAGCCCCTGCCCATTTTAACGGAGACGTTCGTAACTACCTGGACATTTGGTCAACAGTGGATCGGACGTGGTGGTCCCGTGCGTTGGCCTGCTCGGTCACCCGACCTATCATGTCTTGATTTTTATTTCTGGGGTCATATGAAATCGCTAGTTTATGACACCCCTGTTGACAATGCTGAGGAGCTGGTTGCAAGAATCGCAGTAGCTGCCGGAGAAATTCGAAATTCGCCAGGAGTATTCCAGAATGTTCGGATGTCCATGCGTCGGAGATGTGAGGCATGCATTGTAGCCCGTGGAAGAAACTTCGAACACTTACTTTAATCCATGTACCTTTTGCTTCTTTTCATGTATTATTAAAACGATTTCTCACTTACGGTCTCTTTTCTTTATGGTGCTTCTGTGTACAACACCGCTTCAGGAAAGCATTTCCGACCCCACATTGCTATTTGATTTCGAGTTGTCAGGATGTACCCTACCCCTCTTAGAAGTTCTGAAATGTGGAACTGAAACACCCTGTATATATATATATATATATATATATATATATATATATATATATATATATATATATATATATATATATATATATATATATATACTGTAAGAATCTACTGCCTGCACCTCGCAACAGGTTGAACGAGACACACGATATAGAGAGAAGGATCTGGCAACGACAGAGGAGAGAACGGGGGAGGATGGCGCGAAAAACGTGGTCGGATAAATGAAAGACTGCGGGACGATGGTTTGTAATCTTGGATCATCTGAATATATTCTTTTTCTTATGAAATGTCCCATGAAAGATGTGCAATAAAACAGAGGGACAAAATCCTGACTGCAATTATTTTCTTTTCACAATTCGAACACGATCCGAAAAGAACCCACAAGTTTACATTGGTGTCAGAAGTGCGATGCAATGGAGAAGAAGTTAAATGAACAAAATATTTCAAAGTGATCGGTGTTCGTACTACATTATTGTGAACAAGGTTGTAGTGGACATTCAGTTTGAAAGAAAATTTTTAACAAGGAAATAGAACCTTGCAGTGTATTTTCAAGTTGATGACCACGTGGATCCCGGGAATTGCCCTGCAGCAGTTTCAAGTGAAAAAAACAAGACCTTCTTCATATGGAGTTTTACCATCACCGGCCGAGTTGGGCTATGGAATAAACAGATGCCGTATTTTTCTTCATTTTCTGATGAATGGAGCCGTGACCTGAAACAACGAATGAAATCCCAGTAGTGTTCAAGTACAGAAACAGCGTTCATGTCGAGGTAAGTAGCTATTGTTCCCCTAAGTTAAAATATTGTGTAGATATTTAGACTAGTAATGGGATGCAGTCATATTTAATTTTTTTTTTAAAAAAAATAAAATAGAAAAAGCAGATATATCTGGAAAAAGAAAATTTCATTGGTTTATTGCAATATTCTATGTCGTTGGATTATTGTGTAGATGAAATAAGAAGATTATTGTGTACTTATTTTACCTGGAAATAATAGGGTATCATTTTAAATGTTGTAAAATATGTTACTTAGAGTACTACATAGTGTTAAACTATAATTTCTTTTTTAATCATCATTCTTTACAGTTTTGAAGTTGTCTCAAAAATTGAAATTCGTGTATATTGAAGTTGTCTCAAAAATTAAAATCTGTGTATAGTAATGCGACGCTGGTTAAACTTAAACTATTTAATTTATTCCCATTAAATCCATTTTATAAAACACCAGGTTCTACTCTCTTTTAGCATCGCATTATAGCCTAAGTTTAAACATTAGATCTTTAAAGACAATAAACAGTACGCTAAATCAAAAGACGTTCTTTAAATAACAATTAATTTATTAAACAATAAGATTAAAATTAAGTTAATGTATAAAGTGACACTTAACTGAATTCCACTTAACTTTGAGAGAGGGGCGAGGAAGAGGAGTCATGTCGCCGCTTGGAGTCCTCGCGGTGTCTTAATTGGAAGGGACGTGTCAGACCAAGTGGGTGTGTGAGAGTGCGTCAAAGAGTGTCTAATCAGGGTGCATCTCGTTTTTATTTTGCGGCGACTTGCACCTGTGTACTGGAGCGGATTCTTTACAGAGTCAGCATAATTTTCTCTCATTGGTCTAGAGTCAGCGGAAGAATACTGTCTCATGGTCAATGACATCCCCAAGCGCGGGAAATTCTAAAGACACCCCCGATACCACGATATATTTATGAGTACAATGCCCTTTTCTAGGCGTGGGAACATGTCACCCTTTTTGGTGGGGTGAGAAAGACGCATTCCAAATTCCGTTTCTTGTAAACAGCAAGAACAGGGCAGATGTAAAAATTACAGTTGTAATTTTAGGGACCGGCGACCTCCCATCAATAGAAAGTGTTTTGCATAAGAATTCAGTTTGCAGAATTTAAAAAAAAAATTAGATTAATTTATCTTGAAATAATGGTTGCGAAAAATGTATGTTTGAGTCGGTGAAAAGTGTCCATTAAAAAAATGTATATGTATTTCAAGTAGACTTCCTGTTAAAATGTTGTAAATAAGAGATTTTGTAGGTCATTTATGACTCAGAATATGGCACGTTTTTTTTGAATATTATATGATAGTTTTTCATTTTAAGCAAAAGTGTTGCAATTTGTCAGTTGATGGTTTAATGCAATCTGAGGTTATTTCCTTTGCTCGTAATTTAGAATGTATATATATATATTGGTTTTTTGTTTCCTACATAAGATTCTTCTTTTGATTAAAAAAAACTAAGAGTAGATTTATGATTTGAGAAATAATTCTATGGTAATGTAGCTAAAGTATGTTGTTAATTGTGTTTTTTTAAAAAGGTTCTGCGTTCTTATTAGTAACAAATAACTGTGTCGCATATAAGTTTTATTGCAAACATATTTCGCATTGTGTTTCTGGAATTTGAGTACTCTTAGAAAAAACGAGTGTCTTATTTTTTTTGCTTGTTAAATATATAGTACTAGGTCATTTAAGTGTTTGTAGTTAAATTTGTCAGAAGGTAATTTGGCATTAGGTTTAGCTTTATTTAAAAATGGCATTTCTCATTAGAAGTAAGAACATTTACTTAATTCAATTAGCGCGGGACTTAGATGAGTCACCTGATCCGTCTATACCTAAAATTGTTTTAAGGGATTTAATAATCTCTAGTAAATATTACAAGGAGGAAGAGGCAAAAGAGTTATTGGAAGTTATTACAGCCGAAAGGTTAGAGACAGAACAGCAGCAAAAACTAGAACAACAAGAACAATTATCAATTGAAAAATTACGCTTGGAAATAGAATTATCTAGGAACGCTAGTCAGAGTGCTACTCAAAATAATGGTTGAACCTCACGTGTAACATTTTTAGATGAAATAGTTAAAATGGTTAGGCTCTTAACTGTAAAGGTACCCAATAAATCAGACGAGTTGAACTATTTCTTTTCTAGTCTTGAAAAAGCTTTCGCTAGTGAAAATGTCAGCGATGAGTTAAAACCGAAGGTTTTGTTATGCATGTTAGGAGACAAGGTGTCAAACTTATTAGTTAACCTAGGCGAAGAAGAATTAAAAGATTACGAGTCTTTAAAACAGGTTGTGCTCAAGGAGTATGAACCCTCACCAAAAATATGTTTAGAAACTTTAGAAAGGCCAAACGTAACTCTGACGAAACTTTCTCTCAGTTCGCGTCCCGTTTAACATTGATGTGGTTATACTACTGTAAGTTAAGAGGTGAGAATGATTTTGAGTCAGTTAATCAACTGATCGTAGCAGATAAAATGTTTGAAATGTTGGATTCTGAGACGGCGACCCATATTGGTGTGCTCCAAGGGGAAGAATGGTACAAACCCAGGGACTTGGGCAAACAATGTGATATATTTTATGCTTTTAAAGGGAAATCCTATGATGAACCTGCGAGAGCTAAATGGAATGATGATAGCGAAAAGAGAAGTTTTAGTGATAGTTGGGGTAAAAAGCCATTTGGGGAGAAAAAGTCAGATAATTTTTCTTCTAGGAAAAACTTTGATAAAGGTCAATTAACTGAAATTAAAAAATTCGCTTGTTTCACCTGCGGATCAGATAAACATTTTGAGCGGGATTTTCCGAAAAACAAAGGGGTAGATAATAAAAGGCTTAATGTGAATAAGGTGTCAACGGAAGGGACAGATTTGGAAGATGGGACGGTAACTGCTAGAGTTGATTTGCTAGGTAAAGTCATTCCTAGGCGGGTAATTGAAGACAAATTAAGTAAATTAGTGAAAACATCTATCAGTGTAGATGGGAGATTAGGCCATGCGTTAGTGGATTCTGGTACGGAAATTACTGTTATCAAGAAAGATTTAGTTCCTGGAATCTCGGTTGAAGGAACTTCCACGATTTATTTGAAAGATGTTTTCGGTCCAGCGGTTAAATGTCCTTTAGTATATGTTCCAATTGGCCTTGCTACCAATGGCCAGGTTAATGTGGTGCACCAGCAAGTGTTATGTGCTTTGGCAGAAGTTTTGGTAGAAGACGTGTTGCTTCCACCAGATGTTTTGGATATGTTGGGAGGAGCCCAGAGTGAAGAGAATTCATTGGCTCAAAGCTCTCAGGATCTGAGGCTTGACTCAGGAAATGTAGATGAAACCGAGGTTTCATTGGGTATTCTGTGAGAAAACACAGGAGGATTCTCAAAGCAATATTACTTCATGTCGGAATGAAGTGGGAACATTGGGTACTAAGGATGAGGAGGTGACCGCTGAGATGGATAAAGGAAGCATGGTGGCTGATAGTTTTCGTTCCGAGCAGGAGTGTTGTGCCGAGTTAGCATTGGTTTGGAAGCATGCTAAGGAAGGCAAAGGAAACTACTATGAAGTAGATGGGTATCTATTTCATAGAGATAAAATACTCGGGGAGAGTATTGGGCAACTGGTAATTCCGAAATGCAGAAGAACTAAGGTGTTGAGACTAGCGCATACTTCAGTGTTCAGTAGTCACATAGGTCCCAAGAAGACGCTTGAACGGATCAAGTATTCTTTGTTTTGGGAGGGTCTGAGGGGCCGATGTGAAGAAATTTTGTGAGTCATGTAAAGAATGTCAGCTCACTCGATCGGTTAGGATTAAAGACCGATCACCCATTATGCCTGTGGCAAGGCCTGAATTGCCATTTCAGGTGGTGAATATGGATCTGATAGGTCCAATTGATCCGCCAAGCTCAAAGGGACATAAATATATATTATGTCTGGTTGATCAGCACACTAGGTGGGGCGAGGCTGTGCCGTTGAGTAGTCTCAGAGCGAAAGTAACCTGTGAAGCTTTGTTAAGCATATTTTCGAGAACAGGGATACCGTATGTTGTCGCCTCTGATAATGGGACAAATTTCGCAGCCGAACTGACTAAGAAAAACGAAAGAAGAATAGGGAGTAGCCCGAGATTCTCTACCCCAGGTTATCCACAGTCCAATGGTTTAGTGGAAAGGTTTAACAGAACTTTGAAAAATATGCTACATAACGTAGTTAGAGATGAGGGTAGAGGGTGGCATTTACAAATTTCGTACGTATTGTGGGCGTATAGGGAAGTACCATATTCAACTACCAGTGTGTCCCCTTTTCAGCTACTATATGGTAGGCAACCGCAAGGTCCTTTGTCAATTTTAAAGTCTACTTGGACGGGTAAGCATAACAACTTACAGTTGTGCACTACTCCCGTTTCCAAATATTTGGAAGATTTAAAATGTAAATTGGAGAAGGCGGCCGAGCAAGCCAAACTTGTTTCAACGGTGAAGCAGGAAAAGATGGCTTATTACCATAATCTGAGATCGTCTGACAGAGTATTTAAGGTGGGAGAAAAGGTGATAGTGCTGATCCCTGATGCAACAAGTAAATTGTTTGCGAGATGGCAGGGTCCTGCGACTATTATTGAAAAACGGAATCCGCATTCATTTTTAGTAGAAATGCCAGATAATTCTACTAAGCACATCCATCAAAATAAGCTGAGGCATTATGTAGCTAGTTAGAATTCGGTAAATGTAATTTTCGAAGAAGAAAAAGAGTTCGGTCAAGTTGAAACTCCGCCAACTGCCACCGAAGAATCTAAATTTTACGAAGTCCTCAATAATCTGAAAACTAATAATTTAAATAGCTATAATTTGAAAGTGCTCAAAAATTTAATTAGTAAATTTAAATATATATTTACCAAACCGGTTCAACCAGCGTGGGTAGGTGCCCATAAAATTGAGCTTGTAGCCAATGCAGTGCGGAGAAAGCCCCATTGTTATAGTGTTCCCATTGCATATAGAAGGGAAGTGGAGCGTCAAGTACAAGAATTACTTGATTTAAATTTAATTGAATCATCGGAGGCCGAAATTGCTCACCCTATAGTTTGTGTAGCCAAAAAAGATTCCTCTATCCGAATGTGTGTAGATTTTAGGGCCTTAAATGCAGTAACCAAGGTACCTGTCTTCCCTATGAAAGATATGCAAGAACTAATCTTCATAGCGGGGTCAGCGCATTGGTTGACTAGTATAGATCTTTTAAAAGGGTATCGGCAAATAAAAATGGACGAAGAAAGCAAACCATTGACGGCATTTACACCCATAATGCTGTGTACCAGTGGAAAACTATGCCCTTTGGACTTGCTGGGGCATCCGGTACATTTCAAAGAGAAATGTACCGTATTTTAAAATCTCATTCAGAGTATGCACAGGCATACATGGATGATATCGTAATATTTTCAAAGACGTTTGAAGAACATTTAGTTCACTTAGAATTAGTTGTCGCTGAGTTAGAAAAAATGGGGTTCTCGGTGAGGTTGGATAAGTGTTCTTTCGCGGCTAAGAGAATAAAATATTTGGGTCACACAATAGGGGGAGTTAAACATGGTCCTGATGAAGATAAAATATTAACAATAAAAAGGCTAATTAGACCTACCACTAAGAAAGAGGTTAGGTCAGTGTGTTAGGACTAATGGGCTTCTATCGCGCATATATCCCAAATTATGCAGAAATATCTAAATATCTCTAAAATAAAAACATTCACAATATAGAGATTCAACTGTATATATCTATACATTTATGTATACATGTATAGGAAAAAATAATAGGAACACCTATTTAAAAATGAGTTGTCCTTCACCCGTCCAATAAAAGGCGACAAAAGGGAAGGTATTAGTCAAGTAACATGTAAAAATTCTGTTCGTAGCAAAGCGTGATTATGTTCGACCTCTTCGACGTGAAAAGAAGAACGATAATTAGGGTTCGCCTCGCTGGAGCATCCATGTTCAGAACAGACAACCCTGTAGGTGTTTCATGGACCCCTGTGTCAAGGTTTATTACAGCCTATATAAACTTGGGTAAGGTGTTTTCTGTGAAGCACAACAAAGGGCGAAAGCCGAAGTTGAAGGACCATGACAGACAGGTGTCGAAGAGGATAGTCCCCCGAAAACGCAAGAGTACACTGCCGCAGATAACGTCCGAGATGAATACCCACTTTCAAAACCCATTATCCATGAAAAATATTCAATGGGATATGCATGCTGTGAATACTCATGACAGAGTAGCTATTCCAAAACCATTAGTTTCGGCACGGAATGTTATGCAGAGACTTGAGTGTTGCCTATACCACCTAAACTGGACGCAATTGCAATGTGGACAAGTCATTTGGTCTGGTGAATTCTTATTTACATTATTCCATACTACCTGACGTGTGTTCATCTGGCAAACACCGGCACAAGCATTGCGTGTTGACTGCCTTGTTCCACCCGTAACACATGGAGTAGGTTATATGATGGTGTGAGACGCAATATCTTCCAGTAGATTGGGGCCTTTCGGTGCTCTTGAGGGAGATGATTACAGGCAACCATTATCGAAGCATTCTCGATCATCTTCACGCTATGCTTCAGACTCTTTTTTTCCAGGGGAACAACTTGTGTTACAGGTAATGCAACGCCCGTTTGATTTAATGTTAAATTGATTAATTTATTTCGTTAGATCCATTTTATAATACCCAGGTTCTAATTTATCATTTGGCGTCACACTATAGTTTACGTTTAAACATTAGATCTTTTAAAGACAAATAAAACAGGACACTAAATTAAAAAGCCGTTCTTTAAATTAACACTTAATTTATTTACAATAAGATTGAAATTATATTAAATACTAAGGATATACATGATTACTTAACTGAATTAGGATCTGAGAGAGAGGAAACATGGTGTGCCATCTCGAGAGTCTCCAACCGCGGCATTTTGTCAAAGGGTCGTCAGACCAAAATCGGTGATAAAATTTGTGTCAGAGAGTGTCTTAATTCGTCGTGCATGCGCTTATATTTCGCGGCGGTTTACTTCTGTATTCTGGAGAGGATTCTTTTTCGAAACACAATCAGCTTTTCTGATTGGTCTGGAGTAAGCGGAGGGATATCTTCTCGCGGTTCATGACTCCCCCAAAACGCGGGAAATTCCCAAAAACAACCCAAACCATGATGTATTTATGGGTACATTGCCTTCTTCCAGGCGTGGGAAACGCGTCACCCTTTTTGGTGGGGTGAGAAATTCCTTTTCCTGTAAACAACAACAGGGCCGATATAAAAATTACTGTTGTAATCCTTAGGGAAAGGCGGCCCCCATCACTCCTCCCCCTCTCAGATTAACAAAACCAAAATGAATAATAAAAAAAAAAAATTCCAGGCAAACGAAATACAGAATTGGCTAGCGTCGGCAAATGTCTATGTCAAGAACAAAAATTCACAGACTCCTGGTTCACGATCAGCTGTCCACGTCTTATGATGTTGGCAGCTCCATCGTCGCTCAGATATTGCTAAAGAAATCTGCTAAACTGCAAAAAATAACAGAAACTTTGTCTCCCAGGGAAACCATATTAGTAATGAAACAACAGTTATGAGAAAAAAAAAATTAAACTTGGCACTTTGTGACCACCCTTGAAGACTCCAAGCACCAACTTCCAACTCCTCTCACCGCTCATAAAATGAAAATAAGAATGTTAAAAAAATACAAACAATTTCTGAAGTTCCTAACCCATTCCGTGAGGGAAAAAACCAAATTAACTATCAACAACTACAATGACGTTAATGTACGAAGAGGAGGAAAAAAAAAATTTACTGAATGGATCACCCAAACAATTCACAAAAACATCAGACGCAGACTGACAAATAGAATTAAACAATCACAAAGAATCGTATGCCACTAAATATATTAAGACAAATAACACGTAAGAATACAAAATTGGCGTATCTAACAACTGCGCAACTAATAAAACAACACGTAGGAGTATTGAACAAAATACATTGATAAGAAATAAACGCCAGTGAAAACATTTACATACAATTCAAGCGTGGCGCCCAGAAACAGACACTTCATAATCGTTTAACATCGAAATCTTGACACGACCAATGTGAAGTGAAAGTCCCAGACCACCAAAAAAAAATACCAGCAGAACCCTTCACATACTCAAAGCATAAGAAATTTCAATGGTTCACTAAGAGCATTGATAACAATATTTAATGAAAATAATTAAGTAAAAGTAAAAAAAATTAGAGATTGAAACAATGAGTGTGCATAAGTGGAGAGAAAAAAATTTGTAACTTCGTAGAATGCTTGATAGCCTAAGAAATTAAAAAAAATTCACTACAAGCATTGGTTACAAATAAAAGTTTAAAAAAAAAATTTAACGGAATTAATTCAGATTTGCAAATTAAAATTTTATAAATTAACTAATCGTATAAATGATAAAAAAAAAAATTTATAACCTGCAAGAATGCTGAGTAGCCTAAGGAATTTAAAAAAAATCACCACTAGCATTGGTTACAAATGAAAGTTAAAAAAAAAGTACTGTAATTAAATTTAGAATTGCAAACTATGAGTGCGCATGTGATCAGTATGCACCCCCAAAGTGTACAAAAGCAAAACAAACAAAACATAACATCCCATTTCCTGCGATATGACGATCGCCGGCAACCGCCAACACAAGAAACAGAGTGCAGAATTATAACTAAAAAAAAAAATAGCAAATCCGATTGTAAAAAAAAATAACTATATCGATTAATATTGCTTAAAAAAAAAACTTTAAAGAGAAAAAAAAATTTCTTCCACATTCAATACATTTGAATTTCCATTTGAGAAATGAATTCCAGAAATCACAAGTGCAGTTGAAAATTTCAGAAAAAAAAATTAAAACATAAAATTGATATGCGACCCAAGTCATATGAGGCGATACATACAGAGTAAAGTAATTTAACTAAAAGAAAATTATTGCAAGTGTTACACAAAATTAAACAGTTTCCAATATATAAAAAAATATCGCTTAATTAATCAACATAACTTTTTTTAACAATCCTCGTAATACAATGTATCCACAAGTCCAAATAATATAAAAAAACTCAAAATGTTTCACTATTTACGCGCAACAATTATACAAACACGAAAAAAAAAGAAAAACAAGATCCTCTATTTACAATAATACCGCTAACTCAATTCATCAAAAATCCTCTAATTAATAACTCAAATACAATTCTATAACAACAACCTAAAATTCTCAGTAACCTTAAAATGATTCCTCGATAATCCAAAATTGCCTTTACCTCAGATCGTTCACATCTTATGCCTCAACAACACTAACTAAACTCATCTGCAACTTCCAAATAATCAATCGATAGCTCCACAATACCATTAACTAAAACCATCTTTGCTCATCAACTTATTTACAAAAATCTCGCATAATCCTCAACTCGAACTTTCCTAAATGCATCTCAAAACATTATTAAATATACCACACAATCATTAACTCAACTTATCTATGTTCATCAACTTAATTACTCGAAATCGTACAAAATCCTGAACTCAAATTACCTTCTCACATCAAAACAACTTTCTCAAATATACCGCATAATTATATCAACTCAATTTCCTTTGCCCAAAATCCTTAAATCAAAATATCCTTCAGTACATCAAACAGTTTTATTAAATAAACCATGTGACTTTCTTTTCAATTCAATTATCCATTTCCATAAAAAACAACTATCGAATAAACGTACACTTTGAACACAAACTTAACTATCTCCATAAAAAAAAACCTTCCAAACCATTCAACAAATTCATCAGTGCCAACTTTATCTATCTCCTTCAAATAACTGTCTTAAATATTCCACGAAATCTCTAACTCAAACTTATGTAACTCCTTACAAGTAGTGAAACAACAACAAAAAAAAATTCACACCCAATCCTATTCCAACATTTCCAAATTCTCTTAGCAACAACGCCTAATCCTCTTCCAACAGTTTCAAATTCTCATAGCAACAACGCCCAATCCTCTTCCAACATTTTCAAATTCTCATAGCAACAACGCCTAATCCTTTTCCAACATTTTCAAACCAAAAAAAAATTCATGAGTCTCGAGTCTCATAGCAACAGCACCGTAACGTAAAAACAGGAAACCATGGGGGGGAAGGAAAAAACGAACACCCTTTGGAAAAATTTTGCTTAGTCTCTTCCCTCTGTCACGACAGCAGTGGGGGGGGGGGCGAGGGGAAAACCCTCCTAAGGCGGCAAGAATCCGACATCCAAAAATTCCACCCCTGAACTGATGCTGCCCGCGGTAGGAGTCCTTGCGAAAAAGGTGTAACCAAGAAACAGAATGTCCAATCAACAAACAGTATTCCGTCCTATACCGGATGGCGTGCGGGGGGGGGATTACGACAAAAAGGGGTGCGGACAAAAGCTCTCATTAATTTAACAACCACAATTAATCTAAACCAACAGAAATACTATCTCGACAAACAAAACCTTCAATTCCTAGTACAGTTTAGCACACAAGCGAGACACAATGATTGACTGCACATTAATTTAACAACCACAATTAATCTAAACCCCTGAATAAACAACAAAAAAAAATTCCAAATCTATAGCAAAACAAACAACGCAGAATTTAAATGAGCATTAAAACACTTAACAGAAATAGCCGCAAGTTTTAAGTAAAAGTTAGCAATCATCTCACATAAAAAAAAAACAACATGCGCGGGAAAAAAATTAATAAAGTTTCAACCTAATATCTTATAGAAAATATTCAAACAACCACCTCTATCCATATCTTAACAAGCATAAATTCCAATGTTATCATCATTTAGTAATACACAACCACTTAAAATTAATACACCAACACAATTTAGCAATAAAATTGATTCTAACAAAATGCTGCTACCAAAATTAATCTTCTATGCAAAATAAAAATTTAACCAGAAAGTACAGTTATAAACAATCAATTCAGCATAAACGAAACAATTCAATAAAGGAACCTTTTATATGAAAAAAAATTATTGAAATTCTAGATAATAATCACAAAACAAATTATGTAATAGGGAAAAAAATTTAAAATATGTATGTATCGTAACAACATTCAAATTTCATGACAGGTGTCCAGAGACCCCAAAATTTGACCAAAATCAAGACATAAAACAAACTGCATAAAAAAAAATTTAACTGGAATTCATTAGATAACAGGAAATCATTAAATAAATGAGTACAAAATTTGATATAACTAAAAAAAAAACATAAAACATAGCATGAAACAAGGTGCAACTATGAGACAGGTATCATTCAATGCGTGCTCTCGAAATGACGAAGCGTAAAATTGAAAAAAAAATTAAGTCTCCCTCAAATATTTTAGAGCGGAATTGTATTAACGAGCCGAATTACCTGCACGAGCCCTTAAATTATACCGTGGACTTGGAACAATACCCTTAACCTCCGTCTCATCTGGTTGTAAATCATCCAAATTTTTCAAATGCAAATATGAAAATCTCTTAATAAATGGAATCATCCGATTGACATGCGTGTTAAATCTTTTCCTCAATTGTTCTACATGTTGAACCCTATAATTGACATTAGAAAAACGCTCTATCACTCTGTAAGGACCTTCGAACTTAGGTCTGAGTTTTGGAGATAAATTAGATTTAATGTTAGGCGTCTTTATAAAACACAAGGACCCGATTTTGTAATCGTAATGATGTTGTTTTGTCACTCTCGTACTCAATTCAACATGTGATGCCTCCTGATCCTTTAGATTATTTAAAACTTTATTGAAAGTATGCTCCAAAGACGGTAAAAGTTTCTCGACATATTCATACTTATTTTGTGGTGTATCAGAATTCTTTTCGTAAGTGTAGGATAATCGAATATCTCTGCCATGCTCTAGGAAAAAGGGAGATGTGTATGTAGCTTCATGGATCGCTGAATTTAATGCTAACATGGTGTGCGGGAGTTGCTCATCCCAATCGTTTGTGTTTTGTGAAATTGATGCAAGGATATTGGCTAGCGATTGATTGGGTTTCTCTACCCTACCGTTGACGTGAGCGGAATAACTTGGTAAGTGCCTTTTTGAATACCCATGACTGCAAAATTCAACAAATTCAGAACTCTTAAAATATGTAGCGTTATCTACGACTAATTTATGTGGGCAACCCCTGTGTACGATGTAATTATCAAAGAAGGCTCTAGAAATCGTACTCGACTTAATATCAGGAAGTGGAACAATATGAATGTATTTTGTGAATGCATCTATCATAGATAAAACATAGCTATTACCTTTAGGCGTGGTCTTTAAATGACCGAAAATATCAATATGACACGTTTCTCCTGGTTCTTGACTTTGTTCTACTCGCTGATGAGGTGCTGGCGGAATTTTGAAAGCGTTTTTTCAAGATAAACATACGGTGCAAGAACGAACAAAATTTTTAGCATCTTTGTACATATTCTGCCAAAAGAAGTTTTCGCTGAGTAGATGATATGTTTTAAAAAATTTAAGATGCCCTCCATATTCTGAATGGATAGATTCGAGAACTCTAGCATTAAGACAATGTGGAATGCAAACTTGTTTTCGAGGGGTGTTAGACCTGGGTGATCTCGAGGGGCGCTTGGACAAATGACATAACAAACCTTCCCCATTAATAAAATAGTTGCTGATTTGTGGGCTAACATCATTTTGATCAATTTTTTGTATGATAGTTCTTAAAACAGAGTCTTTGCGTTGCATATTAATAAGATCTTTAGAGTCCGGTAAAGCTATTGTGATGTTGTTAATATAACGAGAAAGATGATCTGCGACTGAATTTAAGGATCCCCTGATGTAGTGTATGTCGTAATTAAATTCTTCCAGAGCCAATTTCTAACGCAAAATTTTGGAAGAGGGATTTTTATTAGAAAGAAATCCCGCGAGAGGCTTATGATCGGTAAAAACTTTAAATTTTCTGCCTAACAAGAAAGGTCTAAAAAAATTTAATGCTGTATATATCGCGAAAAATTCTAAAACCGTTGCGTTATATTTCGATTGTGATGGATTTAATTTCTTAGAAAAAAAATATAAAGGTTTGACTTCAGAGTTAGGATATTTTTTCTAAAACTGCCCCTATGCCTCGTGAAGAAGCGTCCGTTGTTATTTGTAACTCTGCGCTCTGATCAGGTAGAGCCAAGACCGGTGGATTCAATATGGCTTTCTTAATATCATCAAATGCCTCCTGTGCTTCGGATGTCCACTCAAATGGAGTGTCTTTTCTCAATAGATTCGTTAAGGGAAGTGCACGTTTCGCGAAATTCTTGATATATCTCCTGTAAAAATTACAGCACCTAAAAAAAAGATTTAATTTGTTTTTGATCCTTTGGAACTGGAAACTCATTAATTGATACGGACTTATCTTTATCCATAAGAATGCCTTCCGGCGTTACCACAAACCCTAAAAATTTACAACTTTTCGTTAAAAACTGACATTTACTCGGATTAAATTTTAAGTGAATTCTTTCAAAGCGTTCAAAACCTTACCCAGTAGTTCAAAATGTTCATCTATAGTTTTAGTGAATAGAATAATGTCATCTATATAAACCAAAGCTCCGTGGTGTAATAAATCTCCTAGGACCTCCTGTGCGATTGATTGAAAAGCTTTAGGCGAGTTTTTTAAACCGAAACATAATCTGTTAAATTGATATTTATCATCGTCGGGAGTAGAGAATGCCGTCTTATGCCTGTCCGCAAAGTGTAGTGGAATTTGATTAAATGCTGACTTCATGTCTAACGCCGAAAAATAGTTTGAACCTGAAATTTCATGTAATATGTCGTCCAAGGTTGGAATGACAAAATCCTGAGTCACAGTTATTTCGTTGAGTTTCCGAAAATCTAAAACTAGGCGCCATTTTTCTTTCTGTTTGACAAACAATGCCGGAGTATTATACTGAGAATTGGATTTCGAAATAATTCCCGCCTTTTCTAAATCTGCTATTTGACGTCGAAATTCGTTTCTTAAATTGAATGGAATCTTATAAATTGGACATTTAATGGGATGATCATGTTGTAAACTGATTCTGTGGTGCTCCGTAGCGGCTGCCGATAATTCTACCGTAGAGCGAGCGAAAGCACTTTTGTGCGAAATTAAAAGTTGAAATAATCTGTTTTTGATTTTATTGTCCAAACCTGAAAGATTGAAATCTTTCTCCGTGAGTGGGGTAAAATATCTTGAGAAACCGGAAAATCAGAAGAAAAGTCTTCGTAATTATTGACCGTAATTATTTTCATGTTCTTGTTAAGGGTGATTATGTTATCTGAATCGTTTCTAATTTCTAAGACGGTGTCATTTGTCTGTGGATCAATTTTAATTTGCGAATTGGTTAAATGAATGTTTTTATTTCGTAGCTTTGCTGAACTCCGAATAGTGGCCAGTGACGTCGAATTAGGTAATGTTTCAACATGTATGCGAACATTTGTGACCGAATGGGGACCCACACACGTTTTGTGTTTTAAAAATCCATTTATAAAGTTACTCTGTACCACACGCGTGGGGAGTGAATAATGAATAAGCGGAATTGAAAAATTATTTATTAATAAACGGTTTTTTCCTATGTCTAAGATTGCGTCCCATACTTTCAAAAAATCGTATCCCAAAATAGCGCAATAATTATCGTTAATCTCTTGTTTCGTTATAAAAAAATATGTCGAAATTGAAATTCCCCCAATGACAATTGTATTTCATAGCAACCGATAATTTCTACCGTGTCTCCGCTTACAGCTTTAATCTGGATTGAAACATTAAATTCCTAAAGTTATCATTTTTTATTTTAGTGAAAAGGAATTAGACATTAAAGATACGGATGCACCTGTGTCAATTAAAATTCTAAACTGGTGATGTTTAACGTTTGCATTTATTATTGGTAGATCGAATATTTTATCTCGAGATTGAATGGGAGAAAACCGCTCCTCTACCGAATGAAAGAAATCTAAATACGGCTTTCTCCACGGGAGTTTAAATTCTCATTTCTGCGAAAACGTTGAAAACCCCTATTCTCAGAATTTGTGTGTGTCCCTCTCACCGAATGCCTGGGGGCTGCGTAATTGTCGCGGAGAGAAGATTCCCTGAAATGTACATGTCTCCCTCCTGGCCCGGGGTTACTTGAAAAAGAATACTCGCTGCCGCGTTTCTCCGGGAGGGGGGGCTGGTAACGGGCAGCGCGTTCGTCCCTCTGTCTCTTTCTACATTCCGCCTGTCTATGTCCTTGAATTCCACAATAAAAGCACTCTTGAAAACGTTCTCTCTTCTGTTAAAATAGTTCCCACCTGATTTACGAGCTGTAACTGCACTTGCCTCTTGTAGACGGCCGACCCTTAAATTTATTTCTTGTAATCTATCCCCTAATGCTGAAAGAACTGGATTTTCCGTTTGTGCGGACGACAAACCGGATCTCTCTTCGCTAGCTATTTGGTTTAATTTCATGTTCTGCTCTTCTATCAATGCCGCATTGATTGATTCCTCTAAATTCAAAGGATCGCGGGAAAGAACAAATCGGCGTATGTCATTTCTTAAACCACTTATAAACCGAGATTGCAACAATTGGTCATTCGCATTTCTCACCGCGGTATTTTGAGCCGAATTTCCTGACTGGAAAATCTGTGTTCCCAGTTTATTGATGCGTGCTGCAAATTCCTGTACGCTCTCCGAAGGACCCTGGATACACGATGAAAATAATTGGAGACGCGTTGATAAAGGTACAGCTTTTTCGAATCTTCCAATAAGAATTCTTGCGATATCGTTATATTCTGTCAATTGACTATGTGTTGGGTCGGATAGAAAAATTTCCTCAGCTATTCCCGTTAATTTTAATTTTAGAATTGTTACTTTCTCATCGTTCGACCACTTGCCTAAATTCGCAACATCGTTTATTTTCCCAAGAACCTGCGTATTCCTAACGATTCACCTCCGTCGTACATTGGAATTAGATCAATTAGATTAAATTTCTCGAACGCCGTTTGCGTCAAAAGGGGGTCTGATTGTCGTGTACGTGGCATGTTTGTTAATTATTAGTTAAGACCAAAATTTCTAGCGAATCTAATTCACAACGAAAACCGTTAAATTGAAACAAAATTCAAGCACTCGTGCAAGGCAACAGAAATTCATGAACTCTTAAATTTAAATGAAACTTTTAACTAATCGGCTCTCGCGTAAATACATGCATAGAGAAAAAAAATTCACATCAATATTGAAAGAAAAAAAAAAAATTAAAGAGCACAAGTACCTGCGTCATCGTTGCATCCCGGACTCTCTGACAAAACTGCAAAAAAAAAAAATTCACAGTATCAAATTCAAGCAATACATAAAATACACAGTAGCACACGAGATGAAAATTTGTCCTGATGATCCATCAAGAAACGATTATATAAAAAAAAAAAGATGTAAAAAAAATTTCTAACTCAAAGGATGTAAAAAAAAATTTTCTAACGACCAAAAAAATTTAAAATCCTGGTCAACTGGCACCAGATAATGCAACGCCCGTTTGATTTAATGTTAAATTGATTAATTTATTTCGTTAGATCCATTTTATAATACCCAGGTTCTAATTTATCATTTGGCGTCACACTATAGTTTACGTTTAAACATTAGATCTTTTAAAGACAAATAAAACAGGACACTAAATTAAATAGCCGTTCTTTAAATTAACACTTAATTTATTTACAATAAGATTGAAATTATATTAAATACTAAGGATATACATGATTACTTAACTGAATTAGGATTTGAGAGAGAGGAAACATGGTGTGCCATCTCGAGAGTCTCCAACCGCGGCATTTTGTCAAAGGGTCGTCAGACCAGAATCGGTGATAAAATTTGTGTCAGAGAGTGTCTTAATTCGTCGTGCATGCGCTTATATTTCGCGGTGGTTTTCGAATCCTGGTTACGGCACCAGATAATGCAACGCCCGTTTGATTTAATGTTAAATTGATTAATTTATTTCGTTAGATCCATTTTATAATACCCAGGTTCTAATTTATCATTTGGCGTCACACTATAGTTTACGTTTAAACATTAGATCTTTTAAAGACAAATAAAACAGGACACTAAATTAAAAGCCGTTCTTTAAATTAACACTTAATTTATTTACAATAAGATTGAAATTATATTAAATACTAAGGATATACATGATTACTTAACTGAATTAGGATCTGAGAGAGAGGAAACATGGTGTGCCATCTCGAGAGTCTCCAACCGCGGCATTTTGTCAAAGGGTCGTCAGACCAAAATCGGTGATAAAATTTGTGTCAGAGAGTGTCTTAATTCGTCGTGCATGCGCTTATATTTCGCGGTGGTTTTCGAATCCTGGTTACGACACCAGATAATGCAACTCCCGTTTGATTTAATGTTAAATTGATTAATTTATTTCGTTAGATCCGTTTTATAATACCCAGGTTCTAATTTATCATTTGGCGTCACACTATAGTTTACGTTTAAACATTAGATCTTTTAAGGACAAATAAAACAGGACACTAAATTAAAAAGCCGTTCTTTAAATTAACACTTAATTTATTTACAATAAGATTGAAATTATATTAAATACTAAGGATATACATGATTACTTAACTGAATTAGGATCTGAGAGAGAGGAAACATGGTGTGCCATCTCAAGAGTCTCCAACCGCGGCATTTTGTCAAAGGGTCGTCAGACCAAAATCGGTGATAAAATTTGTGTCAGAGAGTGTCTTAATTCGTCGTGCATGCGCTTATATTTCGCGGTGGTTTTCGAATCCTGGTTACGACACCAGATAATGCAACGCCCGTTTGATTTAATGTTAAATTGATTAATTTATTTCGTTAGATCCATTTTATAATACCCAGGTTCTAATTTATCATTTGGCGTCACACTATAGTTTACGTTTAAACATTAGATCTTTTAAAGACAAATAAAACAGGACACTAAATTAAAAAGCCGTTCTTTAAATTAACACTTAATTTATTTACAATTAGATTGAAATTATATTAAATACTAAGGAAATATACATGATTACTTAACTGAATTAGGATCTGAGAGAGAGGAAACATGGTGTGTCATCTCGAGAGTCTCCAACCGCGGCATTTTGTCAAAGGGTCGTCAGACCAAAATCGGTGATAAAATTTGTGTCAGAGAGTGTCTTAATTCGTCGTGCATGCGCTTATATTTCGCGGCGGTTTACTTCTGTATTCTGGAGAGGATTCTTTTTCGAAACACAATCAGCTTTTCTGATTGGTCTGGAGTCAGCGGAGGGATATCTTCTCGCGGTCCATGACTCCCCCAAAACGCGGGAAATTCCCAAAAACAACCCAAACCATTATGTATTTCTGGGTACATTGCCTTCTTCCAGGCGTGGGAAACGCGTCACCCTTTTGGTGGGGTGAGAAATTTCTTTTCCTGTAAACAACAACAGGGCCGATATAAGAATTACTGTTGTAATCCTTAGGGAAAGGCGGCCCCCCATCACAGGATAACAACGCATCTGTTCACACATTTCTCTGCTTTCAAACAATTCAAGGAATTCTGTTGATTTTTCCATCAATTATTGACATCTTAAACTCCTGCAAATTTGAAGTTCTGGGACCAATACATCCACGACAATATATATATATATATATATATATATATATATATATATATATATATATATATATATATATATATATATATATATATATATATATATATATATATATATATATATATATATATATATATATATATATATATATATATATAACGCTTTAAGTGCCTTAAAAACAGAGAAAATTAATTTGATTTTTTTATGAAGGAAGTTTGTTTATATCTTCTTTAGCATATATTTTTTTTCATTTGTAATAATTGTCATGGAACTCTTTCTAAGTTTCTGTACTTGACTGGAATAGAAGCTTTTTTATACAGATATTCAACGTTCTTAGCTTTGTTTCAGTTACTTTATAAAATATCATATCTTTGTTGTTGGAAAGTCGTGACATCTCATATCAGTTTTGTAAATAACGCATTAACATATATTTTTGAGAAGGAAACTTAATTAGCAAAAAGTCACTTTGATTATGAAGTGTTAGAACACACTCAAAATTCTCTCTTGTGGCGAATTTATTACACTTAACTATTTTTACCATACTTTTTTGACGTTAACAATCAACATTTAAAATGAAAAAAGGATGTAGTAACATTCATTACGAAATTAATTTCACATTACCATCTAAAGGGGATTGACTGAGAGACAAAATAACTTGGTGAATTTGCAAAGGATATCTTCGTTTCTATAGTAATCTGAATATGTCCCATACCAAAGGTAAATCACGTGAAAGAAAAGTAGAACATCAAATCTGTGCGCTGCTCATGATACTCCGGTTATTAGTAACATTATTATCTCCGAGAATCTTCTTACAAGTTTAACTTCAAACATACTTTTATTCAATAAAAATGGAAATGAAAAATATGCTTCCTATTTATTAAGGCTTGTTTATAAAAGTTGAAAAGATAAAATTTAATAAAATTACAAAATATTTAAAAAAAATGTAAAAGTTAAATTAATTTTAAATTTTTAAAAATTTTTCTGAGATTTTTGAACTAACAATAATATTTTGAATTAAAATCTTTGATTATTTTCCTGTTTCTTATATCTTGTGACAAACCTATACGGAACTTTCTCACTAACCTTCTGAGACGTCTTTTTTATCGAAATTTAATACCCCTACCTATTTCCAATCAGCTCCAAAGGGGGGACGGGATTCCTTCTTATGCAGATTAGATAAAGTATTTAAGTCAAATGGAATAGTAAAGTAAAAAGCAGTAGGAGAGAGAGATTGAAGCAGAAAGGTAGAATAGTGAAGTTAGAGATTTATTATTGAAGATTTCTAGGTGGATAAATTAATCTCAGGAAGAGTTGAGATTCAGTGTGGTAAATATTGATTTATATTTAAAGTCTCATTAAAGCTTTATATTAGGAGTGAGATTAAAGTTAAATGTTCAATAGGAACATTATTGAATATAATTCTGGGATCTCTTAAAGTGGTAATCTCTGCGTGATCGATATTCTAATTGTTAATTAATTGGATCATTAAATATTTAAGTTAATTTAAAGGTAAGTCCCTTTTAAACCTCATATAACTATTTTGATATATTTGTTAATAAAAGTCTTTGATTCTATTTGGGAAAGATAACCAAATATAAAGTTATTTATAAAAATGGCTACTGGCTCTTATCTGACTCCAAATCATACTCGTTCTCAAAATGAGAACCAAGGGGGTCTTCACAATCTCAAACTTTACTTTTAGAATAATAATGTTATGGGATTGGTAAGTTAAATGATATAAAAATGGGCCACAAAAAAAAAGAAAATGGTTAAAAAAAAAAATTGCCCTTTTTGAAATTTGTAGGGTACTGTGTAGACTTAAGGGTGTTTCGCGTGAGTGAAGAATATTTTTTTAGGTAATTTTTTATCTTTTCTACTTGGAGTTTGTGGAGAAAAGTAGCTATTTTTCAAGGTACTCGTATGGAGATTTGAAAAAGGAAATATATATATATTTCCGCCGCTCTATTACACATAGCTGTAGATCCATAGATGAAACAATTTTTCAAAGAAAAATAGAGCTGTTATTTTCTTGTGAGAAAAATCTCATTTAATCTTATAACTCTTTGGATACTTTTACTTTTTTATTTTGTTCGCTGAGACTGGGAGTCAGTGGTTTAGTGCTTATAATGTTAGACTGCTAATCTTTTATTCACGAAACCTCTCGTATCCGAAAAAAGGCTTCATTTTATTTGTAATAAAAACTCTTTCACTCGTTTGTGTTACGTTCGATTTCTATTACTGACTAATATTATAAATGCTCCCATACTTTTGAACAAGAAAAAAACATCTACGTAACTTTTTTTAATTTTGAGCATTTTAAGGGATAAAAAATATTTTTCAAAGTAATATATATTTAGAAAAAAGCTGTTATTTTTGAAGGGATTACATTTTACTATGTATTTATAAATATATAGTTTCAGTATTTTTCACACAAATGAAAACCAGCCGTCCTATTGCTATGCGCATAACTCAATTGAGGGTATACTGTAGGTAAAAATTAATACCTTTATGGTAAAATGAGATTTAAAATAGCTTTTTGCTGTCACTTTGGTGGTTATTATTAAAAACAGAAACGTGACGTGCTTAAAGTAGGACAGCATAAACTCGGATGTTGCTTCACGCGCGAAAAGTTCCCTATTTCATGTGTGTGGGGAATTCAATATATTTTTATAATCTTTATTAAAAGCAAAAAAATCTGCTTTTGGTATATTAAAAGTAAAGTGTGCGAGATACTTTCTGGTGAGTTTTGTAAGCCTTAATATAACGCGGATGTTCAGAAATTGAGAACTGGGCAGCTTTTTTAATATAACGTCATTCACACAATGGTGTTTCATATGAACACGGATAATACTACAATATTATCATGACATAAAAACATGAAAAAAGTAAGCAAAATGTTCTGAAAAGAAAGCAAATGTATAAAATAGGAACTTATTAAGAAATTAGCTCTGAACACAATTGAACAGAATGACGAAACATACATGAAACAGGTAACTGGCACAAAATTTTTTAAAAAAATCTAACCTTTGGTAAGGAATATTATCGCTCCTGACTATATATATACCGAGTGATTTATAAAGAGGTATACAATTTCTCAAGGCACTAGAAATCAAGAACAATATAAGATATTATGAGTTATCTGTGACGTAGTTTTATGAGGTTATTTTAAGTTTTGTTAGAGGCAGTCATAGATGTTCTATGTGTGAACCTATAGTCACACGAGACACATTAAACTGGTAATCCATTTCCTACAAAACACATGTTGAGATATCTGGACCAAATCCATCAACAGTGGCTTGATACGTTGCTTCAGCTCTGCTAAATCAACAGAAAGAGGAGGGATTAATACCTCGTCTCTTAGGCACCCACAAAGGAAGAAATCACAAGGTGTTAAGTCAAGACTTCTTGGTGTCCATTGGGTGAGTGGCATGTTGTAATCCACGGTTCGTCCAATCCATCGGTGAGGAATATGTTTTCACGGCCATCTCGTACTTAGTCAGTGTAGTGGTGTACCGTCCAATTGGAGAATGAAAATGTTAATGTCTTCCTGCTACTGCATCAACCAAAAGCATATCCAAAATATGGTTCCTGTTATAGTTTGCTCGCTAAAAAATAAGGGGGTTGAACATTTTTTATGGACACTGAACAGAAAATATTTAGAGGAATATCGCTCGTGTTGAAATGTGGTTATTGCCTGCGTCATTTACGTCAGAGGCGAGACACAAAGTTTAAGAACACATCTACTTTATGGTTCACTGAGTTGGTGCGTGTCTGACTGAGACAGTTTTACAGCACCAAAAAATGTATACTTCTTTATGAATCACACTGTATTTTGCAGAATTTATATCAGTTTTCCATACTAAGTAAAAAGCTGTCAACGAGTTTTCGAGGCATTTTTTAAAAATTCTTTTGCAGCCCCTAAATTGTTGCTAGCGGTAACTGACATGCTGTCAAGCGTCTTCCTTAAATAATCCAATGTATTGAATTAGATTTAAATCAGCAGATCTGCCATCCAATTAAGGAGATAAATATCTTTACTCCGTAGCAACTTTTTGACAGTCACTGTACAATGAGGTGTAGTGTTGTTGTCCATGAATAAAAATTGAGGAGCACAACACCTATAAAAAGATGTACCCTCGTAAGCATGGAAAACATTGGTACAATAGCGGGGATATGTAACTGAATATCTCTTTTGAAGGTATAGAGTTACCTACCATTAAACTTTTTTTATGATGCCAAAGCGAGTGTCCCCCTCTCTTTGTCTTCATTTGTATACATCGAGAATCAGTACTCAGATTAATCTTACTGTCATCCGTAAAGAAAAAACAGAAGATAAAAAAGGGTTTTAAAAGTAACTACAAGGAGAATAATTATTAGTTAAATTATTCTCCTTTACATTTGTATTATTTCTTCTAATTCAAGGACATTTCCAAATTGTATAATAATTTGCCACTAGCAATTGAAGTATCAAAGTATCAACTAAAAATTGTACTGCAGAGCTTATGGATTCAGTGCGATACCTTCTAATTATATTCTTCATTTAATGCATGAAATCAAGAAATCACAATATATGATTGAAATTGATAGAAGTTTAATTTTCTCAGACAATATCAAATAATTTGTATCCACTTTTGGAGCGAAATCAGGCATAAAAGCTCATTTGAAATTACAGAGTAACATATAATATTTATATAGTTTTTAATACTTCTATTGTGAAGTTCGCATTACATCTACTATTCTTAAATGATAAAGTGCTGAAACATGGTATGTGTTCATTAACTTAAGTAAAAATGTATAATTATAAATACAAACTAGAGATGAGAAATACACTGGTGTGCAAAACTTAAGCAACAGGTGGGTTTATTGCCATAACTTCACAAAAAATCATCTGAAAGACATGACATTCTGAAATGAGGGAGAGTATTATGTACGTAAAGGATGACGAAAGCATCGGCGCTGAAAAAGGAATACAATGCATACGGTATGGAATCAAACAAAAACAGGCATTATTGAACGCATAATATCGTGACTCATGATGGTCTATCCAACAGGAAGAACAACAAACAGATGTTCCTTAATATGGTATATGCCCTCCTCTCACTACAATGGTTGCTTGGCACCGTCTCCGCATACTCAGAACCAGCTGGTACAACATTTCTTGCGGTAGGCGTGCCCATTCTTCAATCATCATCTGTTTGAAATGTTGGGTGTTCTCCGGATGATATAAGCGTGCTGCAATACATCTCCCCAAAGCATCCCACAAATGTTCAATGAGATTTAAATCTGAGGAGTAGGCTGGCCAATCCTTTCGAGTGATATCTTCATTTTCCAGTAGCTCCTCAACAGGAAAAATGGTACCTCGGAACAGAGGCACATGGGGAAGAAGCATCTCCTCACAAAAGCGATCCCCTGTTACAGACCCTCTATCGAAAGTGTGAAGTTCAGTTCACCCGTTCAGCAAAATGCCTCCCCAGACAAGAACTCCAGGACCACCGTAATGGTGTCTTTCCTTGATGTTAGTTGTAAAGAACCGTGTCCCGATCTCTCTCCAAATCAAAACGCGTTGAGAATCGCTTCTGGTACTGAACCGACTCTCATCCTTAAAGAAGACACGACTCCATTGACAGTTGTCCAGATTGTGTGCTCTCTGCACCACTGTAAACGGTGGCGTCGGTCGTCAACTTTCAATGGGAGGCAGGGTTCAGGACGGTGGACAAATAGGCCCCCTTTGTGAAGGCGTCTGGCCACAGTAAATCGCGACACTTGTCGCCCCGTTGCTGTAGAGAGTTGCTGAGCAATGACGCTTGCTGACTGCAGTCAGCCTCTTTTAGCCTGCAGGATGATATATCGGTCATCCCCTGCATTTGTCGTCCTCGGGCGGCCACCACCAACCTTTCTAACAACTGTACCTGTGGTTTAGAACGCTTTCCAAGCGCACGAAACGACATCTTTGTTGATTCCGAACTCTGCAGCTACACTGGTGACGGTACGCATCCTCCTCCAGATTTCCGATCATTCTTCCACGTGTGAAGTCGTCCAGGTGATTTTTTCTAGCCATATTTCACGAACTGACTCACTGGCACTTGAAGCGAATATGTTGAATTGCGTCTGCGTCCTTCATTTTATTTCACTGTTGAACAGCATGCGCCGACATCACGCGTTTTGCGTACGCTAACATCGCTTCTGACGTTTCGTGAATTATATTTGCATACGCATGACGTTTCTACTGACTTACGTGTAAACTGCACTGATCTCCAGACCTCCTTTTCTGCAATTTCATGGTTATCTGCTTAATTTTTACATTGTTGCTTAAGTTTTGCACACCAGTGTATGTATTTATAACAAAGAAAAGGCTTTCTCTCCCGTGTACCTTCTCTTTCTCTCTATATATCTATACTCAAGGACAAAAAAATTAGCGCAACAAGTAGTCATCAAAATGAAATGAAATTTTAATTACGTACTGACTACTTCGATATAAGCAAATGATTAGAAAATCAAAGAAAAAAGGATTATTTATTTCAGAAAAAAGGCAAAATAATGGAGGATTTTATACCCTGTTGAACCCCCTCTAGCGCGAATGCACAGTGCGATACGATCGGGCATTGAGGCATAAAATTTCTGCATGATGTCTTGAGACATTTCGTTCCATATTTTCTGTAACCTTGCATCTAGTTCGTTCAAACTCGTGGGATGCCTAAATCGCAGTACCAAATGATCCCAGATAGGCTCGATTAGAGACAAATCTGGGGATCGGGCAGGCCAAGGAAGGATAGTAACAGTGCAGAGACAGTCTTGTGACACCCTTGCCATGTGAAGCTGCGCATTGTCTTGTTGAAAAATGGCTCCTGGGGAGCCATTGTATGAGTGGCAACACATGTCATATCGCTGGGCTGTCATGGTGCTACGGATCAATACTAGGGGAGACCGTGTATTGTAGGCAATGGCGCCTCATACCATCACACCAACTGTGGGAGCGTTGTGTCGCTGTAAAGCGAAGTTATGATTGAGGCGTTTAACAAGGGGTTTCAAAGCACGAACACGATTGTCATCACTGCTAAGATTGAATTTAGATTCGTCGCTAAAGACGACTTGGTTCCATTCCGTTGCAGTCCAGTTTCCTCGTGCGTGGCACCACTTCAAACAGAAGCGTCGATGGGTGAGCATCAAGGACAGCACACGTAATGGGTGCCGCGATCCCAAAAGTCCTTCAGCCAAGCGCCTTCGTAAGGTTCGAGAAAACACAGGGGTCCCTATTGAAGCAGTTGGCTGTACACGTGCATTTCTTACAATGTGGGGGTCTTCTCGATGACTGGTCTGTCGATGGCGTCCTGAGCCTAGTCTTCGTGTAAATGGCATCTCCCGGATCCCCTCTGGTCCCAAAATCTCTTCACAAAACAATCAGAGCGGCCTAATTGACGCTATACTCGCCTAGCTGACCACCCAGCTTCTATCATGCCGATGATTATCCCCCTCTCAAATTGCGACAGTTGATCATATTGTCTTCGAAAACGGCGTAATGACATGTCTACCTCAGATCTGACTTTATAAACGATTCAGCACACTGAAACAAGCTTTGGTTACTTGTTTTATACTCCATGGAGAGCGACGTTAAACGCCCTCTACCGGCTATACGTGATGCGCAGTTACGCTGTATTTCTGATCATTTGCATATCTCCCCGACGTGTACCTTCAAGCCAAGTTTCGTTACGATCTTGCAATTGTTTTTTGGTGCGCTAATTTTTTTTGTTCGTGAGTGTATATATACATATATTACCTTTAAAGTATGAAATTCGTTATTTCATAGAATAACTAGCTATTTCATGAAATACTTGGACAAGTAATTTATAGTATATAAAATTATTGAATTCTACAATTTAACTAGGTATTTTATAGAATAAAGATTACTTGATCCTTAAAGTATGAGATACTGCAGTTGAAGGCTCTTTGAACAGGTTCTAGTTACTTTTAGTCAGTTTTGAACCGCTAAAAGCTGCTTTGCATTACGTGTATATGTGTACCTTTCATTTCGTTGCTTTAAACATAGAATTTAGACGATACATTTATATCAGCGTTTTACATTTTGGATTATTAACACATATTTTTGCAACCTGTTTTCAATCAATGACTTCTGCAGGAATGGGCGACTAACCTGTAAATAAGAAATATTCAATGCGAAAGATTTGAATCTTTGCAAAATAAGCGTGGAACAAAGGAAAAAAGTGCTGCTCTTACTCGTGAAAAAGTATTAACTTTGCTAGCAGAAGTAAAAAGTGCTAAAGCAACATGAAAAAATAACACGTGACTATTGGTTACTTCAATATTATGATCTCCCTGAAGTTCCAGGATTAGAAAAAGTTATATAATTGTGCCAGTAACCGATACAGAACATATTTTTTTACCTCTTTATGTTTACTTAATGTTAGCAATTTGAACAATAATAAACTATACCATCTACTTTGCCTTATTTTTTATCAATTATTCATCCGTAATAGGGATAACATATAATTTTCGAGATGTTTTAGCTATTTATGATCAATAAGTTTATAAGAAACTTTGAAGCTGTTAATTTTTTACTTTGACGGTTTATCATTAGTTTTTTATGGAATAACTACGTAAAGTATGAAATTTTTCATCTATTATATACTTTAACTGACTTGTCTAGTTATTTTGTGAAACAAATGAATTTTACACTTTAACTCTAACATATATATATATATATATATATATATATATATATATATATGTATGTATACATTTATATGCATGTATATAATTACATTTGAATTTATAATGTTTATTATTTAGAATAACTAAGCTAAAGTAAAGTTACAAGTCTATTTTTTTACTATCTTTGTAACATTTATTTCCAAATATTAAAATGAGTATGCATTTATTTAATACTTAGTTGTTCTCACATAGTGCTTTCCAATCGATTAACCACCTTATGGCACACAAATAATCACTTTTTTTCATTCATAATAATTCTTCAGCCGATAACCAATAACATTTTTTTCATAAGCATCTCATTTACTTAATATCAAAGATAAACCTTGTTACGAAAATATATAAAATAAAATGCCCAGGAACAGTTTCTCATTAAGTGATGTACTCAGAAGGAAATTGATTATTCACTGCAAACTCTTCCTCAAAGTAATTAAGGTTACCTAGATTGTACTGATTCAACGATTAACTACGTTGAGCTTACGTGTTTCTAGTGGTTAATAGGGCTACAAGGTGAGGCTTAGATGTTTGTGCTTAGAGTCAAACGGTGGCTAGTGAGTGCAATTACAAGTTTGTTATGCGAAATTCATTGTGCAATTGCTCTCTCGGGTGACCTGGGAGCTATGTATACAGTGAAAAGATAATACAACACGCCACACATTCACGAAATAAGTTAATTATTTTCATTATCTTCAAGAAGCGGGTTGCATTTTCCAGCAGTGTCGCCAATTCATACATGCCTTATCAACAGAAACCAAATGTCTTGCAGACACTTAATTCATAGCTCTAAAATTTCTACCAAAATATTTAGAGATTTATTTGAACTCAGAGTTGATAGAAACAAAACGAATATGAATATATAGCTACTCTGCAATAATGTAGAACAATGTTGAGTTTTTTTTCTTTTTTGCTAAAACATTCGTTGAAATTATTACTTACGGATAATGTTATTTTAATTTTTTCAATTCATAAAAATGGTTAACAATTAATTCATTTATTTACAGTAAAATAAGTATACATAATTAACGTCGACAAATGACTTCATAAGTTGGATCCATAGTCAAACTGAGAGCTGTACTAACGTCGTATTACAAAGCTGCACTTGTGCTACTGGCAACGGACCTCATAAATTTGAACCATGGTCAAGAGACGAGGAAGACATCTGAGCTCTGGCAACCCCCATTCCTATTTTCCGCATCATACCAACCGGAGGACGTTTGAGCCTCGACCCATTTAACGTACATCGGCCCTCTGTACTAGCCTTGAACTCATGACACGTCAGTCACGAGTCCGTGTCTTTGATACTAGGCCACCACTACCCATCAAATGATAGAACATTATTGAACGAATATTTTCTTCTGTTAAAACTTTACAATGGTCCATGAAAATAATTTAAGGCCATGTTGAGAATAACAAGCAGAAATTCTTATTTTTATGTGGGATGGTAAAGAGTGCAGTCGAAAACTGTGCCAATGGACCTCGAGGTAATAATTTGTTTTTTACCATTTAACTGTTGCAACCATTTCGTTAATACAGATTTTAAGCTTCATGATAATTTATTATCATATTATTTATTTTATTACAATTCTTACTATTGCCCATTTGGATGAATTAATTTATTAAAAATTAAGTTTAAACACAAATTTCTTGGAAATATTGAAACATCCACTTCCCAGAACTGACATATTGCTTGTGGAAAATTGAATTTTGCAAGAAAAGTTCCATTCCTAGCTTGACCTGGAATAAGGCTGAGGAAACTCTAGATCAGGTATGGCCTACCTGCAGCACACGTGCCCACAATGTGGCATGCTAAGACGAACTGAAAAATTAAAAGCTCTGAAAAGATCATAGTAAATAACTTTTTTTTTTACAATTCTACTGAACTGCGGTTGTCTCAGACCCCCCGAAAAAAAATCTTAGATCAGTATATGTTTGAGAATGAATATTTCGTATAATGAACATAAAATAAAAATATCGCTCAAAAGTTGCTGATATTCACCTAAAGCAACTTAATTTTGCTAGTATCTTTAAAAGCTAATCGTAATTATATGTTTTGATAAAAACCAAGTTGAAAAGCTACATTAAATCTTGACTGCTTAATTATTTTTTTTTTAGAATCATTTATTTCAATGTACTCATTTTTATTTTATTCCAAACTTGACTGATTTAAGCCTGCCAAAAAGAAAAAAAAAGAAAAAAACAAGTCAATGTTCTTTGCCTTATTTATTATATTATTTTAAAATTTTAATACTTAGACTTACATTAAAAAAACAGACTATTTGCGTATAAATCCCACAATAAATTTACAAGTAACATTTTTTTCACCTTTTTTGCTTGTTGGAAGTGGCACACATATACTTTTTTTATCTGATAGTGGTCCTCTTTCCAAAATGGTTGACCCCCCTGCCCTAGATGATGTGAGAAGGGTTACCATACTGGAGACTTTATCATCCTTGGTGACAAATTTGGCAAAACATAATACCACCAAAGAGCCATCGAGAAATCTGTGGAATCAACTTTTCTGAAAATTTTCACTGGGCTTTATAAGGGAACTTTGAGACAACGGTCCGGTCAGTTAAATTCATCATCTTCTTATACGTTGTCTATGATAAGACAAAGTCTATCTGCTTCCTTCTAGTAAAACTGATCTAGAGATCCGTTTCTATATCTCTGCAAAGCTCGTTTATAATGATTGCGTTTTCAACTACTGTGAATAATATTTTATAATATCTCTTTGTATATATATACATCAATTTGTCTCTTCATGTAGTTGTTAATAAATTTGTTATCCATGTAATTGGAGTTATTTGGGCTTCTTTTCGCTCACGCAAATTTATAACAATATTTTATACTCTAAAAGGTTTCTGTGAGAAAATATTGACTGAAAAGCTCTTTGTTAAAAGGGAATCAGTTGCATATATTTTATGAGATTACTGAAATAATTTCTTAGTATGGAAGGTATTTTATTTATTTATTAACATTTTTGACTACGTGTATAATGAAAAACTGTTTTGTATGATCATTATAGATGCATTGACTTTTAGAAGCAGAAAATTTAAGCCAAAAAACGTATAATTTTGTTTTGTACACCTCCTTTATAAACATTAAAGAAAAATAAGCAAAATATACACTGAAATTCAACTAAATTTTTAAAATTAATCTGTCACTTTATTATTCTGTTAGTTTTTAGTAATAAAAGCCTTTAACGTACTATTGTTGTAAAAAAGTATTCGGAATATTTCCTTTGAAATACACATATATAGTATATATATAATCTACAAAATTTTATAAAATATTTTTATGACTTATATAAACACATGAGGTAAATATTCAGGAATGGATTTCATCTAAAAGTCAGGAAATAAATATATTTTTATTGAGAAAAGAATTTCCACTTTATTGCTGTTCCAAATGTTAAGTGTAATTAATCAAAGAGCATGTATTGAATTTCATTTTCGAAATAGAATTTCAGAAGCAAATATTTATGAAATGTTACAAATAGTTAAAAAGATGAATGCTTATAACATCAGCAGAATTTGGTGCTTAAAAATAGAAGTAATATTCAGTGTTTTCTCTTTGATTTTTCACATTTCCTACTATTATAGTTCGCTCTCTCCCTACATATATAAACAGTCGAACCTCCATATTACGAAACTCTATACTGCGAATTTTTCTATATAGCTGAAACCAAGAACATTTCACGATTTTCTTCGTAAAATAACCTCCCAATAGCGAAATCCATCTTCTATATAACGAACTTTTCTCTTGTGATTCAATTCCCCTCCCTATTTTTGAAATATTTCTGGACATTTCAAGTTATTTCTCTTTTAACACATCTTACGGTAGTCATAAATCTTGAACTGGTTTTATTAGGTGCCTAACTCGCAGAGAGCAATAGAATTCTGGACATTTCATCCAAGAACTGCAATATTTAATCCCTCTAATCCAGCGCACTAGAAACATTTTCTCTATCTCCTTTCCCCCTCAGTGCAATCTCGTGTCCTTGAACTAGTCTCCGTTCATTTGTAGTGTTGATCAGTCATACTACTAACATAGTCCCTTGTAGCTCAAAAAGGTCAAAACGTAAGCTAAGCATTAAATAAAATAATTTAATTTTTCAGGAAATGGATAAAGGCGTCAAGAAACTTTTCTTGTAGTTTTTTATTTTTTGCATAGGTAATATATACAAAATAAATATATATTAATTTACAAAAAGATGTGAATAGTTACTCTTTTCTAATTTCTAGTGTTTATAAATTTAAAATTTGCTTTATGTGGTTTATAAAGAAAATTGGAAGATGAATCTCTATATAACGAATTTTCCATATGACGAACTTTTTCGAGATTTAGCGACTTCGTTATATATAGGTCCGACTGTATTTATTTATATATACTAGATGGTATACCCGTTCTTCGCACGGGTGAACTGAAAAATTAAACAACATAGATTGAAGGAAAAATAAGTTTTTAATAAGTTAATTTTATATGAATTGCCAATTAAACAAAAAAATCTTTTTGCATATCTCAGCAAAAAAAAAGAGAAAAAAAAAGAAAAGAAAGAAAGAAAAACACCTTTGTTAAATTTTAAGTATGCCGATCTAATAGCTGATAAAAAGGATTTTTTTTTATTTATAATTCCTCGTAACACTCTTGAGGGTCGATTTTTCAAAACACGTCCCTAAGCTGATCTCTGCTCAGCAAAAGTAACACATTGTTAAAAGTTTTGCGTAATGAACGCTTAAAATAGAGTAAATAATTTATATCTGAGTGCGTAATACATTAATATTACTTTCTGTTATATTTATTTTATATTAAAATTGTAATATTTGCAAGCAATGCCGTTTTTTAATTATAATGGCTTAACAATGAAAAACATAGCGAAATGTTAACGATAGAGTCAAGTTGGCAAATGTCTAGCTACTTTCATAGCTTGAGCTTTATTAGAGCTTTGTAAGACCCACCGTGTAGGGAAGCGATGCACGTTAACACTTTATCCACAACATTATGATTTACTGCAGTTTTTTTCATACAATATAATTTTTGGATCACTACATTGAAAATTAAGGGATATACATAAACAAAATACTCCACGTTGGAAATTTAATCCGTTAGAGCTAATAAATTAAAGATATTCCACTGTCAAATTAATTATATACACCGTTCACTTAAAATAAATAGTCAAATCGTTTTCTAAGGTCTTCATTAACATACAAAAACATAAGACACTTCAATTTTGACATAAACTATTTTTTCGGGACAAAATTAATAATCTTTGCAATCCGCTGAAAATGCAATATCTGCTACAAAACTATTCGCCTTCCCTGCTAAAATACTCATCATAGAACCTGTGCTGCCACATATATAATGGGAGAGTGGATTTCAAAGAATATTCCTGCTAAGTATTGGTAGAATGTTCCTTCTAAGTTGGTGTGGTGTGGAAGTTAGGAGAATGAGGTGTCAGCTCAGGTGTCGTCCACGTCACTTGAGCATGGTTCAAAATTGCGTGATACGTTGCCAAAAGCCCTCGTGTAGCTGAACAGAGCGACGTTAATATTCACTCACTCCAAAAACTACAGTACAGAAGTTATAAGTATGTTTATACTCTTAAAAATGCAATATCCACCTATTCAATTAAAATTATAGCGTTATAATTAACTACTAATCACAAACAAACTATGGAAATATATCCAAATAATGTAGTGTGAAAGACAAAGTTTATCTACTGTAAGTACCAGAAGCAATAAAAGTATTTATTTTGAAAAAAAGATCAATTTTTTACTACCGAATGTGCATAATAAAATCATAAAAAAGATTAAAATAAAGAAATAATAAATTAATAAACATTAAAATAACAACCTCTCCCTTCAAAACTTAGTTTGATTCTGAAATAAAAAAATAGGCATTATTCTGATCACATGAATTAATTAGAAGTGACCCCTTGCGTAGCCAAAAAACAAAAAGAGTTTTTCACAAACAAAAGATAGATATATGCTGTGGTGGTCTTTTTTGCAGCGCAAGCCAGATTTGCTTGCAGATGCCAGAAATGTTTCCTACTTACTTGACAAATATCGTTATATTTTGGACACTTTTTACAAATTTTTATAAATTATAGCCTATGCTATAAATTATAGCCTATGTGTTATTCTGATGTATAAGCTATATTACTGCAAAGTTTCATTAAAATCCATTCAGTTGTTTTATGCGTGAAAGACCCACAAATATCCTCACAAACTTTCACATTTATAATATATACTGCTCAAACTAATTAAAGGATATTGTGGTTTTAGGTGGATCTTGTGGATGGGAAACTTTTTAGCTGATTGAAAAAATGGTCGACAGACGTAGTAGGTTATATGAGAATAAATTACACATGTTTGGCAGAAAAAAAATGCATTTTATTGCGCATTTGTGTACAAAAGGAAAAAAACCCACAATTTGTGAATATGAGAAAAAAAGAATAAGAAAAGGTGTTTTCTTCAAAGGAATTCATTTTCAGTAGGGGGTATGGTTTCCACGGACGGCCAGCAACGTTGAGCACCTTTGAGGCATGGAGTTAATGAGGCTATTAATCACGAGTTGGGGTATTCTGTTCCACTCTTCCAGAAGAGCTCTTTCCAGTTCTTGGAGAGTTTTTGGGGGTGGTTGGCGGCCAGCAACTCGTCTCCCTAGAGCGTCCCAAACGTGCTTTATTGGATTCATGTCTGTAGAACATGCTGGCCATTCCATTCGTACGATTCCTTCCTCGAAAAGGAAACCCTCCACCAGGTTAGCACGATGTGGCCTGCAGTTATCGTCCATTAAAATGAAGTCATCTCCGATTGCTGCAGCGTAAGGGACTACAATAGGTCTGAGGATCTCATCCATATATCGGCGAGCAGTCAGAGATCCATATCGAATGATGTAGAGGTCTGTGCGCCCGTCAATGGAGATGCCACCATACACCAACACTCCGCCACCGCCAAATCTGACACTTTCGGGCACAAACGCAGGATTATTCCTACTGCCACGGTCCCTTCAGATGAAAATACGCCTATTATCCGGATGAAGAAAAAAATGGGACTCGTCAGAAAAAAGAACATTGCTCCATTCATTTCTCCTCCAGTTCACATGCTCTGTTGCTCACTCCCTGCGGTCGCGACGATGTCTTGATGTTAGTCTAACACGTACCAGCGGTCGGCGAGCATACAGACCTACACCATGGAGCCGGTTTCGGACAGTCTGAGTTGAAACCGTGGTGCCAATAGCCAAGCGAATGTGTTGTTGGAGAACAGTAGCGTTCATATTTCGGTGTCTCCGAGCCGTTATCACTAAATAACGATCTTCATTGGGCGTTGTTGCCGGTCTACGACCTTGTCCTGGTCTTCGGCCTGCACTTCCAGTCTCCAAAAAGCGGTTCCAAATCCTGGAAATCACACTTTGTGACACTCCAATGGCTTGCGCTACTTCGGCTTGAGTTTGACCCCCTTCTAACCTACCAACAACTCTCCAAGCTTCTGAATTGGTTAAATGACTTCGCTGAGACATGGTACTCATCGAAACAAAGCCGTCACTGAATGCCGATCATCCTTGTATTCATTTCAGTTGAAAGTCAAATTTCATTCGCTGCCACTGAAGCGACGTTTTTGACGTCGAACTCAATATTAGCATACTCCCCAAATTGAAAATTAGAAAAATTTGCATTTGTGATTCTCTAGTTCCATTTTCGGCACAAAGAAAATTCGCTTACATCTTTATTTTATATAAAACTTACAATATCCTTTAATTGTTTTGAGCAGTGTATATTAGATATCTTGTTCAAATTTTCAATCGTTAATAAAATACTTCATATTCATCCACTCAAGTTCAAATATCCTTTTTTAAACTTGAAGCGGATTACACTTGATGTTAATATGTACAAATTTTTCGAATATTAAATCATTAATTAAATTTAATTAATTTTAGTTCTTTATGGGAGAAAAAATTAAATTGGTTCCGAATGAAGGTAATAGTATGTGACAGTATACATTGATTATCCGACTATAACGTATGATAAGCTCTATTTGTTTTTTAAGTAGGAATTGGCTTAAATTTATATATATATATATATTACTTGTTCTTAATATAAATCATTCATTATTTTTCATGATTTTTTGACAAGGCATTAAAAATATTCCATTAGTTCCATATTCACTTAATATGGTTCCCTGTACTCTCTTTTTAAGTCTATGGTTGAAAATATCTCTTCGTGGTCACCATTTTGAGTATTGATACAACGAAGAAAATTCGATATGAACTTTAAAGGATTTCTCAAAAACGACTTTAAGTCATAGTTTAATGATTACAAAAAGGTTGGCAGAAATACATCGAAGTCGAAAAAGAAGGCTATTTCAAAGAAGATGTACAAATAGTCTTGAATTATAAATTGATACTTTTTGTTTTATGACAGCATATTGGGTACATTTTTTATCACACTATTAAAAAGATATATTGAATTTTTCATTAACAATTACACTGGAGTGCAAAACTTAAGCAATAGGTGGGTTTATTGCCATAACTTCACGAAAAATCATCTGAGAGTCATGAAATTCAGAAATGAGGGAGAGTATTATGTACGTAAAGGATGACGAAAGCATCGGTGCTGAAAAAGGAATACAATGCATACGGTATGGAATCAAACAAAAATAAGCTTTATTGAACGCATAGTATCATGATTCATGATGGTCTATCCAACAGGAAGAACAACAAACAGATGTTCCTTAATATGGTGTATGCCCTCCTCTCACTGCAATGATTGCTTGGCACCGTCTCCGCATACTCAGAACCAGCTGGTGCAACATTTCTTGCGGTAGGCGTGCCCATTCTTCAATCATCATCTGTTTGAGTTGTTGGGTGTTCTCCGGATCATGTAAGCGTGCTGCAATACGGCTCCCCAAAGCACCCACACATGTTCGATGGGATTTATATCTAGAGAGAACGCTGGACAATCCATTCAAGTGATATCTTCACTTTCCAGCAGCTCCTCAACAGCAAGAGTCCGATGTGGCCGGGCATTGTCATCCATAAAAATGAAGTCTGGGAAAATGGCACCTCGGAACAGACGCACATGGGGAAGAGGTACCTCCTCACAATAGCGATCCCCGATTACAGACCCTCTATAGAAAATTTAGAGCTCAGTTCGCCCGTTCAGCATAATGCCTCTCCAGACAAGAATTCCAGGACCAGCGTAATGATGTCTTTCCTTGATGTTACTGGTATAAAACCGTGTCCCGATCTCTGTCCAAATCCAAACAAGTTGAGAATCGCTTCTGGTACTGAACCGGCTCTCATCCGTAAAGAGGACACGACTCCATTGATCAGATGTCCAGTTTTTGTGCTATCAGCACCATTGTAAACGGTGGCGTCGGTGGTCAACTTTCAACGGGAGACAGCGTTCAGGACGGCAGGCGAATAGGCCCTCTATGTGAAGGCGTCTGGCCACAGTAAACCGCGATACTTGTCGCCCTGTTGCTGTAGAGAGTTGCTGAGCAATGACGCTTGCTGACTGCCGTCGGCAGTTTTCGCCTGCAGGATGATATATTTGTCATCACCTGCAGTTGTCGTCCTCGGGCGGCCACCACCAACCTTTCTAACAGCTGTACCTGTGGTTTGGAAAGCTTTCCAAGCGCGCGAAATGACATCTTTGTTGATTCCGAACTCTGCAGCTACACTGGGACGGTACGCCCCTCTTCCAGCTTTCCGATCCTTGTTCCACGTGTGAAGTCATCCAGGTGATTTCTTCAAGCTGACTTACTAGCTTCTTAGTACTTATTTCTTCTGACTTACTAGCACTTGCAGGGAATATGTTGAATTGTGTCTGCGTCCTTCATCTTATTTTACTGTTGAGCAGCTCGCGCCGTCATCACGCGTTTTGCGTACGCTCACGTCGCTTCTGACGTTTCGTTCCTGATATTTGCATACGCGTGACGTTTCTACTTACTTACGTGTTCACTGTACTGATCTCCAGATCTTTTTTTCTGCAATTTCATGCTTATCTGCTTAATTTTTACATTGTTGCTTAAGTTTTGCACACCAGTGTATATTCCTTATGTATGTTGTTCTTAGTTTTTAGGAAAACTATAATTATGTTCTATATGTAAAATGTGGATAATCTATTAAAATATATAAAACAAAAAATAGTGTAATTTGACTGATAAATTTTTTTTTTTTAAAAAAAAAATCAAAATGCATTAAAATTTTTGTTTAGAACATTGGCTTAATTAGCGCTTGCTTTAAAATTTAAAAAATGGTTCGTTACTTTTAAATATAAGAATATCTAATATAAATATCCTGAAACACTTTAGACGTTTTTCTTTTAGTGGTCAAAGAAAAAATTAAAAGCAGAGGCGCTATCTTTTTGTAGAGCGTTTTGTTTCACTTGCATTTTCTTCGAAATTCGTTTTGATTTAAAAATTAATAATTAACATATGCCGCCCCACCTAGTATGGAGGTTATAGAACTCGGCTTGTAATCTAGTTGCTTCGGGTTCGAATCCCGAATAAGGCATGAATGTATCTTAGGGAAAATAAGTCGGACTTTCGCCTGAAAAGAAGGAACGGAAAAGAACGGAAAAGAAGTGCCCTCTTCTGTTCTATGCTTGGATCATCACTTGTAATAAAAGTCTATATTCTGTGTTAGTACTGTATGTTCCTGTTCATCCATCCCTAGTTTTTTATTTGTATCCAAGAATGAAATAACAATAATAATAAACATATAAGAGAGGGTCCTTTGAAGATGTACATTTTCAATCGATTCGTATGTGAAGAAACATTAATGAGGGCCTTTCATTATATAAGAACTATTCTCTGATTTGCGTATCTAACATAATATATTGTTAGAGATGAAGTTTTTCAATATCTTATTTAGAGAAATTGTACTTGTACATTATATATATATATATATATATATATATATATATATATATATATATATATATATATATATATATATATATATATATATATATATATATAAATTTTAAATGCGACCTAGCTTTATATACAGTTAAATAAGTGTTAAGTTATTTTCTTTGCACACAAAAATACTTTTGAAGGTTTTGAAAATGCAAAGTTTTATGTATTACACAGGAAATTGAAATATATATTTTTCTGTTATTTTTAACAACTATAATTTTACTTGAAGGTACTGTACAAAGTTTGATTACTTCATTTAACTCGAGTGAGTTTTTTTTCCTCTACTATTAGTTCACTCTCTATGTATATCTATCTTGTTCAAATTTTCAATCGTTAGTAAAATATACTTCCTATTCATCCATTCAAGTTCAAATACATTTTTTTAAACTTGTAATGGATGGTACTTGATGTTAATACAGTTTTTTCAAACATTAATCCATTAATCAAATTGAAAAAAGAATAAATAGTAAGAAACAAATATAAGAGACCAACAGCATATATAGAAAAGAAAATTGTTCGCGCGTTGTGTTCCTGTAGAGCAATGATAGCGCGTTGGACTTCTAATCCAAAGGTCGTGGGTCCGAATCCCACCTAGGATGGCCTAATTTCTGAGAATGTGGTTTCTTTTTTACTATGCAATTTTATTTGAATAATTTAATTTAATAATTGAATAAATAGTAACAAACAAAAAAATATGCCAACACCATATATAAAAAGGAAAATGGAAAATTGCAAGAAAAATTGCTTTCTATTTTGTCACTTAATATTGTGGTTCTGTCATATGTATTTATGTATTTATATTAATTGTAACTATTTCATATAAAAAGTAACTGAAATAAAAAAAATTTCTTTGCTGACCTAAGTAGGAATTGACTTAATTTTTTTTATATATTACTAGATCTACACAAAGTTGCTTTCACAGACTTTTAGTTATTTTGATTAGAAGGTATTTTCTGTGATTTTGCTTAAGTGTTGCATATCATCAGCCGAATTACAGAATGCGTGACTCTTTCTGGGGTGCTAATTTAATATAGAACTGCTACCCGCCAAGTTGTTGTTTATGTTCGCCAAGATGGGTGATAGCATTACAATATGATTACCTTCATATTTTTCTCGTATGGTAATGTGGCTGTCATGGGGATAAAGTACATTAGAGTTAGTTTTTGTTGGTTTTTATCCGCGGTAACCCTACTAATTTCAGACGATTTTAATTCGATTTCCTTAAAAATTTAACCATTTCCATTGCATTTATTCTTCAAGCTACTTTTTCAGTCTTTTGTTGTATTTTACGCTATATTCGAATATGGATATTTCTAATATCAGTGAGTACCAGGGTATTTTTTTTAAAAGAAAGGCTGATGTGCTTTTAATTATTATTATAAAATTATTATTGCTATAAATCGAAAATTTTTATCTTATTTTACTTTTTATTAATGCTTTTTGAATGTTCCTTGTTCGATGAAATTCATTGAAGGAACTCGCAGTTTTTAGAATACTGCAAGTTATCAGCACTTATTAATTGATATTCATCATTAATCCTCTCGCTGCGTAGTTATTTTACCAAATTAGGCTTAAAAATTGAGTATGGTTTTATTACCTATTTCAAATCTACATTTTAGAGTTAAAATATACAAAAATGTTTTGTAAAAGAGGTTTTATTTTAAAATATAGAATTAGAGAGATTATCAAAATATAAACATAAAAAAGTAAATGAAAATATAAATAGAGTAGCACAGGTTTCACAAATAAATAGTCGGAAAAGTGCATATTTGTGGAAATCGTAGGTTGCGCAAATTTTGCTACATTTACGTTGCCCGTGGAAATCTCCGGAATGCACAGCGAGAGGTTTAATTTTAATACATATTATGTAATAATTTTATTTATAATCTAATATATATTATAAATGCGAAAGTTTGTGAGGATGTTTGTGGGTCTTTCACGCAAAAACAACTGAATGGATTTTAATGAAACTTTACAGTAATATAGCCTATACATCAGAATAGCACATATGCCATAATTTATAAAAGTATTGTATGGAGTGTCCAAAATATAACGATATTTGTCAAGTAAGTAGGAAAAAATTCTGTCATCTGCTAGCAATTCTGGCGTGACCTGCAAAAAAAAGCCCACATCAGCATATATCTATCTTTTGTTTGTGAAGAAACCCCTTTTATTTTGGCTACGCAAGATGTTCGCTTCTAATTAATTTTTGAGATCAGAATAATGCCTATTTTTTATTTCAGAATAAAACTAAAAATTGAGGTTGTTATATAAATCTCTCTTTATTTTAATGCTTTTTTTATGATTTTATTATACACAATTGGTAGAAAGAAATTGATCTTTTTTCCAAATAAATGCTTTTATCAGTTCTGATACTTAAAATAAATAAACTTTCTCTTTCACACTACATCATTTGGATAAATTTTCAAAATTTGTTTGTGATTAGTAGTTAATTATAACGCTAAAATTTTAATTGAATAGGCAGATATAATTATTACGCAATTACTACTGTACTGTATTTTTTGGAGTGTGAGAGTGAGTGAATATTAATGTCGCGGAATATTCTACCAATACTTAGCAGGAATATTCATTGAAATCCACTCTTCTAAGATACATGACAGCACGGGTTCCATGATGAGTATTTTAGCGGAAAAAATAGTTTGTCAAAATTTAAGTGTTTTATGTTTTTGTATGTTAATGAAGACCTTAGAAAATGATTTGACTACTTATTTTAAGTGAACGGTATATATAATTAATTTTACAGTGGGATATCTTTAATTAATTTATTTGCTCTAACGGATTAAATTTCCCAAAGTGGAGTATTTTGTTTATGTAAATCCCTTAATTTTCAATGTAGTGATCCAAAAAAAATTATTGTATGAAAAAAAACTGCAGTAAATCATAATGCGGTAGGATGAAGTATTAACCTGCAACGCTCCCCTACACGATGGGTCTTACAGAACTCTAATAAAGCTCGAGTTATGAAAGTAGCTAGGCATTTGCCAACTTGACTCTATCGTTAACATTTCGCTATGTTTTTCATTGAATCGTTACTATAATTTAAGAAACGGCATTGCTTACGAATATTACACAATTTTAACATAAAATAAATACTACAGAAAGTAATATTAATGTATTATACTTTCAGATAAAATTTATTTCCACTATTTTAAGCATTCATTACACAAAACTTTTAACAATGTGTTACTTTTGCTGTGCAGAGATAAGCTTAGGATGGTATTTTCAAAAATCGACCCTCAAGAGTGTTACGGGGAGTTATAAATAAATTAAAAAAATCCTTTTTATCAGCTTATTAGCTCTACATACTTAAAATTTAACAGAGGTGTTTTATTTATCTCTTTTTTTGTTTTTTTTGTTTAGTTGAGCTACGAAAAAAGCTTTTTTTTTGTTTAATTTGCAATTCACGTAAAATTAACTCATTAAAAACTTCTTTATCTTTCAATCTGTGTTGTTTAATTTTTCAGTTCACCCGTGCGAAGAACGGGTATACCAGCTATTTTCTATGTTTATAATAAATTAGATTCACGAATTATGGTCTAGCTATGTATATATATATTAAAAATTATGTAAATCTGTATCAAAATTATATACTTTTTGAATACATAATTTACACTGGTTTTCAAAACTTAAGCAACAGGTGGGATTATTGCCATAACTTCACGAAAAATCATCTGAGATGCATGAAATTCAGAAATGAGGGAGAGTATTATGTACGTAAAGGATGACGAACGCATCGGCGCTGAAACAGGAATACAATGCATACGCTATGGAATCAAACAAAAACAAGGTTTATTGAAAGCATAGTATCGTGACTTATGATGGTCTATCCAACAGGAAGAACAACAAGCACATGTTCCATAATATGGTATATGCCCTCCTCTCACTGCAATGATTGCTTCGCACCGTCTCCGCATACTCAGAACCAGCTGGTGCAACATTCCTTGCGGTAGGCGTGCCCATTCTTCAATCAGCATCTGTTTGAGTTGTTGGGTGTTCTCCGGATGATGTAAGCGTGCTGCAATACGTCTCCCGAAAGCATCCCACAAATGTTCAATGGGATTTAAATCTGAGGAGTAGGCTGGCCAATCCTTTCGAGTGATATCTTCATTTTCCAGTAGCTCCTCAACCGGAACAATGGTACCTCGGAACAGATGCACATGGGAAATAAATGCCTCCTCACAATAGAGATCCCCGGTTACAGACCCTCTATCAAAAATGTGGAGCTCAGTTCGCCCGTTCAGCATAATGTCTCCCCAGACAAGAACTCCAGGACCACCGTAATGGTGTCTTTTCTTGTTGTTACTGGTATAAAACCGTGTCCCGATCTCTCTGCAAATCAAAACGCGTTGAGAATCGCTTCTGGTACTGAACCGACTCTCATCCGTAAAGAGGACACGACTCCATTGACAGTTGTCCAGTTTTTGTGCTCTCTGCACCACTGTAAACGTTGGCGTCAGTGGTTAACTTTCAATTGGAGGCAGCGTTCAGGACGGCGGGCAAATAGGCCCCCTTTGTGAAGGCGTCTGGCCACAGTAAACCGCGACACTTGTCGCCCCGTTGCTGTAGAGAGATGCTGAGCAATGACGCTTGCTGACTGCCGTCGACCACTTTTCGCCTGCAGGATGATATGTTTGTCATCCCCTGCAGTTGTCGTCCTCGGGCGGCCACCACCAACCTTTCTAACATTTGTACCTTTGGTTTGGAACGCTTTCCAAGTGCGCGAAACGACACTCTTTTTTGTTGATTCCGATCTCTGCAGCTACACAGGTGACGGTACGCACCCTCCTCCAGCTTTCCGATCATTCTTCCACGTTTGAAGTAATCCAGATGATTTCTTCTAGCCATATTTCATGAACTGACTCACTGGCACTTGCAACGAATATGTTGAATGGCGTCTGCGTCCTTCATTTTATTTTACTGTTGAGCAGCACGCGCGGACATCACGCGTTTTGCGTACGCTGACGTCGCTTCTGACGTTTCGTTCCTGATATTTGCATACGCTTGACGTTTCTACTGACTTACGTGTTCACTGTACTTATCTCCAGACCTCCTTTTCTGCAATTTTATGGTTATCTGCTTAATTTTTACATTGTTGCTTAAGTTTTGCACACCAGTGTATATATATCTACACTATTAAAATTCGTAGGTTAAAAATATATTAATTAAAAACCTTAAAACGCATAATTAGTACCTATTTCTCAGCCAGGGTTCAATTTCAAAAATTCGGAGCTTTTTTTTTTCGGAAATTCTCAAAACGCGATCTAACTTTTTTGATGAGACTCAGACAAAGAATACTTAGATTCGGAAAGATCATTTATTTCGCCACAATACGGTACAACTTATTTTACAAAATAATTATATTTTCTATTTTTTACGATTTTTTTAATTGAGTCAAAATCGATACGTTTTTATGAATAAGATTTCTAAATCGTTCCGCTTGCATTTTCTTTCGCGCTAATAAAAAAATATTTTACACTAAAAAAGTTCATGCTTTTGTCTTTTAGAATCAGTCATTTAAAAAATTTAATTTCAAAAACTGATTTTTTTTACGATTTTTCAAAAAATACTCAAATTTATTTAAATAGTTTCTAACTTTATTTATAAAAATAATCTCACGAAACTTTTTTTCTGTGTGTAGAACAGTGTTCTACGTAATCTGTACAAAGGTTGATAAAATATCTTAAAAATTACGGTTTTTAAAAAAAAGTGTTTTTCGTTTTTTCCCCTTTTGCGAGAAATATGTAAACATTACTTTTTTTTAGTTTATATGTTTAAAAATCACCATTGTTTGCAATCGATATATGAAGTTTGAAATCATTAACTTAAAAATGAAACCCGAAAAAAACATTTTCTTTAACAAATAACGAAATGATAAATTGAAAAAAATCTTCCTTTATTTTAAGGCAATTTTTTACTGCTTTTCCCCTGAGGAACCCACATCGTAGTTGTTTAATCTGCTGCTTTATAAAACGGTAGTTCCCAGGTTCGAAGCTGAAGAGGAAGAAATTCAAGTTTGCATTACGCTACTTCTTAAAAGTTTAAATTTTTTTTAGTGAAATGAAAAAGGTTAAAATTAATATAAAATATCAATGTTTTTATCAGATCGGTTTTTAATGGTTTTTTCAGTACATGTATATCTAGCTAGATATATATCTAGGCTTTCTTCCATACTGTTTTTTCTAACTTATATATATTTATATGTTTAAACAAACGTTCAGAAAAAAGCAATCGTTTCAATAGCTTTCTGTAATTTTTTCTTTTGCTTATTACTTATAGAAATTTGATTTTAATAAATATATAAATTTTTATTAAAATGATTATTTCTATTATTTCATTACTAAAATTAGTATTTGTTTATTTAAAAGTACATCGTTCATTATTTTGGATCAAAATACATTTGAGACATTTTTAAGCTAACTATATGTAACGATTGATTGATTCATGAAAATCTAAAATCTATTTTATTATTTTAGATTCTTGGAAACTTAACTACTATTAAAAATGATTAACATTTTTTGTTTTACTCTTAGCATCAGAATCGTTTTCTTTTTTATTGTTTCACATTAATAATTTTTTAATTCTAACGCAATATTTTTTTTTATAAGTCATACATCGAAATAGGAAACTATATCTTATCTGTGAGAAGAAGGGGAAGATAGAACAATAATTTTACTTTAAAAAAATGTGTTCGGGCTATCGAGAGGGGAAAGAAACCTGTCTTAAATCAAAAATAAATGGAATGGAACAAATTTCGAAAAAGGGAAATTTTTTGACACAATTTTAGAAATCACTCACATTGTGCACGTACAAACACGCACACAGAAATGCTGGTGTCATGAGGAAGAGAAAGCCCGAGCAACGCCGGGCTAAGCGGTGGAGGGGGGGAGTGAAAGTCATTTTGAAAAAGAGTGTTAGAAGCGCTGATTTTGTGAAGGACAGGAAAAATTTATAAAAGTAGAGAAAGCCCGTGCAACGCCGGGCCATGCAGCTAGTACAATATAATATAATAATTATTGTATATAATAATTGTTTTTTTAACTCAGTAGGTTTAATTAAAATAAACTCAAATAAAGGCTGTCGCTCTGGTAGTGGACTTAAGTTTATTTATTTTGAACTGCTCCATTTGATTCCTCCCTCGTTGGAGTCTAAGGAAACACTGAAGTCCTAGAGGGCTATTTATATTCTCATACACGTACACTGAACAGTTTTTTATATTATTTATTTATAATAATTATTTTTTATTTTACTTTTGTATAAATATTACAAATGTTATTTATTTATAATTAATATTATGCTATTTATAATATTAATAATTATTATATTATATGAGCATTATAATACATAACCATTATATTATATGAGCATTATTATAAATAATAATTATATTACATGGATATTATTATAAATAATAATTATTTTCATATAAAAATCATATCATATGAATATTATCATATATCATAATTACTATTAAATTATATTTTATGATAATAATAATGTTTTACACGATAATAATAATATTTTACATAATAATAAAATTATTATATATAATTTTTAATATATTATACTGGTATTCATTATTGATTGACAATTTGTTTATTTGTAATCTATTCCTATATTCTTCATTTGAAATATATTTCAAAACAGTTCTTTACAATTGTTTTCCTGACGATTTGTTACCGCTAGGAAACCATCTTGTATTCCACGTAACTTGACAGGAACCGCTGCTTGAGGCATAACACTAATATATCAAATTTAGTTCCTTTGTGGAGTTACGCTTTCTGATTATTAGGTCGATGATATGATACTTATAATCTTTTATAGGAATTTCAGAATAAACCTTATATAAAAATGCAAATACCTAATATTTCAACTTTTTCTTTCGATCATGGATATTTTCGGTATTTTCTTACATTTTCTTTTTAAAACTAATCAAGAGTTTTCCTAAACAAAATTAAAAATTTGAATGCAATTCTTATCAAAACTACTATCTGAAATATATGTGAGATTACATTTCAGTAACAGTGAAGATATTTTCTAAGAATTCGATGAAACATTTCATTTTGGAGTGACAAGTATTTTTGTTATATTTAACAATTATCCTGTTTTTAATTCGTTGAAGGAGTGAACAAATTAAATTTTTAGTTCGTATATTTAATAAAATAAAACACATTCATCTATTTAACTCGTTTCCTTAGTCAAATCTTGAAGCTAAGAAATAGCTTTTAAATCTATATACATCAGTTGCTGTTTTTAAATTTCTACTATTAGTCCCCACTCTCAATGTAGAATTTATATCTATATATATATCTTGCTCAAATTTTCGATCGCTAATAAAATACCTTTTATTCATGCACTTGAGTTCAAATACATTTTTTTAAACTTGAAGTGGATGACACCTGATGTTAATACATTTTTCACACACAAACATTAATTCATTCATTAAATTAAAAAATGAACAAATAGTAACAAAAATAAAATTCAACACCATATATAAAAAATAAAATCGCTAGCTGTGTCCTTGTAGCCCAATGGATGGTGCGTTTGACATCTAATCCAGAGGTCGGGGGTTCGAATCCTACATGGGGTGGCCTAATTTCTGAGAATGGGATTTCTTTGTACTATAATATTTTATTTATTAAATTAATGGAATAATTAAATTAAAATAATGAATGATTAGTTACAAACAAGCAAAAAATACTCCAAAACCATATATAGAAAGGAAAATGGAAAATTGTAAGGATAATCGCCTTCTGTATTTTGCCACTTAATAGTGAGATTCTGTCATATGTAAATAAATATTTATATATTAATAGTAATTATTTGAGAGGCCGAGTGATAGCGTATCGTGCTTCCACACCACAGGTTCGAGGTTTTATCCTCGTGCTGGGCAATGTCAACTCAGCCTTGCAGTGGGTCTATAAATGAGTGCCAAGCTTGCTTGGGACTTAAACACTGGGGGTCTTGCTTCAAAGTGACTACCTGATCGGGACATCTCCTCATGCACTTCAGTGCCCATTGGTCACGTATATTGGGATGGGCTGTGTAGGCCTTGGCTCTCATGGGCTGTTGCGTCACTAAGTTTGAGCTTTTAATTATTTAATAAAAAGTAACTAAAATAATATTTTCTTAGTTGATCTAAGTAGGAATTGACTTATAAATTTTTTTATTACTTGTTACAATTTAAATTTAATTAAAAATCAGATCAGAAATGCATTCAATATTTTTTTTTACTGTCGGTTATTATGGTGAGCCCATAGCTTTTTGTCTTTCGCGAATTTATCTGAACCACTCACTTCATTTATGGATTTACCATTTCTGTTATGGGAATATTTATATTCAACGGCGACATCTTGTGAAATTCACTCTATAAGTAATGGAATCTACGAGCTGAGCTACGTTAATGAGATTCAAGTTTTGAAATCTTAATAATGAGATAATGTCTCTTTAATGAAAGGAATATCAAACTGAAAGCTTGTATGCGAAGGCGAATAATTTCATCAACTGTTTCGAACACATTGAGATTTTAAATTATTAAATGTTTCAGAAAATCAAAGCGCATTTTTTCTTTAATACAAATGATAAAGGGATGCTTTGATAAATTCGATGTTTAGTTAACAGTTTTTTAAAATACATTCAATACTTTTTAATATTGTTGTATAATATATATTAATTTTATCAGGATTATCTTCTTTTTTTTTTCACTTAATTCAAAAGTAAGAATTAAAAGTAAGGATGTACCCTCGTGAAGTAGCATAGCCAAACTGAAACACATTGCGCAATATATTGTTTAGAAGACATTGACACAAGATATACATTTTTATCAGAAACATACTACTATACCTGATTATTAATAGAAAAGACGACTGTTTATTGCATCCACTTTCATGCCAACCAGTAGTTTTTTCACGTTTGTGTGAACATTAACCATGAATTCTGTAGATAAAATATTTTTCTCGATTGTACAAATGACAGTGCCACTATATTCTTGTAAAGGAAATTCCAAGGCATTAAAAACAAATTATCCTTAAAATGTAATGCTAATGACTATATTAATGTATGGTTTGATCTCTCTTCGATGTTTCATAATGATTTAGTTTTTATCTATCTCCCTTTTTTAGAAGAATTGCCAATGGAGTAGATGACGATTTGTCGTAGTCCAATGGTAATGAACACGAACTCATGGTCAGCGTTGTCGAGTCAGAAGTTCGAGACCTGGTGCCATTAAAGACTCACTATGTAGAGGGGATGACCCACATTAAAACTGTACTGTTTAAAGTCCTCACGTTTACGTGGTATGGAAGTTCGGAGAACGGGTGCCAAATTGGGTGTCAACCTCATCTCTTGTCCGAAGCTCAGAATTACGTGGTTGTTGCCAATAGAACTCGTTTTGGTTCGGAGGGTGGTTTAATATAAAATAAAGTCATACTAAATCTCTTTTCTGCTAAATGTGGTTTATAAATATTCGATTCAAATCATATTCTCCACCCATATAAATTATCATTCAATAGTCGATCTAAAAAGGTTCTAAAGCATTGTTAGATCATGTTTTAGCAGAGGGTCGACAAACATTTAGCTTTGGTGTGCCAAACCAATCTACCAATAGGATTCAGCGTGCCACACAGTAGGAAATGATTTTTATTCCCACGATAATGCAAGCTGAGTTATAGAAAAGAAGCCAATAATAAAGATAATGTTTACAATTGTATTAAATATTAAGTTTACATCATTTAATGATTTTTCTTAACATAAAAATAAATAGCATAAGATATGTTTATTTCTTCAACAAGTTTTTAAAAATTAAAATTGTACATATATTAAGTACTTTCAATCCTGTTTTTTATATATATATATATATATATATATATATATATATATATATATATATATATATATATATATATTAAAATGAGAAATAAACAACACATAAAATATTATGATATATATGTAAAAACATATATAAGTATTTCCTTTCATTGTCGTTAAATAAAATTTTTAATGTGCTCCTGATGCTCTTTTTTTTGCACCACTTTTTTTCATATCACAAAATCAAGGGTATAATTCGTGACATTCAATGCGACATTATTCTCAGCATGTAATTGTTAAACAATTTCTTTGAAATATATTTTGCTTGGATATGAAGAAACAAAAGCGGAAAGCAGAGTACATGTATTTTTTTTCTTTAAATAATTAAATCTTTCCATCAATGGTGTATTCAATAATTGGCAAAATAACTGTAAATTTTTATTTGGAGCTATCTTTCAGATTTTTTCGTCATTCCGTAAATATTTAGAGTTCTGAAGATGTTTGTCAAAAAAGGTCCATTACAAATTTGTCAACTTCCATCCATTCAAATATTGACAAATTTGTAGAGCAGTGTAGAATGCCACTGAGAATTGTATCGCCTGCCGCATGTGGCACGCGTGTCATAGGTTGCCAACCCCTGTTTTAGCATTTTTTCGTGAACGGTTGCCAGCTCAGGTGTCTTTCTTATCACTTGGACATGTTCAAAGTTACAAAATTCATCACCGATAGCCCACGTTATTCTTTGGAATGCGAAGTTAATTAATACTTATTCACTCACTTTTCTTACTAATTATACAACAGTCAGTTTTCTGCTTAATAATACTTAGAATAGTCTTTACAAATGAGTTTAAAACCCAGCCGTACAGAATCGGTGAAGAAAGTGCTTTTTTTATGCTAACCAAAGTAAATTACAGAATAAATTTTTCATCATATTACTATTACAAAATCTTCACCTCAATATCTTAGATAAGCTAACTTAATAAATAGCTATAATACAGAACTGTTAGCAAATCTTTGTATCTACTCCGTGGTCACGGGTGTGGGAAGGTTCGAGATGTCGAAGGAGACATGATCTTTGAATAATTAATTTTATTTAACTTTTAACACTTACAAAATGCGCTTTTATAACTTAACTTTAGAAGCAATAAGAGATCGTAACTCGAAATCAGTTAACTAAATTACACTGCTGGCCACCGTAAATGCAACACCCTAAAGGAAGCATGCACATATCATGAAATTTATAACATGCATTTGCGGAGGTGAGATATGCAAATGATTAGAATTTCAGTGCAGACACACATCATGCGCGCCTGCGGCGCCACCTCAAAGTGCTATTTAAGACTTGGAAATTTCGACGATTTCAAGTTCGGCAATTGTATTTTTCTTGTGTTTTTTTCAAAAAACGACCAGTTATGTCTCGTAGAAAACAGTGATCAGCTTTTGATCAAGTATCCGAGAATCGGTAGTCGTGTTAGACGAAACCAAACAACTGTAATGTGGATATGTGACTGTTGGATGCAGGAGGGAAAGACGGACCGACGTGGTCGATCGCATCCACTTCAGTGCACCACTTCACGTGAGAACAGGCAAATTGTGCGCATGACAGTGACGGATCACTCAGTCATATCACGAACCGTAGCACAGCCCATTGAGTCTGTAACACATCATTCAGTGCATGCGCGTACCCTTCGACGCTGTTTACAGCAGAGTGGTTTGTCCACAAGACTTTCATTGCTTGGTCTACCCTTGAAGCAGAACTACAGACGTCTCCGCCGCCAATGATGCGATAAAAGAAGGATGTGTGTGGCAGAATGGAATGAAGTTGTCTTTACTGACGAGTCACGCATCTGTCTGCAACACCACGGTGGTCGAATTCGAGTCTGGAGACACCGTGGAGATAGGGTGCTGAACAGCTGCGTTATGCACCGCCACACTGGTCCTGCAACGGGTATTATGGTATGGGAAAGTATTGGATATCACTCTCGCACTCTTCTAGTACGCATTGCTGATACTTTAAACAGCTAGTGCTACATCTCCGAAGTGTTGGAGCCAATTTTCCTTCATTACCTTCAGGACTTGGCCACATCCTTATTTTAACAGGATAATGCACGACCACACATGACACGCATTGACCAAAGGTTCTTCGTCAATGACCAGATTGAATTTCTTCCCTGGCCGGCTCACTCTCCGGATCTTTCGCCGATAGAAAACATGTGGTTCATGGCTGTTCAACGATTGACCCAGATTACACCCCCAGCTGCCACACCAGATAAACTTTGGCAACGTGGGGAAGCTGCATGGTCTGCTGTACCCCAAGAACACATCCAAAGTCTCTTTGAATCAATGCCGTGGCGTGTAGTAGCAGTGATTTCCAACAATGGCGGCTAATCTGGCTACTGATTCTGGCAGGAACAGCAATTCACAGAAGTCTATAAATTTAATCATTTTTGATACTATAGGTCAACATATTATCTACAAAATAAATTTTGTTGTGATATATCTTGTCTTTCTTGGTGTTGCATTTATGGTGGTCAGCAGTGTATCTAAAATACTTATCTTTGTTAAGGATTCCTGAATGATTCTGTTTACAGACCCATAGCTCATACAGCTGAAAGGATGATGGCTTCTACTGTTCCGGAGGATTTACCTTCTACCATTAATGTTAAGATACGCGACCACCTGTCACTGTTTACTAACACTTGAAATTCAGCTCACGATCAACTCTTAACCGTAAAATCGCATACTCAACGACTGGCACTTATATAGTAGTTGCATTTGCATAAATTAAGTCATCTCAATGGAAAGAGGTTTTTAAATAGTTTCCCCGAGAGGATTAGTAGAAGACCCGAATAGATCATAGAATGTACTCAATAAAAACTTCGGTGCTGTCAAGAAGACATTTAATTTAGAGGAAAGCAATGTCTTACTCTTCAGGACATCATTAGTCTCTTCATTTGTATTCCTAGAGAACATCATGGGTCTTCAATGGTTTCTCAGTGAGTGAATGAGTGAATATTAACGTCGTCCTATTCAGCTACTCGAGAGCTTTTGGCAACGGACCACACAGTTTTGGACCATGGTCAAGTGACGAGGATGACACCGGAACTGGTACCCCTCTCTCCTAACTTCCACACCACACCGACGGGAAGACGTTTGAGCTCTCGACGACTTAACATGCATCACCTCCCTACACGGCGGGTCTTGAGTGGTACTAGTCTCAAACTCATGTCACACCTGCCACGAGTCCCTTACCTTGACCATTAGGCTACCGCGGCCACAATGATATCTTAGACTGTCTATTATTCTCACACAAGATACTCGGTCTGTACATTCAAATCTTTAGATACGAGTCACGTTGATGTACGTGTGGATGTGAGCATAAAGCCATTTAGTATCTAGAGAATCGTTCCCTACTAAACACACTCTTACTACTTAAATATTTATTTCCCACTGATTTCCTGAAGGTGGTAGAAAATTGTATGGTACCGGAGTGAATTCATGGTAAATAATTAAACTCACGCTTTAGCGTATTTAAAAATGAATCACTTTTACAAAAGTTACTTCATTTACGCTACTAAGTAAAAATACGATGTTTAAATAGAGTCAAAATGTTTGGAATTAATTTTGCGGATAATTTAGTAGTATTTGGTGCTTTTTTATCAAGAGCCTATTTACTATATGAGATTTCAGTATACAAGCATTATTAATATCCTAAATAATTGGTAGTAGCTCTAATGTTTCAGAATAAAATAATAAAGTAAAATGAATGAGTCAATAGAAACGAATTATTCAACATTTCTTTAATATTTATTCAAGAGTACTTTTATTGTTTTCACTTTTCTTTCTTAATTTATATATATTTATCGATAAAGCAAGACTAACACATATGACTTTATGTAGCTAATAAATGTGATTTTTAGAGCTTCCTTTATTTCATATATTTTTAAAGAACTCATTACAAAAAAAAATTCACTCGGAAAAATTTTCATGTTTTCTGAGATATATATTTAAGCACACCTTTAGGGGACCACCGTTATCCTCTGTGTAAGAATTTAGTCATAATACCAATTTCAAATAATTACGAATATATATATATATATGACCATGAAAAACTCAAAATGATTAGAAGCCTAACAGTGCACCAAAATTGTACAGCCACATATATTCCTGGGGAAAATTCATCCACATAAATTTTAGAATAAAAAGAAACTGAATGATGATCTAAATACAGAATAATATTATAATTTTTTTTTTAAAAAATATTCTGGCTGCAATGAACACCAGAATTTTTGTAGGTAAAAAAAAGTCTATTAAGTGATTAAAATTTTAGAATGTGGTACTACCAACCGCAATTTAAGACTATAGCTAAAATTTATATTGTTATAAAAATCATGAGAAAAATATTAGGATATAAAAGGTAATGTACAAGAAAAGGCAATGTAAAAATATCTGAAATATCACAATATATATATATATATATATATATATATATATATATATATATATTCATTATTATTGCACTCTTTCTCCATTACAATAAATCTAACAAAGAAGAGTAATGAGAAAAAAAAATTGGAAAATAGCAAGGCAGTACAGACAAAGTATTACTTGTACAGCAAATCCTTTTATTTCCATGCATATATCTACACTGGTGTGCAAAAATTAAGGACGAGACGGGTTTTTCAATATAACTTTGTACAAAAGCTTTCCAAATCAACACATTCCACAAAACATTCCCAAATCACAACATCAACAGATCCCCAATACGTAAGGACATATGTAATATGTAAGCAACATTTACTAAAAGAGAAATCAGAGGCATAAAAAGAAGCTTTATTGAAAAAGTAGCATGGAGCGCAATGCGACTGAAGGCCGAAACATCCCTGTGATGGGTGTCCAGCAAGAAACATCCGTTCTTTAGTAGGGGATATGATCTCCCCTAACTGCAAGGCAGGTTTCACAGCGTCTGCCCATGCTGAGAATGAGGGTGTCAATGAGTTGTTGAGGCATTGCTGCCCATTCGTCTTGCAGCGCCAATCAAAGCTCCCGAATCGTTACTGGTGGTAAGGTACGAGCTGCCAAGCGTCTGCCTAGAAAATCCCATACATGCTCGATGGGATTGAGATCCGGAGATCGTGCCGGCCAATCCATACGTTCAATATCCTCACTCTCTAAGAGCTGTTCGGCAGCTACTGTGCGATGACATGGTGCATTGTCGTCTATGAAAAGGAACTGCAGACCCATAGCGCCTCTAAAAAGACGCACATATGGAAGAAGAATCTCGTTACAATAACGGGTCCCGTTGACTGAACCTGCGTCGAAGATGTGAAGGTCTGTACGACTACCAAGCATGATGCCTCCCCAAACGAGAACACCACGACCTCCATACCTGTCCCTTTCAATGATGTTCGAGGGATGATTGCGGCTTCCCCGCTCTCTCCAGATGAGTATGCGATGAGAATCGCTACTCAAACAGAATCTGCTCTCATATGTAAAGAGTACTCGTCCCCATTCACTGTCTCTCCAATTCCGGTGTTCCCGGCACCACAGAGAACGCCTTCTCCGATGGGCAGGCGTTAAAGGTACACACCGTACAGGGCGTCGTGCAAACAGACCACCACCCTGCAGTCTTCTGGCCACGGTAAAACGCGATATCGGTCGTCCAGTCGCCTGTGTCGTGTGTCTAGCGATTTCTCCCGTTGTCTGCCGCCTGTTTCTCCTGGCCTGTAAGACAATGTACCGGTCATCTGCGGGTTAGGTTCCTAGTGGACGACCACTACTGAACCCCCGAATAGCTGTTCCTGTAGTTTGAAATTGTCTCCAAAGTCGTGAAACGATGCTGTGAGCAATTCCGAACTCTGCAGCCACACTTGTCACACTGCGGCCTTCCTCCAACTTCCCAATGATTCGACCTCGGGTAAAAGCATCCAGATGTCGTCTAACAGATTGATTATTCGCCATTTCTTGCTGAGGCAGCAACTAGGTGTGATTTTAACTGCTATACGGCGTGCAATCTCTTTGCCAGAATTACTGATCTTACACCGACAACATGCTTTATACTACTCAGAACACTCCCCCATTATGTCTACCTGCATATCTGCGCATGTGCTACCGTACATCACCTTACTTAATCTCCTGATTAGTCTTTATGTCTGCTCTGCCTCTTCGTTCAGCTGATATTCTAATGTTTCGACTTAGTCCTTAATTTTTGCACACCAGTGTATATATGTATACATTTACAGAAAATCACGATAATTATAATCTTAATATTAATTTCCCCAAATTTAAAATTCTCATAGAGTTAGTTTTAAAAAAAATTATTTTAATTTTAATAGTACTCTTAAAAAAAATCAAGGTTTGCTTCAAAGTAGACCTCCTAGCAATAGTTTGGCTAATTTATGTTTATATTATTATGAAAATAAATATATTACTAATAATGACTATTATATTAAATGATTTAATTGTTCTTATAATAAGACTAAATAATTTTAACCACAATATTAACTTTTATCTTAATTACCTAAACTTAGTAAAAATTAACAATAATCCTTTTAAAACTGATTTGTTCGATATATACTATTGTATATTATAGATAATATATATATTAATCGTAACTTTATTTTGATTAGAGATAAATCCAGTATCATTTTAAATCTTAACAAATTTATTAGTTATTGTATTGAATAGGATTCCGTATTAGTTTTCTTCACAATTAGATTTCTCTCAAATGGGCATAAGTTTAATGATAATTTTTAATAATATTTGCATTACGTTTAAAATTTTACTATTTTTTCATCTATAATGCTATTCATTCATCTTATTATTTTTTCTTAACTTTAATGTTATTCAATTTTCTGTATACAGTCACAAGATGGCGCTACGTGTTAAACGAAATTAAATACATTTTATTTTATATTACAATTACTATGTATGACAGAGGGTCTTCTTCATGCCAAAATATTTTCTATAAATATTTCAGGTTTTTAAATATAATAGAGTTACTTATATTTGACCTTATTATTTACAATTTTTACTTTTTTGCGATGCTGCTCTTAGTTCGTTTAGTATTGGGAGAGAAATGTTATTATGTTGATGTATAGTGGTGCTATGTTTATTTATTTTATTAGTATTTTGTACAAAATATTTCTTATTTCTACATTAAGTAAGTAGTTTTTTTCAAGTTTCCCTGTTATAATATTATTTAATGATAGGATTAGTGTGTTTTATCTTCCAATAATAACATATTTTTGGTACTTCCTCCTTCCCTATATAACAGTATTATAGGTAAATTACAGATGAAGAATTCTGGGCTTAGAACATTGCTTTTAAGACTTTATATTTTGGATCTTTTATAAATACGCATTTAATTATTAAACACAATTCTGTTCAACAATATATAGTCCAGATATAAAATCTATTGCTAAGGTTCATAAGACATAAAAACCAATATTTAGTGACTAACCACAAATACATACATAAAACAATCTTCATGTAACTAATAATTAAATTTGGCATACAGTCAGAGGATATGCGTGCATATGATTTTTAAATGTTTATTCCAACTTATCACTTTACTATTAACATCTGTTTTTCGAAAGAATAGGCAGGCATCTCTGTTCTAATTAATTGGTCGCATATGTAATTGACATAATTAATAATAAGGCTTTATTATGTTTCCCCAAACTTCACCAAAGACTTTCAATAACATTCGAGAGCAAGTAGCAGCTGTTGGGGTTTCATAAAGAACTACTTTTACGGCTTCACAGTATAACAACATTTTTCCAAGAAAATCTGCGACCCTCTTTTCAAAGCCTTTTATTTAGATTTTTTACCTTAATATCTTAAATAATATGCTTTTATTGACAGCAGCATTTGCACTTTTCAACTCACTTATTCAGATAAAAATGCAAAAAATACCGTTGTTTCTCAAATAGGCACTATGCCAAAAAGCGACGTTTATTTAGCTAAAGAAATATCTTTTTTAGGGTCAACGTAAACTGTCGTCTCTTTCTTACTTCAAATTTTCGTAAAAAAAACCAATATTCTTCAATTAAATAAAAATATATTCACACAAACATTCTTTCTGTTAACTCTTTATTGACATCGACAAATATTTTTGCAGTAGCTATATTTTTTACATTTTAATGCACTTTATATATTTATATATATATAGTTTTAATAATGTCTACGAGAATAACATAAGTGATTTGAACTCTGAAGATAAAAGAATCAAAAAGATACTAGAAATTTAAAAATATAAGTATTGCAGTATTATAGGTAATGGCTTTTTTAATTTTAAAGTGGGTTTTAACCAGTTTTGTGGCTAGCCAACCTCTTACACACACACACCTACACACACACACACACACACACACACACACACACACACACACACACACACACACACACACACACACACACACACACACACACACACACACACACACACACACACACACACACACACACACACACACACACACACACACACACACATACACATATATATATATATATATATATATATATATATATATATATATACACTGCTAGACAATTGCTAAGGATGGATCACAAATTGCTATGTAGCATAACATTAAGCGAGACATGAGGCCTAGTAGGATAAAATATAGTTGCCACACTGTTCAGACATTAGAATAAAGAATATTTATTGTTCTGGAAAGTACAAAAGCTGTGAAACATCTGAAAGAAAAAAAAATGTTCATTTGATCTGCGTACGGAAAAATGGAACAATGCATCTAAAAGTCAGCAGGCTACTTAAAGAAAGGTATCAGTACGGGATATGTCCACCGTGGAGTGTGATGCAACATTCCACACGTCGTACCATACTTTACACAACATTATCCAGCAGCTGTTGAGGCAATTTATCCCATTCCTCTGTGAGTGCACGGATGAGGGTGTCCTTGTTTGTCGGAGGATAGTTTCGACCATCAACTTGCCTCCCGAAAGCATCCCACACATTTTCAATGAGGTTTAGATCTGGAGAACGCGCTGGCCATACGAGACGTTGAATACCCTCGCTGTCTAGACAATCCTGAACAGCGAGTGTTCGATGACAAGTTGCGTTGCCGTCCATAAAAACAAATTTATCACCGACAGCACCACGGAAAAGAAGAACATGAGGAAGTAGAACTTCATCAATGTATCGTTGGACCGTCATAGTCCCATTCGCAACCACATGTAGGCGCGTGCGGCCATTGATCATGATGCCGGCCCTCACCATGATACTGCATGTCGGATATCGGTCCTTTTCCTGGATATTTTCTGGACGATAAGCAGTACCACTCTCGCGCCAGATCAGTTGGCGTCTACAATCCGATGACAGACACTGAACCTAATCTCATCTGAGAATAGTACGCATGCCCAGTCCTGTTCAGTCCAATTGTGATGCTCACGACACCATTGCAAACGGGCAGTACGGTGCTGTCGGGTCAATGAGACACACACAACAGGTCTGGGTGCGTATAGTCCTCCTCCTCTCAAACGTCTGGCAACAGTTTTTCGGGAGATCTGCTTTCCTGAGGCAGCAAGAAACTGATTTGCCACCTGCTGAGCTGTAGTGCGCCTGTTCCAATTTGCTGATAAAACGAAATATCTGTCTTCTGCAGGCGTCGTACTCACGACCTCCCCGTGCCGTCTACTACACATTCCAGTAGTTTTAAATGACTTCCACAGCCGTGAAACAAAGCTGTGAGCGATGTCGAACTCCCTGGCAACATCTGTTATTTTTCACCCTTCTTCGATCTTTCCAATAATTCGGCCACGCATAAAATCATCTATTTGATGTCGGGAAGACATGCCAAAAATTTTAAGTTCGTCTATGAAATCTTTCCTGTAAAACTTTGACTTGAAACAACAACTGTCCACACGCGTGAAAACCTTTAAAGCTCTTATGAACGCTATCACGTGATGAACAGACGTGGAAAAAAAATTGCATACTCGTACTTCTTCTTACTAATATTCCGCACTTATTCTAATTTTCCACATTTTGCTTCCTTTCATTTTGTGGTTGATATGGATGATAGTGTTATCCGTCCTTAGCAATTGTCCAGCAGTGTATATATATATATATATATATATATATATATATATATATATATATATATATATATATATGGATACGCTCATGGGCTAAACAATGAGCACGCCAAGAAGGAGTAATCAAAATGAAACGAAATTTTACATAAGTAATGACTATTTTGATATAAGCAAATGATTAGAAAATCAAAGAAAAAGGATAATTTATTGTAGAGAAAAATGCAAAAGAACGAAGGATTTAATACCCTGTAGAACCCCCTCTAATGCGAATGCCCGATGCGATACGATCGGGCATTGAGGCAGACAAGTTCTGCATGATGTCTTGAGACATTTCGTTCCATATTTGCTATAACCTTGCCTCTGACTCGTTCAAACTCGTAAGATTCCCAACTCGCCTTCCCAAATAATCCCAGATATGCTCAATTGGAGACAATTCTAGAGATCGGACAGGCCAAAGAAGGGCAGTAACAGTGCGGAGGCAGTCCTGTGACACGCTTGCCGTGTGAGGATGATCATTGTCTTGTTGAAAAATGGCTCCTGGGAGCCGTTACATGAGTGGCAACACATGTGGTTGCAGGATGTCATGTACATACCGCTGGGCTTTCATGGTGCGACGGATCAATACTAGAGGTGACCGTGTATTGTAGACAATGGCAAACCATACCATCACAAGCTGTGGGAGCGGTGTGTCGATGTAAAACAAAGGCAGGATTGAAGTGTTCACCACGGGGTCTCCACACACGAACACGATTGTCATCACTGCTGAGATTGAATCTGGATTCGTCGCTAAAGACGTCCTTATTCCATTCTGCTGCAGACAAGTTTCCTCATGCACGGCTCCACTCCAAACGGAGGCGTCGAAGGGTGAGAGTCAAGGGCAGCACACGTAATGGGTGCCGCGATACCAATGTCCTTCTGCCAGGTGCCTTCGTACGGATGAAGAAGAGACAGGGCCCCTGGTGAAGGTGCTACATGTGCCTGGATGGCGGCCAATGAAGGAGCTGGCTGTACGCGTGCATTTCTTACGATGTGGAGGGTCTTCTCTACGACTGGTATGTCGTGGGCGTCCTGAGTCTGGTCTTCGTGTAAATCAGTGCTTCTCAAACTTCCAATATACTTGACCCGCTATTCAATTATCATTTTCATCGCGCCCACTCCATAGAATACTATACTTTGACACTAAAGCTACAATACGATTTTAACCTCTTTTGTGCCACCGACGTATATAAACGTCTCACTTAGTCAAAGTATTAATTTTCTGGACGCATGTATACGTCTTTGCAAAGTACGATATTTTCTATCCAGTGCTATCCATAAAATTATTCCGAAGGCTTTGGAATGCAATAAAAGGATATTGACAGTGTTTGCGAAGGATTTACTTTTATTTCAGAGGATTTGCTTATTTATTCTTTTTCTCCTACTCCTCCCCCTCAACCCCCCCATCAAAATACGCTTGTCTACGTAGGAAACGGTGCCATAGGAGAGCGAATCTTTAACTTTTAAATTATACGACAACGTTCGGAATCGTGATTTTAAAAAAGCACATAAATTGATAATTTTCATGATATTTTGTGTCTTGATATTTAGTGAAAAATTCACATTATTTTCAGAGTTACCACCAATTTAAATAATTATTCGCGTTTTTTTCTTAAAATTGCTCCCCTTTGTTGTCGTAAAATATGAATAAACCCACTTCTAAGTTATATATTTCAAAAATTCTAGTTGAGCCTCTGAACAGAGGCCTGAGCTGAGCTATATGCAGGCAAAATATTATTTTAATAGAAACAATTTTCACAAAAGGAGAACATTTGGAAAAAAAATTATTCTAAGTTAATTTTTTGCCAAAATATTGTATTTAAATATTTTTTTGTCAAAATGTCCTTAAAATAATTGTAAGCATATATTCTAATCTAAGTGACATTAAATATCATAAAAATATCTATTTATGCGCTTTTGAAAATCACGGTTCCGAACGTAGTCGGATACCTTAATCAGCTGTTAAGGAATTAATTATAAACCGTACAAATTATCAAGGTAAATGTTAATACAAACCCTTGGGGTCACTGATAATTATCAGATTTGTTCTTCATTTAGTATTGTTACATTAATTATAAAATACATTATACAGTACTGATACATTTATAAGTGTATTATATCAGTGTATACGCGTATTTTCTATTTTATTATATCAGAAAGTATTTCGTTTGTTTACTTTCAGTAAATTAATTTTTTAGGTAATCTTTTGTTTTCGATTTTTCAATATCCTCGTGCCTCCTAGAGGTGTGTGCCCAAAGTTTGAGCAACGCAGTGGTGTTTGGACCATTGGATCCACTGGTCCCAACACCTCCTCACAACACAGTCAGAGCGGCCTAATTGACCTCCCAGCTTTCATCATGCCGATGATTCTCCCCCTCCCAAACTGCGACAGCTGCTCATATTGTCTTCGAAAATGGCGTAATGGCATGTTTACCTCAGCTCTTACTTTGTAAATGATTCTGCACACTCAAACAAGCTTTGGTTACCTGTTTTATACTCCACGGAGAACGACGTTAAGCGACCTCTATCGGCTATACGTTATGCGCAATCACGCTACATTTCTAATCATTTGCATTTCTCCGGGACATGTACCTTCGTGCCAAGTTTCGTTAGAATCCCGGAAGTATTTCTTGGTGCGCTAATTTTTTTGTCCATGAGTGCATGGATATAAAGATAATTAAATTATACCTTAAACAAAATTTTCTATTTACCATTTTAATTCGAGTCTTAATAAAAGGAATTTTTACAGGCTTATCATGTATCCTTATAGATCTGCTCTTTGAATATTATTAAATAATGATGAATTTTAAAGCTATAGAAGTATTGGAACGAGATAAAATTTACATATTTATGCTGGATATGTATTCTAGTGACAATTATCTTACACACACACACACACAGCGGCGCACGCACATATGTGTGTGTGTATATAGTATGTTTGGAAATATACGGTGTACTTAATATACATACAGTATTCCTTGAGTATATGTTGGATATGCACACATATTTTTGTCCATGAACACGTTAAAAATTTTACTGAGAAAAAAATCTTGTGTGTGTGTGACAGAAAAGAAATAAATCATTAATTATTCCAAATATATCACATAAAATCAATATTGTATCTTTAAACGGGAGATCAAAAGACCCATGCATCATTTAGTTTCCTTAAGTCTGTGTTGTCAAGTTGAGGAAGAATTCATTCAAACATTTTGAACCACAAGATAATCTGTTATTATTTAAGTTGCTCGGCTTTTATTCACTTAGAAAACAGCTTTTTTCTTCAGTTAATCCCTCTTTCATGCAGTGCTTCTCAAACTTTCAATACTGGCGCACCCCTTTTAAATCACAATTTTTTAACACGTCCTCCTTATACATTAATAATGTACTGAATGCAATAATAATGTACGTTAACGCTAATGCAGCAATCTTTATTATAAATCGTACAAATTCATGACATAAGTATTAAATGATGTATATGTTTCTTATAAGCAAAAAAAATTAAGTAATAGGATAATTAATATATAATTTTTCCTTTATCTAATTTTTAAATTTGAACATATTGCAAAATGTGGTGGTTGCTTAGAAGACAAAATAGAGATATCAGCTAAATATAGAAAAATAACTCAGAGGGTCAATTTCTAATCATAAGCATTCCTTTGAAAAACTTTGCTCTGTAAGACAAGCAAATGGAAGTCGCTAATATTTATTAAAACTTGTTCTTAATTTAGTATTAATTAATTAGTTATAAGATACTCTGTGCAGCACTGATACATTAAAAGTATACCGGCTGAAGTACCTGCTCTTTGCAAAAGTTCATTTATAAGAAAATAAAACATTATTGGTATAATCGCTGAATCGTAAGGAGAGTAAAGCCAAGTGCGCGACAATGTTTACAAAATTGTAAAATGATTTATTTTAAATGATTGCTCAAATTGTAATTAGTTTTAAGCGAACTGTAATTTTAAGCTTCACAGAATTAACATTTATAATTGATGTTGAATAATGAACAATAAAATAAATTCTGATGAAGAATAATTGTAATATTTTTAATATTTAAAGCGAAAGAACTTCATGTTTTAACCCTGGAAAAGGCGCACACTCGATACTAATGGTCGAGCGGGGTTATTTGAGTCACCCCAATCCTTTTTTATAATTGTTTTTATATTACACCAGTGTTTCTTAAACTGTGGGGTGCGCCCTCCCGGGGGGGCGATAAACGTAAAATTATAGAAGCGAGCATATTGAAAATAAAAGATTAAAAAAAATTATTTACTTGAATGAGGTAAAACAAAATACTTTCTGACATAATAAAAAAATACACATTTACACTGATATAATTTATATATATCATTTGTGATATTACGTCATAAAAAATAAAAGCTTCTACTTCAAAACATCATTTTAGCTATCTTTGATACTATAACCAAATAAAAAACCTTTTATTTGATTTGATGTAATCCCATGCTGAGAGATTTTTTTATTACGGTTTCTTTTCAAACCAAAAAGAGAAAAAACAAAACCCAGCCCCATAATAAAAAAAAAAACTTAGGGAGATAAAAAATTTATCACTGTTATATTATTGTCATCAGCTGTAGGCAGCAGAATGTATTTGCTGCGGTTTGACCTTCGAACTTACTTGAACGGTTAGTTACGTCCCTGCTCTTATGTATTTTTTTTCATTTAGGGAAGTTGTAAATAAACTATTTCTGCTGCGATTTTTTCCTTGTAAAATATTTTTTATGATTTTTGGAAAAACATAGAGCTCTGAAGGATTACTTGGCCAAGATTTATTTTTATGAGTATTCCCAAACATATAAAGCACAATGAAAAACCTTTTACATAATTTTTTTAGAACATCCATATTGTAATAAATACACTTTTAATCCGGAGCGCAGAGTGCACGAAATCGGTAATTCTGGCAAAACTGTTTAATTGTTACCAATGGCTCTGACAATATCCTCCTGTTTGACAGTCTCAACGTGTGAACTAAAATATATTTGTCACATATCGCCCTCTGTTTTGGGAGTGACAAACGTTTTTTTACAATCTTAAAGTACTTGTTTTGACTAAGTTCCCGGCGTGATAACTTTTTTTCCGAAATATTTTCTGTGTCGTCGAAAGTAGGTGAGTATATTTTCTCTTAATTAAATTATTCACTGGAATTACGATTTTTATTGTGTACTATAAAAATAATTATAAAGGATTGGGGAGACTCACACAATAACCCCACTCGACCATTAGTATCGAGTGCGTGCCTGCTCCAGGTGTTGCAACATGTTGAAGTCTTTTTCACTTTAAATATTAAAAAATAATGCGAAATTATTTTCGTAGATTTTATATTATTGTTCATTATTCAACATCAATTCTAAATACTAATTCTGTGAGGCTTAAAATTACAGTTTGCTTAAGACTAAATATAATTTGAGCAATCATTTAAAAAAAATCATTTTACATTTTTGTAAACATTGTCGAGCACTTGGCTTTACTCTCCTTAAATTCAGCGATTATATCAATAATGTTTTATTTTCTTATAAATGAACTCGTGCAAATAGCGGGCACTTCAGCTGGTATACTTTTAATGTATCAGTGGTGCACAGAGTATTTTATAACTAATTAATTATTGCTAAATTAAGAACAACTTTAATAAGTATTAGCGACTTCCATGGGCTTGTCTTACAGAGCAAATTTTTCAAAGGAATGCTTATGATTAGAAATTGACCCACTGAGTTCTTTCTAAAAAAGCTAATACCTATATTTTGTCTTCTAAGCAGCCACCGCATTTTGCAATATGTTCCAATTTAAAAATTAGAGAAAGAAAAAATAACTAAGTAATAGGATAATTATTATATATATTTTTTTTGCTTAAAAGCAACATATACAAAATTTAATACTTATGTCATGAATTTGTACGGTTTATAAGTAAGACTATTACTTTAGCGTAAAAAAAAGTGCATTATTATTGCATTCAGTACATTATTAATGTATAAGGAGGGCGCGATAAAAATTGTGATTGAAAAAGGGGGTGCCCGTATTGAAAGTTTGAGAAGTACTGTAGTACACAATAAAAATCGTAATTCCAGTGAATAATTTAATTAAGAGAAAATATACTCACCTACTTTCAAAGACACAGAAAATATTTTGGAAAAAAAGTTATCACGCCGGGAACTTAGTCAAAACAAGTACTTTAAGATTGTAAAAAAACGTTTGTCACTCCCAAAACAGAGGGCGATATGTGACAAATATATTTTAGTTCACACGTTGAGACTGTCAAACAGGAGGATTGTCTCAGAGCCATTGGTAACAATTAAACAGTTTTGCCAGAATTACCGATTTCATGCACTTTGTGTTCGGCGTGACCGCTTCCGGATTAAAAGTGTATTTATTACAATACTAGCTGGAATACCCTTTTTTTTGCACGGGTGAATTTAAAAATTAAAAAACACAGACTGAAGGATAAAAAAGTTTTTAATGAGTTAATTTTACGTGAATTGTATAAATTAAACACAAAAAAAAGCTTTTTACACAACTCAGCTGAACGAAAAAACCATGTTTGCTAAATTTTAAGTCTTTAGTTAAAACTGCTGTTTTTTTTATTTTTGTTATTATTATTTACGACTCCCCGTAACTTTCTTGTGGGTCGATTTTTGAAAACACCTACCTGCTCAGCAAAAGTAACACATTGTTACAAATTTTGTGTAATAAACGCTAAAAATAGTGTAAATAATTTTTATCTGGATGTGTAATACGTTAATATTACTTTCTGATGCATTTATTTTATGTTAAATAGCTGTTACCAGCGACTTAGTTCACGTGGAATTTAACAAAAAAGTGTTTATTCACTTTGCAGAGTTTACGGAAACTTTTCTTCTACTTTGTGAATCTTTTTTTCTTTTTTGTTTTCTTTTTTTTCTTTGCTTTTTGTTGAGCAAGGGGTGAAAGGGACGCATGACCTTTGACAATGCAGTAATGACTGTAAAATCATTAGGATCAAGACATGATTGGGAAATGTCAGGAATGGCAGCAACCTAATCAAAGAAAAAAGTTTGGTATAACTGCTAGCAATCGTTGAGACAGAAGGCTCGCGAAATAAAATAATTCCTATTAAATAAAAATAATCCCTATTGAATAAAAATAGTCCCTATTGAAAAAAAATATCCGTATTTGAATCAGATATTGCTCAGTATTTCATTGGTTTTTATTTTCTTTTCTCGGAATCCTAATTTCTTTTTCTAAAATAAAAGCAGCCTGAGTTATTCCTTATAATATTAGCTATCTGCCTGTGAAAGTTTCGTCAAAATTGGTCCAGCCGTTTCAGAGATTAGCCGGAACAAACAGACATACAGAAAGACAGATAGATAGACAGACAGGCAGACAGACAGACAGACTGACAAAAATTTTAAAAATTGAGTTTTTCATGTAAGTATCGTATATACTTTTAAATGCATTTAGTAAAAAGCTGTTAATTTCAAATTACAGACACTTCATTTTTATTTATATCTATAGATGGATGCTTTATAAAAATATGTAAAACGTTTTTCATTATGCTTTATATGTTTGGCAATACTCATAAAAATAAATCTTGGCCCAGTAATCCTTCAAAATGCTCTCTGTGATTTTCCAAAAGTCATAAAAATATTTTACAAGGAAAAAAGAGCAGCAGAAATAGTTTATTTACAACTTCCCTAAATGAAAAAAAAAACAAATAAATTATATAAGAGCAGGGACGTAACTAACCGTACAAGTGAGTTGGAAGATCAAACCGCAGCAAATATATTTTACTGCCTTCAGCTGATGGCAATAATATATAATAGTGATGAATTATTTATCTTTCTAAATTTTTTTTGATTATGGTTCTGAGGTTTAAGAGTAGCATTTTCAGTTTGAAAAGAAAATGAAATGAAAAAATCTCTCATCATGGGATTACAGCAAATCAAATAAAATGTTTTTTATTTGGTTATAGTATCAAAGATAGCTAATGAGGTTTTGAAGTAGAAGCTTTTATTTTTGATGACGTAATATCGCAGATGATATTTATAAATTATATCAGTGTAAATGTGTATTTTCTTTATTATGTAAGAAAGTATTTTGCTTTACTTCATTCCAATAAAATTTTTTTTAATCTTTTGTTTTCGATATGCTCGTGCCCCCTTTAGGGGGGGGGGAGCGCCACAGTTTAAGAAACACTGCTTTAATGTCTAGGATTATTTACGCATTTTTCTTTAACAGGCGTATGATCAATTGGGTTCTTTCATTTTACAGCATATATATATATATAATTAGAAAACATTCCCTAAACATATAACCAAATTCTCAAAAGAAATAGTCATTTACTTGAACAAATTACTTCAATAATAAGTTACTTTATTAATTTTTTAGTAGCACAGCTATTTTTTTGTTGAATTGATTGTTTATTCATGCAATTATAGATGTTTAAATTTCATCTTAGATAACTTCTAACATAATACCCATATAAGGATACATTTACATCTTTAAAAACAATTATAAACTCACAAAATGATAGAAATACGTATTCAAATGTATAGTGATAGCGTGAACATTAAATGTTAATTAAATCTTTTTTTAAAGTTTTCGAAAAAGTGTTATTCTTAAGAATATAAAGTTTTATAGCTTTCAAGCAATATATTTTAACTATAGATGAGTGTTTATATTAATCTATGTAATTTTTATAGAACCTAATGTTGTAATTGATTGTAATGTTGCCTAAAATTATAAACAATTATTTATTGAATCAGAGCTGAAAATTTTAACCATCACGGGGCTATTAATATTTTCGAAAATTTATGTTAGTTATATACCTCATGCTTATAATTTAATGCAGTATTTTTTCTTATGTTAACTGCATTTAACTATTACTAATTTAATTTTTTTTGCCTAAAAATTGCAGTTTACTCTAAGGCATTGATTTGTATCCCAACTTTCGAATTTTTCACCTAATATCCAAACGCAAAAGTATTTACGACCAAAACTATTTACGTGACTCTCTTTAGAACCTTATTTAAGGAAACATGGTTTTTAAGAGTAAGGAAGAAACTGGAAGTTACAGTTCTTTTGAGAAAATATTTTTACGCTATAGCGATTGTTATTAGTAAGCACGGCAAATCTTTTAAAATAAATCAACTTAATACGGAATAACTACCAACAGTTTATTTATCTCGGCAAGGCATTTCCTATTTGTAATTTATAAAAAAAATTCTTCGATTTAGTAAAGCCCTTTTTCCTAATATGTATTCCAGATAATTAAAATATAAACTTTTTTGATGAACATTTCGAAGTGAATATTACCCAGTCGAGAGAATACTCAGGTTATCTGAGTTATAATTAGATAGCTTTCTTCTATTAACTATTTTTAATAAATAATGAAGAGAAATTTAAATCACGAACGAGTGAAGTTTAAAAAAACATGGAAAATAATTGTTTTTGAATTTTCTTACTTAAAGAATTCGTTTCTCTATGAGAATAGTAAAAATGTCATGAGAAAGATGACGACTATGAAAGGGGCAGCGTACGTTTTTATAGAAAATTACCCATAATTATACGCACATTAAAGAATGATTAAGCTTTTAATCTTTCGAATATGAATAAATAATATTTAACTGCGAAATACATACACCACGAACTATAGTTAGCATCCATTTTAACAAGAAGAAAAATTACCTGCTTAGGTTTCATTTTATTTTTTAAAAAAACAATAGGAGGGGGAGGAAGTTTTCTGTTCATGTTAAAAATCATAAAATTAAATTAAAAGAGAAGCAAAAATATACAGAATAACGTTAATTTTTTTTCTGGTTTTTATCAAGTGTAAATATGAAACAAATAGTTAGGAAACTGGAGAGATGGACTTATTTATCATAATAAGAGAAAAACAATTCATATTCCTAAATTTAAAAAAATATATTTTGGTAATCAAAGTCAAACCTCCATATAACGAGCCTCTATATTGTGAATTTTTCTATTTAGTGAACTGTTTCCTGGAAACCTTAGCATTTCCTGATTTTCTTCGTAAAATAATCTCTCTATAGCGAAGTGCATTTTCTATCGGGGTGGAGGGAAGTTCTGTCGTATTTTAAAGAAAATATTTGATTGCATTATTTAAAATATGTGTTTAATATTAATCAATTATATATGATCCATTATTTGTTACAACTTGTTGCCATCTTTCAGGTAACATATAAATTCCTATTTTGTAGAAGTTCTCGTCATTGGAGTTAAAATAGTCAGCAATTGCCTCAGAAATACTTTAAAAAGACTTGAATTTTTTTCCTATAGATAATTTTGCAGAGATCTGAACAGGCAATAATCAGATGGTGCAATGTCAGGTGAATACGGTGGGTGACCAAGGACTTCCGAACCTGCCGCATTCAGTTTTTGTTGTGTCACCATTGCAGTATGCGGTAGAGCATTATCGTGGTGGAACACTATTCTTTTTCTGGACGCTAATGCTGTCCTTTTTTCTTTGATAGCTGCTTTAAACTTATCCAGTTGATTGCAGTACAGATCCGCGTTGATGGTTTTCTTCTATTTCAGCAACTCGTAGCACACTGGACATTTCCTGTCCCACCACAAACAAAGCAGAACTTTTCGTTGATGGATACTTGGTTTTGGAACTGTTGCTGATGATGTTCCTGTTTTGCAGTAAGATTTTTTTCTCTTAACGTTCTCGTAAAGAATCTACTTTTCATCTCCAGTAATCAGCTTGTCCAAAAACGACTCCACATTGTATTTAATCAGATGCGAACACATTCTTTCCTTTAATTCATGTTGAACCCAGACACTTCGCTTTAACACAAACCCAAGAGCTTTAATGTGATCTCCAACAGTTGTATGATGAATGCCAAAGTCTTCTGCAATTTCTTGACTTGTTAAATGTGAATTATTTTCCAACATGAATCGCAAAACATCATTATCGATCTCGGATGGTCGTCCAGATCGATCACTTTCTTGAAGGCTCAGATCCCCGGAACGAAATTTGCTAAACCATCTCTGACAAGCACGATCATTTACAATATATTTTCCAAATACCGCACATAAATTTTTACATGCAACCGATCCGTTGCTTCCTTTTTGGAATTCATACAAAATGCAGTGTCATAAATGTACTTTATCTACTGACATGTTTTTCACTTTAAATATTACAAGTAAATGATGAACGGTAAAAAAGGACTCCTTTTATATTATACAGCAGCTAAAAAAGCAATATATATATATATATATATATATATATATATATATATATATATATATATATATCCGAATGACTCACTAGCTAGATGTTTTTTTTTATTTACAACAAAAAATACCTGCTTATTTAAAATACGACATAACTTTCCCTCCAACCCAATATTTAACGAACATTTTTTTGTGATTCAATTTTTGTTCTCCCTTTTTTTTAAAGTATATCGGAAAAACATTTCAAATTATTCTCTCTTTAACACATTTTATGGTGGTCATAAATCTTGAACTGATTTTCTTAAGTGTCTAACACACCGAAAGCAATATAATTCTGGGTGTTTCATCCAGGAAGTACAACCTTTATCCCCTTCTGTCCAGTTCACTTGAAGCATCTTCGATATCCTCTTTCACCCTCAGTGGTGTTGTCTCTCTCCTTTAACTAGTCTCTGTTCATTTGCAATGTTGATCAGCCGTACTGGTAACTTCATTTCTAGTAGCTCGAAAATGTCGAAACGTAAGTGCTTGAGCATCAAAGAAAAAAAAATTAATTCTTCAGGAAGTGGATAAAGGCGTCAAGAAACTTTCCTTGTGGTTTTTCTTTCCTTTCTTTTTCTTGATATATAAAATAAATATATATTAATTTACAAAAATGTGTGAATAATTACTTTTTTTAATATATAGTGTCTATAAATTTTTTAAATATTTTTTATGAGATTTATAAAGAAAATGGAAAGACGAACCTCTATATAACGAGTTTTCCATTTAACGATATATTTTTCGGAATTTAGTGACTTCGTTATATAGAGGTTCGACTATATTTATTTTTAAATGTAATTGTTAAAAATAGCAATCTCATTGCCTCTTTTAATTAATGCGTTTGACAATATTTTTTATTTACTTTAATCTCTAATGTAATACATTATCTTGGTTGTACACTTGTAAAATCTCTTAATTCCATTAAAGTTTCAGAAAACAAATTTGCTTTGAAGTATTTAAGTTGAAAAGGGGGGAAACGAATTAAGAAAAAGCGCTACATCTATTAAAAAATTTCTACTTTTCTGAGTTCTTGAAAATCAATGAACAAAAATATTTCCAAGGGTTAGATGCTTTCAATATATAAAAGACGGTTACTACAATGATTTAGAAATGAAATATTTATAATCAATATGGAAACTTGTTAATTTAAAAAACCATAAAAATAAGTACATCGTATTCATTTTTTAATTTAAAGTGCTTCAGTACAATTTAAATAAATATAACAAATTATAAATGTAGATCATCAAACAAAATAAAAATTAATGTTAAATAAGTCAGAATTATTTAATAAAAATATTTTAAACTTCATTGACACTTTTACTCTTTTATTTACTTTTTATAAATAAGTACATATAGAAACAAAAATCACTTTGAAATTGTAATGCTTACCATTAGATATTGGTGTAAATGTGTCTTAAGGTATAAAATTTTTGTCTAAGAAAATCCATACATTTTACTTGATTACGCTTTCCTTAAGTAGTTTTGACGTTTATCTTTGTTTATATAAGCCGGGAGTAAAACTAAGATATTTCAGTGAAAAATTACAAGCGCTAAACAGATTTTGTAAAAATAATTATATTCATATAATACAGAGAGAGAGATAACGTAGAGAAAGTAATGAATTCCATATAATATTCTAGTAACACAAACTCTATCGGTGGTAAACTTCATAGTTCTCTAACACTGAAAACCGACGAGAGAGAACTATTCCCTCACTTTTCCAATTTCCGCGCCACACCATTTGGGGACTTAGAGCAGAATTCCATTTACTATAAAACAGTCCTCACGCATTATTCTACGTGTTGGATTTTCAGTGAAATCAGTACTCGAGTAAGCAGCTTCATTTTAACATTGCCGGCAACGAAACTCTGACCATGGCAACACGAAATGCAATATTTTGAGGAACCAACTCAAGTATAATGTAAAATATAGCAGATATATTGAATCTCAAGTCTTATAAATATGCATATTAATTATATAATTCATTCGTAACAGAGTTTATCTAAACTTACACATTATCAAATTTTTCAAAATATAAGAGAAATGAAGAATAAATATTTTATCTTTTCTACGGAAAATGTTTAAATGTGTTTCTAAAAACAGTTACATATAAATATATTTAGATAAATTTACGAAATATTCTTTAATCACGTAAAAATACTTTCAGGAATTTTCATAAATAAAATGATCGAAGAAGGATATAGCATACAAACGTAACAGTTTTATTGAAGATTGAATATTTTATATTAATAATTTTGGCATATTTCTCAGATGTGAATACTGTACTCTTTTGGCAATGCTTGAAAAATTTTCTTTACCAGAAGAAATTTATTCCGAAAACTGAAATAATTCTTTAATGAAAACTGGATTAAATATGTACATGATTTTTTAAATATAAAATAATACATAAAAAAATCAGAATACAAATTTAAAAATGATTGCTTTTTTTATACGTATATGAATTAAAGATTATTACATAAATTGATAGGAAAAATACTTTTTTTCCTTGATTGAAAACTTTTCTATACATATGAAAAAACCGAGATGAAATCTCCATAATATATATATATATATATATATATATATATATATATATATATATATATATATATATATATATATATATATATATAAGGTTTGGTAATTTTGCATTTGTAAAAATCTTAGAAAATCTATCTTTCCATTTTCTCGGTATTGTTGATATTTTCCCCAATTTTTAGGTGAATCGTTTTCCCGAAATCTTGTAAAAATATGACAATTTGCAAATACCATGTATAGATAGTATATAATGTATTAAAAATAATTTATTCGTTCTTTTGTTGTACTTCAAATTCCTTGTTTTTAAAATTTATTTAGTGTCTTAAAGTTAATAGCATGTTATTTCAATGAAAACTTTGTGGGATCCTTGTTTTTAATAAAATCCAATAATGGGAATAAAAACATTGAATCAAAAAATTAGAGAAGTAAGAATTAACATTAAATCTTCACGAGAGAATCATTATTTTATCATCTCTGTTTACAATTTTGTTATAATCTTACAATATAAATCACACACACACACACAGGAAGAAATATTCATTCTCTTTTTTTACTTATGGCATACTTCATTCAAAGTAAGTCAACTAATTCAAGTTATTATTCAAAGTCAAGCTTATTAATGTTAATGAACAATATTTGATTAATGAGAGCAAAGTTACATGTTAGAACACTCTGAGGAACTTTAGACGCAATGAAAATATTATCTTATATCTTGATATGTTTGGACGTTCTTCCTGATGTGTAGCTTTTGATTTCCAAGTAAAAAAAAAAAACTTTAAGTACTTGGGCATTTTGACATGCTTATGAAAATCGTTAATTAAGTGAAAAATTAGTGCAAAGAATAATATTAATAAAACCAATGATTACTTTTATGTGCTTAAACATTTTTAAAAATTTCTTTTCAACTTGGATGTTTTCAAAAAGATCGTGCTTAAGAAACTATATTTATTTCAGTTTTCTATTCTGTCCCATTGTAAAGAAGCATGCACTTATACAATCATTACTTTATAAAAAATTCTATTTTTTTATCTAAAACATTAAGAGCTCGTGGAAAAACATTAAAAAATTTTAAGTTTTTGATTACTATTCTTTAAGCCAATATTAACGCAACAATTTTTAAATTTAAATGTTGTCCTTATTTAAAGCTAATGAATATTTTCGGATGGAATTTTTATTTATGCATTTGAATTCAAATTTTTACAATAGTTAATTCATATTGACGGAACTTAAATAATTTCAACGTTATTTAAGTAGCTTCTCTATGAAAAATACAGACTTAATTATATAAAAAAATACATGAAGTTTAGGAACTTTGACGTAATTTCATGCATTTAGAATTTTGGAAAGGAGTTCATAAGGCAGTAATAACTTTAATAAATAAAAATAGCTTACAGGCGGAGATATATTCTACACTATAAAAATTTCTACTTGAATCGGTTCCGTATGATTTTTCCTTCGAGTCCTTATATTTCCCCTGAAAACGAAATTATATTAAATTCCTCTAAGGATCAGCAGAGAATTAAATAAATGAGAGATATCTTTTAATGAATTTATGCTCCAGTTATTCAAAAACTATTTGTTGTCCTTTGAAATTTACAAGACTTTTATTTGGTGAAGAGCATGAAATGTGTGTGACAAGAGAATGACAACACAAACGTTTATTGTAGTTTAATATCATGTGGTAAGAGCTGCTGCACACATGACAGCTTATGTAAGGATAATTGCATGAAAGCTTTTGAAGAATCCTTTGAATGTTAGCAAGAACTTGGTCAATAGTATCTGCTATATGCCACACACTTGCACTAGCCACGAAACACAACTTCCTATCTTGCTCCAGTTCTGCTGCAACAGACTTCCATTCTCTTCCTGGATGAATGGCTAATAATTTGTTTGCTTCAAAATCCATTATCACGCTTTCCAGATCCCCATTTTGGTAAAACACTGTCACTAGAAAAACACGTTCCCTCATTATCAATGTCATTTATCTTAGCATTGAAACAAGTATTGATTCCGTTCGCTAACAGCAGTTTAGGAGCAAGCGTCTTTCTACTCGAGCATGTGTTTTTCTACAACACAGGTATTTAACCTTGTATAGCGCCATCTGTCGGTAGTTTTTAGAATAAGCATTTATATACTACACCCATGTCCATAAATTAAGGATAATTCAGAATCACACAGAAATTGAACTCTAAAATAAAAATTTCACCTTGTAGAATTATCACACACATCTTGAAGAAGAACATGCAAATTACAGGAAACCACCAGATGGCGCGGGTAGTACACCACAATGACGAGAGTGTAAGAGAGGGGTATATAAGGAATGGTGGCAAAGAAGTAAAATTGTTCACAAGCGCTTTAAAAGCCTTTCAGTGCAATAACCGCATAGTTATGGCACAAAGGAAGCATTTGGATGATTTTTTACGTGGTAGAATTATTGGACGAATGGAATGTGGACGTAATCAGCTGGAAGTATCCGAGGAACTTGGAATCGCCCAGAGTGTCATCTCCAGGCTTTGCCAACGATTCCAAGATGATGGTAACGTGAAAAGATGTTACAGCACAGGTCGCCCCCGACTTACAACTCCGAATGAGGTCCGGTATTTGGCAGTTACTGCCAAAACAAAACAGACGGAGCACAGCATCAGACCTGTCTCGTCAGCTCTCTTCAGCTACCGGTACGCTTAGGGCACATTGGTCTGCATGCTCGTAGGCCTGTCAGATGTTCTCCACTTACCGCAACTCACTGTCGCTTGCGACTAATCTGGAGAAGAGAGCATGCATTGTGGACACCACAACAGTGGTCTTGGGTGATGTTTTCCGACGAGTCCAGGCTTAGTTTGCCGTCTGATTCTCGCCAGACTTTAATATGGAGAGCGCCAGGTACCCGTTACCACTAAAAGAACACCATTGAACGACACCGTTACGGTGGGGCAGGATGGCTCGTTTGGGGAGGATTATTCTTGGTTCCAGAACTGATTTGCATGTTCAGAGTATAAGGATGACAGGCCAAATCTATTGGGATGTCCTTCTGGAACAACATGCACGTTTGTTCGGGGCGCCATGGGTGCTGAATATCTGTTTATGGATAACAACGCCCGTCCTCACCGTGCAAACATTGTAGACGAATGCCTTCAATCGGAGGATATCACCCGTATGAATTGGCCAGCATACTCACCGGACATGAATCCAATAGAGCATGTGTGGGATATGCTTGGCCGACGAATTGCAACCCGTCAACCCCTCTTACCTGTCTACCGGAACTTCGGAGGGCATTGCTTGATGAGTGGTGTAATATTCCCCAAGATCAGATTGATAATTTGATACTCAGCATGCCTAGGTGTTGTAAGGCCTGTATTGCATCGTCCGGTAGACATACTCCGTATTAATCATCATACTAACCATGTTATATTTTTTTGTAAATAGTTTCTTTTTTGAAATTTGCTCCAGGGAGTAAAAATCGCAATTTTTATTAATTATGTCAAACATATAGCATCTTTTTTGCTCTTTACCTTTTGTTTAATAAATATACTTTACAAATAAGTCAAATTTGTTTTGCTTCTGTCTCTTTATTTGCCTGAACTTCATTATCCTTAGTTTATGGATATGAGTGTAGATAAAAAAATTCCCATCATCTCATTATATCATTCTTCCAATTTTTTGAAATTTTATTGAATAGCCTTTACTACAAGCTGCTCGAAATTTTAATGGAGAAACGCAAACAAGATGATATTGGCAGTGGAAAGTAATCTGTTGTCACCATTGTGGATGTCTGTTTCTGACATTTCTTCTGTGTTAGGAGTATCCGGTTTTACTTGACTTTATAATATCGTGAAGTAAAAAAGTATAGTGATGATAACTGTGCAACCAAGATATGTTAGAGCATGCCTTTAGAGAAGGGCAACAGGGTACTGAAGGTAGTTGAGAAACCAAACATGGATTCTGCCAAAGAAATTTGTCAGGAATTCCAACAGAAACGTCTGGATGCAACATCAGTACATTAAAACCGCTTTTTGAACTTTAAAATATCGATTGGAATTATGGCAGAGCTACTGCTTATAAACAAGTCATTACCGCAACTAAAGCCTAGAGTCACGCATAGAAGTGAAAAATTCGACAACACTGGAAATTTGAGGAGTGGCTTCACGTGTTTTGGAGCATCGAATCGATGCTGTTATCTGACAACCCGATGGTAGAGTCTGGATTTGGGGATTGCCTGGGGAATGCTTTGAAACTGAATGTATTGCGTAGCAAGGGAAACTTGGAGGTGTATGCATAAATGTTTCGTGTTTTTTTAATGTTTTGCGGACCGAACCTCTTGATTATATTGCAGCGAACTCACAAGATTGAATTCTATTTCGACGGAAATATAGAGCTATCGACATTGCGACAACAGTTAGGAGAGAATCACACAATTTCTGTTTTAACAGCACTGTACTTCTATCCATACTGCACGTCCAATGTAGACGTGATTTTCTGGCTTGGATGTTTAGGAAATGGATATATTTTCTCAATGCTGGAACTGAAATTCATAGAACATCTATGGAATAAATTATAATTTAGTTGTGAGCTAGAATATTTCTCTTCAAATAGGTGACAGAGTTGACCAATGTCTCTCTACAAGAATGACATGCAATTAAAAAAATTAGTGGGTAGCTTTCCCCATACAGTAACAACTGTTTTAGCAGTAAACGATGACCTAACATCATATTAATATTTTTGACCTATCTAAGTGTTGAAAAAATATACAGGTGTTCCCTGATATTTTTCCTCATACTGTGCATATATTATCATTAATCATTGCTGAAAAATGTTATGTTATTGAAGAATAGTGTATCGAAAAATGTTTTATAAACCACTGCACTTCAGAAAATAATTTTCAAAAAAATGCTTCTATATTTTTCTGTATATCAATATCAAAGCCTCGAAAAGCTAACGATAGTGTCAAATTGTACATATTTTATATCAAACAAATTTAATATATATTTTCGGATGGTTCAAGAAATATTTTTCAACATTTAAAATCATGTTAAGACTCTGCAAATATTAATTTTAGCTGTTATATAAGGTATTTTAAAAGCGTGGGTTATATATATTCCTAATATACATTACTTAGTATCTCAGGAGTCATTACATTTTTTTAAAGTTAGTTTCTTTGTTTAAATTTAAAATGAATGAGTTTTTTGAAAGCAAAACAATTTGATAATTCCACAAAATGGAAAATGGAATTGATGATTCTGAAATAAATAGTTAAAAGTTGAAAATTGAATCATCCATATTACTAATAATCCTTTTCGAAGCATTTTTTTCTTAGTTAGGATATTTTTCTATCTTGTAAAAATAGCTTAAAAATGACACTTATAAAGTAAAATTGATGAATATCGTTTCTCTGGGCTCTCATTTTTCTTTCTTAAAGCAGTTATTTTTCACGGTTATTTTATTGTATTCTCAACAGTCACTCTCTCTCTGTAGTAGTTATTCTTCACTACTACTGAAGTCGAATTCTCTACCAAGGGTTTTGACTTTTTCCTCAGTGGTTTTCACCGAGGAAAAACTGTATTCTCTATAACCTTTGTATATATATATATATATATATATATATATATATATATATATATATATATATATATATATATATAAGCTGGTACTCATTTCAGAAAGTTCTTTCTTATGTTTTCAAAGGCTCCCAATTTATTTTCTTGAAGTAAAAGAATTTTTCCAGAAGAAAGTATTCCGTTGGTGACATTTAAGAGTTTTTTTACCGGAAATAATAATTTTTTTAGTTGATACTATCATAATACTTCATTCCGAGTTTCTATCTTTTCAAAACCCTGAAAAGGAAGCATTTATATTTTCGTTTGATATATTTTAAATGAGTAGGATCTTTGGTTTTACGTATTGCTTCCATATAGAATTTCTAGCTCTACTAAAAGCTTCTTTTAGTATACAAAATGTATCCAATCTCAACGTAAGAAAAATTTAGTTGAGAGTAATTACATTTTTTTTCACAATTCTATAGAAAATATAAGTTTTATTTCTTAACTTGTCTTAGATTTGAAAGATTTAATTGAGATGTGCATCAATGCTTTTTGTATATTAGTCTGCTTATATCAAAAAACCGTCATTGTACATTGATGTTTATTTTGTAAGGTCAAATGCTTTTAACTATAAAAACTGAGTTTTAACGATATTTGAGGGAGAAATATTTAACTTAATTTTTTTTTATCATAGGGGAATAATAATGAAATATTTTGCTGCAAACAAACAAAAAAATAAATTATGTGTTAGTGAAGAGGCTAGGTAATTCTTCGAAAGGTATAGGTTATTATTCTCTGGAATTAACATTTGGAAAAAAATATGAGAAGGAATTCCTGATCACATTACTATATCATTCATAAAGCTTTTCCATAAAAACGGCGTGAAAGCTTTATCTTGCTTTCAAAAAATTTAATTTCACAGATCTTAAAAGATTTTCTTATCTCTGTAGTAACTGGTGGAAAAAAATTCGTTTTGCCCCTTTTTAAAAGAAAAAAAATCTAAATTTTTTTTATCAGATTACACTAAATAAATGAAAGCCTCTAAATTCTAGATTTCTCTTAATTTAAACTCCACGCATATATTTTAAATTTTTTTGTGTAATTTATAGAATTGTAGCAAACACTGCAAAACAATATTAATTAAAAATTGAGGAGTATTATATAAAGAGGAAAGTTATTTCAAAGCAATTTTTTTTTCAATTTTGCAACGAAAAGAACTTTTTTACTCATTGTGACACACTATAGTTATTTTCTCTTTTAAATATACATAGAATAAAATAACAGATCTAGTTCAAAGTAATCATTCACGGACGAAACTGACGTAATACATAGTTCTTAATGAAATTATTTACTCGAATCTAATTTGAACTCTTTTTCCAGTGTTAATGCTACTGAAAATCGGGTGCGGCTTATAATAGAAGGTAAAACACTTGTTGAATGGGGGAAATTGAGTCCCCCCACTTTTCAAAGGGAAAAATGTAACTGTGTATTCTGGCCACTTGCATCGATGACTTATCCTGTTCCGCAGCTTAGCACTTGTATTCAGTATGTCTTAAACATCGTTGTCTGCACGTATTTGGGATTTTTTGTTATTCGCTTTCCTTTAATCGCCTAAACATCAAAGATATCGATAATAGCATCAAAATGAAGTCACTGTGACGCAAGTATGAAAAGGGAAGCAATTTTATACGCAGAAGAAAACGGAAACAGAGCAGGGGCCACTGAAAATTTGACACGGATGAAACAAATATACGTCGATGACGTTAACAAAATAATATAATTTTTACTTTTAAGTGTTCAACAGTCTATAATAATTCTTGTATACATTCTATAATACATTTTTTTGAAAATAATGATACACAATAAATTGCATTGGAGGGCGTGGAAGACGACACAGTGTGGGAAAATGGTAACGCCTACACCCACTCTGAAGTCAGCAATGACAATGTAGTGACGAATCATTTTTGAAACATGATACTGGCGGCTACTGTAATTATGGGTTCATACATGTATTTTTGAAAGTTTTTATACTGGTAAAAAATAAATTGATTATTATCTTATTATTTCTCTTTCTGAATTATTATTTTTATAATTATTTTTTTAAATTTAAGTATCGTATATCAATGAACTCTAAAAAAATTGTAGATAATTGGGGGTGCAGCTTATATATATACATATAGAATCAGTGACATTTTTTTCACAAAAATATATTGAGAATTTAGGGTGCAGTTTAGAATAGGTGGCGGCTTAGATTCGAGTGAATACAGTCATTTGTTTTTTCAGCCAACAATAACAACCAAAAGACTAGGTAATGAGAGGACATTTGCGTGAGCTAAAGATGTTCTTTTCATAACTGAACTTGCTGTTTCTTATTGCTATAGTATTGTCAAAAATATCTGTAACATCATGTTTTAAGAAAACCTTCATTTACTTTATTATTAGATAGTGAAGATGAAAACTTTTTTTCATACTAAATCATATGGCCATGGTATCTGAAGAATTAGGGTGGCGAGAACTCTTGTCAAGGGATGACGTCATGTCTTAGAATCACACGTGTTAAAACAGTCCAGGTTAAAAGCTCTTCCGTTGACATGCTGTGGTAGTTTGGAGAGGGAGTACGATCGCAGGTGTCATCGTTCGTCACTTGACCGAGGCACAAAATTATGAGGTCCGTCGCCATTTGAGCTCGAGTTGGTTCAGAGTTCGATGTAATTTAAAATCTAGTTTTTCTAAATCTCTTTTCTGAGAAATGTGTTTTTATATTCAATCATACAACCTCTGACAATCAAGTTTAGTGAATAGTCCTATAACAATAACGTAGATCAGTGCTTCTCAAACTGTGTGGCGCGCCCCCCTGAGTGGCGTAATAACCCTACGAGGGGGGCGTGAGCATATTGAAAGTCGAAAAAAAAAGATTATTTAAACAAATTATTAACATGCTGAAAGTAAACAAATACATTCTCACATAATAAAAAATAAAATACACATTTACACTATAATACACTAATAAATGTATCAGTACTCAACAATCCATTTTATAATTAATTTAACAGTACTAAGTTAATGACAAGTTTAATAATTACCAGTGACCCCATGAATTTGTCATATATAAAATTATATGCCAACATTATCACTTATCTGGATAATTTGTACGGTTTATATAATTAATCACTTAAATGCCAATTAGAAATTACGCGATTTGTTCCCCAATGCTTCTGCTTAGTACGTAGGTAAGCGTACGTGGTGTATCGAGGGGGGAGGGATTTGTAGGAAACGAATAAATAATCAAAAATCCTCCGAATCTAGTAAATCCTTCGGAAACACTGCTAAGTTCATTTTATTGCTTTTCAAAGCCTTCGGACTAATTTTATTGATATCAGTTCACAGAAAAGATAGTACTTCGGAAAGACGTATATATACGTCTGGGGCAATTAACACACTGGCTAAATGAGACGTTAATAAACATCTAAAGGACTTAAGAGTTTAAAGTCGTATTGTAGGCTTAGCGTCAAAGTATAGTATTATTCAATTTAATACATCGTTATTGTATGGAGGGAGCGATGCAAATTATGATTAAATATTGGGTCGCAAACATTGAAGGTTTGAGAAGCACTGACGTAGATGAAATATTAATGAAAGTTACCTAACTGTTATTCAAAATAGTCACCTTTCGTGACTATGCACACCTGAGATCTGCTATACATGTCCTGAAAACTTTGCAAGAAGTCTTTTTTTAGGATAGAGTTTAAAAGCCTTGTCACACGTTTCGTGGGATGCTAGGAATATCGTCAAATCTCTTTTCTTTCAAAGCGAGTTTCCTTCTTGGGAACAGGAAGGATTGGAGAGTATGGTGGATGTTCAATTTGCAACCCTCCCCCCCCTTTTACCAGGAGCTGTTTGACGATATTGGTTGTGTGACGGCGAGCATTGTCGTGAACAAAAAATCATGAACCTTGTTGTACGTACTGTGATCGTAACCTACATAGACGTTTCATTAAACGGGTTAAAATTTCAATGTACCTTGCAGTATTCATCGTCTTCTCTTCAGGTAGAAATTCCTTGTAGATAATGTTTAGACTATAAAAAAAGTGATGAGCATCGTTTTAATGCGGGATTTTTTTTTTGCTCTGACTTTTTCCGGTGAGGTTATACATAAGAATGCCTTTCCATGCTTTGGCGTTTCATTTCAGAGTCGTATCTGAGACACCAGGAAGTTTCTTTTGGTGTCTTGCAAAGTTTAAAAAAACTTTAATTGATGTTTTTTGGTTCATTTTCATGCTCTCAGTTAAGAACCAACGTACTAAACTAGCACTTTGCAAAACAAGGCTTACACGGAATACAAATGACGCTCAATAGAACAATGGTAGAGACAGAGATGGTCAACACCTTCCACTGCACATGTGCTGCGTTTTGTTTCGCCAGTGTTGCCAGATCGGCCGTTCTGATTTAATTCACCGAACTTTATTGTCAGAGGTTGTATAAATAATCATTAAATAGCACAATTGAAGTGGTTCTTTATGCTATGTTGGATCACATTTAAACATTTTCTTAAGAACTTGAATGAAAAAGGAAATTTCGAATTTTTCTGTTGATGCACTACTTCTAATTTTTTGACGAAATAAATTTTTTAGAGGAAATATATAACGTCTTCTATGCTTATCCACGCATATATAATAACTTTATTGTTTTAAAATAGAAATAATACAAGTAACACATTAATTATATTTAAACATTAATTATACACAAGTGAACATTACAAGTTTTTCTATATCAGTTTGCATGTAATTGTGAATGAAAGTATTCAAGAAGACTTGATGTTCATTTTTCTATTCGTGGTGATTCATTGGAGGACACATTATGCATGAAGGGATTTTCGCAAAACTTAAAGACAGCAGTGACAAGAAAAGGACAAAAGTGTTCTCTTCCTCAATTCAAAAGCCCCCAGTTTATATTTTTATCAAAGAAATTTAGAGAATCTTCTTTAATCAGAAGATGTTTCTTATTTTTAGTATGCTAACTGGAGGTTTGATGCAAAATTGCGTTAGCTAGCAGCACAAATTTGATCACGAAACACTTTTTTAATAAAAAAGGTGTTACAACTGAAACTGCATTTCCTGTAAGGTAGGCTAATAAGAATTAAATATCACGTGATGTCGTGGAGGTATTTAGGTTAAAAGAAAATTCCTCTCATACAAAATGGAATTGAATATATATATATATATATATATGTGTGTGTATAGTAATATAAAATAATAAGAGACAAAATTGTACTTCCTACAAGGCTAAGAAGGAATGAAATTGGATTTGAAGAAACATCAAGGAAATAAATGGTGTAAAATAATATAGTACTATAATTGGATAAAAACAGACAATACAAGAAACAGATGTGTAGAACTATTAAAATTAAAATTACCGAAATAGTCTTTTGGTCTAAAATGGAGACCATAAGGATATTTCTAAAGCTGTCACTTAAGTAGGCCAGATATTTGGGACTAAGCAATACTTTATGGATCCACCTTCCCCGTACAGCAGAAATTTTGGACATAATAGAAAAAACAGAACCTTGTTGAAAAATTAGGCATATATCCATCTACATGTGAATGGAACACAATACGGTAAAATAAAATAAATGTAGAAATAGTGAGAATAGAAAGGTCTCTCATATACAGATGAATATTAAGAAATTTTTTTATGAAAAACCAAGATAAAAACTTAGATGAAATTATGCTAACCATTAAAATATATAAAGACCGAGTATCTTAGCCAGAAATCAAGCGCAAAATGACGTGTTAATCGTGTGGATTTAGTCGTTGCAGCATTGAGAAGGCTTGGTAGTTTTGCATTTTCATTTATTTTTAGTAGAAAGACACATAAAACATGGAACATATAGCACACATAAAGCAATATGCAGACAATACCATCTTTCAGAAAATTCGAGTATTTATACAAAATTTCATTCGGAAGCTCCCAAAATCATATGACTTCCATGATTGACTCTGATTGGTCCAAATACATTGGACGCGATGCAGGTTGTATAACTCCTAAATTAAAAATGCTGGGCTTTTAACTTCGAAGTGTTGCAGCTATGATTATAACCCGTTAGGCGGATAAAATAGTAGTTGATTATTACGCTAAGTCCTGGAGGGCTCAGAACCATTACACATTAAAAACCCTCTATAGAAAATTAACTTGAACTATTACAAATATATATATATATATATATATATGCGTGTGTGTGCGTGTGTGTAGTCTAATATTTTTTAATTAATTTTAAGTTACTTTAGAATTATTGATACAAGTTTAAAATTGTTACCATCTTTAACTTCATGTTCCTCATACAAAATTTCTTTGTATCGTTCGAAATGTATAAAAATGAATCTTGTACATAGCAATAATATGTATTAGCATTTATTTTTTCCTTAGAAATACGGTTTCTGAAAAATATTGCAATGCTTTCATTGCAATTAAATTTTTTAGAAAGCTTTCAATAGAGGAGTATAAAGCAAAATCATTAAAACCAGAAATATGCAAAGATCAGCAGAAAAATATATTGATACTTTAACACTATAGGATTAAAGAAGCTGTAAGAGTTTTTTCCCACAAAAATACTTAATATTAATTTACTTACACTTTAACAAGCAGAAAAAAATTGCCGGATTTCATGCAAATTCAGTTTCTTCTCAGAGATAATTACTCTTGATGTATTAAAACTTTTTGTAATTCTTCATATGGGGTCAATATTGAATATGGTAAAGTATTAGCTTAAAGATAAAGTTATAAATTAATCAACTTTTAAATAAATCAAACAGATTAGAAATACAATTGATATGTATTTATATAGCTTTTTTTTAAATAAAATTCTTATTATTTTTTCGAAAAAAGTAAATGAAATGTTGTTTTTGAAAGAAAGTCGCAATACTACTACGCTGTAACCAACATAAATTCAAAAGGTTAAACAATATCGCATTTTACATATTGCGTGTAGGACAATTTTTTAAAAAAAATTTAGAGCTCTTAAGTATTTAAATTCAAAGTCACCTGCTTAGAGAACTATTTGCTTGCTTATGCGTTTTTATCGAAATTCAATATTAAATATCTAGAACGATATCAGATTACTAGCTAAGAAAAAGCAAAGCAATGTCTTAGCTATTAGTGAAATTTCCATTTTTAAATTCCCTTTCCTTTCTACTCGCATGCATTTGACATCGGAAACGCGTTTTAAATTTCCTAAACACAACTATCGATCTTTACCGCTTTTCTCCTTGAACTCTCATGGGCTTATTCCATCAACTTTAAACACCTTTGGCTGTTAAGAAAACTTCTTTTAATCTTTTCTCTCGTCAAGTTACCACTAAGACAATGTTACGTATCTGACTTACACCATTCTGGATGATCTCGCGAAAAATCAATAAAATTATTTTTCTCAAACAATTTTGCACCCAATGCATTATTGTCGAGATATGGAGAGCGGAAAGCGACACTGGAAAATCAAACGTTTGCAGCTTGAGCTGCAAACCCTTTGTAATGAAGTAATTAGAAATAAAGACAAGAGTCAGATAATGACGTGAAATCGAGCAAAGTTTAATTAGTCCCTAAATATCTGCAGTCAAGAGAATATGAATTATGACTAGGGATTGCAATACCGGCATATCGGATACCGGTATTTTGAGTGATTTATACAATTTTATAATACCAGTATTCACAAGTTAAAATGCCATTTTTTCGTGATTTACAAGAAAATTTTTTAAATTGCCTCCACTAAATGTTCAGGGACGACAACATAGCAAAATAGTATACGCTTTTGTTTTTATGTCTCCCTAACGGCGAAATTAATTAGACGGTAATAAAGTTGCATCATAAAATCAAGAGGAGTGATAAAATATTGCTGTCCAAAACTATCCTATTATAGCTAAGAGCGATGCTGGACACGCGCAGGATTCGTAGTATGGTTGTATCTGTAAAAACAAGGTTGCATTTGAGAAGAAAGTTAGTTATTATTCGATATTTTTAAATTGGTGAGTTTGTTATTCACATTGTATTTGAATAAAATACTTAAGTGTTCAAATTATTTTTCAGAATCATTATATATATATTCATAAATAATAACCCATAATAATAAATAAGAATAAGATAATAAATGATAAGAAGCAAGATCACGTTTCAAAAATTTATAATAGTACCACAAACTGAACATTGAAATTAACACTCTCTCTTTTTTGTGATTTAAATAAATAACATGTTCCTTTACTTTTTTTGGGGATTCTCTATATACTGTTATAATTTAAGAGTTACAAATTATTTTTTGTGATATTTACACTCTCTAATAAAACTGGCAAATAATACCGAATACTGGTATTGAACTTTTGGTCTGATATTGCAATCATCCTCTAATTAGTCTTCTTAAAGTATCTGACTACGTTCGGAATCGTGTTTTTACGTAAGCTAACAAGCGAATTTTTTAAAAATGTTTAGTGTCACTTAGATTGGAATACACGTATAAAATTCTTTTAAGAATATTATAACAGTAAAAAAATATTTAAATGTATTATTTTGACAAAAAATGTATATAGTATTGTCTATTTTCAAACTATTTTGCTTTTCCGAAAAATGCTCCTATAATAATAGCTCAGACCTACGTACAGAACCTGAACTAGGGTTTTTGAAATATATAACTTAGAAGTGGATTTATATACCCATATTTTAATACATCAGAGGGAAAATTTTAACAAAAAAACAACAATTATTATTTCAATTAGTATTAACTCTGAAAATAATGTTAACTTTAAAATATCCTATTTCAGGCTCTCTCAAGAAGCCTTAACTATTTATACGCAAAATATTATTATTATAGAAACATTTTTTTATGAAAGAAGAATGTTTTAAAAATAGGTAATTTCTAAGTTCATTTTCTGCCAAAAATCGTTTTTAAATAAATTTTATTGTAATAATATTCTTAAAACAACTTTATACGAATATTCTTATCTAAGTGATCCTAAATGTTAAAAAAAATCTATTCATCTTTATGCTTTTGCAAAATCACTGTTACAAACGTAGTCGGACACCTTAAGGTATCCGACTACGTTCAGAAAAGACGTTCGGTAAAGAGTATAAATGAATTTTTTTTTTATATTTAGCGTCACCTGAATTAGAATATATATATAAAATTGTTTTAGAAATATTATTAAAAGAAAAAAAAATATCTGAATACAATATTTTGGTAAAAAATGAAAAAAGACTGGCTTATTTCCAAACAATTCTCTTTTTTTTATGTGTGAAAAATGCTTCCATATTAATAATATTTTGCCTATGTATATTTAGAACTTTTACACCGGAGTTGAAGTAAAAGATTTAAAAAATTCATATTATTTTAGGAGTTACAATCAATTGAAATAATAATGCGGGTTTTTTTTCGGTAATATTTTTTACTGATACAGTAAAATATTAATATAAAAATCCACTTCTCTAAATTATATAATTCAAAATTTTTAGTTCAGACTGTGTAGAGAAGTCTTAGTTATACATAAGTAGATATTATTATTAAGGAAGAATTTTCATAAATGAAGAATGTTTGAATATATGTCGTATTCTTTTTCATTTTTTGCCAAAAAATTGCATTTAAATATCTTTTCATAGTAATAATATCCTTAAAACAGTTTTATATTTATGTTCTTATTCAGGTGGCACTATATATATAAAATTTTTTTTTTATTTATATGTAGTATCGAAATATTGGTTCTGAGCGTAGTAGGATACCTTTTAATTTCTGGAGGACTTTAATTCGAGTGTGAAATAATTCATATCTAAAACTTTAATTCTAAATCGGTAAAAAAAGAGTTATTTGCCATTATTAAAAATAGTTAGAAAAAGGGTTTTTTTTAAACTTTGAAAATTATAGTTTAAAAGGCGTTTTATAAAATAAGAGAACACGCTATGTACATGAGCCTAGTTTCTCAAAATGGTTTTCCAAATGAATATAAAATCTTCGAAAAACAAAACATCTTTCCCTCCATATAAAATTTTTTTCATGCTTCTACAGTAAATTTATCTATACATAACCACAGTTTGGACAAATTTACATTTATAATGATGGCGAGGCTTTGCATGAGCGTGCAAAAACAGTTAAATTTGACGATGTATTGTAAATTTTGCAACCAATTATGAATAAACATTTATATGTAGAGAAATCCGTATACTGAAACGCACGCAATTTCTTGCAAGATTGGAATTTTCCATGACTATTAATAAATTACAAGGGCGGAGTTTTGGAAAAGTCAGTTTATGTGTAACATCGAAGAAAACAATATTTACTCTTGGACAATTGTATGTGGCTCTGTCAAGGTACAGAAGCAAAGACAGAATAAAAATTCAGGCAATTTACAGGAAAAAGTGATTAGGAATCTTTTTTTGTAGATGCACTAAATTGAAGTAAAGAGTATTTTTTTTCCAGGTATAGAAGTTTAAGTTGGCATTACTTTCCAAGATGGCGACCGATTTAACAGCTGTCAAGTGATTTATTCTCAGTTTGGTTTGGCAATTCATCAAAACCATCATCAAGCAAGGCGTAGATTCGTCGAATGGGCCCAAAACGAGATTGCCGTTGTTCCCGATTTCCATAAGCGAATTTTGTTTAGCGATGAAGCGCACTTCTGGTTGAATAGCTACGTCAACAAATAAAACTGCTGCATTTGGAGTGAAGCTAATCCACAAGTGTATGTCGAAACACCGTTACATCCAGAAAAACTGACTGTTTGGTGCGCTTTATGGGCTGGTGGAATCATTGGTCCGTACTTCTTCAAAAACGATGACGGCCACAACGTTACAGTCAATGGTGATCGGTACAGAGCCATGATTACTAACCTTTTCATTCCTGAATTGAACAATCATGAGGTCCAGGAGCCGTGGTTCCAGCAAGACGGCGCAACATGTCACACAGCTCGTGCCACAATCGATTTATTGAAAGACACGTTTGGTGACCACCTAATTTCACGTTTTGGACCTGTGAATTGGCCTCCAAGATCTTGTGATTTAACACCGATAGACTATTTTCTGGGGGGCTATGTAAAGTCATTGGTCTATGCGGATAAGCCACAAACGCTTGACCATTTGGAAGACAACATTTGCCGTGTTATTGCCGATATACGACCACAAATGTTGGAAAAAGTCATCGAAAATTGGACGTCCAGATTGGACTACATCCGAGTCAGCCGTGGCAGTCATATGCCAGGAATCATATTTAAAATGTAATGCCACAAGATTATTTTTCGAATAAAAAAAATTCCTGTCAATCGAATAATACATCGTTGTTTTATTGCAATTTAAAGTTCTATTCCTCAAAAAAAAACACCCTTTACAAATTAAAGTGCGGATATGAAGACTTGAAACTTACATTTTTTTCTGCTTACAATATATTGAAAAAAAAAAGAACTGCATAATGCATTTAAATTACAGTTTTACAATTTGAGCAATGAGTATGAACAGTTGTATAATTTGTACCATGGGGGCTGATCATCTAGTAAGTGGGCAGGGGCACCTCCCCCCCTTGTAACGATAAAAAGATAATTAATTTGCCATATAAATTTTCTGAAATTTATAAAGTAAAGGGATTTTTAGGAACTTAAAGTAAATGTATGTTACTTATAGAATAGTTTTAAAGAAATAGTGCAAATAAAATTATATGAAATTATAACAATTTCTTTTAAAATGCTGTTAGGCGTTTTATTTTGGAGTTACATTTTCAGTTCTAGATAATCAAACTATGTATATGAAAAGTAAGAATGTATTCACTATATTTTTTTTTGTTCGACGCAATATTGAAATACAAATATATAAAAGTTTGGATACACACAATGTTGAAAATAAATCTTTATGTAATGAATACAACGGCTACGCGATTTATATACTTTTAAAACAGAGTATCTTCGAAGTTATATATTTAGAGCATATATGATATGATATTGTGTCTTTATTTAGAATATAGTTCAAATAAGCTTTCTAGGAAAAGATTTATAAAGAGATATTGATCACCCGTCTAGTTTAAAATATATTCCAATTTTAAAGACGAACAAATAAATTTGAAGTTTGAGCATCCTAATCTCAATTTCATCAACCTTTCAAAAGTTGTTTACATACATTTTATATATTCCAGTGCATTGATTTATGGAAACATTATTTTTTCTACATATCTAGACTTTCTTCTACACTTTGTGTAGGAGGATACGTTTCTTTATTTCTTATTTTATGCGGATCTTTCGTTAAGAATTATTTCAGTTTATTTTGTTTCTGTGTATTTGGTTCTGTTTTACTCATGAGAAATGTAACATGTTTCACATGAATTCTAAGCATCCGTATTTCTTAGAATTATAAGCTACATTTCAAATAATAGATGTCGAATTGATGAGACGTGGCTTGTTTCTAATATTTTCCATATTATTGATTCGCTTTTCCTTTTTTCTGTTCTGTATAGTAGGAATTTTAGATTTATAACAGCAGAAGTAAAATAAGTTTCAGCTCATGTTTGCGCTTTATTCAGCAATTGAAACTTTAACATTTGCATTAAAAGATACATTACTAATTTAACATGACTTAAACGTTAAAAATTATTCATGTTATGTTTCCAAGTAAGCATAGCGAGCTTTTCGGGGAAACAGTTTTGTATTAAGATAACCATTGAACACATCTTCACATGGAGACAAACCAACGACAACTGTTCCGATTTTTAATTGGACTGTATATTTATTTCAATAACTTCTAATTTCTCATTTTTAGTTTAGGTTTCGACAGCATTTTAAAGAGTGGAAAAGTATGGCATATATATATATATATATATATATATATATATATATATAACCGTTATAATAAATAAGATGAGATTGGAATCTGATATTTGGATGATCTTTTCTGAGAAAGTATTAGATATTTAATTTAATATTCGAATATGTACAATTGGAAATGTTAGATGGGAGGTAGAATTTGGTTTAGGACATGAATTAGTTATCCTTACATGCATATAGAAGAGTTTTAGCATTTTAAATGTAATAATTTTAGATCTATTTCGATGTTAAATATAAGATAATTTCTTAACTTGTTATCCATATTTTAGGGGAAAACATTGGATTAAAGTGTAGTACTGCATAATCCGTAATCATAAAAGTGATTGTACAATTTTGTAAATCTTTTTTAGAAAAGCATTTATAAGTTTCTATATTTAAATAAAAGTAAAAAAAAAAACTGAAAAGTATCGTTATATAGGATATACATAAGCAAATTGCAAGAGCATAATAATGACTAATTTTTAAATGAAATATTACTTTTTTCCAATTTTCATAACTCTGTTGCGTATATAAATCCATATATTTTTAACGATGGTGGCTTCCTAAAAAGTTTACATAAACATTTTCATTCTATCTCTTAAGAGATCTGTTAAACAACCCAATTAGAAAAGTACAAGCTAAAAGAAAAATAAATATTTGAATAGAGAAATACATTAATACAGTTAAAAGAATATAGGGTAAGTAGATTAATGTTTTAATCCAGAATCAGATTTTTTTTATTCTTTACTAAAACGTTTAGTGTGTGTAGAATATTACTTCATTTAAATAAATATATTTATATTCTTTTAAGTAACCATGACTTTTTCTATATATTGAATAAGTCGAGAAATCAAAATATATATATATATATATATATATATATATATATATATATATATATATATATATTTCTGAAATCACTCTTGGCTATTAACACACACGAATCAAAATTAATTTAAAACCAATTTTCAAAAACCGAATAACGTAATATGAAGTAATCTATTTATACCAGATTAATGAATCGATAAAGTGATTTAATGACAAACACATCATTAACTAGATATCATCCGAAAGATTTATGTGAGCTAATGCCTCGCCTAATTTTTGTAAATAATTCCCAACATTTCTATACCAAGCCGGAGTATTCATTATATTACAAATAAAATTTTACAATAATTTGTTTTTTATGTTGCTTTCTAACATTTTTTAAAGTTTTAAATTTAAAAAGTTTCCCGCAAGTTATGTGTAACTAGAACTTTTGCAATACGAAAATTTTCTAGCATTCCGGCAACTCCACTATGGTTACATTTCTAAACAACAGCACAGTTACATTGTATTGAACTTACCATATTAAAATTGCAACTGTTAGTATAAATTCAAATAATCCCTTCTAAGCACAATAGAAGAATTACATTATATGAATTTACAATATGAAAACTGCAACCAAATAAATCTATGCATATTCCATTTGAATATTGCGATGATCTAGGCAGGACTTTCCGTAAGAAATTGAGGTGCTAAAAGAATATATGTGCAAAATTATTTTTCCTGTAAAGAACTGAAGGTGAAGAGAAAAGTAAGTTTAATAACAACCAGAAGTTTGGAGGAAAAATATTACTTATAAAAAGATAAGCATCACTGACCGGAGGATAAAACAAAGTCCTTTTTTCTTGTACCTGTCCATCAAATTCGAAGATGTAACGGATTGAATGGGATAAAGATAGGTACCTGAAGTGCCCTTCAGCATTAAATGACCATGCACGATCAATTTATGAAGGATCTAGGCTGTGGAATTTAGTTTCCATGAAATGAATGATCGAGGGAAAAGAAGGATGTTTCTGAATGGATCAAAGTTTCATAAATATGCAGGGTATAAAAGACGATGGAAGTATTCAAAAGAAACTCAAGAATATCCTAAGAAAAGAAATAAAATTTTCGATTAAGAGTAATGTGAAATTATTAAAAGTACATTAAATAGGAATACTTTAGTCAAACATCTGGACAAAATCAGAGGCAATGATTTCCTTTCAAAACATCTAAGTTGGAATTCCTTTGAATCTTTTTTGAGAGTGCATGACACACATTCTGTAATTAAACAAGTAATGTAAAAAAAATTAACATAATTCCTATTTAGTTCAACAAAGAAAATTTTTATTTTAGTTACTTTTTTATTAAATAATTACAATTAATTTATAAATATGTATATATACATATGACAGAATTACAACATTAAGTGGCAAAATAGAAAACAATATTTTCCTTTTATATATATATATATATATATATATATATATATATATATATATATATATACACACACACATATATATATATATAGTAATGGACTATTATTTTTGATTTTTATTATTTATTCATCCATAAATCACATTATCAGAAATTAGGCCATCCGAAGTAGTGTTCGAACCTACGACTTTTAGAACAGAAGTCCAACGCGCTATCCATTGCACTACAGGGACACAACGAAAAATTTTCCTTTCTATATATGGTGTTAGACTACTATTTTTGTTTGTTACTATTTATTCATTAATTAAGTTTAACTAATGGATTAATATTTGAAAAAACTATATTAATATCAAGTGTTATCCACTAAAAGGTTAAAAAATGTATTTGTAATTGAAAGGATCAATAGAAAGTATTTTGCTTACGATTGAAAATGTGAACAAGATATATATATAGAGAGAGAGACAGAGATTATGAACTAATATAGTAGAAATTGAAAAAAAGAGAGATAAGTCTCTCTAATTGTTCGATATTTATTATTTCCGATAAGTCCTTTCTAATTCTGGCATATTACTTAAAGGATAAAAGTCATCTGTTTGGACACACACATACACATTTATTGATATATTTATAGCGCCGTATATTTTCACCATGTAACACGCTCCTAACTTTTTTTACGAAGAAATCTGAAAAGTACATGTGCAATTCTCTTTTTTTTTATATCTAGAAATAGTCTGTGAACGTGAATAATTAAAGCTCGGAATGAAATTAAACCCGAAGCATTTAAAAAGTTATTCAAAAATGTAATGTATCTAGCTAGATGGAACGAAAGGGGATTATTTATTTATGTGGATCAGAATAACTGTTACTGTAAGGGTGAAACATAATTCGCCTGAAGATATAAAAAAGACGCAAATTACGATTTTTCTAGCTATCCAGTAATGAAAGTTCACAAGGCACGTCGTTTTTTTTATGCTAATTTTTTATTTTTTATTTTTAAGGCTATCATCTTAACATCCAGCGTATAACGTGCACCCGTAAATTTCGATTTTACTTTTGTGTTAAAAGTACGCGTTATAAGCCAGATTAGAAGGGATATACGAGTATATATTTATTTATGAAAAATAATAAAAATTTTTACACAGACAGACCATACACATACACACAGGTGGTGAAATGATGGTTTGATCGAAAACATTTTTTAGTGCTCACACTGATTAGTGTTTCATAGCGGAATTCTCACTGATCCTAGATCAATATGCCCATCCATATATTGCCGTTATTTCTAATGCATTCATTTTGATGGGCGATAATCCGTGAGCTCATTGTACTGTTATTTTTGAGGATTATCTTGAAAATTACAGTCTGGCGCGAATAAAATTTTGCACTCTGTCTCCAGATCTGAAATCAACAGATCATATTTGGGGCCTTGGTAGATTTGCTTGTTTTGATTCCTCCTTTAAAGTCGGTACATGAGTTAAAACAAGGATTATTGCATATTTGGCCTTCATTTCCCATTTTAGTGTCTGATATTTTAATTGGCAACATGGAAAGTCGACGCATATAATACTTTACAGTTTGAAGAGAGGAGGGAGCATTTTTCTTATTAAAACCCATTTTCCTAGTTTTCATGACATTGTCCACATAAAGCTGCAAAGCGTTGGCTTCTCCTCTGTAGAATTTTCATCATGTTATATCTAATACATGACTGTTCTAATCATTGTTCGGTTTGAATTCAAGCATCAACTCCTTGATAACACATGTTAAAATCTTTGTTTTCTTTTTAGCATAAATTATATTTAAACAGACACAGATTTCTTAAAACAGAAATGTAAGTATGTAACAACTAAAGTAAACGCACTAAATATAGGAAAAATATTAGATCCTTTTGGTATGGACACATGGAATGCTAGCTTCTACAATTTTTAAGTAAATTACTGCAATTAGATGAACAAAATATCTCAGTTAATTAACACCACATAAATTAACTCCTAAGTAAATCATAAAATTTCAATGGAATTGTTTTCTGATATGTTTAATTTGGACCACAGATTTCAAATAATGTGAGATAGAATTTAATCTCATTTTTGATTAAAATTTATCAAATCTGAGTTCACTGAGAAGAGAGATTTTTCTCCGACGGTTGAAGTCAAAATATAAAAGAGAAGATTTAAAAGGAGAAAAATATTAATGAAATATCCTCTTTCTCTCTAAATTTTTAAAAAATGCGTTGTAAAGATCTTTGCTAAAGTCCTTAGAAAATTATTTTCTTATCTTGGTTTCTGCTTGAAATGAGTTACGAATAACTTAGGTATAATCAAAATCTTGTGTTATTATCTATTTCTCAGAAATTGATTAAAATTTCATTTTCGTTGCAGTATTTTTATTAAGATCAAATCTATGAAATAGAACATTGGATACCTATTTTAAACATATTTCTTAAATTTTCTCGTGTTTTGAAGATTTTTTTTGCAAATAAGACACGTTCCCCATAGAGAACGAATTTAAAGGTATTATTATAAGAATGCCCTTTTCTAATGCTCGATGTCATAGGTATTTTATTGGTTATAAGAGAAATTACTTTCCTTCTAAGCATCAGCATAAAGAATAAAATATTCCTTTAAAGCTTTTTATTGATTAGTTTCAGTGTTCTTTTTTGATTAATTGCTGTTCTGGCACATATTATTACACACGAATAATTTTGCCAGGGCATCTTATGAGAGATTAAAGCAAAATATAGCTGTAACATCGAATATTAAAAATATCTTAAGTAATACAATGCTTATTTTTGCTTAAAATGAGTTACATTATATTGTTACTTATTTTTATAAAGAATATCTTGATTTTGATATTGCAATGACAGTGAATTTTTACTCATAATTAATTACAAATAATTATTTAATACCGATCATAAGGAAGCATAGTTAAGATTATGTGAAAAAACTGGTCAACTTTCTTAAGAAATTAAACTAGTTTTATTATAAATGTATGGAGTATCCGAAAAGTACGCCAACACTTTCAAAAATGAATTAAAAATAAACAATAATTTTCACTTCGTATTCCATAAAGAACAGATTAAAGTGTTTCTAAATAAAATGCAAACTGGATAGTACAATGTACACGTTTTACAACATTCTCGCTTTAAAATGGCTTCCCCACAAGAACAAGAGCAAGTTGTAAAAAGGTTCATTGAATTAAAACTGCAACACATGCACAGCGTAAATGGGCAATCACACTACATTGGAGTATGGAAGTGAGAAAAATTTCCCCTGGCGGTAGATGGAAAGAGGTCGAATACCATGACCACCTAGATCTCTAGACATAACACCTTTAGATTTCTTGTAGGAATATGTGACAAATATTGTTTACCAATCTACAATTCGTAACACTGATGACCTGAAAAGTTGAATTACAGTGGCCATTCAGAATGTTCATTCTTCAATGCTTCGTAAGCGTGGCCAGAAATTTCGTAGAGACTCGATCTTTTGCTCGCAACTATAAGTGCGCCCATTGAAATCGTGCAAAAGAGCATTGTAAAAAAAATTGGTATTTTCTTTATGGAATTTGTTAGTTTAATATCTTTGCTTGTTTTTTTGTAATTAATATTTGAAAGTGTAGTCATGTTTTACGGGAACCCAGTATCATTAAGAAGTTATAATTGCACCAATTAAAATAGCTTCTGTGCATCTTACGTTGCACACTCACAAAGAACAAAAGAAATCTTACCTATATTAATATATTTATCATATTTTTGTATAAGTTACTATTTTAGAAACTTTTTTTAAAAAAAGGAATAATTTTTTTTTCATTTTTTTAAAGATTATAATACTGTTTAGAACTTCTGAAATATATTTAGCACCATTTAGTGCTGCATAGCGCTAATTTAACTGATTAATATTTAACTGATTATGTGTTAGTATGAATGATTTAAGCATATGCATATTTGCAACATGAAACAAATGTAATTTAAATTAAATCATTTACTTTTTGCAAGTCATTCATGTAATTATAACACACTAATCATGTTTTTTTAGTATAATTCGGCAAAAAGAATGCAAAGGGAACAAGATGACAACCATATACGATCGCAATTAGTCACACGGACATTCCTTTATGACATGTTCTCCATTACGGTCATCATCATTAACGCCGGTTTATTTGCTGCTCAATTTGTACCTCTGTACCAGAAACCAATATCTCCACATCTAAACGATATTAGACATTATGTGTAACATTTGTTACAGTCTATTGTGACATTTACGGTCAACAATTTATCCGATTTACCTTCTCCAAGAGAATTGAGGTACTTTTATTGCTCTCAAGGAAAGTCAGATCTGGAAAAACTACTATGACAAAATACTTATTGCTTAAATTTGCATATAATTTAATTAAGCAAAATGGAGAATAATTTTAAATTAAACATTTAACGCAATACATAAGACTGAAACAAAAGGTAGGTAAATTCTCCTGCAACACACACAGATATGATACCGTTAAATTTATTTTTAACCCTTTAACGAACACTTATTTTAAAAATGCCGTAAGAAAAAATCCATTTTTTTAATTAAGAAAACACATTTTAGAGCCTTGTTTAGGCAAATAAATAAATACAAAAATGAATTTTTTTTTAAATTTTAGATTTTGATTCACATTACAGGTGAGCCGAATATTGCAATCTTGCACGTACATCGACTTTTATTATCTTTCTTTTCGAATTGCTGTTTTGAAAAAATCATATTTTTATCAGTAAAAATATTCTGTTATACTTTATAAACTGATATAATAATAGTAGTAGTTATATATATTTAAAAAATATATTCACATTTGAAAGCAAGGTGCAGTACGTAGCACAGCATTGCAATTATTTCACATATAACGAACGTTTTTCTTTTTCTTTCGATATCCCTTTCGGCACAGCACATAACATAGTTTCTAGTGGGAAGTTCTATTTTTGGTGTAGGTGGAACAAAACTGAGAATATGACGTTCCATTATAAGAAAATTCTAGAACATTTTAGGCAAGCCGATTTTTATATAATTGTAACATAAATGGTATTTTGTATGTGTTTCTACTAATATTTGCTTCTAAAATCGAAATTTTTTCCACCTTAATTTTTTTTAAATACAGAACATATACGATGCAAATGATGATTTCTAGAAAATGAAAAATATTTTATTAGGTAACATTTATCTAAATTTACTATAAACTTTATCTAAATTTACAAAATCACGATGACGCATCGTTGTCTGGCTCACGAATGCAGACGGCGATTGCTTAAATTCCAGTGTGAAAATTACAACATCATAAAAAATACCCCCTCGAATAATCCTGAGTGTGCACAGTTTGCCCTGTTTAGCGCGATCAAAATTAAGGGGTTAATTACACTTTTGTGCATTCGTTCCTTGTTATTTGAGTATGAATATCTTGTAGAAATAAAAAAGCACTATTCCGCACCATTGACGCATTATATGTTTCTATTATACGCATTATTTTTTTGTATTCTAGCATATGTGTGTGTGGTATATCTGCTTAATACTACTTTGACAAATTCACATATAAATTTGACAATTATTTCTTGAATACTTTTATGTGTAAATTTTAGTTTCAAGATGTGTGGAGAGAGAGAGAGGGAAAATGAGAATAATTTTATTTATATTGTAACTATATAGGAGGGTAACCCCTATCCGCCTAACGGTGGACCAATTTTATTGCACAAATTATGCAACTGTTCATACTTATTGCTCAAATTGTAAAACTCTAATTTACATACACTATGTAGTTCTATTTTTTCAATACAAAAAGCAGGAAAAAAATAAATTTCATTTCCACATTTTCATTTGTGCTTCTATTTAGTGCCTCCTTATCAAAAGGAATTCCACATTTTAATGTATGCTTCAATTTAGTATCTCTTCAAAAACAATGTTTATAATCACCTTTTCCTCTCAACCCCGTCCCTTACATTATAATGGCGTTTTAATGGAAACTTGGCGAAATATTGGCTATACAACCAAATTGGCATCAGTTTTGGCAACGAAATTTGGCGACTTGGTCATCATAAGGATGCTTCTGGAAATTACTGAAGAAATCTATAGCATCACGATTTATGGTGTTAGCGGTGTTTTCGAGAAATCGCTGGAAGGTAGGTGGAAGACCCCCTAAGGAAATCCTTCTTGGGACTCTTCTTCAGTTAAAATCAACTTTTTACGTCACATTTTTACTAACTATATTTTATGTATAAATAAATTTATTACATCATCACGGAAAACTTTTTTTACATAGAGAGGTAAGTAATTGGAAATAAAAAAAATAGTGTTTAATACAATCCAATTGGACGCTATGTATAAATTATGTATGCATAAAGGCTGGCTAGACTACATAGAATATTCATGGATAGGGCTTGTTACGTCTTTTAATAAATTAATAAGAATTCACATTCAATTGTAGTTAAAGAATAATATCAAAAGTTTTATTTGTTAGTTTTTTTATTAATATTCTATGCGGAAATGGATATTGAAAAATCATTTTCAGTTTTGAAGCCTATTCGAAAAATTGCAATACCAGATTTAGGGCTCTTCAAAGGGATGAGCTTCAAAACAATTTCAAGAATAAAAGTGTTATTTATTGTTAACGTCTCACCAAAAATGCATTGTATGCAAATAATGAATGGGAACGCTGGGAATCGGCTTCAGTCAAATGAAGAAATAACTTTGAGGAGGATATTACCAAAAGAAATTCTACCAGATAAGTAAATTTTTGTTAGAAAAATATTAAACTTAAAAACTAAATAAAATTTTGAAAGTCATTTTTTTTTCAGCGCTCTTTCTTGCTTTTGAAAAGTCTTCATATTTTGTCAGAATTTTATTAGGATAGTTTTCTCAGAAAAAAATGTTTATATTTTATCACAAAACTCAATTTCAAATTCTTGTGCTTTGCAATCTTGTCATAAAATAGTATTTCTTTATTTTGTTATTTTTAACAATATTTATCACTACTAATTAAAATAAAAACCTCTCTAATAATTATAAATTTTGGAATAACTAAATACATTTATTTTATTCGTTTCATTTTTTTTCTCATACCCATTATAACATTAGTTAATCTTATTTATCATAAGTGATTTAAATTAATTCAGAAGGACAATGGTCATTTGAAACATTGTGCTATTCACGAAGTCTATCCTCTTTAACTCGGGATTTTTCCATTAAGCCAAATTGGCACTTTGAGATAGAATAACTTAACTCCACAAATGATCATTATATAAGGGTTTCCCAAATGAAAAGTGGACATAAGCGATTGAGTCAGAATGAGTGCAACTATAGCAGAGCCACCAAATAGGGACAAGAAGAACGGTAGGAAGTGTATACCATATACAATGTTTAAGAGCGAAACCTGTTAGTGGTTGCGGAAATTAATCAAAAGTCAAGTCGTGCCGTATAAAGAAGCGTCCAGATCGGAACAATGTGCGGTAGTACGGTTTCTGATTGCAGGAGGTGAGTTAAATGCAGACATTTATCCATAGATCGGGGCAGTCTATGGCAAGCACTGTTTATGTCGAATGTCTTAGAACAGTTGGTGTAAAAGTTTTCGAGAAAGGCAGCAAACGATATCGGATCTCCATGACAATGTACGCCCACACGTCTCCATTGAATCCAAAGCAACACTTAAAAATCCGCGTAGGGAAATGTCAGGACACACTCCATACAGTTTGGATTTGTCAACCTGTGACTTCTAGGCCTTCAGGCCACTTAAGGTATCCAACTATGTTCGGAACCGTGATTTTGAAAAGCTTATAAATGGATAATATTACTTAGGTTAGAAAACGTATATAAAATTGGGTTTTAAGAAAATTTTTACAAAAAAAAGTTATTTAAGTACACTATTTTGACAAAAAGTGAACATAGAATGACCAATTTTCTAAATATTCTCCTTTTATGAAAAATGCTTCTGTTATAATAATATTTTGCCTGTATGTAGCTCAGACATCTGTACAGAGGCTCAACTAGAATTTTTGAAATATATAACTTAGAAGTGGATTTATCCATATTTTACGACAATAGAAGGGAGAAATTTTAAGAAAAAAACGCCGATAATTATTTCAATGGGTGATAACTCTAAAAATAATGCGAATTTTTCAAAATTCCTAGTTCAGACTCTCTGGAGAAGTCTTTACTTTATATAAGCAAAATATTATTATTAAACATTCATTTTTTATAAAAGGAGAACGTTTTGAAAAAAAAAGTAATTCTAAGCTAATCTTTTGCCAAAATATTGTATTTAAATAATTTTTTTCATCATAATGTCCTTAAAACTATTTTATACATGTATTCTAATGTAAGTGACACTAAATATCATGAAAATTATCCATTTATGCACTTTTTTTAAAATCATGGTTCCGAATGTAGTCGGATACCTTAAGACAGATTACGTTTGTATTTGGACAATGAAGTGAAGGAATCTCGACATGACTTCCTTAAGAATCAAATACGTTCTTTCTAGAGTCAAAATATAGACCTGCTGCCTAAGCGACAGAATTTTTTTTACAACCCCCAGAGCGATTTTTCTTTTGATTTCCAATAAAATCATTCTTTTTATTGAACTTGCCCACTTTTCATTTGGACAACCCTTATAGCTAAGTAGCATATAAATAATCTGTGATATAAGAGTACAGATATTATGCGAACAATTTTGCCATGCTACTGCTGCCTGAATTGTAATCGCTTGTTCCAGAATTGGAGTATGAAATTATCGTTTTTTAGTCAGTTAAAGATTTTGGATGATTTTTCGTGGGTGATTTCTGAAGTTGCATCTCATTTAAAAGATAAGTACCTATTGTTTATTACAAGCTTACTGTCTTGCCTACATATCGCGTAATCAGGTTTAACGTTAACTTAATGAAAGGGATTTATTGTGATTATATGTATTGGTGATCATTCCATGGCATACTGAATAGAGTTTCAATCACTACTGCGTTTATAGATCCCCTGAGTATCTAGTTAATAAGCATGACTTCTACCTCAACTATTATGAGGAATATTTAAAGCGAAGCATTTTCTATTTATACTTCCATTCTTCGTATTATATTATTAGTTGAAAAGAAAATGCAGGATTAATTTATGTATTTCTAATTATTTAACTATTACCCCATTACTATATGGTTTTAAAAATTGTAGGAATCGATAATATTTAGATTTTTATCTTTATGATTATTTTGATTATTACATTTTTGACACGTGTAAAAAATCAGTGTTTTCATGTTATTCTATAACAGGAGTTCTTAATCTTATTTTCCGTCCGGGCACATCTGACAAACAGGAAATAGCAGCTGGCTGGTGCAGTTAAAAAAAAAGTATAACGATTCGTAATATTTCTTTATTTTATTGCAATCATAAGCATCATAAAAGAATATCCTACACTAAAAATGTAACAAAAAGTTTAAAATAGTACATCTAATGTGATTTTTGGGATTGCATATTATCCACGAATCTTTCAAAGTCAGGAGTATAAGATAATATTCCCAACCTTATAGCATCTTTGAGATTGCTATCGTTAAGTCGAGATCTGATTGTTGATTGTATAGAGTTCATTAATGAAAACAACAATTCACATAAATATTTGGAACCGAAGCAGGATTTTAATTTGTAAGCTCATTTTTTCAAAAGGGGATATTTTTTATCTTTGGCTGGATTCCAAATATTTTCATTAAGTCCCCGCGATTTTAATGCTATACCAGTCTGAATATTTAAAATCTGATCTTCAGTTAAAGATGCTTCTTATTGACTAATTTTCTCCATGGAATTTGCAATTTCAGACATATTAATTTGAGGACATGATTAGACTGATAAGATAAAACAGTGTTACCTTTACTAGTAGTTACAAACAGTGTTGTAACGGGTCTATTAGCGAGCGTCCTACTGATCTTCTTGGAGAAAATCTATTTCTTTAAATATTGTTCAAATGAAAACTTTCTCCCGAAGAAGATGAGATTTATATAAATCAAGGCTTATATTTAAGTATTAATTTTTAGATTTGACGGAGGGAGGTTAGGAGTTAGATGATAGAAATTAGTGATTAACGTAAAGTAGTAAAAATCTACTCGAGAGTGACCCGTCGATTGATTGTTTAATATTTAAGATTGCTAATTGACGATTTAGTCAATAAGATATATTTGAATTAGAATAATATCGACTTGAAGTCGAATAGCTCAGAAACGGAATTACAATTATTTAGAACGTATATTCCCAAAATGTTCCAAAAGAGTAAGTGATTCAATTCATAATTACATATTAAATATCTCTTAACCTCGCTTTTGGTCCAATACTTACTTATAGGTGCATTTCCTAGCCTGAGTTGTTGAGATTTGTAAAAAGATTAATAAGTTATATTTGTTTTGATTATGGTTGATCGTCATTCTAACTGCCGAACACTGATGAATGTGAAAGGAAATCCATCACAGTGTTGCCAGTACAATAATTTTCCGGCTTATATTTTATTTCAAAAAGTGTGATGAATTTAGCGGTTACACAAAAAATCATGGCGGGCTGGCCGAAGTTGATACTGATATAGTATATAGTATAGTCGCGGGAGAACAAAAATAACTTCGTGGGCCCACAGGAGCCCGCGGGCACAGGATTAAGAACTCATTCTGTAGAGGAAAAAGAAACGTTTTTAAATTCGAGGGCATATATACAAAATGAGGTATAAAGTTTTTAAAATATATATGAACTAGGTTTTAGAAATTAAGGAATTGCTACTTATGTATGGGAATGTAGATATATTCGTTTTTGAGACACCACATCTTGAAATGTTTGAATTATATGCAAAATAAAGTAACAAAAAATGCGCGAAAATATTTATTAGATTTGGTTTTTCCAGTGGTGTGTGGAAATGAGAGAATCTATAAAAATCCTCTAAATTAAAATAAATAAATAAATAAAAATGCATAGGAATTGTATGCGACTGGATATGAAGTTCAATTACAATTTATTTATTTAAGATTGAGTGGGAGGAACTGCTTTTTTTCACTTTGAAATTCAAAAACAATATTTACATTCTACTGCATATAATCTTTTCAAAGAATATTCTTAAGAATCCAAATGGCAAATTCATAAATTAAAAAAAAACACCCCTGAAATTTTGTTTAAATAATTCGCAGAATTAATTTCACATTCACCATAAGTTTTTTTTGTCGCAATTTTTATTTTTAATTCATTGGGTGACTTAGTTATTTCGTCAAACAAAAGAGGATATATTTGAAAATAATTTAAAATATTTAATGAGATTCCTTTGAAGTATTTTATAAAACATTTAAAATAGAAGAAGAAATTGTTCAATGCATTCAATTAAGAAAATGTTTTTCATCGCTTAGATTACGAGTAACGAAAATAATTGTGGAGCAAGGTCCAAATTAATAAAAGTACATAATATTTGTATTTAAAAAATTGACAAAACGTGTTGTATTTATTATGTGTATCAGGTTTTATTTTTCACAAGATAACTAATAAAAATGTTCATCATTCACTTTACAAAACTTTGGAGTTTTTATCTATTTATTTTTTAATCTTAGAAACCAAACGACATTTTTCACTAAGAAACAAGTATTTTGAAATAACCATCGTTATAACGATGAAAGTAGGAAATTAATCACAGACGATGATTTATTTATTCTGAAGAAATAGTAAAGCAAAAATGCGAATAAAAAATACTGAAAATAAATTATGTTCCGAAAGGCAAAATATTTTTATTACAACTACTTACACTCCCTGAATGTTATCTTTTAAATTGCAGATTAATTGTTTATTATTGTTATTTAGGCAAACTTGCTTTTTCAGTAAATAAAGTGGAAATGTTTTTAAATTATTTTTTTTTATAAATTTGTGATGAATTAAAAGAGAATGATTTTTTGTAATACAATTAAAATGGATTAGGACGTTATTAGTTCTAGTTCTTTTTATGTGAAATCAAATTTATATATTTAGTTTTCTTTATCCTTTTGAAAAAAATTTCACTGTTATAGATTATCTAGATTTTATTTTACGCAAGCTTTTAAGGGGAAACTTTTATCAATATTGATTTAAGTTCCGTTAGGAAATTCATAAACAGTTGCAAATGACTATTTTTATATGGGGTATCACTCTCATAGATTTCCATGTACGTCCTAGATTATTTAATAACTGATTTAACAGCATATTTTTTTTAAAAAAATTAGGTAATTAGTTAGAAGATGAATAATAAGTATGCTTTTTTACAACTCTTTATACCTCTATAATTACTTCTATTTATCTGATGATTGTTTGAAAAGATAAATACATTCGAAATAATTAATAAGAAACCTATATTTTTTTAAAAAAAATATTTACAGAAATCAAATTAATAACACGTTTCTAATTTCAAAATGTGTCATTGATTTTCTATATTTTACAAACATCTTGAGTTTTTAACATCAATTAATATAAACTTGAAGACAATGTGAAACTAGAGTAAAATTTGTTAGATTAGTTATTGCGTGGAACCCTTATTACTTTTTGTTTAATTTTAATAGAATTTGTATTTTTGACATTTGTTTTACATATTTACTTTTGTTTACATAAAACATAATTATACAATTGGAAATTATTTTATTTTTTTTCTAATTAATATTTTGTTCATTAAATAAAAATATGTGACATTTTTTCATCAATTTCCTTTATTAGCGTCATCAGCTATGAAATTGATAGCACAATCATAGAGTGACTATCAATTTTTTTTAAAAAAAATTATTTTTGGATTTTAAGACAAAAATAGTTCATTAATATGTGTTGTAAATGAAACGATATATGGCATAGAGTCATCTGAGAGTTATACTTCTGTTTCAGTCTGTATAATCAGTTACGTAATGTGCTTTGTGTTGTGTATATGTCTTCTGTGGCACCTAAGGAAATAAACAATAATGTGTAAAAAGATGGACTGAATTATTGGAATAACATAACTTATACATGTTGGGGCAAATAAAAGTGGATACTTTTCGACGTGAATGTGACACGCACATCAAATGATTCGGAGCATTACATTTCCATCATTTAGAATCCATTTGTGGCATCATTAACTGAAGAGGAAAAGACCTACAGTTTCTTCCAACAGCAGGATGCAACTGCCCATACATCCCGCCGAACCATAAATCACGTTTACATAATTTTCACTCATGACATTGTTAACAGATGCCATTCTTTTCACCCTAGCTGGACACCCAGATCCCCTGATCTCTCAGTGAGCAATTATTTTTTGTGAGGAACCTTCAAGTCTAAGGTGTATTACATCAAACCTCATAGTCTTAAAGAACTGCAGGAAAACAGAGATTTCAACAATTCCAGTAGTCCAGATTCAATCTGACTACCGCAACTTGCTGACAAGATGTGATGCACTTCCCCTTGGAAGTACATCTCTCGAAGTATCAGCGTGAGCTAGAGGTGTAGGTTTAGCGAAAGAGCTAGGATCAAACATTATCTTAATATGACTTTATTAAGATATTTAACTTAAACCTTTAACAAATTCAATTATAATAATTAATCTGAGGTAATCTATGATGACGCAATACGCAACACACACACACAATATATATATATATATATATATATATATATATATATATATATGATAAGATCTAATCTAATTCAGACCAATCTCAATAAGCGAACCACCTAATCCTCGATTCTAATATTAAATAAGCAATCCTACCTTATTACATCTTGTAATAGCATTTGTCTTTATCTGCAATGGGATTCAGCTTTGCGAATAACTTCTAGTCGAACACAAATATGTATACCCACGTCACGCACAACTTATTCAATCTTGAAACACGAACTGTAATAATCATCAACTGCCACAACGCTAATCAATTGTCTAACATTCCTTTACATTGCCATCCCACTTACTCTAAGATCCGATATTTAAAGTCCGTTTATTTGCATCTCTTATTCACATCTCATTTCTTGGATTTGGTTGGAAAAGAGTTGCCATTAATTCTGGCACAAATAATCCAAAGGACTTGTTAAAGAAAAGACGCGTAAGACTTCACATAGAGCCCAAAGGTGCCAAGAGATAATTGGTGGTAATTTTCAATATCTATTATAAGCAGATTAGAAAACAATCTCCTTTCTTTTGCCGGTTTCTTTGTAACCTGGAACTCTGTTTTCCAGACCACTTTTATTTTACCCACCCTTTATAATGGATATAATGCGCATATTTGGTCAATGAAATTCAGAATTCAGGAAATATAACATTTGGATTCAGGAAATGTAGCAATCTTTTTGAATTCATTTGATATCTAAAAATAATAATGGACTAAATAGTTATAATCCATAGTATATATATATATATTATATATAGTATATATGTATATAGTATATAGTATATATATATATATTATATAGTATATATGTATATAGTATATATATATATATATATATATGTATATAGTATATATATATATATATATATATAGTAAATATGTATATAGTATATATATATACATAGTATATATGTATATAGTATATATATATATATATATATATATAGTAAATATGTATATAGTATATATATATATATAGTATATATATATATAGTAAATATGTATATAGTATATATATATATATAGTAAATATGTATATAGTATATATATATATATATATATAGTATATAGATAGTATATATTCATAGTATATAACAGTGAAAATATATAAAAATTTAACAGCCAGGTTTTGAGAAGGCATTTCTGTATTCTAAAATTTCATCTGTCTACTAAAAGAATAAGAATATAAAAAAAATACTTATTTCTTATACTAAAATAATTATTTATATTATAAGAAAGGAGATGTGTGTTAGATTTATTTCTGCAAAAATTAATATTTTTGAGCTGAAGTTTAAAGGAAATTTCAAAAACTGAGATAACAAAGGTACAAAATATTACTCGCAGATATACAAGAATTGATTAATAAAAACAGATATCATATATAATTTTGAGATGATGGCTTATAGTTTCTCCTATACTAGACTAAACAGAATAAGGAAAAAATATGAGTTGTACGTTTAATGAAATTTTTTTAATATTGCGCCTTTTAGTTATGTTAAATACCCCTTCTGAATCAGTTTTCTTTGCAGAGCTTTTGATCCAAGAATTTCTGAAATGGCATTCTGATGCGTATTCTACATTCATGACCATATTTCTGTACAATACAATTGCTTCAAATTTTTTATAATATATAGTGTTTAGTTCAAAACATTGTGTGTCAGATGTAAAAAAAATTATACCCTTTTTAAATTCCAAGTTTTTTCCGAGTTAAAATTTTATAGATAAAATTGAATAAAATATAATATGTTTACAGTATAATAGAATATTTCAAAAAAGTGTAGCTAAAACTCAGAAGCTAAATTTAATAAGTAACCTGATAATATTAATGTAATAGAGAATTACATTAATATTATCAGGTGTATAACAAAAGTGTACTTTGATAAGAAAAATGTTTTACTCTAAGGTATCCGAACACGTTCGGAGAACTTTTTTAAAAAATAGCATATTCAAATATTAGAAATTATTGTATTAGGAATCAATACCAATAAATACTAATATTTAACTAACAATATTATAAAAAAGTTACCTAAATTTTACAAATATCACAATTATAAGTAAAATTTTAGCAATATTTTTGAAGAGCTTCAAAGCAATTTGAAAAAAAAATAATAAACTTATATCAATAAAAATAATTCTAATACAAAGTAGATGCATTTATCTAGAGAATATACTCAAATTATAATGTTTTATTAAAATTTAAAAATTTTATAGCTGATTGTGTAAACATTACAAGAAATGTGACATTTTTATGAGAGAATTATTTAAATAACACAGGTCATAACTAAAAATATTCATACAATAAGAAATATTTTAATGCATTCTATAGAAAATAATATAAATGTGGTTCAAAAAAGTTTTATGAAAGTACATTTATAACATTTTGAGTTATCAGACTAGCCATAGAGAGATTTCAAACAATTTAAAGGCCCTCTTCTGGTAGTTCAAAGAACCACTTCCGTTTTTTTCTAATTATTAAAATTGATAGTAACGTGGCCTCTATGTAACGTAAAAACAAACCAAAAGTATGTTTTGTAAACCAAAAGTACCCGCTATTCCATAAAATAAAAAACTAAAATATGTGTTTTGACCGAATTTGGCCATTTTCAACGTGTTTGGACATCTTGAAAGATAAATATAAATATAAATAAATTTAATTTGAAGTCAAAAGAAAATATGTACTTATAAAAGTTCATGTATGAATGGGATTTATTTCTAAATAAATACAGGGTTGTATGACAAAAGCAAAAATGCTTAATCCTTTATCTACCGACGGTACTTGTAAGTATCACTCACTTTAAAATTACATAGAATAACCATTTTTACGAATACTCTAACGATACTTAGCAGGAATATTCTTTTAAATCCAATCGTCCAAGATGTATGGCAGCCCGGGTTCTATGATGAGTATTTTAGCGGGGAAGGTGAATAGTTTTATAGCAGAAATTGCGTTTTCAGCACATTGTGAAGATTGTCATTTTTGTTCCTACAAAATGATTGATGTCAATATGTGTCTTATTTTTTTGTATGTAAATGAATACCTTAGAAAATGATTGGACTATTTATTTTATGTGAGCAGGGTAAATAATTAATTTTGCAGTTTATTATCTTTAATTAATTAATTAGCTCTAACAGGTTAAATTTCCCAAAGTTAAGTATTTTATTATATATCTCCCTTAATTTTCAATGTCTTAATTAAAAAAATATTGCATGAAAAAAACTTCAGTAAATCACAATGCTGTAGATAAAGGATTAAATATGAATTGAAAAAAAAATCAGTTCATTATAAATCTAAACTTTTTTTGTCTGAATAACCTAGCACATCAACAGCAATTTGAATTAATCTTTGTAATAATAATCAAAAGCATCTCTTGATTTCTGTCGAGAAATTTTCTTTGTTCAAATTTTTTAAACTTGAATTTGTATTTTTAGATCATTTCTGATATCTAAATGACCATACAAAAAACTTCGAATAATACATATAAGCATAAAATATCTATTAATAGTTTCGATGAAACTTAAGAGCTTGGAAATTAAAAATAAAAGTAAAGGTATAGTTTATAAATAATATTTTAATCTCATTTGAACAATAAATATGCAAAAATGGTGACTGCAATCAAACTAATTTCTTTAATATAACGATATCTAAACTTTTGAGAACACTTCTGGAATTAAGATACTTTATACTTAGAAGAGCAAACAGAATACTTAAATTTTTCTTTTCATTCTGAATCGGTTTATAAAAATCGATTCTTATTCCCATTCCAATATCGCACTTGTCTCTGCTAGTATATTGAAGAACAATTTAAAATTAATTGTTCCGTGTTCAAGCACGAAAAGATCAGCATGTTTCTGATTAATTAAATTCTATCAATGCTCAAAATATAAGTCTTTAACTGGAGTAAGAACTGACATTTGCATTCTTATTTAATATTGCAAATGCGAAGCTTTTCTGACTCATTTGTTTTTCAAGAAGCTGAATACCTGATGAGATTGCTTAATTGGATTCAATTTATGAACTCGAAGTACCTCTAATATTGCCTGCTCTTAATTTAGACACTTTCTTTATACATTTTGTTGTGTTTTTATGCACGTAAATGAGTCTTATTTTTGGTGAGAAGGGAATTCGAAAGACTTTTACACCTGCCTCAAGAGTAATTGCTATCTCAAAAAGAATGAAGAGAACTTGTCAGCAGAAGGTACAAAGAAGAAGCAAAGAAAGAAAAAATCGTTCCTTTCTGCTTTTTTTCAGCAGTAAATGAAGGTAATGTTTGAATCTTGGCATTTGACTTTAAACTTGAGTACTTATCTTAGTTCTTTATCCTTAAGATTAGTAAGTCACGCGAAGTGTTAATCGAGGGGAAAAAAGCTTTAAATTATGAGAACCTTTTAATGAGCTTATAAACTTTGAGGATATTAAAAACACCGAACATAATTTGTCTTATGTTTGTAACAATTTGAAAGTGTGAAAAAGTTTTCCTTTTATTTCTAACATTGTACTATTTAGTTTATTCAGTAACCCACGACATTATTTTTTAACTTCGCGTTTGATATAAAATTATTTATTTTCTTCCTAATAATATGAGTTAAAGACGTTAAATGTTGCACATATAATGTTCAATGTATTTAATATAGCACATGTGTTTAATGTAGCACATATGTTATAATCTAGTAATATTATGAATTCATAATTAACTTACAAGTATATAGTAAAGATAATGTCGCTAAATGTCAATTACATTTTTATATTATGTAAGCTTAAAATAAGTATATTTGACAAAAACCATCCAAAATATACATTTTTAAAATTGTAAATAACAATAACATTAAATTTACTTTATAAGCATGCACTTTGACCAAGGAATAAACTTTACTCGATTCGTCAATCTGTAAGCAAAATAATTAAACACTTAGATACATTTTATATAAAACTCTTTAGTAAGAAGTATATTTATTAAGATTCATTGATTACTTGAACATTAATTCTAACCTTCTACGAGTAATGTATACTCGTATATGATATTTTAGTATATACGTCTAAAGTTTAACGATGTAATTTCATAAAATATTCACTTCCAATAGACTTAAAGTATTTGACTACTTTCGGAACCATGGTTTTGAAAAAGCACATGGATAGATAATTTTCATGATATCTAGTGTCACTTAAATTAGAATATATGCATAAAAATTTTTTAAGGAAAATTTGACAAAACATTTATTTAAATACAATATTTTGGCAAAAAATTAACTTAGAATAATATTTTTTCCAAATGTTCTCCTTTTGTGAAAAATTCTTCTATTATAATAATATTTTGCCTGTATATAGCTCAGACCTCTGTCCAGAGGCCCAACTGGAATTTTTTAAATATATAACTTAGAAGTGGGTTTATTCATATTTTACGACAGCAGAGAGGAGCAATTTTAAGAAAAAAGCACCAATAATTATTTCAATCGGAGGTAAATCTGAAAATAATGGGAATTTTTCAAAAATTCTAGTTGAGCCTCTGTAGAGAGGTCTGAGCTATATACAGGCAAAATATTGTTATAATGTAACCATTTTTCACAAAAAGGAGAACATTTGGAAAAAAGGTTATTCTAAGTTAATTTTTTGCCAACATATTATATTTAAAAATATATTTTTTTGTTAAAATGTCCTTAAAACAATTGTATGCATGTATTCTAATCTGAGTGACACTAAATATCATGACAATTATCCATTTATGCGCTTTTATAAAATAACGGTTCCAAACGTCATCGGATACCTTAAGAGGACACGGTACGATTCAATTGACAAAATCGGTAAAAAAATCAAATTTAATTTTTTTATTCTGAATTATTGTTTGTATACGTTTCTATAACCTCACAAAATTTGAAAGCTCTATACTTAAAAAACGCAGAATTATGATAGCTTTCACGTTCGTTTTTATTCACATCCCTATTGCAAATGAAAACTTTAAACTGACTTATCTCAGAAAGATAAAATAACTTGTTTGTCTTCATTTAAAATGCTAAGGCTTTTTTTCTATTGTGCCTAATGCTTTGAATTTTTTTTTAATAATTGCTAATAGTACATGTAATAAAAGTTGGAATGCCTTTTTGAATGAAAGCAATATTCAATATTTATCCTTTTGAAAATAATTGAACTCATAATTTATACATTTTTTAAGGAATTTTCAATAAGCATTCATAAAAAGAAGTATTGTATGAATACCAATCACTTAACGTAAAACCTATATCAACTTTTACTATACATAGTTTGACGTGCTTGTAAATCAAATTTCATGCATGTACGCAAATTTTTGTTGGAGGAGTAGCATTTTAAAACCACTTTACAAATTTTAAGGCTTTTCCTTAAAAAATTACAAGGCTGTTTATGAAATTTTGTGCACAAAATCTGTTTAACATAGTATACATACATAGGAGGCAACCAAAAAAATTTTTTTTAATTCTTAAATTAAAAATATTTTATTAAATTGTACCATGCCCCCTTAAAATAAGTCACATTTTTTGGATATAATGTTTTTCTACAAACTGAATTAATTTATTTACTCTATCTAAAACTTTTTTTCTAGAGACTTCCAAGTAAAATTTAAAAACTTGAATCTAATTAACCTAAAATTAACTTTTTACGCTAATATATGTTGTATTTTTTAAAACTAGTACTAATTAGCCTAAACTAGTTTAAATTTATCAAGCGTTGTTAGGTTTATATTTTTTTTCTAAACTGATTAAGATTTTCTTTTACAGTAATTTTTTCATTTTTTTTTCATCTACTTTAGTTAATGTAATTAAAAGTTACGTTTTGAAAGTTAAGTAATTATATTTGGTTACTTTTGTAAAAATTTCTTGCAAAATAATCAGTAGAAGACAACCGAAGATTAATATTCCTATACAAATAATTGATTTAAATTTCTTAATATTGATTGCTTAATTCTTTAATTATCTTCTTTCTTATTTATTTTAGAAAGTTTCTTCATGTAAGTAAAAATGTATTTTTTCTATGACTTTACTATGGTGATATCAATTCTCACGTATTGAATAAGCCTTATTACTTATATATTCTATATATAAGTAGAGTTTAAGAAAATTAAGTATTCATATTGTAATAATAGTTGGTATATAAAAATAGCTCTATGATCAGAGCAAAATGCCCTCATACTATCTAAGTAAATTTAAAAGAAATATTTTTTGTTACATATTTGGATAGACTTACAAATTGCAGTTGGTGCAATTAAAATTTGGAACAAAATAATTAAGTCTTGATAATATAAAAGGGATATTATTTTAAAGTTTCTTGAAATCAGCAAAGTGAATAAATATTTGAATAAATTTTTGTTTGAAATTTTGAGTTTTTTTTCTTATACTTCAACTATATATCTACTAGAGCTCATTCTTCAAAATTCATTCGCTTTCGATTAAAAAATGTTCCGGCTACGTTCGGAACCGTGATTTTAAAAAAGGGCATAAATGGATATTTTTCATGATATTTAGTGTCACTCAGATTAGAATACATGCATAAAATTGTTTTAAGGACATTTTGACAAAAGACTTATTTAATTATAATACTTTGGCAAAAAAATAACTTAGAATAATTTTTTTTCCAAATGTCGTCCTTTTGTTAAAAATGGTTCTATTATAATAATAGTTTGCTTGTATATAGCTCAGACCTCTCTACAAAGGCTCAACTAGGACTTTTGGAAAATTCACATTATTTTCAGAGTTACCACCAATTGAAATAATTATTCGCGTTTTTTTCTTAAAATTGCTCCTCTCTGTTGTCGTAAAATACGAATAAACCCACTTCTAAGTTATATATTTCAAAAATTCTAGTTGAGCCTTTGTACAGAGGTCTGAGCTAAATACAGGCAAAATATTATTATAATCGAAGCATTTTTCACAAAAGGAGAATATTTGGAAAAAAGATTTTTCTAAGTTAATTTTTTGCCAAAACATTGTGTTTAAAAAATTTTTTGTCAAAATCTCCTTAAAACAATTTTATGCGTATATTCTAATCTAACTGACACTAAATATCATGGAAATTATCCATTTATGCGCTTTTGCAAAATCACAGTTACGAACGTAGTCGGATACGTTAAATGATTTAAGAAGTGCCATCTATTACAAAGAAAACATTGAAATATATTAATTTGAAAAATGTTTTGGGATTTTTTGAAATTGAAAAAGATTATTTTTTTAATATTTATATAATATTGAATTCTGTGTTTTTAATATTACAACAATTCTGCAAAAAATATAATTTAAAAAAAAGTATAAGTAACACACACAATGAGAATACTATTTTTAAATTATAAATATATATATATATATATATATATATATATATATATATATATATATATGTTACTACAGTCAAATGGTATATAAAAAGAAAAGAGCCATTCGAATTTTTTTAATGAATATAAGAACAAACTTATTTCTAGAAATGCAAAAAGTTTTTTATTAAAAAAATGCAATTATTTCATTTTCTAACTATAAATGGAAGGATAAGAATTGAAAAAGAATTTATAACTGATACATTATCTTTTATGAGTTCATGATATAAACAACACATGTAGTTATAGTACGACATTCTGGAAGTTTTCTAGCAGAAGAGAGATACTGACAGCTATAAGTGAAGGGTTCTCCAAGAAATTCGCTTCAAGGAAAATATGAAGTGCTATCGAATTGACAATATGTCTAATACTTTTTATTCTTACAGATGTATTGGAGGAGTTAAAATGCTTGGGGAGAAGAGTATACGTGGCTACAGTTGGAAGTGAAGAGCATATCTTAGGTTTCGAAGCCCCCTGGGCAGTTTTTACCACGCTGTATCTAAAAAATACCCCTACAAGTGCAAGTTTTGGTGGTCGATATCGATTTTTGCTTGTTTGTATTAGATAATTTTACAGAGATACAGCCTTTTTGTGCAATAAAAGACGGCATTACCTGCTGTGTTAGAATTTTACTTTTGGAATTAAAGACTTTTATATAGTCAGATATGTGTAAAGACTTTTTTCACCATACAGAACATTCTATCCTACCAAGAGTCTTTGAAACCGCTTATAACCAATGTCATACTAAGGCCTATTTAGAGAAGTCACGAGGATACAAATAAAAAAAATACTCAAATTTAATTAAACACTACAAATTTTGAAAGACTGACAGTTGATTTGATTTGGAATGTTTAATGAGAATAAGCGCAGGTAAAATAAAATAACAACAGTAAAAAACGAGTTTTTTAAGCATTGGGTTTCTTTCAAACTTCACATTTAGCGTAGCGTAATTTTTTAATACATTAAATTGTGAAAACGAAAGTTAACACTGAGTCAAATTGAATTTGTTTAGTAAATTATTTTAATAATTTAATTTTACGAAGGAATGGTTTAGTTTGTGGTTTTCAATATCCAACTGTTTCCCCTTGTAAGCAAAGGGAATTATAAACAAAATTTAATTTTTTAAATGGTTAATTTTAATCATTTAATTTTTACTAATTATAATTAAATTATGGTATTGTCATACAAACAAGAGTGTATAGAAAATTTCAGCTCACTGAAAGGCTTTAAAATGAAAGAAAAAGCTTTTAAAGTTTTGACCCAAGTCGCCAGTATGGTTGCCAAGTTGCCAAATTGGGTGGCCAAAAATAATGCCAACGTGGCTGTATCTGTAATTCTTTATATAATTAGTTTTAATCAATTAATTTTTATTAATTATAACTAAGCTATTGAAATAATTACAAGAGAAATTACTTTAAAGTATAAATCATCATATGCTTATTTTTAAATTGCTGCATCAACAGAAGAATACAAAGAGTTTTGTAAAGAACTCAACATTCAAAATATAAATTCAAATAAATTCACAGTAGATCTGAAAAACAATACACACTTTTGATTACAATAACAACCCATGATTAATTTAATCAAGAAGCAATGTAATAATAAAGTATTATGCCTTGAATTGATATGACAATTTTCTATAAGTTACCTAAATTTTTAGTTTTAGTTGCTAAGAAAAAAAAACTTTCAGAATAATATTTTATAGAAATACATAAAACCAGCTTCCTATTTTTACGCAAAATCATTCAATTACAGTTTTTTATGTTCCATAAATAAAATGCAAAAGTTTTTTTTCAATGTTTCATAGCGTGATTTCATTATTTGTTTTATTGCCATGGTTTGTACGCAACACATCAAGTCTATATGAGTAGCATCATCTCTGCTGCTGCTAGAGTAACCAGATTTTGTTTGTGACAATGCGTTTTCTTTGATGCTACTTATGAATTGTGGAACTTAAAGGTGGACCATTTATAGATAGTCCGAAATTTACGCTATACATGTGTGTGCGCGTGTTCTTTCTGTCAAGCCATTTTGAAACGAGAATGTTGCAAAACGTGGACGTTCCACCATCTTGTTTTCATTACATTAAACATAAACTTTAATCTTTTATTTATGGAATATAAAAACCATAGGTGAAAAATCTTTGTTTATTTTTAATTCATTTTTAATAATCAAGTTGTAAAAGTCAGTGTTGCCATATTTTTAAGACACCGTATATTTTTCGAACGCTGTAATCTAGATCGCCAAGAAAGAATGAAAAAGTAAGCTCTAGTATTTCTCCCAATAAACAATAATACAATGTTCTAAATTGCAAGCTGTCTAAACTACCAACTTTTCTAGCAAAATCCGATTTTTTTGACGAATAAGAAGTGACGTTAATAAAATTCAAATCAAGTTGAACAGATTGACAACAAATTATTTTAGCAGTAATGAGAACAATACCCATTTATATTAATTTGCACTAACGGAACTTCTGCACATTCCATTTATAACGGTTGTAGATATTGATTAGGAGATAAATATTTCCAAAGTTACACTCGTATTGATTTAATTTTTATGGTAGCTTTGTGATACGAATCATGTATTAGTCTAGTGAGTGAGTGAGCGAGTGAATATTAACGTCGCACTGTTCAGCTACACGAGGGCTTTTGGCGACGGACCACGTAATTTTGAACCATGGTCAAGTGACGTGGACGACACCTGAGCGGGCACCCCCCTCTCCTAACTACCACACCACACCAACGGGCGAATCATATTAAGGTATACAACTACGTTGAAAACCGTGATTTTGAAAAAAAAAGCGCATAAATGAATAATTTTTTGGGGTGTTTAATATCTCTTGAATTAGAATATTCACATAAAATTATTTTAAGAATATAATCACAATAAAAATTTATTTGAGTACAATTTTTTTCTCAAGAAATGAAGGAAAAAATGACATATTTCCTTCTTTTCATGAAAAATGCTTCAGTAATAATATTTTGATTAGACCTTCTTTCAAATATTAACCTAGGAATTTTGAAAAATATTCACATTATTTTCGGAAATATTATCAATTGAAATAATAACCAGTATTTCTTGTAAAAATTCCTCTACTCTATCTCTCTGGTATATTAAAATATGACTTCTAAGATATGTTTCTAATTCCACTTCTAAGTTATACATTACAAAAATTTTAGTTCAGGCTCTGAACAGAAATCTTAGTTATATTTAGGCAAAATATTTATTTATTTTATTTTACAAAGGCACGCTACAATAGCACCTATGTATTTAGTGCACGTGCTCTCCAATATTTTTCGATGGTTGAATTAAGACTAATTAGTGTAGGGTACACGATCAAATATTCAGCGGTCATAGGTTGACAAGAATCATATAGATTACACACACAGAGTCCGCTGAGTCAGCAATACCAATTCTGTTGGGATGAGATCTCAGACAGTCATGTCCTGTCAAAAGTCTAAAATGAGTTACATATGTTTTTCCAGGAGCCCCAGGAACCCGGGACGGGTTCTCGTTTAAAATTTCCCTGTTCTTGTCCTACGACTAATCTCCGCAACTTCCACTTTAAAATAATACTTAAAGGCCTTATGAGAAAAAGGCATTAAGGTTACCGACTAGGTTTGGAACCGTGATTTAATTTGGAAACGGATAATATTTATGATATTTAGTGTCACTTAGATTAGAAAATGTATATAAAATTGTTTTAAGAATAGTATTACAATAAAAAAATATTTAAGTACAATATTTTGACAAATAATGAACATACAATGACCCATTTTCAAAATATTCTCCTTTTATGAAAAATGCTTCTATTATAATAATGTTTTGCCTGTATATATGTAGCTAAGATCTCTGTAAAGAGGCTCAACTAGAGTTTTTGAAATATAGAACTTAGAAGTGGGTTTATCCATGTTTTACGACAACAGAGGGGAGAAATTTTAAGACAAAAAACGTCGATAATTATTTCAATTGGTGGTAACTCTGAAAATAATGTGAAATTTTCAAAAATCATAATTGAGCTTCTGTACAGAATTCTGAGCTATATAAAGGCAAAATATTATTATAAAAGAAGCATTTTTCACAAAAGGAGAGCATTTCCAAAAAAGGTTATTCTAAGTTAATTTTTTGCGAAACAATGTGTTTAAATAATTTTTTTTTTTGTTACAATGTCCTTAAAACAATTTTATACATGTCTAAGTGACACTAAATATCATGAAAATTATCCATTTATGCGCTTTTTTTAAATCACGGTTCCGAACGTAGTTGGATACCTTAAGGGATTAATGACTGATATCCTCTTGGGTCTTTGGATCGCAAGGGCTCCTTTCCTATCAAGAAAGTCAGAATTCAAAATATAATTATAGAAGCATGTTTTAAAAAATATTTAATTAATTCTTTTTTCCTTTTTTCCCGCCAAGAGTTACATCTCTCTCTATATATAAACGAAATTTTTGTTGGTAATGTTATTCATTTATTTATTTATCTCACACGCGAAAACAATAATAAAAAGGCAATATTAAATAATAAATCATGGACAATTGCATGCGACTATGTCAAGGGGCAGAAGCAAAGACGGTATAATTCAGTGCAATTTAGAGAAAAAAGTGACTAGGAATATTGTTTTTGGAGAGGGACTAAATTGTGAAGCCAAGTGAAAAAGCGGAGATGAAGACTTGAAATTTGTTTTTCCTGCATACAACACATTAAAAAAATAGAACTCCATAAAACATGAAAATTAAAGTACAAGGGTGGTTGGTCCACCGATAGTCGGATAGGGGTGCACCCCTTCCTAGTTTAAATGGTTTTTTTTGTTGTAATAATATTTTTAAAGTAATTTTATATGTATATTCTAGTTCACATGACACTTAACATTAAAAAATGTATTTATTTGTACGCTTTCAAATCATGGTTTCGAACGTAGTCGGATACCTTAAATAATTTTGGAATTCATTGCTTTATGCAAAATTATTCTATGCATGTTTAAAAATATACATAGACGGGGGTAGCCTAGTGGTTAGAGCATCGGACTCCAGACCGGAGGCCTGGGTTCGATGCTCGGGCCACAAAATATCCTCCGAGAACGCACGGAGTACTTGCTCGTTAAATCAGTGGGTTTGAAAGTCTTGTAAGCTGAATCACGAGTGAAGGGGGCTAGTGAATATTTCCCTCCCCTTCAGATCCATGTCTATATTGCGGAAGTGGATATAGGTGATGGCGCCATCTATCGTCCCTTCGGGGATTTTCACCGCGTTAATTCGTACTGTCACCTGTATGGCGTCGCCCAGCCAGTATGGTGGCTATGACCCTCGGCTTGTAACCGAGTGGGTTCGAATTCCGAGTAAGACTTGGCTGTATCTTCTTCGGGAAAGAAATCGGTCTCTCGCCTGAAATGGATTCCGGTCTCAAAAGGAAAAGCAGCGCACCTCTTCTTGTTATATGCTGGGATCATCGTTTGTAATAAAATCTGTATTCTACTGTGGTTGTGCATATGTTTCTGTTCATCTGTCTCACGTCTTTCGTATGCATCCCAGTAATAAACACACAGCAACAACCTGTATGGTGGCCAAGGCTAATGACAGGCGTACTTCTAGGCCCTTTCCACGATGAATTTCGAGGGCCTCGTTCTGACTACGTCAGACAGGTAGCATTAGCCACAACAACAAATATGTAAGAGAAAAGTATTGCACGAAAAAGAAAATTATAAATCTCAAGCCCACACATAACATTGTTGCAAGCATTATTCCTGGTTGTTATTCACAAGGCTAACAAGATTGAAGTTTAAGGATTCCAAAGATGTAAGGTTCTGATTAGATTTAGAATTATTGTTTTATAGATCACACTTTGTCACCCAACCTGTATAGTGGTTAGCGACGCTGACTGCGGTGCCGTAGGGACTGGGTTCGAAACCCGGAGAAGACATGGATGTTTGTAAATGTATAGTGCAATTTGTGGCATGGAGGTACTCTAAATAGCCGTCGAGCCGCAAGTCCTCTCGTGTGGTTGGCGGAAGGGGTGGGAGGCACCTGACCTCCCCAGGTAACCTCCCTCAAAATTGGGATGGAAACGAACCAAATCGTACTGTCATCTATATGGTGCTCAAAGCTACGGTTAACGACTGCCATCTCTTTGCCATGATGAATCGATCTGGCCTTTGCCGATCAGGTGGCATCAATAACAACAACATCACACTTTAAAGGCTACTGGCAACACACCTCATAATTTTGAACTATGGTCAAGAGATGAAGAAAACATGTAGTGGCCCCCCACTCTTCGAACCTTCACCTCACATTAACGTGAAAACTTTGAACCTATGTACATTTAAAATGCATCAGAGCTCCACTACACGAAGGATCTTCAGTGGCACCAGGATTCGAACCCGCATCTCGACAGAATCAACTTAGTCTCTGAATTTGAGACTACGACCAGTTGGCTAATGCTGCCTTGCACGGGTTCATAACTCATTAATGCTTATCATCTTGTATAATTGAACTTCAGAAATTTGTTTGATTTTGATATGATTTATATATTGTGTGTGTACTGTGAAGTAATACTAGGGTAATTGACAACAAAGTTCATAATTTGGAACCACGATCAGATGACGAGGACGACATCTGAGCTGTTACACGCCTCTTCAAATTTACTCACGACGCCAACGGTAGGGCTTTGAGTCAAGGCAGATTTAACTGCGTCATTCCCTCTAAGAGGTGGGTCTTCGGTGCTCCAGATTTCAAACCGGACAGTGCTATCCACGAGTTCATGTCCATGACCACTCGGGTACTGTGACTACTGCAGATAGTTGGGAAGATATGAAGATTTGGAATACCTCTATTCATTAATATGAACCTGAAGGAAATTTACATAAGTTATCATCATTTCTTAACAATTCTTTTAAATTGAGGAACATTAAATTTCGAAGAAATTTCTCATTTTTAAAATTATTTCAACTTATAGCTTCAAAGTTTCTTTTAATTGTTTATAAACGAATATAAGAAAATTTTACTACACCTAAAAACACGTATCTTCAAGTTATAGGTACCAATAACTTCAAGATAAATAAACTGCAGTTAATTTCTTAAGCAATTTAACTAATTCTTATAATGAAGTTAAAAAAGAGGTTTTTAACCACAACGTTTCTCGAAACAGAGCAATTATTTACAATTAAAAATATATTATTACTAAGAGAGAAACACTTTCTTTTTTCCTGACAGAAAACATATTTTATTTCGGGTTTGATAAAAGAAAAAAAAAATAAACCGGGACCAAAACACTCAAAATAGTTATTTAAGGATGCTCTAAATCTTTTACAACCATAAATGTTCTTGCTGGTTTATTGTAACGATTTCTCACATGAATTGCATTTGTGTCACCCATTTTTCCTTCAGAAAACTCTTTCAAGCAGCTTTGCAGACATCGACTGCATTTTCGAACCGTAATGGAGAGTGAACATCCATTAGTGTTATTGCATAAAAAAAAGAGCAATTTTCTCGAACACGCTTACAACGACCTTTCGCTTGGTCCGAATTTCCAGATCTTTCATCAAAAATGTTCCTCACTTCTAGAATTTTTTACATCAGTCGCAGCGAGTGGAAAAAAATCGATTGTTCTGTGTAACTTTTTTTCGAGCAAGATTTACACAGGAAGTCCTGTCACGGACTTTCAAGAACTTTGACTTATGTTATAATAGGACAGTAAATAAACTAATAAAATGTATACAAATACAATGGCTGTAGTAGAGTAAAAGAAATAAAACTCATAAATGATTGACAGTAAGGTAACAATAATTAACGCATCATTTGAGAATCTTTTCCATAAGTTTCAAAGTATTATATGTATACTACCGTTCAATACTAAAATAACAACATCAGGAAGGAAAGCAGTAAAAACAAAACTTTACTTATTATACGCATACAGCATTGTAGGGAGAAAGCACGATTACATTTGTAGTAAATTTGGTTCGAAATTAGTGAACACAGTGGTCTCGGGCCACTAAAAGGTCTCTAATATTGTTAAGCAACGAGTACAACGGGGTCACGAGCACTGCCCAAATTTCCAGATCTTTCATCAAAAATGATCCTCACTTCTAGAATTTTTTACATCCGTCACAGTGACTGTTAGTATACAGCATTGAAGGGAGAAAACACTATTACATTTGTAGTAAATTTAGAGGTATACCGGGTTCAAATTAGTGCACGCAGTTGTCCCGGGCAACTGAAAGGTCTCTAACTCGGTTAAGATATCCGACTACGTTCGGAACCGTGATTTTACAAAAGCGTATAAATGGATAATATTTATGATATTTAGTGTCACTTAGATTAGAAAATGTATATAAAATTGTTTTAAGAATAGAATTACAATAAAAAATTATTTACGTACAATATTTTGACAAATAATGAACATATAATGACCCATTTTCAAAATATTCTCCTTTTATGAAAAATGCTTCTATTATAATAAGTTTTGCCTGTATATATGTAGCTAAGATCTCTGTAAAGAGGCTCAACTAGAGTTTTTGAAATATAGAACTTAGAAGTGGGTTTATTCATGTTTTACGATAACAGAGGGGAGAAATTTTAAGACAAAAAACGTCGATAATTATTTCAATTGGTGGTAACTCTGAAAATAATATGAATTTTTCAAAAATTATAGTTGAGCCTCTGTACAGAGGTCTGAGCTATATACAGGAACGATATTATCACAGAAACATTTTGAAAAAAAGTTATTCTAAGTTAATTTTTTGCCGAAATATTGTATTTAAATTATTTACTTTTTTTGTCAAAATGTCCTTAAAACAATTTTATGCATGTATTCTAATCTAAGTGACGCTAAATATCATTGAAATTATCTATTTATGTGCTTTTTTAAAATCACGGTTCCGAACGTAGTCGAATACCTCAAGCAACGAATATAACGGGGTCTTGAGATACGGGCACGTCATTCCTTACTATTTCAAGAGTGTTACACACGTCATTCTAGTGATGCGACACTAAGTTAGTTTATTTAATTTCTATGACTTTTGTACCCAGTTTCTTAATTTAACATCGCATCATGACTTTAGTTAAAATTAATTCTCTAAATAATAAATTAATGAAACTCATCTCACAATAAATTATACACTGATCATATAGTGGTAAACAATTTCATTTATTGATTAACATATTGGAAACAACGTTAAAATTTACAAGGGTGGTACTTATCTGAGAGGAAAGGAGGTGACGAAGGGGTGACCCCGGGGAGCGAGTTCGCTTTCCAGACGGGAGGTTTTTTCTGGCAGACGTAAGAGGGAAAAAAGCCCCCGAGAAATTGCGTGTACGTGCGTTTTAAAGTTGACCGCACCACTTCAAAAAGAATCCGCTACGGATTCATTACCGTCAAATCTACCACCCTGATTGGACTCAACAGTCCGCGCAAGAACACAACCTTGCCGGCCATAAGGTCCGATGAACCTAGAAGCACCCACATTCCTGTGTAATCCCTATTTCCTGTAAACAGGGCAAATATAAAAACTGCAATTGTATCTCGGGGACATGCGACCTCCCATTACTCCTCCTCTCTTTCAGATTAACAAAACTAAAAATAAAAGAAACAAAAAATCATAGAGGAAAGTATAAATATAAATCCAACACAAGAAAAATTCATTGAAGGAAATGTTCGTATTAAATTGAAAAATTAATTGAAGAAAATGTCCATATATATATATAAAATTGCAATAGTGTCAGCAGTTCCAACAGTGCCGTCGTCCTTTCACCGAGCACTCGCCGACTCCCCGGTCATGAACGACTGTCCACGTCTTGAAGAGAAGAAAAACGATGTCTGGAACGTCCTAATCTTGGTGAAACTTTAACGTAACAGTTCATCTAACTTGTAGTAGTAACCCGGTGCTGTTTGAATCTTGTAGGGTTCTGCTCATGGTGCAAGGGGGTACATCTAGAGATCTGACTCTCGACGGGGTTCATCTCGTGATACAACTAGACCCAATGCACCTGAAACAACCCTGTCATGATGTCCTGAAAGAGAGAAAACACGAACACTCTTCTAGGAGAGTCAGAATCAGTAAAGTGTATGAAATAGGGAGACAAAATTTCTCACTCTTCCACAGGGCTTTCAGATACCCGAGGTCCCCATCTCGTCCACCAATCACTCAAACGTAAAAAAAAAAAATTAAAAAATTTTTAAACAAAAAATTTGCACACACAAAAAAAACCCCAACAAGATAACTGCATGTTAATCCTCTAATTCCTTAAACGTTGCGAGAGGAGAGAGAAAAAAGAAAAAAAATTCAACTACTAACAACTACAATTAAATTCATGTTCCGAACTAATAATTATCGAATGAGATATGGGTCACCAAACAATTCACAAGGACAACATATATAAAATAACAAATAGAAATAATCGAATAATCACAAAGAAACATGTGCCACTAAATCATAAAAAAAATAAGACGAGTAACGCATAGTAAATTCAAAATTGCATATATAACAGCTTCGATACTCACAATAACCACACATACGAGCATCGAACAAAATACTTTGTGATAAGAAATAAGTACAAGTGAAAACATATATAATCAATACAACCGTGGCACAAAGAAACAGACACCTCATAATCGTATAACATCGAAATCTTGACACGACTAATATGTTGTGCATGTATCAGACCACCAAAAAAAATTATTATCTTAACCTTCAACAATGCTCAAAGCATAAGAAATTGCAATGGTTCACTAAGAGCAACGATAACAATCTTTCGTAAAAAAAAATTTATTTAAAGTGAAAAGTTAGAAATTGAAGTTATGGGTGTGCATAGGTAAAAATATATATATATAACCTCCGAGAATGCTTAATAGTCTAAGAAATTTAAAAAATTCACTACAAGCATTGATTACAATTGAAAGTTTTAAAAAAATTAAATGTAATTAAATTCAGATTTTCAAATTAAAATTCTATCAATTGAAGCGAATAGTGCAAAAGGTAAAAATTTTTTTTATAACCTCTAAGAATGCTTAATAGCCTAAGAAATTTAAAAAAATCACTACAAGCATTGGTTACAATTTGAAATTAAGAAAAAAATTAATGTAATTAAATTTAGAATCGCAAACGATGGGTGTGCATGTGATCAGGATGCACCCCCGATGCTTACGAAGGTGGAAAAAAACATCCTATTTCCTGCGATAGGACGATCGCCGGCAACCGCCAACACAAGAAACAGAATGCAGAATCAAGACAAAAGAAAAACAATGCAAATCCGATTGTAAAAAAAATTACTATATCGATTAATACTTTAAAAAAATTTTGAGAGAAAAAAAAACAATTTCTTCTACATTCAATACATTCGAATTTCCATATTGAGAAATGAATTCCAGAAATCACAAATGCAGTTGAAAATTTCAGAAAAAAAAATTATAAACATAAAATTGATAATGCAACCCATGACGTATGAGGCGACACATACAGAGTAAAGTAATTTTAACTAAAACAAAAAAAAGCAAAAAAAAAAATATTACAAGTGCTACACATATAATTAAACATAATTCCCCCCAAAAAATATCACTTCACTAATCAACATAACTTTTTAACATTCTATGTAATACAATGTATCAATTCTAGATAATTAAAAAAAACTCATCGCAATGTTTCACTATACGCGCAACAAATATAAAAAAAACAACAAAATCCTCAATTTACAACAATACCGCTAACTTAATTCATCGATAACCATCGAATTAATTACTCAAATATCATTCTATAACATTAACCCAAAATTCTCAATATAACCTTAAAATGATTCCTCAATCATTCAAAAATGCCTTTACCTCATATCGTTCATATCCTGTACCTCAATAACATTAACTAAACTTATCTACAACTTCCAAATAATTAATCGACTTCTCCACAATACCATTAACTAAAACCCATCTATGTCCTTCAACTTATTTACACAAAATCTCACATAATCCTCAACTCGAACTTCCCTAGATTCATCTCAAAACATTCTTAAATATACCACACTATCATTAATTCAACTTATCTACGTTCATTAACTTATTTATTCGAAATCGCACAAGATCCCTAACTCAAAATTACCTTCTCTACAACCAAACAACTTTCTCAAATATACCGTATAATTATTTCAACTCAAGTTTCCATTGCCCAAAATCCTTAACTCAAAATAACCTTCTCTACATCAAAGCAATTTTCTCAAATATACCGTATAATTATTACAACTCAATTTTCCATTTCCATATCAAACAACTCTCGAATTTACCACATACTTTTGAACGCAAACTTATCTATCTCCATAAAAAAAAACTTTCCCAATTATTCAACAAATTCATCAAATTAAAATTTATCCATCTCCTTCGAATAACTTTCTCAAATATTCCACAAAATCCTTAACTCAACTTATCTAACTCCTTCAACAATTAATAAAACAAAAAAAAAAAAATTACACCTAATCATCTTCAACATTTTCAAACCAAAAAAAAATTATCAAACTCAATATCTAAAACAAACAATACTAAATCAAAATTCTCCTCTTCGCCAATACCAAACTCAAGGCTAACACAACTACGCGTACACAAAACATAAAATTTAACAATACTTTTATCTGACCATAAACTTATTTCCAAATAACAATACAAAACTACAATTAAAATCCAAACCCATAAAAAAAATTCAATTAATATCAATACTCAATTCAATAATCTACCCAAGCGCTACCATGTGAATAAAACAAAACTAACCTAAACCAACAGAAGTACTATATCGACATCAAACAAAACATTCAATTCCTAGTACAGTTTAGCACACAACCGAGACAAAATTATTGACTGTACATTCATTTAACCAATCCACAAATTAACCAGAGCCCTAAGCAAACAAAATTGCAAATCTGTAGCAAAACAAACACACAAAAAAAAATTAAGTCAGCATTGAAACACCTAACCGAAAGACTATAAAAGTTTTAAACTAAAATTAGCAATCATATGACAGAACAAAACAACTTGAGCAAAACAAAGTAAAGTGTCAACATAATTTCTTAAGGACAAAAAAAAATTCAAACGACCACCTCTATCCATGTCTTAACAAGCATAAATTCCAAAGATATCAATTCAGTAATACACAGGCACTTAAAATTAATACACCAGCACAACTTATCAATAAAATTGCTTCTAACAAAATGCCGCCACCAAAAAATTAATCTTTTATGCAGACTCAAAATTTAAGAAGAAAAGTACACAGTTATACACAATCAAGTCAGCATGAACTATCTTATTCAAGCAAAGAACCATTTGTATAAAAAAAAAATTTAAAATACTAGATAATAACCGCAACACAAAATTATTTGATAAATGAAAAATGTCAAATATGTATATATAGTAACAACATTCAAATTTCGTGACAGGTGTCCAAAGACCCCAAAATTTGATTTTTGTTGCAAACATGGATTAAAGCTTAAATTTATAAAATTAAAATTGACGTGCATACATGAATCGCATAGCAAAATTAAATATCAATCCTATTACAAACAACAAAATTTATATATTGCATAAAACACATAGCATCAAAAAATATTTTATCTAGAGCTGAAATTGATATTAACCACGTACAACATTATCTCATTTAAGCATCAAATCAAGACATGAAACAAATTGCATAAAAAAAATTGAGCTAAAAGTCATTGAATAACTAAGTACAAAATTCTGTCTCACTAAAACATCAAAACATGACGTAAAACAAGGTGCAACAATGAAACAGGTACTATTCCTAGATGTGTGCTCTCAAAGTGACGAAGCGTGAAAAATGTAAAAAAAAAAATTCAGTTTCCTCGAAAAAATTTTTAGCGCGATAAGTGAATTAATAAGCCGAATTGCCTGCACGGGCCCTTAAATTATACCGTGGACTTGGAACAATACCCTTAACCTCCGTCTTGTCTGGTTGCAAATCATCTAAATTATTTAAGTGCAAACATGAGAATCTCTTAATAAATGGAATCATTCGATTGACATGTGTGTTAAATCTCTTCCTCAATTGTTCTACATGTTGAGCCCTATAATTGACGTTAAAAAAACGCTCCATTACTCTGTAAGGACCTTCAAACTTAGGTCTGAGTTTTGGAAATAAATTAGATTTGATATTAAGCGTCTTAATGAAACACAAGGACCCGGTTTTGTAATCATAATGATGTTGCTTTGTCGCTCTCGTACTCAGATCAACATGCGATGCCTCCTGCTCTTTTAGATTTTTTAAGACCTTATTAAAAATTAGCTCTAAAGATGGTAAAAGTTTCTCGACATATTCATACTTATTTTGTGGTGTGTCGGAGTTTTTCTTGTAAGTGTAAGATAATCGAATATCCCTGCCATGTTCTAGGACAAAAGGCGATGTGTATGTAGCTTCATGAATCGCTGAGTTTAATGCTAACATGGTGTGCGGGAGTTGCTCATCTCAGTCATTTGTATTTTGCGTAATTGATGCCAGGATATTGGCTAGGGATTGATTGGGTTTCTCTACCCTCCCGTTGACGTGAGCGGAATAACTTGATATGTGTCTTTTATGAATGCCCATAACTCTGCAAAATTCAACAAATTCAGAACTCTTAAAATATGTAGCGTTATCTACGACTAATTTATGTGGGCAACCCCTGTGTACGATGTAATTATCAAAGAAGGCTCTAGAAATCGTACTCGACTTAATATCAGGAAGTGGAACAATATGAATGTATTTTGTGAATGCATCTATCATAGATAAAACATAGCTATTACCTTTAGGCGTGGTCTTTAAATGACCGAAAATATCAATATGACACGTTTCTCCTGGTTCTTGACTTTGTTCTACTCGCTGATGAGGTGCTGGCGGAATTTTGAAAGCGTTTTTTCAAGATAAACATACGGTGCAAGAACGAACAAAATTTTTAGCATCTTTGTACATATTCTGCCAAAAGAAGTTTTCGCTGAGTAGATGATATGTTTTAAAAAATTTAAGATGCCCTCCATATTCTGAATGGATAGATTCGAGAACTCTAGCATTAAGACAATGTGGAATGCAAACTTGTTTTCGAGGGGTGTTAGACCTGGGTGATCTGAACTGGCGCTAGGACAAATGACATAACAAACCTTCCCCATTAATAAAATAGTTGCTGACTTGTGGGCTAACGTCATTTTGATCAATTTTTTGTATAATAGGACTTAAAACAGGATCCTCATGCTGCAATTTAATAAGATCTTTAGACTCAGGTAGAGCTATTGTGATGTTGTTAATACAACGGGAAAGATGATCTGCGACTGAATTTAAGGAACCCCTGATGTAGTGTATATCATAATTAAATTCTTCCAGAGTCAATTTCCAACGCAAAATTTTTTAAGAAGGATTTTTATTAGAAAGAAATCCTGCGAGAGGTTAATGATCAGTAAAAACTTTAAATTTTCTCCCCAACAAGAAAGGTCTAAAAAGATTTAATGCTGTATATATTGCGAAGAACTCCAAAACTGTTGCGTTATATTTAGATTGCGAGGGATTTAATTTCTTTGAAAAAAATATAAAGGTTTGACTTCAGAGTTAGGATATTTTTGTTCTAAAACTGCCCCTATGCCACGAGACGAAGCGTCCGTCGTGATTTGTAATTCTGCGTTTGGATCGGGTAGTGTTAAGACCGGCGGGTTTAATATGGCTTTCTTAATATCATCGAATGCCTCCTGCGTCTCAGATGTCCACTCGAGTGGAGTGTCTTTTCTCAAAAGATTCGTTAATGGAAGTGTTAGTTTTGCGAAATTTTTAATATATCTTCTATACAAATTACAGCACCCTAAGAAAGATTTAATTTGCTTTTGGTTCGTTGGAACTGGAAACTCATTAATTGAAACGGACTAATCTTTATCTATAATGATACCTTCCGGCGTTACTACAAACCCCAAAAATTTACAACTCTTTGTCAAAAATTGACATTTACTCGGATTAAATTTTAAATGAATTCTTTCAAAGCGTTCTAAAACCTTACCCAATAATTCGAAATGTTCATCTATAGTTTTAGTAAATAAAATTACGTCATCTATATAAACCAAGGCTCCGTTGTATAATAAATCTCCCAAAACCTCTTGTGCAATTGACTGAAATGGTTTAGGCGAGTTTTTTAAACAGAAACAAAGTCTATTAAATTCGTATTTGTCACCGTCGGGAGTAGAGAATGCCGTCTTATGCCTGTCTGCAAAGTGAAGTGGAATTTGATTAAATGCTGATTTCATGTCTAAAGCCGAAAAATAGTTTGACCCCGAAATTTCATGCAAAATGTCGTCCAATGTTGGAATAACGAAGTCTTGAGTCAAGGTTATTTTGTTCAGTTTCCGAAAATCTAAAACTAGGCGCCATTTTTCTTTTTGTTTGACAAACAAAGCCGGAGTATTGTACTCAGAATTATATTTTGAAATGATCCCTGCCTTCTCTAAATCGGCTATCTGACGTCGAAATTCGTTTCTTAAATTGAATGGAATCTTGTATATAGGTTATTTAATGGGATAATCATGTTGCAGATTAATTCTATGATGCTCAGTAGCGGCCGCAGATAATTCTACCGTAGAGAGAGCGAAAGCACTTTTGTGCGAAAATAAAAGTTGAAATAATCATTTTTTATTTTGCTGTCCAATCCTGAAAGGTTAAAATCCTTCTCCGTGAGTGGGGGTAGCATATCTTGAGAAACGGGAAAATCGGAATAAAAGTCTTCATAATTATTGACAGTAATTATTTTCATGTTTTTGTTAAAGGCGATTATGTTATCAGAATCGTTTCTAATTTTTAGAATGGTGTCATTTGCTTGTGGATCGATATTAATTTGCGAAGTAGTTAAGTGGATGTTTTTATTTTTAAAAACTTTGCTGAACTCTGAATAGTAGCCGAAGTCGTAGAATTAGGTAGTGTTGAGACGTGGATACGAACATTTGTGACTGAATGAGGACCTACACACGTTTTGTGTTTTAAAAATCCGTGAATAAAGTTAGTCTGTACGGCACGCGGAGGAAGCGAAAAACTGATAAGCGGAATTGAAAATTTATTAATTAATAAAAGGTTTTTTCCCATGTCTGAAACTGCATTCCATAATTTCAGAAAATCGTATCCCAAAATAGCGCAATAATTATCGTTAATATCTTGCTTCGTTATAAAAAAAATATGTTGAAAATGAAATTCCCCCAATGACAATTGTATTTCATAGCAACCGATAATTTCTTTTGTATCTCCGCTGACCGCTTTAATTTGAATTGAAACATTAAATTCCTTAAAATTTTCGTTTTTTATTTTAGTGAAAAGTGAATTGGACATTAATGAAACGGACGCAGCTGTGTCAATTAAAATTCTGAATCTAGAATTCTGCACACTAGCGTTGACGATTGGTAGATCAAAAATATTGTCTCTAGATTTTATAGGAGAAAACCGTTTTTCTACCAATTGAGTAATATCTAAAATCGGCTTTCTCCACGGAAGTTTAAATTATCATTTCTCGTATCGCGTCTGAAACCAGCTGCGTTTCCTCCCCCACGGGAAGCTCCCTGCGAAACGTTTGCCGAATGCCTGGGGGCTGTGTAATTATCGCGAAAAGCCGAGTCACGGAAATGGACGCGTCGCCGGTCGAAAGAATGAGCGTTTGGCTGACGGAAAACAGAAAATTCGCCCGCGGCGTTTCCCCAGGGGGTTGGTAATTCGTTTTGCATTCCTTCGCCCTCCTCTTCCTACATTCCGCTTGCTTATGTCCCTCAAAGCCACAATAAAAACATCTGAAGACAGTCTCCCTCCTGCGAAAAAGACCCCCACCTGTTTTGCGAGCCGTAACTGAACTGGCCTCTTGTAAACGCTCGACCCTTAAATTTATTTCTTCTAACTTGCTTGTTAATGCCGAAATGACCGATGTTTCTGTTTGTAAAGGCGACAAACCAGTTCTCTCGTCATTAGCAATTTGATTAAGTTTAACGTTTTGTTTTTCTATCAACGCAGCGTTTATCGATTCGTCAAGATTATTGGGGTCTCGCGCCAAAACAAATCTGCGAATATCGTTTCGCAGACCACTGATAAAACGGGACTGTAACAGTTGATCATTAGCGTTTCCCGCTGCCGTGTTTTGAGCCATATTACTTGAATGAAATATCTGTGTTCCTAGTTTGTTGATGCGTGCTGCGAATTCTTGCACGCTTTGAGATGAACCTTGAATGCATGATGAAAATAGTTGAAGCCGCGTGGACAACGGAACGGTCCTCTCAAATCTCGAAATGAGAACTCCAGCGATATCGTTGAATTCTGTTAAATTACTGTGGCTTTGGTCAGATAAAAAAATTCTTCAGCTATTCCCGCTAATTTTAGTTTCAGAATAGTGACTTTCTCGGCGTTAGACCACTTGCCTAAATTTGCAACATCATTGATTTTCTCCAGGAACCTACGTATTCCCAACGATTCACTTCCGTCATACTTTGGGATCAAATCAATTAGATTAAATTTTTCAGACGCCGTCTGCGTCAAAAGGAGGTCGGCATGTTTAAAAATTAAAACAAGATTTCTAACGAGATTAAATTGCAACAGAAACAATTAAATTCGAACTAAAACAACTGGATTCAAGCACTCGTGCAGGGTAAGAGAAAATTCATAATCTCGGAAAATTAAATAAAATTTTTAACCAATCGACGATCGCGTAAATACATATATGAAAAAAAATTCAACATCAATGTAAAAGAAAAAAGCACCAGTACCTGTCACATCGCGCACTCTCCTTCAGGAGTTGTAGTTTGCAAATCCCCAAGTATCTAAATAATAAAAAAAAATACTACGAGAAAAAAATTTCACAACTGGCAAAATTGAGTAATAGATACAATCAAAACACATTAGCACACAATAAAAAAATTTTACATGTTTAACAGATGAAGTAAGATTATCATTCGGTGACCCAACATCACGTTTAAATTCAAACTTAAAACAACATCGTGTCTAGGAAAAGAAAAGGTCACGGCATCAGATGATGCAAAGCAAAAAAATTTTCGACGGCTGGTCACGGAACCAGATAATGCGACGCTATGTTAGTATATTTAATTTCCATGACTTTTGAACCCAGTTTCTTAATTTAACATCGCATCATGACTTAAGTTAAAATTAATTCTAAATAATAAATTAATGAAACTCAACTCACAATAAATTATACACTGATCGTATAGTGGTAAACAATTATATTTATTGATTAACATATTGAAAACAACGTTAAAATTTACAAGGGTGGTACTTATCTGAGAGGAAAGGAGTGGACGAAGGGGTGACCTCAGGCAGCGAGTTCGCTTTCCAGACGGGAGGATTTTCTGGCAGACGTAAGAGGGAAAAAAGCCCCCGAGAAATGGCGTGTACGTGCGTTTTAAAGTTGACCGCACCACTTCGAAAAGAATCTGCTACGGCTTCATTACCGTCAAATCTACCACCCTGATTGGACTCAACAGTCCGCGCAAGAACACAACCTTGCCGGCCATAAAGTCCGTTGAACCTAGACGCACCCACATTCCTGTGTAATCCCTATTTCCTGTAAACAGGCCAAATATAAAAAATGCAATTGTATCTCGGGGACCGGCGACCTCCCATCAGTAGTAATTGGAGAACGGTAGTCGCCAAGTGTCTCAGTAACTCAAGAAGAGATTTTTTCAAAAGGTGAGAGATGTGGAAAACGTGCTGTCTAGGGTAACAGTCAAACACTCTCTGTTTCGAGATAGGTCAGGACATGCTGGGCAAAATGCGGTTTTGTGTTAACTTATTTAACGGTGACTTGTCTGAGTTCTCATGCATAGAAAAAATGCCCTCAGTTTAAAAAATTCAGAAATATAACTCTCACCGTTCAGATTACAGAAGACGCAAACCAGAAATGTCAGTGTTTGGCATCCAATGACTGTCCAAACAATCACACCAGGTGCATGGACTGTAAAATGATACTGAAGTGAAGCAAACCATAAATGTTCCCGATATCTAAAGACAAAGATATGCTCAGTATTATGTTACACATACGTCGATATGTTGCAGTGTCAAGGAAAGCCTCAAAATCAGCGTGCATGTAGTCTACACTGTTCCAAATGTCTTCACACTGTCCATGCGATAATTGTCGAGCTACAAAGAAGCCTACTTCCTAATTTATGGTCCATGATGTGGCTGAATGATTCTGTAGAGCTGGCTTGACAAAATGTTTGTCCTCTTGGACGTTATTGGTGCGAGGGCATTGAGATCCTATAAGACTTACGGTATGACCCTCTTGAATTAACATACTCCGTGACACTCTGAATTCCGACTATTACGAGAAGCAATACCGTGAAACGATAAGTAGCACTCTCAATAGGTCACGCGACCCTACTTTTATAGATTTCCGACACTTGTTGGTAAATGTTTCTCTCTCTTATACAAGGTATAACTCGATCCTCTCATAAAACAATTCAAATGTGATTTCCGAAGGAAATACGTAACTCCGCCTGAGTAACTTTCCATTTGTTCATAATTTCAAACACCGGTTATCTTGCTTCATTAAATTTCTCTTAAATGCTGATAATTTGTAAATCTTGGCATCTTCTTTTTTTCAAGTGAATTTCACCATTCTAGCTCCATGGTATTGGGATTTCAATGGTCAGCATTCTTCTAGTATCATGTTTATAATTTTTAGTATTTACAGGATCTTATTCACTATATTCTCTTCCTTGACGTTCAGTCGTATAGACAAATATAAATGAAGATCTTGACTGCACTTCAAATTACGTTTACAATTTTAGTTCCTGAGACTAAGATCTTACAATTATACTACTGTGGTTCCTTATTTTTGATCTATAGTGTATTGTTATCTTCTATTTATAGAATTACATTTCATGTGTTATATATATATATATATATATATATATATATATATATATATATATATATATATATATATATATATATATATATATAAAGGGTGTTTTTTTTTTGAGAGGTATAGAAATTTAAATTGCAATAAAACAACGATGTATTATTCGATTGACAAGAATTTTTTTTATTCGAAAGATAATCTTGTGGCATTACATTTTAAATATGACTTCTGGCATAGGACTGCCACGGCTGACCCGGATGTAAGCCAATCTGGACGTCCAATTTTCGATGACTTTTACCAACATTTGTGGCCGTATATCGGCAATAACGCAGCGAATGTAGTCTTCCAAATGGTCAAGCGTTTGTGGCTTATCCGCATAGACCAATGACTTTACATAGCCCCACAAAAATAGTCTAGCCGTGTTAAATCAGAAGATCTTGAGGGCCAATTCACAGGTACAAAACGTGAAATTAGGCGGTCACCAAACGTGTCTTTCAATAAATCGATTGTGGCACGAGCTGTGTGACATGTTGCGCCGTCTTGTTGGAACCACAGCTCCTGGACATCATGATTGTTCCATTCAGGAATGAAAAAGTTAGTAATCATGGCTCTATACCGATCACCGTTGACTGTAACGTTGGGGCCTTCATTGTTTTTGAAAAAGGATTCCACCAGCCCATAAAGCACACCAAACAATCAGTTTTCTGGATGTAACGGTGTTTCGACATACACTTGTGGATTAGCTTCACTCCAAATGCAGCAGTTTTGTTTGTTGACGTAGCTATTCAACCAGAAGTGCGCTTCATCGCTAAACAAAATTCGCCTATGAAAATCGGCCATTATTTTCGAACTAAAATTGCGCAATTTGAAAGCGTTGTTCAGGCGTGAGTCTATTCATGATGAATTGCCAAACCAAACTGAGAATAAATTACTTGACAGCTGTTAAATCGGTCGCGATCTTGGAAAGTAATACCAACTTAAACTTCTATACCTGGAAAAAAAACACTCTGTATATATATATATATATATAATCCAATATAAAAATTCAATGTATAAATATATATATATATATATATATATACATATATATATAAATATATACACATATATACATATACACATATATATAAACGAAAATATAGAAATAAATATATAAACCTAAGATAACTATAAATAGGTAGAAGGCACAATAGTATAATGACAAACTCCTGGCCTTAGGAACCAGGATTGCAGGTTTAAACATGTTTTGCGGTCAACCAATCTTCACCTGTAATATATATATATATATATATATATATATATATATATTATTTTATATATATATTATTTTTATATATATATTATTTTTATATATATATATATAAAATCCTCGGGCCGGGCAAGGTCAACTCAGCCTCTTATCCCTTCAGTGTGTCGATGCATGCCTTTTCAAAATTTTAAGCGGAATAAAATTTAAGTAATTATTTTTTTTTCAGAATTCATATTTTTATTTCATTTTTTTATTTTACTTTATGTAAATAAATTAACGATTTTATAATTTAGGAAATATCATTCAGTATCGCTATAAAAATTAGGCAAATTCGAAGGATGGGAGCTATTATACTGCAAAAGAATATTAAAAATCTTATTAAAATAATTAACATTTTTCAAACATAAATGATAATGTACATTTAGTTATCCTGTGTAAAATTTTAAAAGAGTTATAAACATTCTTTTTTTAAGAAAATTAAACCACCAATAATTTTAGGTACAGTTTTCCCCAAACATGTTTCGTCGAAATGCATATGTTTTTGGTTCGATTATTTATAAAAATCAACATATAATGACGCATTATTTGAATACAGATGTATTTATTGAACAATAAATTATAGCTTCAAGTGTGGTATTATTCTTTATTAAGTTAGTTGCGAACTCATTAAGTATTATCTTTGAGTTTTAAGCTAGCTTATCATCTTAATATCTGGGGAAAAAAACTACTCTTTTCATCATCAATATTCACTCTGAGGAGCTGACAGAAATGCGCATTTGCTCGATTACTCAGAGCAGCAGTAAGAGAAGGTTTTACCACATCGTTAATACTAAAGATTCTTTTATTGTAGTGCGTGCTTAAGCTAATCAAACTCGAGATTAATGATTCGTTTGAAGTAAGTTTTCATACAATTTCATGCAGGTACCCTTTTTATTCATAGTTTAGATTGTTATATAGGAAAACAAAATCGATACATTATTGCCCGGCCTGAAAATGGACCTTTACAATATTTGATTTTTATTTACTCCATTACTTATATATCATTAATAAGAAAAACAAGTAATATATAAAAAAAGTTAATTCTTACTTAGGTCAAAAGAAAAAAATTTATTTTAGTTACTTTTTATTAAATTGTAACAATTAATATAAATATGTATATGCATATGACAAAATCATAGTTATTAGTGACAAAATGGAAAGGGATTTTCCTTGCAAATTTTATATTTTCCTTTCTATGTGTGGTATTGGACTATTTTTTTGTTTTTACTGTTTATTCATTAATTGAGTTTAATTATCGTAATAAAATGGTATAGTAAAAAAAATCACATCCTCAGAAATTAGGCCATACCAGGTGGGATTTGAACCCACGACCTTTGGATTAGAAGCCCAACACTCTCTATCCACTTTGATACAGGGAAACAACAAACTAATTTCCTTTCTATATATGCTGTTGGACTATTATTTTTGTTTGTTACTATTTATTCATTTTTTAAATTTAAATAATGAATTAATATTTGGAAAAACTGTATTAACATCAAGTGTCATGCACTACAAGTTTAAAAAATGTATTTGAACTTGAATGTTTGAATATAAAGTATTTTACTAACGATTGAAAATTTGAACTATATATATATATATATATATAGGGAGAGAGGAACTAATTGTAGGAATTAAAAAAGATAAAATATTTCATTTATTGAACAGTCTTAGTAATCTTGATACTAATGATGCATACTTCATTTGACAGGGGGTCAAAATTACGAGGTTCTTCACCAACAGCTTTCTTGTTGCTTCAGAGATCAACGTTAATTAAACACAGTCAATCACTCAATCAATTACTAATCTATAAAAATGCTCTGCTATATACAGGTGTCTATATGATAGACCAAGAGAAATATTTTATTCATTATATAAAATATATTACTTATATTTAGTTGATTTATTGCATTTTTATTTAAAATGTACTTAAATACGATGCAATACTTATATAACAATTTATTTGTTTTGGGCAAAAAACTAAAGCACTACCAATGCAATATAAACAATGTTTCAGCGTTTAGTGAAATATTTAGTTTCACACAAGAGGGGCAGCACTAGTCATGATGCCACTGAACACCCATCGTGTGGAGGAGCTGATGCACACTAAATATATCATGGCTTGAACTCCTCACGTTGGGGCTGTGTGGAAATTAGGAATGGGCCAGTTCAGGTGTCGTCCTTGTCACTTGACAGCAATTCAGAATTTTGAGGTGCATCACCATTTACCCTCACGCTGTTTTATAGTGAGATGTTAATAAACATGTTCATTTCTTCACACAGTAGATAAATAATTTGCTGTGTATGAACAAAGTTTAAAAATTTGAAAGGGTTATAACATTAGTAGGAAATTATAAAAATAACACTTGAAGTTCTTTAATACTTTTCATAGTGCGTTTTTCTTTTAAGAGGACACAGTACCAAAATTGGTCAAAATATCAAATTTAATTTTTTTAGCCTAAATTATTCTTTTTGTACTTTTCTATAACGTGACAAAATTTGAAAGCTCTAAACTTAAAAAAACGTAGAATTATGATAGATTTCACGTTCCTTTTTATTCACATCTCTATGGCAAATCAAAACTTTAAACTGACTTATCTCAGAAAGATAAAATAACTGGTTTGTCTTCGTTTAAAATGCTAAGGCTTTTTTTTTCTATTGCTCCTAATGCTTTGAATTTTTTTTTACCTATTGAGAATAGTACATGTAACCAAAGCTGGTATGCATTTTTTAATCAAAGCACTATTTAATTTTTAAATATAATTGAACTCAGAATTTATACATTTTTAAGGATTTTTTAATAAACCTTCATAAAAAGAAGTATTGTATGAATACCACACAATCACGTTAACGCAAAACCCATACCAAATTTATTATACATAGTTTGACGTACTTGTAAATCAAATTTCATGCATGTACGTACATTTTTGTAGGGGAGGAGTAGCATTTTAAAATCACTTCACAAATTTTAAGTTTTTTCTTTAAAAAATTACATGGCTAGCTTTTTATGAAATTTTGAGCAAAAAATCTGTTTAACATAGTATACACACATAAGAGGCAACTAAACCAATTTTAAAAACCCTTATATTAAAAATTTTTGCTTAAATCGTACCATGTCCCATTAAGTTCACTGTCTTGTGACGAAAAATGATTTGAAAGATTGAGCTTTTAAAGATAGCAAAATTATTTCAGAAAATTTCCTTAGTACAGATTTATTTATTCTTTTTATGAAGAAATAGTGCTTTGAGCAAGCATTCTTAGTGATGGCTAGATGAATTTTCTCGCAAATGTAAGTATAAGTTATAAAGAGAGAAATTCAGCGTGAATAATTTTGTTCTTGTGATATATTCCTATTAACATTGATCACTGTTTTGACAAAGCAAACCTTTGATACTTTAAATAGTTTGCATCAAAAAGGTTGAATTTTTTTTTCACAATTTCATTACCTATAATGTATTGTATTATATCTCAATATAAAAACAAACAATTAACAGAGTAAATAAATAAGTAAAATTTCCATTTCATGCCTTTTGATTTGGGAATTCTTTTCCTCTCATTATGTTTCAATACATTTTTTATTTTATGTAAAATGTTTTATTCAAATCGAGATTTTAAAATAAAATTGTACTGAAACACAGAGAGGAATTCAGGAAAGAGCAATAATTTTCATATATTTTTTTACATAATTTTTGCATTTATTGTTAAACAGACGTAGTCCTTTTCCATGGAATTGAAAAAAACTTTGAATTCAGCAAATAATTCAATAGAAATTTGAATTTCCTCGCGAGAAGCAAAATAAATTTCTATCTGAAATTTATTAAAAAATCAAAGGCAGATTTGTTTTGAAACGTTCTCTTTTTTTGTTTTCCTTTACTTGATTTCATTATTTTATCCTTCTCTTCTTCCCCACAAGAAAAATTTAGAAAAATACGTTGAATTAATGTTTTATTTGGTATATTTCTACAAGATTTAATTTATATCTTTGAATGACTGTTTTTGAATTTCAACACTTAGAGGATGTATTCATTTATATTTGAATTAATACAAATATATTCTTCACTAGATGGTACAGGAAGTATGCTCTTTATTTTGGATATCATATTCAAAACTAGATTGGGAATTAAATATTCTGAATTTAAAATTATTTACTTAAGTACCATCTCTATGAACAATTTGAATCATTTAAAACCTTTACATTAAAAGGATAAAAATGGATTATTATTTTAGGTGCATGCCCCTAAAGCACCCATTACTTATAACTCCCCCATCAACGTACTCTTATGTACGAGTACGTAAGCGTACAAAGACGTTCTAATTCATAATTTCCAACAAAGGTAACGCAACATAATAAAGTTCTCAGATTTAATAAAAACAAATGCAAAAAAAAAAACAACTTTTTTATACTAGAACATTGTGATAATATTGCGGAACACACAAAAGTTTGATTTCAAATAAATGAAAGAAAGAATTTGAATTAAGAAATTGCCGATAAACACTCTTTTAAATTCCAATGAAAGAATAAAAGGATTAAGACTGAAGAATAACCAAGTACGTCATTCTTTTGCTTTTAAGTAAATACTGTGAACTTATTTTCTTCGTATCAAATTAACTTGCTCCATTTAAGTTTTAATTGATATTATTTTTTGTACCTAATAAACAATATTCCTGTCAAAAGTAATAAAACTATTATACAACAAAAATGAATCTAAGAGAGACATGTAATAATGCTGAAAGTTATCCGTAAGCGTGCTGTGGAATTTAAAAGAATGGGATGACAATTCAGGTGTTACTCTCGTACTTTATCCATGGTTCAAAATTGCGAGGTGCATCACCTTGTAGTGTTAGTAAACAATCAATAAACAACTAACATAGCTATATGCTAACAACGTGTCGTCACTTTATTGATGTAAAATATTTACAATTTCTTTGTGTGTGTGTGTGTGTGTAGCTGCAAAACACAACATACCAGTTGATTCAAAAATAATGTGAACAATTTCAAAGTATCAAAAATTTTTGTTGAATTAAGTTATTTACTCGAAATTTTCAATGTGGATTCCTTTAGCTTAGTACACTTTACGTAAACGTTTAGACATGTGTTTCTCAACATATGGCCTACGACCCATAAGGGGGTAATTTTATTCTTAAGGGGGGAAATTCAAAAAGACTCAAATGGAGCTATATATAGCTGATTATATAAAAACATTTTTCACAACTTGTTGTGTAATATGAGACAAATTGTAATAAAAGTAATAAATATTTGTCCTCGTAACGATAAAATAATCTTTCCAAACAAAATCACACTATTTGTATTGAATGAAACGAAATAATTAATGCTGGGATCTAAGTTTCTGTAGTGTTTTGTAGTATTATTCATAATAAATAATAGTTAAGCAATAGTGAATGGTGAAGTTAATTCAAAATAAACACCTGTAAAATTGTTACAAAAGGCCTATTGCTTAAAAAATACATAAATAAAAAGAATATTTGTGAAATATGAATGGTAAGTAAATTCAGCTTAAAGTTTTGATTAGTTTTATTTTTAGAAGCATCATTTTGCAGGAACAATAAGGATATCTCAGAATTGTTTATTTTTATTTCAGTTTTTCATTATAAGTTTTGAAAATTTACTTACTGTAATAATTTTCAAGTAATTCATAAGAAACTTAAAGTTTCATTTATGTACATACATATATATACCTAAATATGTATAGGGGGGAGTGTATATAGTAATTTTTAAAAAGCTAATGGGGACATAGAAGAAAAAAGATTGAGTAACACTGGTTTAAACCAAACAAAAGAGATTTTTTAACCATTTTTGGGGGTATATTTCCAATTTCCTCTTTGATTGCTTTTTGAAGCCCTTGAAGTGTTCTTACTCTATGTCTACTTATTTGTTTTTTTAAGTATCCTCATAAAAAATCGCAAGAAGCGCAGTCGTGGGAGGGTGGTAGTCATATCTCAGGAGGAAAGAAAATATAATTTTTATCTTTCAGCCATTTTGTTGCCAATTTTGCATTATGACTTGGTGCAGAATCTTGGTGAAAAACAAGACTTTTACTTTGATCACGCGCTTCAAAACTTTATTCTAATAGCATTTCGCATCAATTTTAGCCTTGGACAGCAAAATAAGGCTTGAGAGGACATTTTCATCCATACCATAGCCCCTGAAGGCTAACTTGCTTTTTGCAATACAACTACGTCTTTGAGACGTTTTTCGCATGAAATATATTGTATCTTCATTTTGCCTGTTGTGAATGACAGATAAAAAAGTGCCTTATCCGAAGTTATCCATGCTTTGTATCTACTTTTGCATAACATTAAATATGGAGGCCAAGAAAGTGTTTTTCATTTTTCTACGGTCTTAACAGACATTTAAAGACAGACTGATTTATTCCCTTTTTTATTGCTCATTTTCTTTATCTGACGACAAATTGTCGATTAAGATACCTGTAGTTCCTTTGCTAATGTTCTTTGAGGCAGAGGATTTTCTATAGCTATAAGTCTTTTTTCAGCTTCTTTTTTTCTTTTTCACCAATGACTTTTTTTCATTCACCTTTTATTCCTAGAGCTTTTAATAGCCCGCCAAATTTTATTTCTTTTCAAAGTTTAGATAGTAATCCAAAAGAAAAACGCCCTTTCTGATTTTTAAATGCTTTTTTATACTAGAATTTGACCAACTATCCTTCAAAACCTTCAGAATTTCGTTTCAGGTTCGAGGATATAATTCCGGAGCTATATATTGCTCCCACCAATAAAAATATTTAGATTGGCAATCTAAACACTTCATTTTTAAAATATAATTGGCAATAAAGCAATTAAAATTTATCGTAAAAAATTATATGCTCTTAAATTTGATCACTCTTATTTTTAACAAATATGTAGTTGTATTTGTTTGTTGTTGACCTGATGGTGAATATCACTCTTAGGTTAAATAACTTGAGGTCATCTTCTCAGTTCTGAACTGCATTCAAGAGGGTACTTCATTAAGATTTATTCACATTTGAGGACAGTACATTTTTTTTATTTGAAACCATTTCCACCGTACATCTCCTGACTGTGAATTTCTGGTCTTTAATCCTTGAGTCTACACCATTGAGACAGCCCCTGTGTTTTTCATCAGAGACCTATCAGTAAATTTCAAGGATAACAGTGGAATAGTACTTCTCTGTTCGTATCTCTCCATTTCAGATACAAGTTCTGAAATTCAGTGTTTACCAATCTATATATATAAAGGAGAAAACCGACTCACTCACTCACTGACTGACTAATCACGATATCTCCGGAACTATTAAACCTACAAACTTGAAATTTTTAAATAGGTTCCCTTCATGGAGTAGACGTCAGCTAAGAACGGATTTTGCAAAGTTCGAACCCCAAGGGGCGTTACGGGGGATTAAGGGGCGTTATAGATAATTATTTCCTTTACTAAACTATTAGATGTAAAGTCGTGAGAAACTTGGTACACATATTTCTTTCATAAAGTAGAGATTCCCTACATAATGATTTTTACAAAAATCGATTTCAAGGGGCGTTGAGGGCGCTTAAGGGGCGTTATACATAATTATTTTCATTTTTAAACTATTAGATGTACAGTCTTGAAATTTGGTATATTGCCACACGCATAATTTGCTACAAGTCCCGATAGCCGAGTTGGCAGAGCGTTGGACTGAACTTCCTCAGGTCTCGGGTTCGAATCCCGGCCCCGGCAGATTTATCCAAAGACTGGAATTTTGTTTCCGTTTTTAATGTATTGTTTCTCTAGGTTCTAGATGAATCCAGATCATTCTTTAGAGTGCATACTGGTTATTTCTCGAATATTCCGAAGTGTATAAAAGCAGAGTTCATCGCCAGTTGGGCATGTTCTCAGTCCAGTGTTGTATCGAGCTCCAAGCGTTAGAATAAATCTAATTGTTTGTTTAATTGAACTGTGTACTTCTTTCGAACTCCGTGACAAGTTTGGTGGAGGCGCGGGTACAATTACGTCAAACGTGGATAATAGTGACAACCTTCGCAGGAGCCTCCGGTTAAGAGGATTATCCCCCGAATTCGGACTGTTAAAAGAAAATAGTAGGAAGAGGACAAAAATGCTGACCGAGCAAGAAGCCAAGCCCGCTGTAGTAACACCTTCGTTACAGCAATGGAGGAGCCCATCGACCTTCCGAGGAGCGCCTGGGGAAGACCCTCTCAAATGGCTTAAAGAGTACGATCGAGTAGCCAACTTTAACAAGTGGGATGACATGATGTGCCTGGCTAACGTTTATTTCTTTCTTGACGGAACTGCGAGACAGTGGTATGTCAACAACGAAGACGCCTTAGATTCCTGGGAAGCGTTTAAAAATGGACTAAGTGGACTTTTCGGTGACCGTCAAAAATATACCAGAAGGGCAGAAGAACAACTAAAATGCCGAGCCCAGCGTTCAGGCGAGAGTACACAGTCCTACATACAAAGTGTATTAGGACTTTGCCAAGAGGTAAATCCTCTGATGAAAGAAGACGAAAAAAGTGTCACACCTAATGAAAGGTGTTGCTGAGGATATTTATCAGGCCCTGTTGACGAGAGAAATCAACGACACAGCAAGTTTTATCAAATGGTGCAACTATATCGAAGATATGAAGCAGAAGAGAGTTGGTCGACCGAGATTTGAAAGGCTTCCAAACGTCGTACCGGTTGCATCCCTGACGGATGAGACTGATTTGGTCTCTCTTATTCGCACAATCGTACGAGAAGAAGTCCATCGACTAGTTAACCAGACGCAAGAATCTTTGGACTCCGATCCCCAATCCTTAGAAGAGATCGTTCAAGACGAAGTTGAAAGGGTTTTGGCCCCAGTGTCAACAAAACCTACAGAAACTAGACCACGACCAACATACGCCGCTGTAACCAGGAAATACAGAGCTCCTGTTCAGAAATTCCCACCTGAACCAAGAAAAACAGATGTGTGGAGAACGGCTGACAACAGACCTGTTTGTTTCCACTGCGGACGTCCTGGACATGTAATGCGCTACTGCCGAGAGAGAAAGGCTGTCTTTGACAACTCTCGAAACCGCCGACGGAACTTCGACGACGTTGGCACTGAAGAAGAAATACGTCGACCAAACGCTTCTCGCCGTTTTACGCCAAGTCCCACGAGAGGCCGATCCCCAATACGTCGTTACAGATCCCCGTCGCCATATCGCCGATCCAGTCAGTCGCCAGGCCGTAGGAGCGAGGAAAACTAAGGAGAGCGACCTTCCAAGGAGGTGAGGCCGCGTGTACTGGAAATCCTCCGTCGACCGCCAAGATGACTGGTAACCAACTAGACGTAATAATAGATAAGAAGCCGATACGTGCTCTAGTAGATTCTGGGGCATCGTTTTCTGTCATATCCGATAAGTATCGCCGATTTTTAAAGAAAGTTCTGTTTGCTGATGCCAAGAGCGTTATGCTGAAAGTTGCGGATGGAAATTTTGTTCGGCCGATAGGGAAATGTGTTTTACGTGTCCGTATAAACAATCGAGAACTGCCTTTTGAATTTATTGTTTTATCCCATTGTAGCCATGACGTCATCCTAGGATGGGACTTTTAGAGGCGTCTCAAGCCGTTATAGACTGTGGACAAAATGAACTTGTTCTAGAAGACATCTGTCGAGACTCCACAGCGCCTGACGCCTGGAATTTGTATGCCACCAGGGACTATACACTTAAGCCGCATTCTTTAACTAGAATAACAGTATCAGGATATCAAACCCGAGGAGACATAAATGTAGTTCTAGACGGCAGCAAACATTTGCTCTTCGAGAAAAATATTGCTACACCGTCCATGGTATCCACATATCGTAACGGAAAAAGTGATGTCTGGGTTACCAACCTGCAGTTCCGAAACCAAATCATCCCTAGAGGAATGTGCATAGGCCAAGCTGAACCACTAAATGAAGGGCATCTATGTGTTATTTCCGACACATCGGGTTGCTTGGATGACCAGCAAGAAACTTCGGAGTCACAGATGAATTGTTCGTTAATGATGTCACCCGAGTTAAGTGACGAACAGAGAAACAAGCTATCCGAACTACTCCGGAAATTTTCTGGGCTTTTCACGAAGACCGACAAGTCGACAGCCGCGAAGACGAATGTGAAACACAGGATTTTTACTGGTGACCATGCTCCAATCAACCAACGAGCCTACAGAGTCTCGCCGACTGAAAGACGCATCATTCATGAAGAGGTTCAGAAAATGCTTGATGAAGGTATCGTCCAACCCTCTGAAAGTCCTTGGTCATCACCCATTGTGCTTGTAAGAAAAAAGACGGTAGTTGGCGTTTTTGCGTCGATTATCGCAAGCTGAATAGCGTCACGAAAAAGACGTTTATCCTCTGCCTCGTATTGACGATACGCTCGACTGTCTGAAAGGTGCCATGTTCTTTTCTTCCATGGATCTCCGATCTGGTTATTGGCAAATAGAAATAGACGAAGCGGATCGTGAAAAGACGGCATTTATTACCCCGAAGGCTTATACGAGTTTAAAGTCATGCCGTTTGGTCTCTGTAATGCACCTGCGACCTTCGAGAGAATGATGGACAATTTGCTACGCCATTTTAAATGGACTATGTGTCTTTGTTACCTAGATGACATAATAGTGTTCTCAGAAACTTTTGAAGACCATCTTATACGATTAAGACTTGTTCTAAAATGTCTTCAGGAAGCTGGTCTTAAATTAAATTCAAAGAAGTGTCTTTTGCTGCCCAAGAAGTAAAGATTCTGGGCCATCTTGTATCTAGTAATGGCGTTCGTCCCGATCCCGACAAAATAAAAGCCGTAAGAAATTTTCCCACTCCAAAGAATATACATGACATACGAAGTTTTCTTGGCCTTTGTTCATACTTTAGAAGATTTATTAAAGGTTTCTGTTATCTCGCCGAACCTTTGCAGTCGTTGCTGAAAAGTGGCGTGGAGTTTCATTGGGGTCCTGAAGAGGTGGAAGCATTTAACAGTCTTAAGAAAGCACTTACTTCGGATCCAGTATTGGGGATGTACGACGAAAGAGCTTCTACAGAAATCCATACTGATGCAAGCGGGTACGGTATCGGAGCTGTCCTAGTACAAATTCAGAATAATGTCGAGAAAGTTATAGCATACGCTTCTAGAACTCTGACAAAAGCCGAAAAGAATTATTCCACCACAGAAAGGGAATGTCTTGCCATCGTATGGGCTACCAACAAATTTCGGCCGTACATATTCGGAAAACACTTTACTGTTGTAACTGACCATCATTCCTTGTGCTGGCTCATGAATTTAAAGAATCCTTCAGGAAGGCTTGCCAGATGGGCCCTCCGACTTCAAGAGCATGATTTTGACGTAAAATATAAAACCGGTAAGAAGCATAGTGACGCCGACGCTCTTTCGAGAAATCCAGTGGAAGAGGAAACGGAAACATCAGACAAATTTTTAGCAGTCACGACGAGTATGAACCTTGCGATGGAACAGAAAAGGATCAAGACCTTGCGAAATTAAAACTTTTGAGCAACTCATCCAAAAACGAAGAATTCAGATTTATCGACGGTATCCTTTGCAGGAAGAATTTTGATCCAGATGGAAAGTTGTGGTTGCCAGTCATTCCTAAACATCTACGAGCAGACATACTAAGGCACTTTCATGACGCCCCACCGCAGGACACCTTGGTTTCGCGAAAACTTATGACAGGATACGCAAGAGATTTTACTGGCCGGGAATGTACCGAAATGTCGTTCGGTATGTCATGCATTGTCGGGAGTGCCAAAGGAGAAAGTCCGTTCCTCAACGACCACCTGGACGTTTAGTTCCCATCCCTCCAGCTATAGCTCCTTTCCATCGCATTGGAATTGATCTCCTTGGGAGATTTCCAAAGTCTGCTCATGGAAACAAATGGATAATAGTCTGCACGGATTACTCAACACGATATGCAATAACAAAAGCCTTGCCGACAGCCGAAGTCGACGAAATAGCGAAGTTCTTACTTGAAGAAATTGTCCTCAGGCATGGAGCTCCTCGAGTAATTATCACAGATCGTGGAGCCGTCTTTCGATCCAGACTTGTTTCCTCTCTCGTCGACTTGTGTAACATTGATCATCGTTTCACAACGGCGTATCATCCCCAAACAAATGGACTGACGGAGCGCTTCAATAAGACCTTGGCCGACATGTTGTCAATGTATGTGGATGTAGAGCAGAAAAATTGGGATGAAATTCTACCATTTGTAACCTTCGCTTATAATACCGCTAAACAAGAGACCACAGGTTTTACGCCGTTCTATTTACTTCATGGTCGTGAAGCGGAAACGACACTAGATACAATGCTACCATTCTGTCCTAACGATTTTGATGACAATAACATCACCAAGATAGCAGCCAGAGCCGAAGAATCACGACAGCTAGCCCGAGTGCACACTCTGAGAGCTCAAGACAAAGATCGTCGACGTTACGATTCCAAACACCAAATGGTATCTTACGCTCCCGGAGATCTCGTATGGGTTTATACTCCAGTGAGAAAGTCGGTCTCTCCGAAAAACTCTTAAGAAGGTATTTCGGACCGTATCAGGTGCTACGCCGTTTATCAGCCGTGACTTACGAAGTACAAGATTTTGATCCTGCTTCACGAAAAAGAAAACTAAGAGAAGTTGTCCATGTACTGCGTATGAAACCGTACCATGATCCCGCCGAGCAAATCGAAACCGAGGATATTCCTCCCAAAGAATCATACAAAGGACCCATCACTCGTTCCAGAATAAAGACCCTTGAACAAAATGACAGCGGGCGCTGTCTTCTTTTTCGAGGGGAGCAATGCCACACGCATAATTTGCTACAAGTCCCGATAGCCGAGTTGGCAGAGCGTTGGACTGAACTTCCTCAGGTCTCGGGTTCGAATCCCGGCCCCGGCAGATTTATCCAAAGACTGGAATTTTGTTTCCGTTTTTAATGTATTGTTTCTCTAGGTTCTAGATGAATCCAGATCATTCTTTAGAGTGCATACTGGTTATTTCTCGAATATTCCGAAGTGTATAAAAGCAGAGTTCATCGCCAGTTGGGCATGTTCTCAGTCCAGTGTTGTATCGAGCTCCAAGCGTTAGAATAAATCTAATTGTTTGTTTAATTGAACTGTGTACTTCTTAAGAAAGCACTTACTTCGGATCCAGTATTGGGGATGTACGACGAAAGAGCTTCTACAGAAATCCATACTGATGCAAGCGGGTACGGTATCGGAGCTGTCCTAGTACAAATTCAGAATAATGTCGAGAAAGTTATAGCATACGCTTCTAGAACAAGACGGTAGTTGGCGTTTTGCGTCGATTATCGCAAGCTGAATAGCGTCACGAAAAAAAGACGTTTATCCTCTGCCTCGTATTGACGATACGCTCGACTGTCTGAAAGGTGCCATGTTCTTTTCTTCCATGGATCTCCGATCTGGTTATTGGCAAATAGAAATAGACGAAACGGATCGTGAAAAGACGGCATTTATTACCCCGAAGGCTTATACGAGTTTAAAGTCATGCCGTTTGGTCTCTGTAATGCACCTGCGACCTTCGAGAGAATGATGGACAATTTGCTACGCCATTTTAAATGGACTATGTGTCTTTGTTACCTAGATGACATAATAGTGTTCTCAGAAACTTTTGAAGACCATCTTATACGATTAAGACTTGCCTTAAAATACCAGGCAGTGTTTGTTTTATCTTATATTAATATATTCCATTATACGGCTGAAGTAACTGTCATCTCTGTAGAGTACGCTTTGGTAACTACCGTTTGACACTCTTCTCAAAAAAGTGTTAATCAATCTAAAGTAATATGTTTTGTTTTATTTGTAAAGATCGTTTAAATTCTGTCGTTGAAGTTGTTTCAGTGGAATGTGGCCATGTCTTTCATTCTGAATGTCTTTTCAAAAGGATTCCTTTCATAGAGTACAGATCCCCTACAGAATGGGTTTTGTGAAAATTGACTCCCAAGTGGCGTTGTAGAGAATTAAGAGGCGTTATAGGCAATTAACTCCTTTTTTAAACTATTAGACGTAAAATCTCGAAATTTCGTAAGCTGATTCCATTCATTGAGTAGAGATCCGCTATAAGATGGGTTTTGTGAAAATCGTTTCCTAAGTGGCGTAGCGGGGGCTTAAGAGGCGTTATAGATAATTATTTCCATTTTTAAACTATTAGACGCACAGTCTTGAAATTTGGTAAGCGGATTCCTTTAACAGAGTATAGATCCACTGCAAAATGGGTTTTGTCAAAATCGACTCCCAAGTGGCGTTATAGGCAATTAACTCCTTTTTTAAACTATTATACGTAAAATCTCGAAATTTAGTGAGCTGATTCTATTCATTAAGTAGAGATCCGCTATAAGATGGGTTTTGGGAAAATCGTTTCCTAAGTGGCGTTGCGGGTGCTTAAGAGGCGTTATACATAATTATTTCCATTTCTAAACTATTAGACGTACAGTCTTTAAATTTGATAAGCGGATCCCTTTCAAAAAGTACATATCCCCTACAGAATGGGTTTTGTGAAAATCGACCCCAAGTGGCGTTGTGGAGAATTAAGGGGCGTTATAGGCAATTAACTCCTTTTTTAAACTATTATACGTAAAATCTTGAAATTGAGTTAGCAGATTCCATTCACTGAGTAGTGATCTGTCATAAGATGGATTTTGTGTAAATCGTTTCCTAAGTGGCGTTGCGGGGACTTAAGGGGCGTTATAGATAATTATTTCCATTTTTAAACTAATAGACGTACAGTCTTAAAATTTGGTATATATAAGCTAATTCCTTTCATGGTGTAGAGATCCGCTACAAAATAATTTTGGGGAAAATTGATCCCCAAGGGTCACGGAAGGGGATTAAGGGGCGTAATAGATAAATAATTCCGCGTTTCAACTAATAGAACCACCTGCTTGAAAATTAGAAGTTATGTTCCGTTCATGGAATAAAGTTCCTTTTACAAATATTTTTGCGCAAACGGACCCCCAAAGGAGTGGGTTTGCGAGGGATTAAGGCATGTTATAGAAAAATTCCTGTTTTTGAATTTAACTCACTTACTTGAAATTTGTTGAGCACTTTTTTTTTCCTTTAGTTGAATGGAGTCCCACTAAGAATGGATTTTACGGAAATCAACTCCAGGGGGAAGCGGGGAAAGTTATTGGGGCGTATTGATAGACAAAATTCCCGTTTTTGAACTGCTAAGACTATAATAATAAAATTTGGTTTGCATGTCTCTTTTGTTGAATTGGAATCCGCTAAGAATGCTGTCAACGAAGTATTGATGATAAAAATTCCGTTTTTGCTCTGTTAGATTTAGACTTGAAATTTACCACGCATGTTTATTTTATAGAGTAGAGATCCACTGAAAGTTGCTTTGATGGAAATCCACTTGATTATTAGGTTAAGTGAGCGAAAAATATCTTTCTACTTTGATTTTAGACATAAATAGAAATTAGATATTATAATTTATGTTCTTTTTATATCAAGGGGTGAGAGTGTAACAGCTATAAATATATTTTTCAATACAATCGAATTCTTAATGCTAGATAACAATAATTAATATATATGTAAACAGTATACTTACATGCAACATCGTGAAATAACCAGTGAAGCGGGTGGGTAACGGCTAGTTTAAATATAAAAGGTCTAAGAAGAGAGTTTACATCTTTATTTGCTACGAGAGATGTTTTATTAAGCAGTTTAAAGAGAAACATTTTTATTCAAACATTTTGGTTAATTATTAAGTTATAGTAATACTTTTATATTAGTTTACTATAAAACTAAATTAAATCCCATCCATAACCAATATTTTTGTCATTTTTCTTGAACTTTTCTCATTGGATATGTGCTTGCTAAGATTGTTATCAATTTTTAAGACAACTGGAATTGTGTGTGTGTGAAGCTTTTAGAAAAAGATGAGGTTAGATAATGAATATTAAATTCTAAATAGAAAAGGGAGGTGCTTGGCGATAAGCATTATAGGTCAAGCCACACCTAAAGATTCACTCTACCATAACTGATTTCATGACTGAGAGCTTATTCATTTTGAATTGCTCCGAAACTTCAATTATTGACGAATACCCTCCTTCTTTCCACATTTCAAACAATTTTTATTACGAATCATGAATTCAGATTATGAAGTTCTAATTATGAGCCATTCTTCGCCTTACACTTAATCAAAATGTTTATTTATTTTCGTGTATAAATTAATATCTGTTTAAATCAAATAATCGTCGTTTTTGTATATCAATCAGTTTGCTTTAGAAACACCAAATCAAGAAATTAAAATCTATAAACACATTATTTTTGATAATATTAACGCAATTAAATCAATTTATTAAATAAGGTATGTTAAGAAAAACTAATTATAACACACACTTGGTATTTGTATTGTTTTACTGTTTTGTAAAAGAAGTACTAAGATACTAATTGAGATATATATGTTTGGATGCACAAGATGTACTTGATTTGAATAAGATATAGTAATTTATTGAGTGTAATGTCTATAAAGAAATAATGCTTGAGCCTTTTTTTAGTCAAAATCATTTAATTAGATTAAAATTATGGATAGTTAAAATGTTCTAGAATAAAGTAAAATAACTATTACATTAGTTATAGATAAACCTAAATGACAATGTAAAAATAATTTCAGAATAAATCATGTAAGAGAAACGTTTAAAATCCTTGAAACGAAGAGAAAAGAGGTTGCTTAAAATACAAATATCTTGTTTTATAAATTGTTTTATTTACAATGATACTTACAGTAACTACTCAAATGTTTTACCATCAACAAGATCGATACAGGCCTTGTAAAATACGTGATTAAGATACATCTTCTTGAGTTGAAGATACCAGACATTTCACGAACAGTTTCAACAGAAACTGAAAGACTTGAAAAGATGTATTTAATAGAGTGAATTAGAGTCTGGTAGATGAGTGCCTTGAGGTATACTCGTAAGAAAAAAATCAATACTTGATAAATCGAGTGAACGTGCTGTCCAAACGACTGGTCATCTTCCCCAATTCGTGAAATGCCAAATATGACTTTGAGTTAATTACATAAATTAATATTGAAAAGGGCTAAAAGTGCACCGTGCTGAAAACAAAGGGCGTTTTAAACGATAACCTGGGGATTATAAAATAATTCTGAGGTTTTCTTTCCCAGAAAGAGAGATTAAATACATCGTGATATTCATTCGACATGGTAGAAAATATGGGATAATAAGAAAATTATTTACTATACACCCTCACAAACATATTAATAGTGAACTGTTCAAGCAAAATGTTATGTCTAACATGCGGGCTAGAAGTGTACTACATATGGAATGCGAATGTGAATGTGGAGTTTAGTGGCGCAAGGGCCAACTTTGGCCAAGCTGCGCCAGTACTAATTTACATATGGAAGTTAAGGAAGTTAAAACTCCATAAGTGTATAGAAGCTGCTTTATCAGTGAAAAATACATTTAAAGACAAAAAGTGCTGTTGAATGTTAATTGGGAATAATTTCCTTCTATATAGAAGAAAATGATTAATATAAATTACGTTTTAATTGAGCCTATTCAAGCAATATAAGTTACATTTACTCAGGAAGTTTTAGGATACTTTAAGTCATCTTTGTGTGATAATAAAAATATTTAAATCTCTAGAAGTCACACCGTAAAAGCAGATTTTCAAGACTCCACTTAGATTTAGTTCCATTTCATTTATTTATTTATTTTTTGTTTTGTTTTGAACTAGTACTTATTTTTCATTGAATCATTTGAAATCGTGTTTCAAATTAAAACGCTACTTATATTTTAACTTGTTTATAGCAATAATTTACAGAAATTTATTTCTTATTTGATCTATTTGTTATCTTGCTATAATTTGAGACAAGATTCTACAATATTTTCTGCCCTAGAAAAGAATGATATTTTAATGATTATTGAAAACGTGCATAATATATATAAATGATTATAGTAAAGATTATGGCTGGGTGCACGTGCATGCATTTCTGATATTTGCTTCGTGCGCTTCTTTAAAGGATCCATTGCCGGCGGGATCACCAGGTCTCTCCCAATGCAGTACTTTGGGGCTTTGATTAGAATGCCCTCCAACTCCCCAATTGGAACGTGTTTGGTAAACAATCTCAAAGGAGGACATTTTCCAATTATACGTGTCAATACCTGTATCAAGGCCAGAGGTGTTGGACAATGCATTATTGACTTGTTTGATGTTGCTGCATTTCTGAATAAAACACACACACACAATCACTTCCTTTATTACTGATAGTGCGCCATTTTTTTGATACATGTACATCGCATATCCTGATTTTCATCCCATTCAAATAATTCCAGTTTGGCGTGTATCCTTTTTTTGTAGGGGCCAAGGTAACCTAGTGGTAATGGTCACGAACTAAAGGCCGGAATATTGCGGGCTGGAGTCTAGGTGCAACTGAAAACCCATAGAGTAGATGAGTCCGATACACGTTAAATCTATCGACTCAATGTCCTTCTATTGGCGTGGTAGTTTGGAAAGGAAGGTGTCAGCTCAGGTGTCATCCACGTTACTTGACCAAAATTTAAAATTCCGAGGTCCGTCACCAAAAGCCCTCGTGTTTCTTTTATAGTGCGATGTTAATGTAACTCTCACACTTTCATCCTTTTTTGTATTTTACATCCTCTATTTGTTCTCTTTTACAGATATTTTACTATTCTATCATATTAATTGAAAATCGATCGCGCTATTAATTCAGTTTTTAATATAAAATAGTTTTATCTTAACATTCTTTTCTCTAAAAGATGAAATATAATAAAAATAAACTAATCATACTAATTACTTAGATGAAGTAACCCATTAGATAAATTTAGTTTCCCCTTTGAGAATATCAGGATGTGTGATTCTAGGATGTGTGTTAGTCATTCATTATCAAAAGAAAGAGTTGTAAAATATAACTCAAGAAAATATCTGAGTTTTTGCATGAATAAAATAATTAATATAAAAATATTTACCTTGGACAGTTATATTGAGAGCATCCCCTTTGTTTGCTTACATTTTAAAGGTTAGTGAAAGTTTCATAAGGTGTCCGAAAAGTATGACTACACTTTCAAAAATGAATTAAAAACAAAAAAAAGAATTTCGCGTAGTGTTTTTTATGTTCCATAAGGAAAAAACTAATGTTTCTGCTTAAGGAAATGCAAACTAGATAGTACAACGTCCACGTTTTGCAACATTCTCAGTTCAACATAGCTTCTCCGTAAGAACAAGCACAATATGTAGAATGAAATATCGAATTCAAATCTGAAAAACATGTACAACGGAAATGGGGTATCACTGGAGTTTGGAAGTGAGACATGGCTAGATATAACACTTATATCTCTAAATATGACACCTTTGGGCGTTTTCTTCTGGGAAGAAGTGAAAAACATTGTTTACCAATCTCCTATTCATAACACTGATGAATTGAAAAGTCGAATTACAGTTATCATTCAGAATGTTTATCCTTCAATACATTTTGGGGAACGTGGCTAGAATTCTCGGAGATCCGTTGTGTTGCGCAACTAATAGAGCACACATTGATGTCGTGCAATAAAATATTGTAAAAAAACTTTGGCATTTTCTTTGCGGAACATAAAAAACCGTAATTAAATATCTTCGCTTGTTTATTTGTAATTAATATTTGAAAATATAGCCAAGCTTTTCGGATATCTGGTACAATCCTATTAATTTATTTAGCTTAAAATTGTTTTTTTTTTATTGGAAAACAATTATAAAATCCCCATGTGCCACAAAGTACCACAGTCGACTCACAGAAGTTAGTATTAAGCACACATAACAAAGGAAAGAACGGAAAAAAATTTAAGATTATGAAGGATTACAAATATTTACAACAAATTCACAAAACTTTTAAAAGCACTTCTGGGGGAAAGAAGTTGCTGAAAATTCTGAAGCCACAGTTTATATTAAGTCCCTCGAAAGCCAGTCTTATGATCTTTCTCTCTCTGAGATACTTGGAACACAGAAAGACCACATGTGTTCTACATTTTCTTCACCACTAATATTACAATCATAGGAAAGTGACGGAACTACATTAAATTTGTTCAAATATCTTTTAAAGTTAACATGACCAGTGAGAAATTGGGTTATTTTGTATTTAGTATAAAAATAATGGCAGGACAGTCTCTTATTAATGGTTAGAAAAAAATTGTAATGTAAAGTTCCCTTTATTTGAAATGAGATATTCTTGGTTCCAAGACTTCACTCTTCTTTCTTTCATAATCTTCTTTTAAAATGATTTAAAGAATATTTACGGTAATGCCAATTTTGCGCTTGGTTGCAACCTTTGCAAGTCAATCGGCCCGATCATTTCCAAGAACTTTGTTTGTTAGTTATAAAACAGTAGATCATGCGTTTAATGCGAGGTAAATAATTTTACTTGTAAAGTTTTTGAATTTCGATGATACTCACGATAAAAATATTTAGATAATTTTTGCAGCTGAATTCCTACTACGCGATAAACGTGCTCGAATATATTATTTGAAAAGGCTTATTTATACCTGAATAGTTTTGCATTTAATGAATGTATGGAACTACCAGCATTTTTGTGTTCCTTTTTAATAAACCTTATCATAAATTAAAAAAATAAAAGTTTTCCAAACATTAAGTCATGTATATTAGGGTATTTAACACTTAAATGTATGATTTTTTGTTTTAAGTTTAAAACATCCTCTTTTATAGGAATATAGTCATTGGTTACTTAAAAAATAAATTTAAAAAAATCAGGTTGTAATATTAAATACTTGAAAAAAAGTTGTATGTAGACATTTGGCAACATATAGTACTTCCCCAAAATCTGACACATATTCAATCAAATTTAACAAATACAACATCAAACATTGATAGCTTGTCTGACAACAGATGATATGTGTTTTTTTTTCAATTAGATCAGTGGTTCTCAAAGTTTCACTACTGGCGCCCCCCTTTTCAATCAAAATTTTTGTCGCGCCCCCCTTATACATTAATAATATACTGAATGCAATAATAATGCAATTTGACGCTAAAGCTACAATAAGATCATAATTATAAACCGTACAAATTAACAAGATAAGTATTAAATTTTGTATATCTTATTTTTAAGTAATATTTTTTTTTGCTTTTTAGTTCGATTCACTATAAAAGCGTGTTTTTTAGTTTGTTTTAAAACTATAATTTATTTTATAGTTGTTTTTACTATGCACTATAAAAATCACAATTCCAGTGAATAATTTAATTAAGAGAAAATATACTTACCTACTTTCAAGGACGTTTCAATTTTTTGCAGAAAATTTGAGAAAAAATCCAATAAAACTAAAGAAAATGTTCCAAATAAATAATGTCCTTAATAAAGGACATAAATCACAGGCACTTTTCGCTAACAAGACAGGAACGTTTTTTTCCAGCTAAACTCAAATCAACTCAAACGTTTCATGTCTCACGCTTTTCTGATTCCTTCGCTATCTTGATTAATATGCATTATTTCAGCAGGTTTTTCAGTTGCTTGATCAGTTTCAACTTCCTTTAATAGGGATCACAGATGCCCATTTTTTTTAATATTCTGCTTATTTACATTTATAAACCATAATAAGTCGTACAACACAGCAATCAAAACTACAAAATTGTTCATGGGGAAAGTGTAGCATGTTCTAAAAAATAATTGTGTAAAACGTTTTTCATTATGCATTATATGTTTCAGAATACTCACGCTTATCCATATATCATAAAACTCTTTCACATGGAAAAAAGATGAAACAGAAATATATTATATATATTTACAACTTCCCTAAAAAAAGACGGAGATAACCATACCAGTAAGTTCGAAGGTCAGCTAAAGTAATATTTTAGGTTAAAAGAAACGTAAAAAAAAATCTCTCATCGTTCTCATATTGACCGCAAATCAAACAAAATATTTGTTTAATTTGGTTATAGGATCAAAGATGGCTAATGAGCGTTTAAAGTGGAATCTTTTATTTTTGATGATCACCAGATGATAAAAATAAATTATATCAGTGTAAATGTGTATTTTTTATTATGTCAGAAAGCATCTTGTTTTACTTCATTCCAAAAAATTATTTTTTAAACCTTTTATTTTCAATATGCTCGCGCCCCCCTCGCAGGGTTACCACGCCCCCCAGGAGGGCGCTCCCCACAGTTTGAGAAACACTGAATTAGGTAAATTACTCCTTCATAGGTAACTGGAAAGTAGAAAATCTCTCTCCAAGTAACACATTGCACTTAATCACCCGACACATTGAAATGTCCAAAAAAATATATTACACTTAAAAAGTAATCTCTTTTTTCTTTCACACATGATTTGCTGTCTATGGTTATTAATGAGCGTTCGCAAACTCACACACTCAGGTTTTTGAATAAGAGAGCTGGGAAGAGTAGTAGTTGTAGAGCTGGAAAGTAGACAATTAGCAACACTGTGCAGTTAAGGGTTGAGTTCTCTTTGCTGGTTGATTCAAAATTTGTGTGATCAATTTTAAAAGCATATAACTATAAATGGTAAATTTTTATCGTTTTGCTACCAGTTATATTTTAAAAATGAAACATTTAAATTACCAATCTAATTATTTTTATTAGTTTGAGTAAATTATGTCTCCGAAATTAGATCTTCAAACCCGAAATGATATTGTACAGCTTTTGAAAGGTGTATGATAAACTTCTGTAATAAATAAAGCCTTTAAAATTCAGAAAATACATTTTGCTAATGGATTACTGCAGTGTTTCTCAAACTGTGGGGCGCGCCTCCCTAGGGGGCGTGATAACCCCACAAGGGGGGCGCGAGTATATCGAAAAGTCGAAAACAAACATTATTTTAAAAAATTATTAATTTACTGAAAGGAAGTAAAAAATAATACATTATGACATAATAAAAAGTAAAATACACATTTACATTGATATAATACACTTATAAATGTATCAGTACTGCACCATGTATTTCATATTTAATTTAACAGTACTAAGTCAAGAGCAAGTTTAATAATTACCAGTTACTCTATGGGCACGTCATAAAATTATATACAAATTAAATACTTGTCTTGATAAATTGTACGGTTTATAATTAAAGGCGTATTGTAGATTTACATCAAAGTATATTATTATTGAATTCAGTACATTATTCTTGTATGTAAGGGGGGCGCGATGAAAATTATGATTGAAAATTGGGTCGCGAGTATAGAAAGTTTGAGAAGCACTGGATTACTATCTAAACTTCAAAAATAAATAAAATTTGGCGGGCTATTAAAAGCTCCAGGAATAAAAGATGGATGAAAAAAAGTCCTTGGTGAAAAAGAAAAAAAAGAAGCTGAAAAGACTTATAGCTATAGAAAATCCTCTGCCTCAAAGAACAATAGCAAAGGAACTATGGGTATCTTAATCGACAATTTGTCGTCAGATAAAGAAAATGAGCAATAAAAAAGGAAATAAATCACACACACACAGTCTGTCTTTAAATTTCTGTTAAGACCGCGTAGAAAAATGAAGAAAACTTTCTTGGCCTCTATGTTTACTGCTACGCAAAAGTAGATACAAAAAAAAGCATGGATAACTTCGGATAAAGCACTGTTTAATCTGTCATTCACAACTGGCAAAACAAATACAATATATTTCACGCATAAAACGTCACAAAGACGTAGCTGTTTTGCAAAAAGCAATTTGGCCGTCAGGTGTTATTGTATGGAAGGAAATGTCCTCTCAAGGCTTAACAAAATCATTTTTTGCAGAACCAAAGGCTAAAATTCACGCCAAATACTATCAGAATAAAGTTTTGAAACACTTGATGAAAAAAGGTAAATGTCTTTAACCCCAAGGGAGCTTTACTTTTCACCAAGATTCTGCACCAAATCATAGTACAAAATCAAATATAAAGCGGCTAAATGATTGAAAAATAATTTTCTGACTCCTGAAAAATTGCCACTACCATCCCTTGACTGTGTTCCTTGCGATTATTTTTATGGGGATACTTAAAAAAAATTAAACAGACGTAAAAGTAAGAACACTCCAAGAGCTTTTAAAAGCAATCAAAGAGGAAGATGGAAAAGGCTCCCAAAAATGGTAAAACCTCCCTTTTGGCTAGGCCGAAACATTTAAGCAAAGTGTACAATGTTAAAGGAAACCACATTGAAAATTTCAAGTAAATAACCTAATTCGATAAAAAGTTATGATGTTCTGAAATTGCTCTCATTATTTTTGAATCTCAACCGGTATACTTTAATATTATGGTACACCTATTTAAAGTATCCCACACATATATGAATAATGAAGCATTTTTACATGTATAATTTTCGAAGTATTATTTATATAATGAGCAGAAGTTTGTAGCTTAAAAGTTTGTGAATCTTTTAAAAAGAGTAAACATTTTGCTTAAAAGTATAAAAATTAAGAAATTTTTGTATAATGTTCATACTTTTCACTGAGCTATATCAGCAAGAGCTGTGAGTAAAAATAACAATTTTTATGGCACGGAAATATAAATTTAATTTATATTTCTAAATCACTTCAAACTACTTTATGCTGACAAAAATAATAAATCACTGCTTTTGTTATATTTCATAATCGGCTTTGTCAGGAATTATGGTCTTAATGCACAAGAAGACCAATTTTCTGAATCTCGGCTGTTAAGCTCTTTTTGTTTTTAATATTTTCCTTTAAAAACTCATGTTTGAAAACTCTTTAGAGATGCTGACACGACAGAATCGTATTTACGGAAAGCTGACAGTATCTAATTAAAGATATTTTTCTTTCGCTATTTTTTTTCATTATTATTATTAAAAAAAGGGGGAAGTTCACGTGCTCGTTTATGCAGCATGTTAAGTCTTTCTCCACGAGAATAATCTGATAAGATTGAAATATTGATTGTCTTGATACCTAGAAGAGTGTGAAGTGCAGGACTTATAAATTACTTAGGTTAGCCATTTTTGTCCCAGTAGTTCTAAGCTCTTGATCATAACTAAGACTACATTTAACAAAAATGAATCTAATTATTGGTTTTCTTTTTAAACTGTTTCTCACATGAAGTAGGACATAAATAACATAACTTATAACTTTAAACAAAACCATTACTTTAATAAATTTGTGGTTGAATTAATAAATCTGTGGTTGAATTAATAAATTGATGATTAAGTCTCTCTGATTAAAAATTAAGTCTTAGGAATTTTCTTACTTTTTTGAATTAAATGATGTTATGTCAAGATAAAGGTATTATGTGTTTCGAATGAGGTACAAAGTATAAAATGCGGACAGCACGTATTTAAGTCTCTCATTCAAATATAGTACAAATCAACTTAAGTAATTTAATTTTAAAATTCATTTAACGGACGTATATTTAAAATTATTTGTTGTTTAACTTATTTTAATTATTATTTACTATTTAATATTTTTAAATGAGTTGTTTATATAAAAGTTATTTTTCTTCAATTTTTTATATTCCCTCGCCCCCTTAACTGGTTTGTCAGTGCACTGTACTGGATACTTAAAGCTGGCTAAAACCAGTTTGCCGGTACGCTGTACAGGCACTGATATTTTCTTCTTTCTATCTTTTATTTGCGTATATTTTTAATTCTGATAGTGAGAGTATAAGTGTTAGTGTTTTAAAGAGATGCCGTTTGAACATGGTACTGAAATACTTCTCTTCCAGGATTTTATTTGTGGTGAAGGCGGGAGTTTTTCATTGATGGCAGGAATTTAGATTCTTGAAAATATTTCATAAATAACAGGGATTGGCAAGTCAATGTGCCATTTATTACTTGAGAAGAAATGAAAATCGAAAGATAATCCAAAAAATTCCCATATTATCTCTGTCCCCATTGCATTGTAAGACATAGTATTACACCCTGATTCAAATTGTGTGCGCATATATACAGGCACACATACAAAATCCTCAACCACTTAAAAAAGAGGTATGAACATGGAATTCTTTTGTATGAGAGAATTTTAGGATTGAGATGAAACATTCTTCATAGCATGCAGTGTACTTATAATAGCAAACATTTGGGGGTTTATGTTCCACAATTGTAAAATAAAAAATAGCGTGAAAACTTAAAAATTAAAAAAAATTATTTTATTTTCGCATTCTGTTAAGTACTATACTTATTTATATGCAATAAAAAATGTGATCTTCTTTAGAACATTTTGGGAAAAAAACTGACCGCTAAAGGCAGGGTTACTCAACCTTTTTTTCTGCTGGGCCGCATATATATGTCAGATATTTCACGCGGGCCGCAACGTGAGAAGAAGTGAGGGGAGGAGGAAATGCTTTAAGACCAACATAACATTGGAAATTTAAAATGTGGAAAATTGATCAAAATATTGTAACTGATGTTTTGCTTTTCTAAATATTATTTTTTGTAAATATTTTTATTTTTGTCACTAACACTAAATTAGAAGCATTTAAGAAACACTATTTCACAATATTTGCATCATTAAACGGCTTCATGTGATTACCAATAATATAACAAACTTCATACGATGTCATTGTTACTGCTGTGATATTACCAATGACAAAACACTTTGTTGCTGTTGCAAAGATTATTCAAAAAAGCCTATTTATCACTTCTTGGAAGAGATCTACGAGAAAAAGTGTCATTGAATGGTATTTTTTAAAACAGCACTTCATTGACAAATCAAAAAATTATTAATCCATATTTGCTTATCTCTACAAAATAGTCAACCTCCAAATCGCCTTGAAACGATATATTTTCCTTGAATGTTTTTCTCTTGCAAGATATGAAAAATAGTAAAAACTTAGGTCCAACTATCGCTCCTTCAGTTGTCTGTTATCACTAACCGTAGACGTTCTAAATACAAAAAGAGTATCAATTCCTACCCTTACGACACCGACAGCAAAAAGCAAAATTGATATATTTGATTTCTTGGGAAAAAATCCGCACCAAATTTTTAATACAATGTTCCTAAATAAGTAAATTTCTCATAGCAATGGACCATGACCGGGCCACTTAAAAAGGCTCGGGGGGCAGCAGGTGGAGTATTGCTGGCTTAAGGGGTTAACGTCAGCTACACTATAGAACGTCAGAAGCTACACTATAGCTATTGGTGAGGGACCCTTCAATTTTAAATCTCGGTCAAGTGACGGGGATGTTACTCTTCAGCCGGCCCTGCACTCTCCAAACAACACCAGCGTGATGACTTTGAACCTTGGCAAAAGAGTGCGATAATCTCTCAAAACGGCGGATCTTTAGTGGTATCAGGATTGAAATCCACTAATGGAAGGAAGTATTGCTAGACACGAGATAGCAATCTTGACTACCTTGCTATCGTAGTTTATTGCTGCCTTTTTTTTAGTAGTTGTAAATCTAAGAGGTTTAAGAAATTAAGAAAAACTAGTAGCATAGTGGTTTGATTATTTATTAACGTTATACTCTAAATCAATGTGAAGGTTATTTGAGACGGGTCTCATAATTTTGAACCTCGGTAAAAAACGAGGTTGACACCTGATTTGACATCCCACTGTCCAAACATGAACACAATTTTAATGTAAAGATTTTAAGCCACGAAAGATTGGGCACCAACTCGTCTACACGGTGGTCCAACAGAACTCGATCCCGCGACTCTTTCACCAATTTACCATGATAATTTGACTACATCTGCCACTCTGGTACCATAATAATTCTAAACCGACTGAAACTATGATCAAATAAATAAGAATTTAAACAAAAACCTATAAAATTTATTTAAATAAATTAACAAAATACATCTCAACTCAACAAAAACATTGACTTTTTTGAGAAATTGTTTCACATATTGAGATCATTAAAAATCTATATATAAACTACATCCCCTCCCCCCCCCCAAAAAATCAAACTATTTAAGCTTTTAACTATACAGAGCATTAAAACTTTAAAAAATAAAATTTGCTTTCCCATACACTATTCACTTATTTCTAACCATTTCTATAAATGACCATTATTCACTCATTAAAGTTTTAAATGTGTGTCATATAGTAAACAAATACATAAAATGAATCGAGATGCTTCATGCAAACTATCTTAGACATTATTGAGAGTGAATTACAATTTCAAAATCATTTCTGGTGCTTACGTGCAAAATGAGGTAAAGATATATAAAATCATTGAATAGCAAGTGATATTCTTGTCTAAAATAATTATTAGATAAAATTCTTAAAGAACATAATTACTTTTATTTTATTAATGAAAACTATATGAATTATATATAATAACCAAGTGTATGTAAAAAGTGTTTTTTTCCAGGTATAGAAGTTTAAGTTGGCATTACTTTCCAAGATGGCGACGGATTAAACAGCTGTCAAGTGATTTATTCTCAGTTTGGTTTGGCAATTCATCAAGCAAGGCGTAGATTCGTCGAATGGGCCCAAAACGAGATTGCCGTTGTTCCCGATTTTCATAAGCGAATTTTGTTTAGCGATGAAGTTCACTTCTGGTTGAATGGCTACGTCAACAAACAAAACTGCCGTATTTGGAGTTAAGCTAATCCACAAGTGTATGTAGAAACACCGTTACATCCAGAAAAACTGACTGTTTGGTGCGCTTTATGGGCTGATAGAATCATTGGTCCGTACTTCTTCAAAACCGATGAAGGCCACAACGTTAGTCAATGGTGATCGGTATAGAGCCATGATTACTAACTTTTGCATTCCTGAATTGAACAATCATGATGTCCAGGAGCTGTGGTTCCAAGAAGACGGCGCAACATGTCACACAGCTCGTGCCACAATCGATTTATTGAAAGACACGTTTGGTGACCGCCTAATTTCACGTTTTGGACCTGTGAATTGGCCTCCAAGATCTTGTGAGTTAACACCACTAGACTATTTTCTGTGGTGCTATGTAAAGTCATTGGTCTATGCGGATAAGCCACAAACGCTTGACCATTTGGAAGACAACATTCGCCGTGTTATTGCCGATATATGGCCACAAATGTTGGAAAAAGTCATCGAAAATTGGACGTCCAGATTGGACTACATCCGAGCCAGTCGTGGCAGTCATATGCCAGAAATCATCTTTAAAATGTAATGCCACAAGATTATCTTTTGAATAAAAAAAATCATGTCAATCGAATATTACATCGTTGTTTTATTGCAATTTAAAGTTCTATACCTTTAAAAAAACACCCTTTATAAAATTAAAAATTCTTAAATCAATTTCTGTCATGTTTATATATCTGTGTAAGTTGTATTCATCTTAATAATTTACTAAGAAGGCGTTCAATATACTCATCTAATATAATAATTATAAATATACTCCCATCTAGCATATTTGTTATTAAGGTATCTGCCTACGTTTCTGAATCAAAGTAGATTAAGAAACGTCAACTGATAGTCAAAATTTTTTTTAATTTTTGCCATTTTGTGTAGGAAAAAAAATAGACTAGTCGGAAAGAAAAAACATTAAGAAGATAGACAACGGGGAATGTCTATGCTATAAAAGTGGAACATTTTAAATATTTGATACTAAGCATTATTCTAGTTAAATAAGGACCAAAACTTAAAATGCCTTTTATATGAAGATTTATTTTTTTTTGTCAAAAATATATTACTTAAAAAATTATATCTGAAAAATTTCTGAATTTATTTCTTTCATATTTATGTAGAAGTAATTTAAAGTATGATTAAGTCACTAGAGATTAAGGATTTAGCTCTAATATCAATAGATTTTTTTTTATCCTTAGCATGCTATTGTTGCGAACACCCTGCATTTTATAAAATTTTCTACAAGAAAATGTTCTATGTTCCATAACTTTTTGGTAATTGTAAATATATTTTAGATTTTAGTTCCTTGTTTTATAACTATTTTAAATATGTTGTGTAAAAATAATTTAAATATATGGCTTTGAATTCCATGTAGAGTGTTTGGTATTTCGGTATAATTTTAATCCAATTTTACATAAAGCGCTAACAAATTTTCAACTAAATTAAATTGTCGTATAATTTCCTGATTAATGTCTTTCATTAGATTAAGTCATAAGTACACACAAAATAACATAAAATTACAAATCGTATGGCATTTAAAAAACTTTTTTCCGGTTAAGGTAGATACCTTAAGTAACTTTTTTTTCCCTTTAATAATCATCTGAATTATTGCTATACATTTTATTTATTAAATATTCATTCGACATATTTTTTTTTCACCATGACCACGGTACAAGCATTTTAATGGAATATATCAGGGGTATTTTTGAACGGAATTATCAAGTATCTTAAACTTGCTTGCAATTTTTCAGGACTTATAATGCAAGTTATAATCCAAGAGAACCCGCTGGGTGGCATAATTGATTTGGCGCTGGTCTAAAACACCCAAGTTTGCCGGTTCGACCCTGGGTCTATGTCGGTGGATTCTCATGATGCAGGAATTTGTTTTGTTAATTATCACAATTTATTATTATATTTATTAATATAGTTAAATTTTTAATTTTTATTAATTTCTTTTACCTAATTCAAAAAATTTGTACTACTTAAATTAGCACTTTGCCCTTTTCAAAAGGTATTAAATTTAACCGCTTTTTATGGGCAATACAGTGTCATAATATCACAATAATCGCTTAATCCAAACTATACTATATATTATCTATAAAATATATTACTTTATAGAAAAATATTAACAAATAAATATAAGTATTTTTGTAGAAAAGATTAATGCAATGAATTGATGGTTGCGATACATTATATTTTATATAGTTTGCAATATTTATAATCACTTTGTACCCTTTTGAAATTGTTACATTATATCTGCTGAATGATTCAATTCAGAAGGGCCTTCAAAACTAGGATAGAGTCGGGATGCTTGTGACGAAACCTAATGAATGAGCGCTTGGAGAGGGGCTAATTCCAATCATCTACCAGATCACTTCAGATTGAGTAGAGAACTCTACGTATGTCTGAGAGGAAATTAACTGACCTTCTATTGGAAAGTTTATGAGGGTTACTAAGTTTGCCTTGTGTGGGCCCTGTGATGGGAATACCGCAGCTTTTAATGATATACGAATTTTTAAAGTTGTGTATATTTGTATGCATGTGATGCATATCAAATTTAATTATATGTTTAGATCACATTATGGACGTATTTAACACATTACTAAAAATGCAAGCTCTCATATTCAATATCGCATTGAAGTGATTGCATCACATTTTATAAAGGTCGATATTAATTATTCGAATTACGCAGAGAAAGGTGAAATGTTCATGTAACACAAATTCAATCAACAACTTCTAAAAAGTAAAAATGTGCATTTTCCGAGTTTTTAGACCAGTGTTTCCCAACCTTTTTTATCACCGCGGACTATTCAACATTTGATAATTTTTCCGCTGCCTGTTGGTGGGGGTAGTAAGTTGATTTTTATATTTTAGATTGTTTTGATTTAATAACTTTAATTTGTATAACGTCTTGGTAATAAAATACAGTTACACCCCAAAGTGAATATAAAGAGATTTAACATGGCATATAAAGTGGTTTATATGGAAAGTCACACAAACCCTAGAGAAATACACCACGCTAAATAAAATGGGAACATTTTAATGTTCTTTGTGTGGTCCAGGGAATGGGGGCTACTAATTCAGACAATTTAATATGCTGTAGTTTTAAAAGGAGCATCTCTCTTTGGATTTATTAAATTAAGTTTACACACACACGCGCACACACACGAAGTATTCATTGCCATTTTTGGACGTGTCGAGTAATAAAGATTTTTTTTAATTATGACGTTATTTATCATGGGTGATGTTGCAATGACTAGGCAGTCCGGTGTTCATTATTAATTTTGCTTATTACATGGAGACACACACAAACATATATGGACAGCAACATGGAAAACAGGAAAACCCAAAAATACACACACGACAGCTACAACCGTTTACATTATGAAGGACAAAGAACAAGAGGATGACATTTCTTGAAATCTCGGTATTTATACCAAGCGGGAAACGAAAGTTCAAATCACATGATCTGTGTAGTTGTAGTTCCAAGAGATTCTCGTTAGGTGAGTATAGCTAGCTATTATTTAAACGCGGGTACTGAAGAAATGAACCATCAATAATTAAAAAGTTATTAAGGATGAAATGAGTGGGATATTATACATGTATACTAGCTAGATTTTTCATGTCGCAATTTTTTTATGTAATTGGTAGCTGAAGACTCATATTTGTGAGACCTCTTTTGGATATTCGGAACTATCAAACTTTTGACAGTTACAGGAGAAACGATCAATATGCCTGTCGTGTTTTTCAAAAAGCCCTTAAATTCTTTTTTTTTTGAAGTTGTAAGGTGTGGGAAGTCACTGTTGGTCTCTGTTTTGAACCCTTAGTATAACCACATTAAGTTTGATTTCGTAAATCGTTTTTTGTGTATTTCTGACTCGTATAACAACACCAATTTCTGCATCCTCTAGTACCTATCCATTTTAATTCCGATTATGCACTCTTAGTTGAAACTTGTTTGTTTGGATAAGTAATATCATCTCTTAACATTTTCTCATCTCTTAAGAAACACCCTGTGTATATATGCATTATAAAAATGCTCATGATAAAGAGAAAAATAATTGTAACTAAAATTATTAAACTTTGGAACCTTGTATTTTACGGTTAATAAAACATTCTATCTTGTATTTTCAGATATGCAAGTATATGAATTATCTCATAACTTTGTTTTCTGGATGAGATGTTTCGATGCTAAGAATAGAACTTTAAAATAAATTTGTCTTAACTGAAATAGTATTCCGTTAAAGTTTATATTGCATTATTTCAATCATATTTCATCCCAAGTAAATTTATTTGAAATGTCTTACACCTATAGCAGCATATCACAATAGAATAAGTTTTTTTTCTTGTAAAAAATTTAAAATGGATCATTTGTACAAGAAAATAAAGATTACTTTTTTTGTTGTAAATGTACTGGCTTAGAATTATTTCTCTCTGTTTTTTTATTTACGTTGTATGAGTCAATTTTTTCTTCATTTGTCTTAGAGCTCCATTTCCTATAACTTTTACATTTTTGTCTAATATAATATACAAAAATGATTCTTATTTATTGTTCAGTGTCAGTTATTGAGACTTTTTCATAAATAAATATGAATAGTACAATGAGGATTTATAATATTTATTAAAAATAATGGATAATTATATTACAGTAAAAATATTTATTGTAAGTAGAAAAATTGAAAACGTTCTTTATATGTTTATTGAATTAAGTATTACATTTTCTTAATTAAATATTAGTTTTATAGTTTTACCTTTATCACGCGAGTAATGTAAATTGAATACAAACTCTAGTCTTGCTTTTATTTATTTTAGACAAATATATATCATGATTCCGAATGATTAAAGAGCTTTTATTTGTAGTGGTATTAATGATTAATATAACAACTTCACCAATACGGAAAAAAACTGTCAAAAAACGTTTTACATATTTTTATACAAATAATATATTTATAACTTAATATGCAAAATATTGCGAATTTTCATTAAGATTCTGCTTATTTTTTTATAAGATAGAAGATTTCTATGCAAATATTTTTGTATTCTCAGAGAGCATTCAATTATCCTTTTTTTACTCATGTTTAAGAATCGGCGAAGTTATCTTGCTATTTTCTTCGATGAGAAATATTTGCACAAAAAAAAATATTTTAAAGTAAGTTTCTGTTTTCCCTTCTTTAAAATAAAAAAAAAAACAAGCAAATAACTACCTTTAAATAATTAATCAAGAAAGCTTTTAAAACTCTGAGTAACACTTTATTGCCTTATAATTTTTGAATACAAAAAATTCCAAGTAATCAGCACTATTCATACAGGAACAGTCAGCAAGCCCATTTTTGCTAAACGTGAGGATGAGTTCGTTGAACTTTAAATGCAAGTTATATTTGCGTTCACTGAAAAATAAATCGAAAATATTTTGAAATATTTTCACTAGGCCAGAAATATCTTTCTAAAAAGGAGTCCCAAGTAAATTTAAAAACAAAAATTTAAACGTTTTTCTTTAAAATGCATCGAGAATATAACTAGAGTTTTTTTAATGTTTGCACGGAAGAAAGGTTTAAATATTTTATTGTCACTTAAAATTTTTCTTCCAATTGCATTATTTTTTTATTAATAATGGTAGGATGTAATTTAAAAAAATAAATATGCTTCAGGGAGAAAACTGAATGTGGAATATGTAATTAGAGATCTTGTTTAAATTAATGATCTTCTAATCAAATTTCCATTTTTTCGAATTTTAAAAGAGCTTTTTTTAAAAAATTTTAGGTAAAATCCCTGCGATAAATTTTAAAAATCTTCCTAAAATAAATTTTGAAGCAAGATTGAAAAGAATAAGATTGATTTTAGAATAAGTCTTGCAATATTGGCATTGATACATTTCGTATTTTAAGTGTTTAAAATACTAAGCTTTTTAAACGAAAACATATTTTTTGTACAGATGATCTTAGTATTAAATTAAGTTAATATTTAAGGAAGTTAACGATATTGTTTAAAATTTAAGTTTAATAACCTTTAAAATGTTTTTCTGATAAAATTTTATTACTTTTTTTAATGCTCTCAGCTAAAAAACTTTTATAGAAAAATTAATTTTTTATTTTCCCCTTAAAACATACCAATTCATTAAATGAAAATAATTTTGTTTATAGGCATTCATTATAAAATAAAGGAACAATCAATTTAAAATGAATTCGCAAAATTATTTATAAAGGCATTAAAATACATTTTAAAAAATAAAATATGCATTTTATTTCCAAACTATAAAAATAGCTATAAATGCAGAACCAATAATTATGAATTAAAAAAATTAGTTGATATTTAGTAAATCAATTGAAAGCATGCCTTTTCACACTTATTCATAACGCGTTGAAACTATTATATATATATATATGTCTTTAAAAGTAGCACACCGACCAAACTGCTTTGCCATACCGACAGTAAAAGGAATCAATTGTCCTTCATTTAAGATGAATATTAATATTTAATTACAATTTTACATTTCTCCTTTCAATATGAAGTAAGACTTGTAATCGATTCTTTTTATATGACTGTAATTTATCAAAAGTGTTAGAATCTTTTTCATTATCAGGATTTTCGGACTACATATCGATTCTTAAATCCAATCAGTATGTCTGTTATATTCGAAATGAGTTTTGTTGTCCTTACAATATCTAAACATTTATAAAGAAGCTTCTTCATGATTTGAAATAAAATAACGATCATGTTTATTTATAGGGAATTTACATAAACAATGTAGCTGTACGAGAAATAAAATATGTGAAAATACAATAAAATAAGCATTTCCATAAATGCAAACAGCACAATGTACGTCAAATGAAATTGTCTCTATAGAATTACCCTTTTCAGTCAATTCAAAATTTGTCAGTTATAATGCAGTAAAGGTGAGATTTGATTCTAAAATGGTACCAGATTCTTGTTTTTGCAAACATAAACAATGTAACAAAATCGATGTATGGATATCCATTTTATCCAAAATTACTTTTTAAAGTATATTACTTATGCATGAAATACAAGAAAATAGTAGAATGTACTTTGATTTGAATGAAATATGTAAGACTTAGAGGGACATGTGATAAACTTTTAGTTTCAATCAATGTTAAAAATTCACAAATTTTCGAAATAAAATTGGAGTTGATCATTCTAGCAAAATAAAGAATGTATAAATTGAACGATATAGAAAAAATAACTTTTAACAGCTAAGAGAAAAAAAACTAAAAATACAAAGAAAATCAAATTCTCTCATGGAAGTTTATGGAAATACTTTCTGACAAATTTAATTAAAATATCTTTTGATTCTTTGTTTAACAGACAATTATATGTAATAATTATAACAAATATATATATATATATATATATCATCAATATTATGTCATTGTCTTTTTAATTAATACTTTATGATTTAAAAAAAGTAAGGTTTTGAAATTCTAAATTGCATAAAATAATTTTTAAAGACATCTCTTTTGGAGTTAACTTAATTTAAATAAGGTAAACGTACATTTAAATTTTAAATAAAATATAGATATTTTTGGATACATGAACTGTAAACTACAAAAAATATCAATGAAGTTCTTATGAAGAACCACTCATTTTAAGATCCAGACACCCCAAGCTAATAATGCAAATTTTTTTTATTTGGTGGACATTTGTAAAACATTAATTGCTGTTAATAAAATTTCCCAGAATTCCTTCCGGATTAAAATTTTTTAATTCCAAGTATTCAAAATTACCACCGAATTGCAACTGAATTGTTTCTATTGTTAAATTTTTGCTTATTTATATTTTTAAACACTTTATAAGGAAATGTCTCTTAAAACTCACATAATTTAAATAATGATATATATTTATTTTACCTTTTGAGATAACCTACCAATTTTTGCCGCATGCTATAGAGTTCTGTAGCTATTATGAGACCTTTACTCTCTGATTAAAGTATTTCTGATTAGTTCAATAATTATTCGAAAATTGAATTATCAGGAAAAGTCAAAATAATGTACTCTCGTTAGAAATCAAACAAAATTGAAAGTTCTTTGTGCATCAAGTAAGTAAGCCAATTACTAATAGATTCACATAGCAAGAGAAAAAATTCTAAAAAGTATTACTTTAATAAAATATATATTTAAAGGCACATTTTTATAATTTAAGTGATCAAAAGATGACTCCATGAAATAAAATAATTGATTAATGTTTTCCTTTAATGGTTCACGTAAACTCTGCTTCCAGATAAAAAAGGAAGGAGAAAAAATTCATGTAAAAAATAAACGTTCACTTATGATCTTTAGAATGCAATTACTTAGAGTCACACACACACACACACAAATATTTAGCTGACTTCATTGAACTACGCTTACAAAGTTTTCTGCAATTAATTACATATTTCAGTGATAATCTTTTCTTAAAATATATTGATTCTGAAAGTAGAATCGTCCTGTTAATACATCTTTTTAATGTTTTACGCCAAATTGTTTATGTGTTTCATAAGACCTGGTAGATTTTCAAAGACGATAAGAGATAAAAATTTCTTATTTGAAATGAAAGCACACGGTAGGCATAATTTTTATTATATATATATATATATATATATATATATATATATATATATATAATAGGAAAACTGATGTTAGTTATAAGAGTTGTACTTGTTGTTTCAAATCTCCTTGGAGCAGGAAAACCTACACCCTGTCCATATGACAGTTCCGCATAAAATGTCACACGCCAGATCTTGATCTCCAAACAACTGCCTCAGGGAAATGACCAAGCAGTTCATAAGATGGGCAGGAGGAGTAGGGAGAGAAAGGTAAAGAAATACTTTACCCCTTGCACAAAGGTCATACCAGGCAGGTGACCGCTTCTAAAGCTCGCCAATGTCATCTGAAGAGTCCTGAACCTCATATATAAATATATGTATCCATACGTACGTATATAAATACACTGGCCTAATTCAGTGGCAGCTTAATAAATCATAATAGGTCTTCATTTGGGTTCAAAGACTCTTTCTGTATCTCCAATTGTTATGTTTCTTGGAATCGAATTTCTTTCTTCTTTGACCTTATAGGTTATACAACTTTCTCGCTTAGTATTTTATTATGCTATATATATATATATATATATATATATACAATGTCTGTTTGGATTGGGTGCTCTCGGCAAAATTAAATCCTAGTACAGGTTCGCATCGTTAGAGCTCAGGTGCCTCCCTCTAGGGAGGAAACCAGCGGTGATTGGTATCCACCCATAATGTGACACATTAAAAAGAGATACCAACTTACGCGGAATGTACTAGGTCTGCAATGCTAAAACAACAATCCCCTCAGCCTATTAGAAACAATATATATATATATATATATATATATATATAACCCTTAACAATATACTAAATTACCATAGTATAATAAGCCTAAACAATAAATTGAAATTTAACAAGACAGTATAGGTCAGAATTAAATGGACACATGGTGTAATAGCAAACTCTTATCCTAGGGAACCAACAGTGCAAGATGAAACATAATTCTACGGCCAACATTCCCATATATTTGCCAATATATTTGGGATTGAAGGAAGATACACAAACAATGTAAGGGTAAATTTTAAAATAATATTCTAAGCTTATAAACATGTATCTAAATGGTTAAAACTTAAAATACTATATATATAAAACAATTTTGAATACCAAATACCATATAAAATATTAAACTATATATTAAATCCAGGAAACTCAAAAATTGAAATAAATAAAATAAGTTTTTTTTTAAAAAAGGAATTTTGCACAGTAATCGGTGAATAAGCAAATCAAATACGCCATTTAATTAAAACAGTATCACACATAAGAAAAAATTACAAGAATACTTTAAAACAATTTATAATTGTATCCAAGGAAAAAAATAAAAACAATAACAATTTAACAAGTATTTGTTGGAAATAATAGACCAAGGATTAAACCAATAAGAAACTAAATGAAAATAAAAATTGTCTAGAAAAAAATAATAACACGTGGCGCTATCATGTAAAATTATGAATGAACGATGAATGAAGACCAATACAAAATTAAAACAAAATTAAAAACAAGTTCCCAATATTTTACTCGTTAGAAATGTATGTTTAAAGAAAACTAAAAAGATAGTCATGATCCAAGCGATAAACAATAATTTTTAACACTAAAAACTATGTTTATATTACTACGAACTAAAATATTATTAATACGAAAATAATTTAGAATATACATTTTTTTAAACATAAGTATGTACATTCCAGAAATATACTTTAATAATTTAAAATTGAAGGTGTCTTTTTTTATCAAAAAGAACTATTTAATTTATTATCTATAATACAGAAATTTAAACAGTGCATATACGTAATATATATAAAGAGAGATAGAGAGAGTATAAGAGAGAGAAAAAAGAGTGTAGAGTTGCAATTTGAAAAAAGATATATTTTAATTTGTTTACTTAAATTTAACTCTTACTACATCTCTAGAATATTAACAATCTTTAAATTCCATATACATCAAAAGTATAAAATGGCATGTCATTTGTTATTTTCTACTTTTCACAGCATTGCATTATGAAAGAATATATTCTATTCACATGACTTAAATTTAATATGCCCATCACTTTTGTAACTGAACAAGTAATATAATTGTTTTTAAAAGTCAATTCCTACTTCGTTAGAAAAACGTACTGGCACCCTCTGTTGCAGTCAGCTGCAGCTTCAATAGAAATAAAGCAGAATAAATTTAAAATTCAAAACTAAAATTGAGTTAATGAATTAATATTTGAAAAACTGTATTATTATCAAGTGTGTCATCCACTGCAAGATTAAAAAAATGTTATTTGAACTTGAATGAATAAATAGAAAGTGTTTTATTAACGATTGAAAATTTGAACAAGATATATATGTATATATATATATATATATATATATATATATATATAAATAGATAGATATATAGATATATATATACATATATATACATATATGTATATAAATACACATATATATATATGTATATAAATACACATATATATATATGTATATATATATATATATATATATATATATATATATATATATATATATATATATATATATGTATATATATATATATATATATATATATATATATACATATATATATATAAAAGGGAGAAAGTGATCTAATAGAAAAAAAATGCAAGATTATGACTTTTATGTAAAAATATCATTTTAAAAACCTTTGTTTAAAAAAAACTAAGGAATTAATTCTGCAAATATATTTCAATATGAGGCAATATAAATTAAAACATCACTATTCAGAATGAATTTTTTTTTCGTAATTTTGATAATAATATTCATAATGCGAATTAATTCCATACATTGAATGTTTTTAGTTACTAATTACAGACTTTAAAAATTTTAATTTCATATTCTGCGTCGCAAGGATAATATATATTGGAACAAAATCTAAAAATAACTTAATAAAAATTTCATTAAACATTTTTCCAAATTTAATATTTTTCTGTAAAAAAGGGAGATATTTTCTTTTAATATTGTAATCTAGACTTTAAATAGGTTGTTGTTTTGAATAGTTATCAACTTTCTCCTTTTTAATATTATTTGAGATGTCAAACAAAATGAAATTGTGAATAACATGACTTACGTAACACTTTTCTAACACAGGTGAGGAAATGCTTTGAAAACACCCCCAAAAAAAAGTGGAATGGTTTTGGTTCCTTTTATGAAGGTAATTATATCAAACATTACAAAAGTAGATTTAATATAACGAGACTATTTATGTTTTCAAATTTTATATACAAAAATCTTTTAGTGCCATTCTATTTCTGTTCAAAATGGTTCGAAAACGAATGTTGAAAAAAAACTTTTTTAAAGTACGCTAAGAAAAATAAACAACATGTTCTATCAGATGTTCAATACGAAGCTACTTATAATTTGCGTGCCAATCTATACAACTTAATTATAAATATAGCCAGCAAACTTTTTTTCGTTTGCTATGGGAGAGAGAATAATTTCATTTCTAGGCAGAAAACTACACGCAAAGTGTGTGCAATAACATCAAGGGAATTACTTTTGTTAATAGTGAATAAAGCAGAATATAAACACATGAAAGATAAATATATGTCTTACTGTTTTCAATGCAATGATGCTAATGAATAACATATTCGTCATAATGCAATTAGATTTGGATTAGTTGGAAGTTACTGGAAAATAATTTTCTTTGCAACCCCCCAATGCTTTTCTTCTCACTTTTAAAATCAAATGAAGATTTATTTAAAAATTAAATTAAATTAATTTTACTGTGTATTTTTTCTTTCTTATGCTTCGTTTGCTTGTTAAGGAACTAGTTTTTGCAGGAAAGGCGATATGTTTCAGAGACAAATAAAAGGTGGCTTTTAATGCTAATTTCTATTCGTAGCATCGACTGTTAAATTTTACGATACCTCGCTTGGGATTGAAGTCAGCAGGAATAATTACTCTGTAATATGTGTATATTCCTGTACATTATAACATTACGCTCCAATTAATACTTTTCTTAATTAAAGAATGCAACAAGAAACTGACTACTTTATTTGTTTCTAAGTTATTTTTGATGAATTGAAAAATTTCGTTGGGGGAATCAATTTGTAATTTTAATAAACATCATTCTTTCTAAATGAAATTAGTCTTTGAAACAGTTTTTAAATCTTCTCGACGAATTAGAAAGATTTCAATGGAGGTAAACAATAATGTGATTTTAATATACTCTTTATTTTTTTTAATTCATTATTTGTTAAGAATCAAATTAGGGATAATTCATAATAAGGAGTTAATTAAAAATTTGTCAAAGTCATTAAGAGGAATTTTGTAGGAAAATAATTTAATTTGCATCTTTAAGAATTTGTTTTTAAAAACTATAAATGCATATCTTAAAAATTCTGTTTTGACAAAGTTAATTTGAAAATCCCTCTCTCCCCCCCTCCCAAAGAAATTAAGAATAAAATTGTAAATTTATTTAGCAACCAGAAGAGAAGAAAAAAAATTACGAGTATAAGATTTTTTTTCTTGTAATATTTAAAAAAAATTAATGTATTTAGCCATTTTTATTATGCAAACATTAATTTCCGTACACTTATTTATTGACATTTCAATTAATTTTTTTATTAATACCGGAAGCAATGCTTTATATAAAATCTTCGCAAGTTTTTACATTGAATAATAAAATCTTTGAAGAGTATATAACTCTTATATATAATATATATAATTTATTTATCTATATATAAATACCTATATCCATCTATATATATATATATATATATATATATATATATTTTATATATCCATCTATATATATATATATATATATATTTATATATCCATCTATATATATATATATATATATATTTATATATCCATCTATATATATATATATTTATATATCCATCTATATATATATATATATATTTATATATCCATCTATATATATATATTTATTTATATATCCATCTATATATATATATAAATACTTATATCCATCTATATATATATATATAAATACTTATATCCATCTCTATATATATATATTTATATCTATATATCTATATATATATACCTATATCTATATATATATACTTATATCTCTATATATCTATACACCTATATATAGCTATATCTATATATATATATACCTATATCTATATATATATACCTATATCTATATATATATATACATTTTATCTATATATCTATACACATATATATATAGCTATATCTATATATCAATATACCTTGTGACGGATCTATCCACGTACTTTCTTTTAATCCTCTTGGGGGATCTTTGGGCTATTAATTCGCGTTTACTCACAAACAACCCTTTGAAGAAGAAATCATGATATTTAAATGAAGACTACTATTTATATTCTAGGGTTTCTAGCTAGATTCTTTTAATCCTCTTGGGGGACCTTTGGGCTATTAATTCGCGGTTACTCACAAACAATCCTTTGAAGAAGAAATCATGATATTTAAATGAAGCCTCCTGTATATAGTCTAGGGTTTCTAGGTAGATAGGAGAAAGAGAGAGAGAGAACGTCAAGAGGCATGTAAAATTACTACTGACCAGGTATCATTCAAATATAAAGTCAATTACAAATATTAGATATACTAAATAATTAAGGTGACGATTGATCACTAGGATTTAATTAATATTCAAGTATTTGAGATAGTAAAATTAGCTCTAGAATAAGATGATCGATAATTATAATCATCTCGTAATTCGTTCATCTCACTGTTAATCCACATATATTGCTTATATTGAGACATTCTCTTCTTGTTGAAATTATTTGAATTGAGTGGGTAGATTGATCAATAAATAGATTGATTTTGAATATATATATATATGTCTGGTATTCCTTCCCATCTTCCCCCATCTCTAGGCAAACAAGAGAGAAAGAGAGAACGAAATCTCTCACAACCTCTATATCTATGTCTATATCTATATGTTTGTTTAACTAAAGGTAAACACACAAAAAGTGCAATAAGTTTTTATTTACTTTTAAATTTAAAATTGAGACTTTATACTGAAAGAAAATGTATCATGCTTTACGTTTAATTTTGTTAAAAGATGGAAACTTAGAGCATGTTTACATTTTTTTAGGAATTTCTTCAAATATCTTCTGAGCTTCTATAAAATTTCGTTTGAAGGTGAATGCCTAAAAGTTACAGAGAAGACACCAATAATTACCATGCATTAAAGCATCTTTCCTAGTAACTTACAAGCTAAACATATCAAAATATCGGTAGTTATAGTAATCATTGAATTTTTATCACTGTAGAGAGAGAGAGACAGATGTACGAAACGAAAGTTCATATAACGCCAATTTATTACAATATTTCAAATCAAAGTTTATTATCTCTGAAACGAACAATAAGTGGACTGCCACTTATGGGTCTTTCCCCAGCTTTTTTCAAACTGTGGGGCACGCTTTCCTAGGGGGCGTGATAACTCTACGACGGGGGCGCGAGCATATTGAAATGTCAAAAACAAAATATTATTAACAAAATTTATTAATTTACTGAAAGTAAACAAACAAAATACTTTCTGACGTAATTAAAAATAAAATACACGTTCACACTGATATAATACACTTATAAATGTATCAATACTGCACAAAGTATTTTTAGTTCATTTATCAATATTAATTTAAGTACAACATTAATAAATACCAATGACCCCATGAGCTTGTCATATACAAAATTATATATACAAAAATTAGCACTTATTTTGATAATTTGTACAGTTTATAATTATTCACTTAACTGTTGAATCAAATTTACGCGATTTGCTCCTCAAAACCCCCTTTTTCCAAGTAGGCACGCATACGGGATATATTGAGAGAAGGGAGAGAAAATAAATAAACAGATCCTCTGAAATAAATAAATCTTTTGCAAACCCTGTAAAGGTGCTCTTATTACATTTCAAAGTCTTCGGAATAATTTTATGAATATCAGTGCACTGAAAATATCGTACTTCGGAAAAACGTATATATATACGTCCAGGGTAATTAATGCTTTGGCTGAGCGGGACGTTTATATACGCCGATGGCACTTAAGAGGTTAAACTCGTTTAGTAGCTTTAGTGTAAAAGTGTATTATTGAATGAAATACATTGTTATTGCATTTGGAGGGCGCGATGAAAATTATGATTGAATATTGGGTCGCAAACACTGAAACTTTGAGAAACACTGCAGTAACCCTTTTGGAATATTGATGCTCCCAACGAAGCCTAGTTCGCCAACAATCTCTATCTTATCCAGGTTCAATTATGACTACTGAAAAAATCACATACACATTTTTTTTAAAATCTGTTTGTAAAAGAATTATTAAATGAGCCTTGAAATAATACTAATGATTTGCGTTAAGTTTTACCTAATTCAGAATTGAATGGAAGGATAAATTAAAATAAAGGAAATCAATAAACAAAAAAATATAAGTGTTTTTAAAATAAAAAAATATATATATTATCTATCTGTTGTACAAAAGATTGAAAAATTCCAATGTTTACATATAACTTTCAAGCGACTGTCATACCATCGATTCATTTGGATTGTACTAATGTCTTGTAGATATGTTAAAAATCATTATAGCATTTGTCACCATTTGAAAGAGGACGCGCAATTGAATTTAAAGAAACATGATTTCAAATCACAGCATCACTCTACATTGTGTTCGGGGTAGATCATTCAACAATGTCAGCAAAAATGGGTGAACCATAGCCGCATAGTGTCAAGAAGGTAGATGTTGACTGAGATCATTGATAGAACTAAGGATCAATCAATAAGTGCCCATCGATAGGTGACTGAGAGAATGGGCACAGATGCCACGAAGGTCAGTGCACTGTTTGTCCTTCAACATTATAAACATCCAGGTACCTTAGCAGTGTTGTCGGGAGCATTCAACCTCAAATCTCATGAACAAGAATATAATTTTTTTAGGGTGAGACTCGTTTTGAATTGTGCTCGCTCCAATGACAAACAAAAATGAATCTGGAGACGTTCAGTACAGTGATGTGATATTCACCTGACTTTTTCCCACCACACAACCCAATAATCAGGACTTTTGGTACAGGATTCCGCTTTATTTGATAGCTGGATCTTTTTGGTTGTGACTTTTGTCGACAAATCTTGTCCTTTGTATCTTGTGGTACAAATATTCCACAGTGTTGTTCTTCCTTTCACAGACTCCTGGAATTAAATATGATCTAGACAATGCCTGGTAGCTCATGGTAAGCCCTTTCTATTCATTATTTTCATGTTTCTACAAAATTTCTACTTCCAATACAATCACTAGATCTCTCCCCGGAACCGATTGCTTAGCTTTAATGAACAGGCATCCCTAACACCCTCTAAATTAGGCCGATTTCCTTCGCCAATTGGAACACGTGTGTTATGTATTGGAATAGTACGGTAAGTGTCAATGTTCGACTGGATAACAGCATGCTTGAAAGCCAGAAGTAAGACAACGTATTATAGAACTTTTTATTCGGTAGCTATATTTCCCGAATAAAGCATTTATTTCTATAATACTCTTAGCAGTTCTTTTTCAATACATGTACATTACATCCACTGACTTTCGTTCCATTCGGATAACTCTGTAGTGCGCAACTTTTTAATTAACAGAGTGTATTTTTGCATAAAATGATAAGGCTTGTTTTCGAAAGTAATAAGTAACATCATTGAACGGAATTCGCATCAAGATTAAAAATGCAAGGTAAACATTAAAGCCACCATAGGATATCAGATTTCACACTTGAAAGAAAAATTTTAAAATAGGATTGCATGCAAGTTAAAAAAATAAAAGTATTACTATATTGAAGTCTGCTTATCTTATAATTTCTTTAGCATGAAATAAACACCCACCTTTGAATATTTTTCATCAATAAAAATTTTGAAATTATATATATGTTTTCATTTCCACTACTCACCACTAAAATTGCAACACCAAGAAGAGGACATGCTATAGACGGGAAATTTGAACGACATGAAGAAGGGGCTGTGATATGCAAATAATTAGCTTTTTCAGCGCATTTAAACAAAGCTGGTGCCTATAGTAACATCTACAATGTGTTTGAATGAGGAAATTGTTCAGCCAGTTTCCTCATACACAAACTGCATGTGACCATTGTTGCCAGGTGAAAAGTTGTTGTGATGCCTAGCGTAAAAGGCAGAAATGCGTACCAGCCCGTTTCTGACTTTGATAAAGGTTAAATTATATAGCACCGGGATTGCGGTTTATTGTATCGCAGTATTGCTGCTCGCGTCGGTTGAAATCCAATGACTGTTGGCAGAATATGGAATCAATGGGTTCAGGACGGTAATATGGAAGACCGTGCCTAATCCCGACAGCCTCCTATCACTTGCAGCCGGAAAGATAGGCATGTTATCCGCATGACCTTAATGGATCATGACGCCATGTCATGAGCCCTGAGGACAGAATTGGGGTCGTTTGCAAGACAACAAATATCTGCACGAACAGTTTGATAACGTTTGCAGCATTATGGACTCTCAGCTCATAGATCATAACTGCGGCTACCCGTGGCGCTGCATAACAGAGAAGAGCGTCTTCAATGGTGTGATCAACGACGAACCTGAACGTACGAATAGTAAGACGCCATTTTTTTCTGATGAATTCCCGTTCTGTTTTCAGCATCAAGATGGTAACATCCATGTTTGGTGGCATTGTGGTGAACGCACATTGGCCGATTGTATCACTTGGTGTGATGGTATGGAGTGCTATTCGACACACCTCTTGGTAACCTCTTGTTCGCATTGGTAGCACTTTGGACAGTCCCCGTTACATTTCTGGTTGGCTACGACTCGTGGCTCTACCTACGTTTCAGAAGGACCTACTTCTACGCGATCTCATATTGTCGGTATTGTTCGGACCTTCCTTGACACCGAGAATGTTCAGCTATTGACCTAGCCTGCACGTTCACCAGATCTCTCACCATTAGGAAACGTCTGATCCATGGTTGCCGAGGGACTAGCTTGTCACCATACGTCAGTCACTGCGGTTGATGAGTTGTAGCAGCGTGTTGAAGCTGCATGGACTTATATACCTGTACATGCCATCCAATTTCTGTTTGACTCAGACCCAGAAGTAGAAGTGATGTTATTACTGAGAGATGTAGTTGCTCTGGGTAGAGATTTCTCAGGATATAAGCATCCTGATTTCTTGAAAATATAATCACTTGTTAATACCAGTGTAATATATTTGTCCAATAAATATCATTTTGTTTTATCTGGAATTCTTCCTGGTGTAGCTATTTTAATGGCCAGTAGTGTATATTCCAAACGTAGATATAAATATTTTATATTAACTGAAGTTTTATTGTGCTTAAAATGTTTTTAAGAATATATATATATATATATATATATATATATATATATATATATATCTTTTTACAGATTACATTACTTCTGTTTAAGTTCACAATTTTAAATTTTCTTGTATTTTATAAGATGTCTGTTTTCCTTTCTATTTTACATGCTGATATTTGTTTAGTTTCTCAGTAGTTAAAGAACGATCCTAATAGATTTTGATTATTTTTAAAATAAATCATACTCTTAAGGAAAATGTAAGCTATACCAATGCAAATTTTATATTTTTTATACCGTGTAAAGGGGCTGTGTGATGCACGTTACAGTTATCGAGGCTCAGAACGAACCCATTGGCGTGGTGGGGAAGTTTGTACAAAGAGTACCAACTCGGGTGTCGTCGTGTGTCAAAATTACTGGGTCCTTTGTCGTTTCTTTAGGGAGCGGCAAAAATCAAATTTTACTGTGTTTAATCTAAATTTTCAATAAGGCTGTCATAAAAAAATAATTAAAAGTCCAAATTCCTTTTATAGCTTAATTCACACCATAGGAGGAAATTGTTTATGTTTTTACGTTTTTCAGATTTATTTGATGTGTGTGTGTGTGTGTGTTGGCATAAAGTGTTTCATAATTTATATTTTCATTAAAAAATTGATGAGAGAATCACGATTTACTAAAATTATACTATTACATTAATTGTAAAAGACTTACGAGACAAAGAATTTCTTAAGAAATAATTATGAATACATTTGAAGTAATCTTTAGAATTAAATATGTATTGTGTTTTGCAAACGGATACTTTCATATCCTAAAAATATCTAAAATTTGTAAAATTTTAAAATAGCAACTTGGTCAAAAATGGAGAGAGTTTTGTCTTGGTTTTCTTTTGCTGTGACATGATGGAGATCTTTTATTTTTATGACATTAATCACATGCGAATTTGTCAGGGTTCTTTTGAAGAATGTGCCTTGGGTCTTTAACACTTTCTAACTTGTCTTCCGAGAAAGAAGTTTAAAAAAATCTGAAACTTTGTATCGTTCTTTCCAATGAGCCATGAAAAAGTACATAACCTACGACATTTAATGAAGAAAAAAACGGCAGAAAACAAATACTAATAAACAAAATTGATTTTTTCATTCTTTTTCCCGTTTGTAAGAATTTTTATCTTTCGTCCGAATTTTTTGATCCTCTTAAGCATTCTGATATGTGTGAAAAGATAAACAGGATGTCCCCAAAATAGCACCCAAACTCTAAATTGCTAGATTTTTCGTTGTGAGTACTTAAAAAATGGTCAAAAGTCTGTACTTGTATGATCCATAGTTAACCGGAAAAATTGAAAAATACAGTAAATAAAAATGCATGGTGATGCAAGGTTGTTCATGAAAAGGCTCCGGCTCATTTTTGTGCTCCTGTACGTAATTGGCTGGATATGGTATACCCCTGTCTCTGGATCGGAAATGAGGGTCCAGTTCTATGGCCGTCCCTATTACCAGATCTCATACCGTTGGATATCTTAGCCTATGGAGTATTCTCAAAGAAATGGTGTATAGCAGGGGCGGGTAGACTTTTTCAGGGTACGGGCTACTTCTAATTTTTTCAAGTTGTTGCGGTCAACCCACTGGCGTAGGTGTAACGATCTAAAAGAAGGGATATAATACAGTAAGACCTCTATTTTACGAATTTTCTATTTAATGAATTTTTTCTGGAACCAAGAACATTTTACGATTTTCTTTGTAAAATAACCACCAAATAGAGAAGCACATTTTCTATTTAACGGAATTTTCTCTTATGATTCAATTTTTTTCCTCCGTATTTTTAAAATATTTCTGGACCTTCGTATGATGAAATAATTATTAGGTCTTAGTGAAGACGTTCGAAGCCCAGTGGCTGAGTGGTATCGTACCACTCTTCCAAGCCATAAGTCCAGTGTTCAAATCCCATGCTGGGCAAGGTCGACTCAGCTCAGTGGATCGATAAATGAGTACCAGGTTTGCTTGGGAACCAAACACTAAGGGTTCACCATAGGCTGACCACCTTATCGGAACATCTGCACACGCATCTTAGAGCCTAAGGTCACGAAAACTGAGATGGGCACAGTAGGCATTGGCCATCATAGGCTGTTGCGCCATTGAGTTGAGTTGAATGAAGGCGGTCATTTTTAAATGTATAGATGATCTATTAGTCGATCACGATCGACTTAATGCCCACCTTGTGTGTATTGAGACGTAATGACTCTGCCTACGGACTTGGTTGCGTGTCTTTATGCTGCTTGTACTTCCTTGGACACTACGCAGCTGAGACATGTGTACTCATCCATTCCATGGAGCGCTCAAGCCTATCTCGAACATTTTCATTTATAAATATCGGCAAATGCTGCTGTTGATGTATTGAATACGGCTGTGACGTAAAACTTTGTTTTTCATGCTTTTCTCGTAAACTATGGATTGTACCGGTACAGTTCTTCTGGCATCTTTTATGTACTCGCAACAAGAAATCTGGCAGTGCGGAGTTTGGGTGCTCTTTTTGGGACACCCTGCATTTAAAATATAAAAAATTACAAAATTTTGAAAAAAAAAATTTGTTTACAGTTTTTGAAGTTTCATAGAACTGAAATCACTCTCATGCTTAGATAAAATAAAAGAAGAAATCGTCTCACGAACTGAATTTTCTAATTAAAGTGCTAAACTTTCTAAAATTTCTTCACTGCAAATTTCCAAATCTAATGGAAACCAAGCAAGCTTATTGGTTTATTTATTTTTTTGAGCAAAAAAGGGAATTGTTTATTTCGAAAGAGCAAGAGGGAGATTAAGCGAAGCCTAAAATTGTTTGTTGGTTAGAATGTGAAAGTGATGAAAACGAATTACATCAGTAAAAGAGGCATTACGAAATAAAATTCTTTACGTCAGGCGTAAATACTCTTTCATTTTGAAAGTTTACTTTTTACTTGGAGAGGTAGTAAATAAAACAAATGAATCTTTGAAGAGAAGCAGTGGACATTCACTAAGAAATGTGGCAATTCTTTCTCTACTCCAGATTTAGAGAGCGAAATATTTTAGACTACATTCTATTATTTTTTTAACTTTCTTTCATCATGTTAATTCTTCTTTTACTTACAGATATGATTTTTTTGGTTTTCATGGAACATTTCATGGTTCCTGACTGACGATATTTCTTAATAAAATAGCTATTTTTCAAAATTTTCAGAAAAAATCTCAGTTTAAGATAATTAAATAAGCATTTGTTTTAATGGGAAATATGTATTATAAAATGAAATATGTGCGAAAATACTAATAAATTATTTATTTTAAAAGCATCAATATATCGGGTTTTCGAAAAATATGACCATGATTTCAAATATTAATTACAAATAAACAAGCAAAGATATTCACGTACAGCATTTTATACTCCATGAAGAAAATTCCAAAGTTGTTTTTACAATGCTTTATTGCAGTGCTTCTCAAACTTTCAATACTGGCGCCCCCCTTTTCGATCACAATTTTTATCGCTCCCCCCTTATAGGCAAATAATGCACTGTATGCAATAATAATGCACTTTGACGCTAAAGCTACAATAGGCGGTTTTAATTATAAACCATACAAATTAGTAACATAAATATTAAAATTTTGTATGCTACTTTTAAGCAAAAAATAAATAAATAAAATAATAGGATAATTATTATGTTAGTTTTCCTTTCTCTAATTTTTAAATTGAACATATTGCAAAATGTGGTAGTTGCTTAGAAGACAAAATATACATACCTGCTAAATATAGAAAATGAACTCAGAGGGTGAATTTATTATCATAAGCATTTTTCTTATAAAAACTTTGCTTTGAAAGACAAGCCCATGGAAGTCATTAATACTTATTAAATCTGTTCTTAATTTAGGATTAATTAATTAGTTTTAAAATACTCTGTGGAACACTGATACATTAAAACTATACCGGCTGAAGTGCCCGCTCTTTGTACGAGTTCATTTATAAGAAAATAAAACAATATTGATATAATAGCTGAATTGTAAGGAGTGCAACGCCAAATACTCGACAGTATTTACAAAAATGTAAAATGATTTGTTTTAAATGACTGCTCAAATTATAATTAGTTTTAAGTGAATGGTAATTTTAAGCCTCACAGAATTAGCATTTATATTTAATGTTAAATAATGAACTATAATATAAAATGCCGATGAAAAATAACTGTATTATTTTTAATATTTAAAGCGAAAAGACTTCAACATGTTTTAACCCCGGAGCAGGCACACACTCGATTCGGTCGAGTGGGGTTATTGAGTCACCCGAATCCTTTTTTTTACATAATTATTTTATTGTACCGGATACAAATCGTGATTCCTGGGAATAATTTAATTATGAGAAAGTTTACTTACCTACTTTCATGGGCTTTTCAATTTTTCTTAGGTAACAAATAAACAGTTTTGCCAGAATTAACGATTTCGTAATCTGTGCATCCCGCGCGACCATTTCCGGGTAAAAAGTGATTATGTATGAAAAGTATTATGATTATATGAATTCATGTAAAACGTTTTTCGCGGTATGCTTCATATGTATAGAAAACTCGTAAAAATAAGTGTTGGCCAAGTAATCGCTCTAAGTGTGTGTGTGTTCTCCGTGTTTTTCCAAATATCATAAAAGTCTTTTGCATGCAAAAAAGCCTATCAGAGAAATACATTACTTACAACTTCCCTATAAATGAGAAACAAACACATAAGACAGAAGTCATAACTAACTGTACCAATAACTTAGAAGGTTAAACAGATTACAGCTATAATGTGCAGTGTTTCAAAAATAATGACAGTAATGAATTTTTTATGTTCCTAAATTTTTCGATTCTGCGTCTGGGGTTTGTTTTTTTTTTCTCTGAAAGAGTTGTATGTTAGGTTTAAACACAAAGCGTAATAAAAAAATCTCTCATCATGAGATTACAGCAAATCAAATAAAAGTTTTTTTATTTGGTTATAGGATCAAAAATAGCTAATTAGGTATTAAAGAAGTTTTTATTTTTGATGACTTAATGTTGCGCGCGAGCGCCTATAAATTATATTAGAGTAAAAGTGCATTTTTTTATTATGTCTGAAAGTATTTTGTTTTAATTCATTCCAGTAAATTAATTATTTTAAAATCTTTTACTTTCGATATGCTCGCACTCCCCTCGTAGGGTTATCGCGCCCCGCAGGGGGGTCCACCCCACAGTTTGAGAAACATTGTGTTAATGACATCCCATCACACCCCGTGCACAATGATTAATCTTTACGCAGATGACACCACGATTTCTGCCACCTACAAAAACATAAAATATGTTTCAATAGCTCTAAACAAACACCTGGCCCTACTAGAAAACTACTTCAATAAATGGAAAATAAAGATTAATGTGGATAAAACCGTAGCGGTTTTATTCACAAAAATTCGCAAAAAATCACACCACCCACCATATATTCCACACCACTACGTTGGTCTCAAACCACTAAGTACCTTGGTGTAATATTTGATAAAACGCTCACTTGGAAACACTACATTCTACACGCGCGAGATAAAATCCGAATCGTGTTAAGACAAATTTACACCCTAATTAACCGGAATTCCGATATGTACCTTTACAACAAGTTACTTCTCTACACGGCCGTTTTGCGACCAATTCTGAGTTACACTTGTCCTGTGTGGGGCTATGCTGAGAAAACGAATATCCAAATTTTAGAAATTGCACAAAACTCAATTACTAGATGCATTGCATGTTTAATTCGAACGCTAATATTTTTAGAGCAACCAAAATTACCTCCTTTAAAAATACATCCAGACCCTCGCCAAAAATTCTTTGATGATCTCCCCAACATTAATAATCCCAATATCGCAAATCTTGAAAACTACACCCCCCTGAATCGACATAAGAGACCTAGGAGAATTCTCCTAGACACTTATAATTCACCCTAGTTATATTTCTTTTTTCATTCACCGTTTCGGTGAATGAACCCAATTGCTAAAATTTCCTCTTTTCAAAATTATTTTTATTCAACTCTAACTTAAATTTGCTGCACCCAAACAGGCAAGCTCCCAAAACTTTCCCTCAGTAAATTCTTAACCCAACCCCTGCACAGCAAGTTAAGAGGTTTCTCACTTGCTAGTATCATCCAATAGAAGTGCTTCCTCTCCACTTACAGAACTGCGATCCACAATCTAACCGACAGAACAACAATCTTGAGTGCTGATAGCTTCTGCTCCCACCAAGTGATGGCGTCACATAGATGACACGAGACCAACATCAGACGCCGACATCGTAAATCTTCCCTGCCACTGGAAAACACACTGCTTCCTGAGAGTCGATGCAGACAGATCAGGCTCCGACATAAATTATCAGGACTGACAACTGAACCGCAGGACTCCCAAAAATGATCTTGCATCAATTAGACTCAATATGAACAATATTAGACATAATTGAACAATATTTGATGTAATAGACTCTATTTTTCAGGGACTTTCTCTCATCCGTTTTTCCACATTAAGGCCTCTATACTTTTTCGATATGGGACGAAGAGTTTTATAAAACCCAGTGCCCAATGACCCCCGCTTTCCTAAACGCGATGGCAGTTCGTGGTTCTAGATTGAAGAAGTTTTAGATAATGTTACGTGGTGAAGAATAGTAATTATACGTGATATAGATCCATTAATCAAGGTGTGTACCATTGCACACGAGTTATCGCAAGACCTCATCTAAAATTATTGTGATCGTTTACTGATACTACAACAAGGTAGTATTGATTATATAATATTAATATTAGGATCAGTGTGGGATTGTATTAGAATTAAGAGTAAGCGATTGAGTTATTGATAGTCGTCCGAGTTAGGTTAAATCGTTATTATAAATATATTGTGTATGGTGTGTTTGGCCATCGTACATTCTCTCACAGAAATTATTATAATCCAATTTGTTAAAGGTTTAAGTCAGTGGTTCTTAAACTTTCACTATTGGCGCCCCCCTTTTCAGTGACAATTTTTATCGCGCCCCCCTTCTACATTAATAATGCACTGAATGCTATAATAATGCACTTTGACGCTAAATCTACAATACGATCATACTTATAAACCGTACAAATTAACAAGATAAGTATTAAATTTTGTATATCTTAATTTTAAGCAATATATTTTTTTTTTGCTTTTTAGTTCGATTCACTATAAAAGCGTGTTTTTTAGTTTGTTTTAAAACTATAATTTATTTTATAGTTATTTTTACTATACACTATAAAAATCACAATTCCAGTGAATAATTTTATATTAAGAGAAAATATACTTACCTACTTTCAAGGACTTTTCAATTTTTCTTAGAAAATTTGAGAAAAAATCCAATAAAACTAAAGAAAATGTTCCAAATGTGCGTGTCCTTATTAAAGGACATAAATCACAGACACTTTTCGCTAACAACACAGGAACGTTATTTTCCAGCTAAACTCAAATCAACTCAAATGTTTCATGTCTCACGATTTTCTAATACTTACTTTCGCTATCTTGATTAATATAAATTATTTCAGTAGGTTCTTCAATTGCTTGATCAGTTTCAACTTCCTTTAATAGGGATCACAGATGCCCATTTTTTTAATATTCTGCTTTTTTATATTTGTAAACCATAATAAGTCGTACAACGCAGCAATCAAAACTACAAAATTGCTCATGGGGAAAGTGTAGCATGTTCTAAAAAATAATTGTGTAAAACGTTCTTCATTATGCATTATATGTTTCAGAATACTCATGCTTGTCCATATATCATAAAACTTTTTCACATGGAAAAAAGATGAAACAGAAATATATTATATACATTTTCAACTTCCCTAAAAAAAGATAACCATACCAGTAAGTTCGAAGGTCAGCTAAAGTAATATTTTAGGTTAAAAGAAACGTAAAAAAAAATCTCTCATCGTTCTCATATTGACCGCAAAGCAAACAAATTATTTGTTTAATTTGGTTATAGGACCAAATACGGTTAATGAGCGTTTGAAGTGGAATCTTTTATTTTTGATGATCACCAGATGATAAAAATAAATTATATCAGTGTAAATGTGTATTTTTTATTATGTCAAAAAGCATCTTGTTTTACTTCATTCCAAAAAATATATATTTTAAACCTTTTATTTTCAATATGCTCGCACCCCCTCGCAGGGTTACCGCGCCCCCAGGGGGGTGCGCCCCACAGTTTCAGAAACACTGCTTTATTGTCTTATTTCAATGTGCGCACTAATAATTGCGCACAAAACATCGAGTCTCTACTAGATTTCTGTCAGTGTTCTGTGAATAATTGTGAATATTCTGTGAATAATTGAATGGCCACTGTAATTTTTGACTTTTTAAATCATCAGAGTTACGAATTGGAGGTTTGTAAACAATGTTATCACGTATCAATACAAGAAGAAGTCTGAAGGTGTTATGTCTAGAGATCTAGGTGGGCACATTATTGGACTTCCTCTTTTCATCCACCACCAGGGGAACTTTTTCTCTCTTCCAAACTCCAGCGTGGTGATACCCTTTTTACCTTGAAAATGTGTTGCGGATTTATATTCGATAAACCCTTTTACTACTTTCACTTGTTATTGTGGTGAAGACATTTTTTTGAAACGAGAATGTTTCAAAACGGAGACATTGTGCCACGTACTTTGCATGCCGCCTAACAGAAACGTTAATCATTTCTTTATGGAACGTAAAAAGCCGTAAGTGAAAATCTTCGTTTATTTTTAATTATTTTTTGAAAGTGTAGACACGCTTTTCGGACATTCAATATATTAGGAAATCAATGTGTTTTAAATAATCATAAAATAAAATACTATACTATATATTCAAATTTCTTATTAGAACTATTTTTCATTGTAACTCATGCACATACACATAAACGAACAAAGAGAATCTTATGCACATTACACATTTTTATATTTAAAACTGAATAGATGTTTTAAAGATTTTTCATTTTTTATTTTTTTTATCTTTTTTTTTTATTTTTTAGACTTTCTATGTTGGTAAGAAATAACTTTCTTATAATAGATTCAGGGCTTTTTTAGAAAAATAAGCGCCGACACGGAACACCTAGCTCTAAATAGAAGCAATGATAATTATTCGACTAGAATGTTATATGTTCCATCTTTATCTCTTTGTACATATAATTTTCAAATGTATTACTTGCAATCAGTTCCTTTTTTCAAAAAAAAATCAGAAAATTTGTGATATTTATGAAAGCATTAAGCTTAATTCTGAATATAAATTGTCAATTATTATTTTATTGGACAATGAGCAACGCGGAATCAAATATGAAGAAAAACTGTAGATAACTTTGAAAATATCAGTTTTACTTGCTTACTTAAATTACTAAAATGTTCATTTAATTTTGATCAATTATGTTGCAAGGTTTATGTGTGTATACAATATGAATAAAATAAATACGGCGATCATATAATATTAATTTAAATATGCACAAATATTAAAACATTTGCTAAAAATATTTCAAAAAGACTCTTTTTAAAGCATGATAGTTTGTTCTTGAATATGTTTCAAATGTGTATATATACTTGTACATAACTAAAACATATGAAACGAAATAAATAATTGCCTAGACTGCGGAAAATTAATCTCTCATATCAGTCCTTCTTTTACAAACCATTCTTTTTATTAATTCCTATACCTTTCCCTAATCCGTTTTTACAATTCCTACTATTAGTTCACTCTCTCCTAATAAATATATAGTCCTATTCTCTAAACACAAGAGATAAACATCCCACAATCACATTCGAAAAACACATAGACAGTAGGAAAATCCCATAATGAAGGACACATGAGCACCCGAGATTAAAAATTATAAAATTGATGCTGCAGTATTATAAACATTGCTGACTTAGAAGAGCTACTGTATAAAATAATTTACATAAAAGTGGTTTTGAACATATTTTTTGGCCAGCCAAACTTCTCCCTTTATGTAAATAATACTGAGTAAAAACATATTGAAATAAATAATGGATAGGAGTATCTAAATCCATAACAAGATAGAGGTAATTTACCTAAAAATTGTACTTAAAAATGCAGAGCACACGTTAAATAAATAAATATATATATATATATATATATATATATATATATATATATATATATATATATATATATATATATATGTATATATATATCTTGTTCAAATTTTCAATCGTTAATAAAATTCTTTCCAATCATCCTTCAAGTTCAAATGCATTTTTTTAAACTTATAGCGAATGATGCTAATACAGTATTACTTGATCTTAATACAGTTTTTCAGCTTTTTTAAATATTAAATAATTAATTAAATTAAAATAATGAATAAATAGTAACAAAAAATAATAATAGTCCATCAGTATATATAGAAAATAAAATCGTTGTGTATGTTCCTGTAGTGCAATGGATAGCGCGTTCCACTTCTAATCCGGAGGTCGTGGTTTCGAATCCCCCAAGGATGACCTAGTTTCTGAGAATGTGTTTTCTTTTTTACTATGCTATTTTACTAGGATAATTAAATTTAACTAACGAATAAATAGTAACAAACAAACAAAAATAGTCTAACACCCTATATAGAAAGGAAAATGAAAAATTGCAAGGAAAATCACTTTCTATTTTGTCATTTAATATTGTGATTCTGTCATATTTATAGTATATATAATTTTAACTATTTAATAAAAAATAACTAAAATAAAATTTTTCTTTTTTTGATCGAAGTAGCAATAGACTTAACAATTTTTATATTACTTGTTCTTAATTAGGTGGCCTTAAATAGTTTTAGTCTTACTCAAGAGTGTTTTAGTATCCCATTTTAAAGTTAGTTATTTTTCCCGTGATATTACATTTGATAAGAAATATATATATATATAAGTTTACACACACACAGATAGGTGGATAGTAAATTCAATTTATTCGAGGCACGTATTGTGACTTGGAGTATTCCAATTGTAGATCGCTTTCACTCCAAGTGAACAGTAGATTTGTTTAATGTCTCTCAGAACCTAATTCCTAAAAATGCATCTGCGATGTAATAAAATTACTCTTTTCGTTAGCGTTCTGTGTGTTAAAAAGCTACCGAATTAGCAAAAATCCAAAGAATTTCGACTCTGGTCTTTTTTGTTTTTTCAGCGTTTGACATTTAACTAGTAAGAAACACACCGCGATACCTGACCGTCATCCTTACAGGTTGGATATATTTAAAACTCCATTTCATGCTCTAAAATAATTTTTTAAGGTATCCGAGTACGTTCGGAGTCGAAATTTTGCAAAAGCATATAAATGGATAATATTTATGATATTTAGTGTCCATTAGATTAGAAAATGTATATCAAATTATTTTAAGAATAGTATTGCAATAAAAAGTTATTTAAGTACAATATTTTGACAAAAAATGAAGATAGAATGACCAATTTTCAAAATATTCTCCTTTTGTGAAAAATGCTTCTATTATAATAATATTTTGCCTGTAAATCGCTCAGACCTATATACAGAGGCTCAACTAGAAATTTTGAAATATATAACTTAGAAGTGGGTTTATCCATGTTTTACGACAACAGAAGGGAGAAATTTTAAGAAAAAAACGCCGATAATTATTTCAAATGGCTGTAACTCTGAAAATAATGTGAAGTTTTCAAAAAAAATCATACTTGAGCCTCTGTATAGAAGTCAGCTATATACAAGCAAAATATTATTACAATAGATTCAATTTTCACAAAAGGAGAACATTGTGAATAAAGTCTACTCTAATTTATTTTTTTGCCGAAATATTGTATTCAAATATTTTTTTGCCAAAATGTCCTTAAAACAATTTTTATCCATGCATTCTAATCTAAGTGACACTAAATATCCTGAAAATTATCCATTTATGCGCCTTTTAAAATCACGGTTCCGAACGTAGTCGGATACCTTAAATCACTTAAAAAGAGTTAAGCAAAAAGCTGTACTGGGTGCTTCACGACTGCAACTCATTGAAATACTCTTATATCTATACTAACTACATTTGTTACAAAACACGTCGAGCCCCTTCCCCCGTTCAAGATTACCATTATTCAAATGGGATAAGTATTAATATTTCAAAGCAAATTTGTCAATATTTTGCTAGAAACAAATTGGCTCATCGAGTTTCTTCTGAATGTTTAGTTCATCATAAAAGTAAGAAGTTAAGACAGAAATAGTGAATTCTATATAAAACTCTAAATTGAAACTTTGTTGTCTAGATGCAGCATATTTCTTTGTCATATGTTTATACAGATATAAAAGTGATATTTGAGAATTGCCAGTGTATGGAGAAGCCTCCTTTGGAGTTTCCATTGTTTGTGAGCCATTTTGTTTTAATGGACAGACTTTTGTCCAATGAGACATATTTGAAATTTCCTGTATAGTAAAAATTCAATATGAACTAGTTAGAAATTAATCATGAGATTGAGCAAAATGAGTCGGCTGATTTTCATGATGGAAAAATACGTGAGAAAAAATTGAAAAATTAAAGCCCTTATTTAGAAAAAGTGAACATATGAATTCCTGTGTAACAAGTAAGATATTTTTTTTAAAAATTCAATTTCTACTTAGGTCAACAAAGAAAAATTTTATTTTAGCTACTTTTTATGAAATAATTACAATTAATATAAATATGTATATACATATGTCCGAATCACAATATTAAGTGGCAAAATAGAAAGCTATTTTCCTTGCAATTTTACGTTTTTGTATCTATACAGGGTGTTGGACTATTATTTTTGTTTGTTAATTTTTATTCATTAATTCAATTTAATTATTCTAATAAAATAGTATAGTGAGAATGAAATCACATTCTCAGAAGTTAGGCCATCCCAGGTTGAATTCAAACCTGCGACCTTTGAATTAGAAGTCCATTGCGCTACATGGACACAATGAGCATTTTTCCTTTTTATATATGGTTTTGGACTATTATTTTGGTTTTTTACATTTTATTCATTAATTAAGTTTAATAAATTAATATATATCACATATAATAGTCTCAAACCAAACTCGTGATATTATAACAAATTACACTTGCTGAATTTATAAATCTTAACCCTTAAATTTGTCGCAATAGTTTAATACTTGTTACATTTTAAATAGTAACATATTTTTGGAAGTTTCACCAAAAGTAACCTTTTATTACTCGTTTTGTATTCATAAATCTGCGAAATTTAAGAACAACAAAGTTTGGATTGGCATCATACTTTGAAATATTCATTTGTTTGTGTGGATATGTTACAACATTACATATTTCGTGACTTGTCCTTCGAAACATTTTGCAGTACTTACACGTAACCCATTAGCATCAAAATGTTCAGAGAAATCTTCACATTATATTCTTACCTAGAACATTAACAACAAATACATACTGCGAGTTTATTTACTAAAAGTTGAAACTTTCAGATGATATGACTTTGGATTCTTTTCTTTAAAGTGTTAGAATATTTTGTTCCTATATTTATTTAGATTGAATTTAACTATTTTTAAATATTGATTAAAATAACTCAGTGAAATTTGATATTCATTTCAATAAATCTTTAAAAAATAACCAATTTTTCTGTTTTATCTTCCTGAATTATCATAATTATCTGTTTCAAGTAAATCAACTGCAAATTTTGAAATTTTAGATCAGAAAAAGTCATTTTTTAACTATTACTTTATCGAAAATATCTGTAGATAACTAAAGCAGCGAGCACTTGGATGAAATATAGATAAAACTACAGATGTTAAAAGTATTTGTACAAAGCTTCAAGAATGTTACAGAAATCAATGACTTCTAGGCCAAAACATACTCAAGAGCTCAACACAAATAACTCAGACACAAAAATCTCAAGTTGTTTTTTCCAGAATAAAAAAAAACTCATCTGGAAGCAGACAATCTATTCGTTTCTGTTCATGAAAGTTCTAGATCAATAGCGTCGATACCTATAGTTCCCTCAGCATGGTCACAGTGATTTTTTACCAAGTAACCATCAAAGGTAAAAAAAAAATAACCTTCAAAGGCTCGCCTAATGAAAAAACACTATTTTAAGGAGAACTTAACAAGTGCCTTTTGATCATATAGACTGCTGAAAATGTGCATCTCAAAGGAAAAAAAAATTAAACATGTTATCAAAGACCGCGCGTTATAATTGCAATTTTTTAGAGGAATTATATCTAACGATTTCTCACATTTACATTAGTTTCTGCTGAACAGCAAAAAAATATGAATTTTCTTAACAAAGATGAAACAAACTGATGTTACATTTTCTTAAAACCGGGATTATTAAGGGTGTAGGCTTGAAATAAAGCTATATAATAATTTTCCCTAGAACAGTTTAACACTTAAGTATCTTTCTTCTCAGTAAAAATACGTTAAAATATTCAACAAAATGAAGTTACGGTGACAATAAATGTATGAATTATATAGAATGTAAAGAACTGTAAAAATGTATAATATATTCAAATGTTTGAAATTTAAAAAAAAATTTAAAAAAAACCTTCTGATTTTTTTTTTCAAATTATTCTAAATTAATATATTTCATTCACATGAAACATACAGGAAAAAATGTACTTTTGCACATTTTTTTAAAAAAGGAATATTTTTAAGTAGCTAAATAAATACATATCTGTATTACATTACCTAAAAATAAAATGTTTACATTTTATCATCCTCAGTTCGATTTACTTATGTTACATTTTCGGAAGCGTATATTGTACTTTAATAATAAATAAAATTGTCAGTTAATTTTATATGTTATACATGGGATATCAAACTAAATTTAGCATTTTAAGAAAATATCGTTTTATTATCATGAATGAAGTAGGTATGAATTTATATTCAAAAACAGCTATAGTACAAATAAATTAAATGAAACGAATTCTAGTTGAATCAACATATATAAAAGTGGTAAATTATGCAATCTCAAAATCAACTACTGATAACAGCTCACATTAATTAACTAAACAAAGTGATGAAGTATTATTGTTATAAAAAGAAAGTTGATTATAAAACTCTCATACACTGTATACAAAAACTCCAGAATGTAATGTTTGAATCTCAAATGTTGCCTTCAAAAATTCTTGCTTTCAAAGTAAGCATTCCCAGAAGGCAGTATATAAAGACTGATTTCTAAGAATAAAAATTTTGAAATAAGAAAAGTGGTGTAGAAATAGATTAATAATGACATGAGTGGGTTTCAGATGTTCATATACACGGTTTAATTTAGATGCTTTTTTACAACAATTTTAAATTAGTAAGCTCATAGTATTTTCTCACAGCATAATAATTTCTGACATTTTATATTAATGAAAACTGCTATTAAAAGTACAATTTCATAAAATTGATTATTATTTTTACATTTTTTATGCAATAATTTGTACAAAAGTGATGTTAAATAAAAAACACAGATTCCTTTAGACGACATTTTGTAAATATTTTTATAAGTAACTGTATTTTTGTAAATAATTAACAGTGGGCCAATCCCCACACTGTACAAATTGTACAATTGCTCATACTCATTACTCAATTTGTAAAAATTCAATTTATTTGTTATCTTTTCGCAAAATTTGTTCTTTTCTCTTCTCTTCAGTTACATTCATCCCTGAAGATGCATAGTCTAACACTTCACTCATAAAGTCCTCAGGTTTTGATAAACCTGTGACTCCTGCAGCTTCCTGAAAAGTTGGCTATTCAGTTCCATTGATTGTTAATAATTCTTCGTATGAGACAACGCCTTTCTTCTCCCGCAACGATTCCAGTCCAAAAAATCGTTGCGATATTTTTCTGCGAGAGTTTTCAATAAAGTACTATCACAACCGTATCGGCGACATTATATGATGCAAAGCTCATGGTTGCAAATTCAGCACCTATGACCCATTTCGAAATCGTAGTTGCTAACGTGGCGAGATATTTTGGACGGTGGCATTGTTACGATAGTACGTTATAAATTTATTACAGCAATACAAATCATTTTTTTTTCGTAGAGAAATATATTTTATGAATGATTAAATATTTATTAGAAAAAAAAACTTTAAGAAATTATTTTTCTTCATCTTTCTTAAGGTGTCCTAATAAATAAAAAAATGAAGATTTCTCGAAACGATGTTAATTTTACAGTTAGCATTATTAAAGCATTAGAAGAAATTTTGATGTTTCTAACACTTATTTTAAAAAGTTCTTTATATATATATAACTCTAAGAATTTCTCATTTTTTTCTTTCTAATTTAAAGTATATAAATTTTTCTATCATATATAGTGAAACTAACTAGGAAAATACTGTTTTGTGTGTGTGTGTGTGTGTATGTGCTTTTCAAAATAGTATGCTCTTATTAGGTTTTAGAAATCAATGCATACTTTAAAAGTTAATTTAATGAATTAATTTTTGGGGCTGAGAAGCTTCATATAAGAATATAAATAGATTAAAGTGTCATTATTAGATGGCAATATTAGATAGTGATAATTCAGTTCACCTAGCCATTTTCTCTCTCTCTTTCTGAAAATATAATAAAATAATTCAGTACCGGGTATTTTGTGATATGAAATTCATACAAGCCTTGCACAAAATTACATCATTTGTTTCAGAATATGGCAGTATAGAAGAGTATAATATTTAACATATAACTGGATATCATATCTACATTATATATGTTTGTTACATTAATTTTAGAAGTTTGTGCAAGGTCTTATAGTGACAATATATTAAAGACTTATCAGAGATCATATTTCATTCCTTTATGAATTGTAATGATAAGTACAACTGGAAAATAATTTGAAGAAAATGGAAATTTGTGATTATAAAAGGATAACTGAATTTTAATTATAACTTGAGACATTATTAATCTTCCCACATTTAAAATATCACAGTTACTATTAAAATAAAACAGTTCGCTTTTATTAAATCTCCTTGCATTAGAACTAAGAAGTCTTAAAAAGTTATATTTCTTACATTTCAAAAATATTTGCCATTTTAATGTCAAATATACGTATCGGATTTAAACACACGCACGAACGCACGCAAAAGTATTTTTACTAAACATACCTAAAATAATTTTAATACTTTAAGACCGGATGAAACTATTGCTTAGTCATTATAAAAAATGATTTTTTTTTAATATGAAAATTCAAGAAATTTAACCATTGTCATGTTATTTCCTAAATGGAGAAAGATAATGATTTTTCAACTTGATAACTATTCTCAATATTTTTTTCTTTGAATATACTTTTTTACACAATACCTTTTGAAATAATTCATACCAGAAAATACCTACAAGGAAATATAAATTGATTAAAACTAATTTAGCTACTTAATTTAATGCATTAGATTTTATCTATGAATAACATTTTTTAACAGTCATCCACCACATTCTTGATCTGAAAATACTTCCGCTAAGGAACTTCAAATAATTTCATACTTTCATCACATATTTTCTACCCTAGCATCGATTCAATTAATATACAAAGGATTTTTGTCCCTTTGTGTTCAAGTTTATTGATTGAGCAATTTCTTCTGCAGGAAGACAAAATTTTCCTTCCGCAGCTATAAATGGATTTTTCAAATAACAAGCAAATGCATCCACCCCATTGTAGTATCTTGCATGTAATATTTTTTCATTAATTTCTGCTTGATGGGCTTCAAAGCTCCCTTCCGCTTGTAATAGATTAAATTCCCAAGTTTATCCATTTTATCTTTTTAGCTGTCAGGCTTAGCGTTGGTGAATATTTGTTTTCGTCAGACTTCAGTTGTCACGATGTGATAAACAGTAGTAACTACACGTTAAGATAATATATCGCATTTGTTTTTGTGCTATAGTTTCTAACTAAAGATAATTACATCGAATTATTTTCTATCTTAAGCAAAGTAAACTCTTTTTGTAGTACCTGTTTTAAGAAAAAATTTTAATTTCTATTTTAAAAAAATAATTAATTTAGCTTAAGGTATCCTACTACGTTCGGAACCGTGATTTTAAAAAAGTGCATAAATGGATAGTTTTCATGATATTTAGTGTCACTTAGATTAGAATACATGTATAAAATTGTTTTAAGGACATTTTGACAAAAAAAATTATTTAAATACAATATTTCAGCAAAAAAATTAACTTAGAATAACCTTTTTTCAAAATGTTCTCTTTTTGTGAAAAATGCTTCTATTATAATAATATTTTACCTGTATATAGCTCAGACCTCTGTCTAGAGGCTCAATTATGAGTTTTGAAAAAATCACATTATTTTCAGTTACAACCAATTGAAATAATTATCGGCGTTTTTTTCTTAAAATTTCTCCTCTCTGTTGTCGTAAAACGTGGATAAACCCACTTCTAAGTTATATATTTCAAAAATTCTAGTTGATCGTCTGTACAGATGTCTGAGCTATATACAGGCAAAATATTATTAAAATAGCAGCATTTTTCACAAAAGGAGAATATTTTGAAAAGGGGTAATTCTATGTTCATTTTTTGTCAAAACATTATACTTAGGTAATTCTTTATATTGTAATACTATTCTTAAAACAATTTATATACATTTTCTAATCTAAGTGACACTAAATATCATAAATATTATCCATTTATACGCTTTTGCCAAATCACGGTTCGGAACTTAGTCGGATACCTTAAAAGGTAAAATTATTTTGATTTTTAAGATCCCTTTACTCAGTAGAAATAGGGTTACCACGATTCCCTGTACGCTTTTGAAAGGCATTTATAAACCCTTTTGTCAGTGGCGTCAACAAAGAGAGGGTTTGGGGCTAGATTTTTAATTTTTACCTAGAGATTACCCCTTCGGGCTTACGTCTACGTGTTTTTTTAGAATGTACCTCCCCCCTTTCGTAATAGAGGCATGTGTAGGCCACTGATTTTTGTTTTCTTTTACCTCTCCTAATATGAAATTTATAAAATTTGTTTTGTAAGTATTACAGCCTTGAAAAGAATAACAAAATAGGAATATTTTACATTTTTAGTTGATGATAAATTTAAGAATTCATAAATACTGTCGAACCTCTGTATTGCATATTTTTCAATATAGCAAACTTTTTCCTGGAACCATTTCCTCCCAATAGCTAAGAGTATTTTCCATATAATAAACTTTTTGTTTTATATTTGAAGTTCTTCTTTCTTTTAACACATTTTATGGTGGTCACAAATATTGAACTGGTTTTATGAGGTACTTAACTCGCCGGGAGCAATATAATTCTGAACTTTTATTCAAGAAGTGCAATCTTTAAATTCCATTGTCCAGTTCACAGGAAACATCTTCGATATCCCTTTTCACACTCAGTGGAGCTGTATTGTGTCCCCGTGTCCTAGAACTAGTCTCTGTTACTTTGTAGCGTTGATCAGTCCTACTGGTAACTTCGTTTCTTGTATCTGGGAAATGACAAAACGTGAGTGCTTGAACATCAAATAAAAAATTTAATTCTTCAGGAAGTGGATTAAGGCGTCAAAAAACTTTCTTTGCAGTTTTCTTTCTTTTTTTATATGTAAGACTTGAAATAAATATATATTGATTTAAGAAAAAAGTGTGAATAATTACTTTTTTTTAACACATAATGTTTATGAATTTAAAATTTGTTTTATGTGGTTAAGAAAATTGAAAGATGAAGCTCTATATAACAAATTTTCCAAATAACGAACTTTATTTCGAGATTTAGCGACTTCGTTAAATAGAGGTCCGACTGTACTATTTCCCATGAAAATTATGAACATAGTTACAAATCAGTAGATAATAAACACAACAAATTAATGAAACATGGTTTGAAATTCTACAATATGTAAAATAAATTGTAAATTAGACAGATGTGACAAAGAGATTAGATTAACAAATTCGGTGGAAAATATATGATACATGTTTAAGTTTTAGAGATATGCAAGTGTACATATTATTTGTCTGATATTTGTAATTGGTTTATCTTTTTTAAACACTTTATCGAGAATACCAAATGTTAAACATAAGAAAAGAGAGAAAGAATGTGTCAGTCATTCAAAAGAGGAATTTTTTTCTTTTTATTTGATGTTTTTTCCCCGTCGAACACGCAACTATGTAGCATGACAAAATTACATATTATTTGGTTTTGATTACATACAAGATCATGATAACTGCTTCTTAAATGGTGAATAAATTTGCAAAACATTTTTGTCGATGAATAATATTTGAATAATTTTTGAATACATACAGCCTAGAAAATACGTGTATTGGAAAATATGTAACGCATAATCGGTTTTATTTCTATAGCTTGTCTTTGTTTTTTGGGGTTGTCATTAAACATAACACTGGCATCGATTTATTGCCACTCTTAATGATTTACCGAAACACTAACGTTTCTTACAAATAAGTATTCATTTAGCTTCAAATAAAGCTACATATAACTTTTTTCCCCATTTCGATATTTTTGTCAAGCACAAGTAACTCAACCTATTATTAATTTAATATTATTTCTGAATATAAAAATATTCAAAACATTTTTTTATTCCTCCATGCAATACTACATACATTTAACTTTCTTTTATTTTAGGAAGATTATGCCGCTAGTTCATACAGTTTATAATGGTTATCTGAACTATTTCTTTGCATGAACTGTTCAAGCAAGCGCGTGTACTCAAGCAGGGAATTATCTAACATCAACATTTATCCCATAATTATTGTTTTCAAATAGTAGCAAATAATACTTATCATCACATTTTCCCTTTACAGAACATGTTACAACGCCCTTTTGAAAAGAAGTGCATAGTTATTTACAGTAAATTATTAAAAATTATGCAAATACTGAGTTATAAAATTTTCGTATAGTCGAGTACTTCAAATGAAGTTAGGCCTTTAGAGGGATCTGTAAAGCAATAATTGCAATTGACTGTTTTATGTAATATTTTTGTGATTAGGACTGTAAAATACTTCATTCTTAAATATCTTTTCTAAATATTTATAGATATTGATCAATATCTATTGGCAATCATAATTATTTTCTTATAATTGTTGATTATTATTAAATTTTAAAAAAATATATTTTGTTCTGTCAGAATGAGAATTCCAGTTAAAACCTTAAATTTATTTTTATAAATCAGGAACTTAAATGGTTTTATACTAAGATTAATTTATTGTGGCGTAATTATTAGGTATAACAACCAACCTCACTCAGACATAGAACATTGATTGCTTATGCAGCTAATATAACCTGGCTATATTCAAGATAAACTTTTAAATAACACTTTCTATGTTATTTTATACAATAATATTTAACCATAATGGTTGCCTGTTTATTACATTTTAGAATCTCTGAACACAGACAGGATTCAAAGTTTGCCTGTTAGTTAGTTAGAAACTAATTATAACTATTAAGTATTTGTCAACAGTTTAAATTAATAATGTACTGGTTTGTAGTTATAATTATTGACTACCTTATGAATCCATTTTCAATTGATAAAAATCTTTTATACTTCTTTTAAAAATAAAGTATGATGAGTGTAATATACTTTTCTCCATTATACATCACAGATTTATAGAAACAGGGAGCAATTAAGAAAACAAAATCAGACAGAGGAAGGATATGTGAAACGTGCATCTTGAGGTATAATCTTAAAACCGTTGATTTGAGACTTATTTTTTCATTTATTATTATTATTAATATATCACTCTGAAGCAACATGATAATTACTGGTGACAAACCTCATAATTTTGAAGCTTAGTAAAGTTATGAGCATGGTACCCGAGCTCTGGTACTCGTTCTCTATACTTCCATATCACGCCAACGGACCTCGACAAATGCAACATGACACAGCTCCTTTACTTGATGAGCTTTCAGTGGTTCCAGGACTCTAATTCACTACCACCAGCCTACCAAAGTTGCATCTTAAAACCTCTAAAACTGTGATGGAGTAAAATTAGAGCTACTTAAAATTTTAAGCTCTTACGTAACATGACGAAGAAGATAGGGGAATGAAATACTAATATAGAACTCCACATTAACAAATGTTTCAGAAAATCTTTTTATTTTAAACAAAGCCAACCGAAAATAAAAATAGATTTTAACATATTTGTGCGAGGGTGTGTGAAAATACAATCATCCTATTTAAGTAAACGACTATGGTCAAAGAAGCATTTCTCATTCTCTATTCTTTTTATTGTGGTGTTCATCGCACATCAGCTTAGTGTGTTTACATTTCGAGTTCTGTCTGCCAGGGCAGATTCTCAGAACTATTCTAAGGGGTTACCATATTCAATTCGGGACCCATGGTCGGGTTTACCACACGACTTAACACAGTATAAATTTTTTTGCTTTTTTCAAATCAATTTTACTTTATGATTTTTAACTTAAAAATGGTATTTGTTAGCTTTTAATCTATTTGATGAATTATTTTGTCTATCACCTGGCTTCTGTGTTTATAATTTCGTACTGGCAAAACCAGAACAACCAAATACATATAACGTTAGGTATAAAGGAAAGTTCTGTCACGCGTTTTGGAACACGTGCACTTTTATGCGTTGTCGATCCTTAGTAATAATTCGGCTCCGGCTAAAACCGGATTAAATAGTAGGCTTAGTATACTGTCGACACTTTATGCACATGTTTTTGCATTTTAGTTAGTTTTTTTAACTTGTAAAACTATCAACATGAGTGAAGAAAAAGTGCTCTTACGAAATTGCATGCTGTTTGAGTTTTAAAAACGGGAGTGGAAGGGTGACGTATTTAGAGAGGAAGCAGTAACAGCTCGAACACTTGTGAAACTTCACTTTGGTGATATTTTTTTTGAAAGATGAGCCCACATCAGTAAGACCATACGATGTCAATGAAGAAGTGCTACGCAGAATGATCAGGGAAAATCCCTAGTTAGCTTCCATGGAAATGAGCTTCAAGCTTAGAATTCATCAGATACTGCTTTCGCATTACATTAAAAAGTCTTGGTTTCGTGTACAAACTCTCTATTTGGATGCCACACGAATTAAACGAAGAAATTTTAAGAGTCAGAATTTTGATATGGTCTTCAAATCTTGATCGGCGCGAAAAGGAACCCACTTGGTGACCGGAGATGACATCCAAAACTGAGATGCATATGGAAAAGGTTATTTTCTGTTTTTGGTGAGACATGAATGGCATTGTGCACTATGAGTTGCTGAAAGAAAATTAAATGGCCCTGCCTGTTCACAACTTAATGTTTTGAATAAAGAAATGCAACTTTGGCCAATAGAAATGGTGTGATTCCTCATCGCGACAACGTTAAACTACACGTGGACAGAAACACCACATGAAAAATTGGAGAGTTGGGTTAGAAAACTTTACGTCAGCCAGTATATATAGATGTTGCACCATCTGACTATCATTTGTTCAGGTCGTTGTAAAACTTTCTTGGTGGAAAAGTGCATATGAATTATGAGGGTATCCTAATGGGAGTGGAAGAATTCTTTGTCTTCAAAACAAAGAACTTCCTTTTCAAAGGGTTAGGTAAGCTGTCAGAACACTGGCAGACAGTTGTACCACAGAACTTTCCATTACACCCAATAGGAAACTTGAACCCTTTTGATTAGCTTAAATATCTATCGTGTAGGGAGAATGATACACATTAAATCTGTCGAGATTCAAAACCCTCACTTTGGTACTGTGTGGAATTTGGAATGAGGACTACTATAGCTCAGGTTTCATACTCGTCATTTGACTGAGGTTGAAACTTATGAGATCTATCACTAGTAGATCTCGTATTGCTATGATCATGAACTCATGGTTGTTGGGCCATGAGTTGGAACTCTAGTACCACTAAAGACCTCAAGTGTAGAAGGGCAGATGCGCGCGAAATCTGCCAAGGCTCTAAGTCCTCACGTTGTCGTAATGTGATTGCTTACAGAGGGGGTAGCTAAGGTGCTCGTCCTCGTCTTTTAATCGAGGTTGATCAACAGACCTCGTATTGCCTTACAGTTCGACTTTAATAACCAACCAGTCTAGTGAGCATAACTGTGTTAAATCAGATTGTTTAATAATCTTATTGGACATGCTACTATTAATCTAGAAAATAGCAATTCTTTCACTAAAATAAAATAGATACATGAAAAGAATGTATTATGATTTGAATATTAACATTTCACGTATAAAGTTTTCAAAATCGATTCATATCCAGGAGTTGTACTTTAAAATAAAAGTATCACTTTCTGATGTTTTAAACCAAGGACATACGGAAAACGCTTTAAAATTTTGCTCAATTTTTAACTAATTTATTATGAGAAAGATTTTGAACAGAAGGAATTATTGAAATACTATATATAGAAGAGTACAAAGCTATAGGCTAATTAAAAGTTTCATTAAAATGCCAGTTTTTTTCCGTAAATTGCAGTAAAGAGAAATGTACTTTGATACATTAGTTCCTCGAATAAAGCTGAAATTAAGTGCTATCTATGTGCTAAAAATAGAAAGGTTTTGAAACAAATTTTAGATTTAGTCATTACTTTTTAATTTATTATCTTTGCACTAAATTAATCTTGAGCTAAAAGTTAACTTGAGGTTTGAGAATTTAGATAATTTTGACTATTGTATTTATACATATATATAATTTTCAAATTAAGACCGTCTTAAAAACAAAATTAGGACATAAGAGATCTCAGGTCTCTTAAATTGAAAATTTTTCAATTTTTTGAAAAAAAAATATGTTAAAACCTCAATATTTCTGAGCATTTTGGTATCAAAATTGTGTTGATACTGGGAAAACTTCCGAAGTTATTGAGAAATAAGTAGTGGAATTTAAACAAAAACCCTATTCCTATTTCTTTGCAAAGCAAAAAATTTTAGCAGGATCTCTCAGAAACTATTTATGACATCAATTTGAAATTTTATACACGCGTTTATAAAATAAGGCTCTTTATATACATCTTTTTTTTAAAAAAAATTAATAGAACTTTTTTATTTGAGTTTAAATTTATTTTTAACTTGAAATTTTAAAATTTTCGCTGTATATAATTGTCTTTAAAAAACATTTTTTCTTCTCTAAAATTCTTAAAAACTAATATATCTTCAAAAGTGAACATTTTTATACCAAGTAAAATTAACTTTGTAAATTTTGATCAATTTTGTACTTTAGAATCCTGCGTGGTGTAAAATACTAATTTTCATATTTTTGAAAAAATTGTCCAATTTTTCTTTCTTTTTAACTTTTAAAACTTTTTTTTAAAAATTTTCTGGAAATTTGAGAAGTAATGTAAATATATATGATTATCATGCGGTAAAAATCTCAAATTGCTGTTTTGTTTTACTGCTAAGTCACATTGGTTTGAAGGAGAATGTGTTTTTTTTAGTACATGGATATCTGTGTTTAAGATCCTGAGAGATCCCTTTATTCTTCATTGCAAAAAACATTTCTTTTGTTCAGTAACTCTCAGGCTATATTTTTATTTAATGACGTAGTGAGCTAAAAATGAATTGAATAAATTCTTTTCTCGTTCATTTCTTATGACAAACAAATAAATCTTAAAAATGTTTTTGACAAAATGAAGAAATGATAAATTATTACTACTTGACAAATAAAGTTCTCTATATACTGGCTTAACACATAACACATTTAATAGTTTTCTGAAATATACGCATTTTTTCTTTAAAAAAATTATGTTAAGGTTTCATTTAATCTGTTGATAGAAACCTTATAGTTAAAAGAAAAAGCAAAATTTAATGGAAAACACTTATTGTCGGTGCTTATTTCTGCGATCAAGTTACTTATTATTTGTAATTTATTAATTGTTTATGTGAGTATTTAAACAGAAAATAAAGTAAATTAATTTTGATTTTAAATGGTTATTAAAAATAAAAGTTCCTTATTTTTAAAAATTTAACACCGAATATTTTGTTTAGTTAAGAAAAAAAATTCTATTTTTTTATTATTAGATTATGTAAAAGATCTCAAGAAAAATACGAAAAACTCAAATTTTAACATTCATTTGTCCTTTTTAAAAACATCGTCAACATTTCGTTTTAAATGTTTTTTATACTTGACTGTATTTTAGTAATTTATTGAGAATAGTTCGACAGCTTTGATATTGATGTCTGAAACTTACGTCGAATTACAACTGTAGGTTGTAGAGATTAAGAGACCTGCAGTTGAAAACTGAATATTTATAAAATACATTTAATTGATTTCAATATAAATTGTGATAAGGAAAAAAAATGTATGACAGATACATTGTTAGAAATGAATGTTAAATTACTTCACTTTTATTTGTTATCTATTTATTCTCAGCCGCTTTTTCAACTCCAATAATTATCTACAATTTTAATTCCATTTACATATACGAGGGCATAAGTTTGAAAGAAAAGAAGTGTAAAAAATATACTTACAAGATACAGATAACATATTTCTTGTTACGTAAAGTCTAAATTAATGAAATATGTATATTCGATATATTTCAATTTGTACTATATGCAGATATAAAAACTGATATTTTTGAGTTTTCTAACGTTAATTTTATTTGAATGTTTTTATTAAGGCAGTAGTTTGTTCACAAAGATAATTTTTGTAAAATTATATTTTTTAAAGCCATTGTTGAAATTCTTATTATATTTGTAATAAATTTAGTCCTTGAAGACAAAACGCATTTTGAAGAAAATTAGTTTTAATTAAAATATTTCTTAATGTATAATAAAACTGAGAAACTTAGTTTTTTTAATAAAAATCTCTGCTCAAACGAAAGAAAATTGAGAGAAATAATAAATTATTTAACCAAAAATGAAAAAAAAAAACACATAATGTTATAAATTTTATTACTTCTCAACACTAATTTTTATCCAATCACGCCAATAATAAACGAATGTATCAAGCTAATATTTTTATTAGTTTTTGCCTTTACAAAATCACAAATTAGCTCAGAGAACTTTAAAATCAACTGTTAGTGGAATTACGTAAAAATAATAAATTTTGGAGAGCATTATCAATAACACATATTAGCGTATTTTACGAATTTTTCAATTTTAATATCAAAAGTATTTCTTGAATACAAAACGTATTCCAATTAAAATATATGGATGTGATAGTTATAATAAAAAAGCAACTTTAGTAATATAAATAATAATTTTTGAATATGTTTCATGAATTTATATATGCTATACATTTCTCACATTTATGCTGATGTGTGTTGCAGGTAATATGAAAGTATATAAGTTATAAATTTCACGAATTGAAGTCACAAATTTTATATTTGCAGTGATGTAGAAAATATATCATGGATTTACATCACAGTTTTCATTTATATTCAGTTGGAGAAAATTAATATACATCAAAATTTTACATTAAAATATCATTCCTTTCTTGAATAAAAATAATGCCCTTTACCAATTTAGAAACCATGGATGAAATGCGTATAATAAGTTAAAAATACAGCAGTTCAGTTAATATTCTGTAAGGTTTATTTTGGAATTAAAATTATATTCATTACATGCTGATTTCCATACGATGTTGTGTTACAGAATTAAATAGTATCCTGCGTGGTAAAAAACTTTTTAACGAAGTATAGTTACAAATTAAATTACGAGTTCCATCACTAAAAATCTTCATTTTGCTGTAATACGTATGTTAAGCTAAACATAGAAATCCAGTTACAGTTATTACAATATTATACAAGGTGAGTCTAGAAACTAAGTACCATTTTAAAAAAAAATGATTTTATATGAAGCTATTTTTCTCTACATAGTTAATACCATTGATGCTATCACATCGGGAAACCTACTTGTCTGTACTCTCTGCAAAGAAAGATGCCGCCTCTGATGAGAGCCATTGCTGAATGGGTTTTTGTGGAAACTCATCACAAAGCAATCTTATTGGTAACGGTTCATTTTTGCACAAATTTTCTCATTCACTTTTTCAACCAAACCATCATAAAGGTGTCCGACTACGTTCTGAACAGGATTTTGAAACAGCACATAAATGGATATTTTTCATGATATTTAGTGTCACTTAGATTAGAATACATGTATAAAATTGTTTTAAGGACATTTTGACAAAAAAAAAATTATTTAAATACAATATTTTGGCAAAAAAATAACTTAGAACAACCTTTTTTCAAAATGTTCTCCTTATGTGAAAACTGCTTCTATTATAATAATATTTTGCCTGTACATAGCTCAAACCTCTGTATAGAGACTCAACTATGATTTTTGAAAAAATCCCATTATTTTCAGAGTTACAACCAAATTGAAATAATCATCGGTGTTTTTTTCTTAAAATTTCTCCCCTCTGTTGTAGTAAAAAATGGATAAATCCACTTCTAAGTTGTATATTTCAAAAATTACAGAGGTCTGAGCTATATGCAGGCAAAATATTATTATAATAGAAGCATTTTTCAGAAGAGGAGAATATTCTGAAAATTGGTCATTCTATGTTCATTTTTTGTCAAAATATTGTACTTAAATAATTTTTTTATTGTAATACTATTCTTAAAACAATTTTATATAAATTTTTTTTAATTTAAGTGACACTAAAAATCATAAATATTACAGCAGAAAGCTGCCTGCTGCGTGTTTCGGCGGGAACATTGTTGGTGCACTCATCATTGAATTGCCGAATCCACTTTTTCTTACCATTCCATCATTCATTACATTTTTATCTTAAATCTCTACAAAATGATGATGAATTTCAAGTGGCTTAACATTTCTTGCTTGGGGACTAAACACTGGAGGTTTCGCTTCAGACTGACCACCTGATCGAGACATCTACTCATGCACCTCAGCATCCAATGGTCACGTATGCTGAGAGGGGCACAGTAGGCCTTGGCCCTCATGGGCTGTTGCGCCACTGGGCTTAGTTAAACATTCATTGCGTTCAAAAAACGGATTGCAGTACGCACTTCACAGTCCACAGGATAGGCAATCGTTTTAAACTGAACTCTCACTAACACATATAAAAACAACAAAATATGGCTTCTATGACGTCACTGTGTACTGACAATCAACTAGAAACATGTGTACGCTAGGGTTTAACTCCAATACTACCGCTGTGGTTGTAGTAGAAAGAAAAACGGTACTTAATTTTCGGACACGTCTTGCAGATCAATGAATTAAGAAGACTATTTACAATTAAATTTATGTTTTAGTTTCTATTATTTATTCCATTTTCTATTATTTATTCCATTATTTCCTAATTTTTTTGTATTAAAATTCGTTTTATTTTTAAACATTTAGAGAGGAAATTTTACATTTTATTTGTAGAAGACTCATAACAATCTCATGAGGTGAAAACTTTAATCATCCTAATAAGATACTTAAGGTAGATGGCAAAAGTAAACACATTTATATTTCTTCCTCTCTCAATTACAAATACCCAAGAGGGAAAAAATTCATTCACATCACACAATATCTCTTGACTGCAATTTATTTATGAAACAATTGCATGCGGGTTTTTTCTGTCATTAGTAACTTGTACTACTTCAAATTGAATATCTTTATTTAAACAACTTAATTGCCTTTCTTTTTCTATCCGCAACTGATTTTGATCTTCCGCTCAGTCAAGCGTCCAAAATACTTTGATTTCATTTTTTTCTACTCAGATTCATGCTTTTATGCAAGTGTTTCTTTGAGTTTCTCTCCTCGAGGCCTTTAAAAGTAATCAGACACTTGATTTTCAAACTTTTCTCACTGAATTTAAGCTTCGTCCAATTTATCTGTTTGATACTGTTGATAAGGGACTAACACTTTTACATTGAGATATTTCTTCATTGAATGTTATTCAGTCTAAAAATTTGTTAGAATAAATGGCTTTAGGCACTTTCAGAGTCGGGAAATTTTCTTCACTTTTAGAGAGTTGCTTCATTTTTGCAAATGAGCAGACGAATAATTAAATTTGCCTTTACTTAACAATTTAACTGAAAGCTTTCTTCTTTGTCTCAATGTTAACACTTTCAGGCTATATGGGATACTTTAGCTTCAAAATATGCATTTGATGGAATTTACATTTATGGATACAGAACATCATAGCAAAAATTTGAAGAATATATTCTACGATTGAAAAAAGTGATTTAAAAATCTGTATCCGTACAAAATCTCAATGAAATCAAGTGCAAGTGATGATTATAAGCAAAATTTTTCTTAGAAATATTCAAAATTTTATGTGTGTGTGTGTGTGTGAGAGAGAGAGAGAGTTATAATAAAATTATTTAGTTGCGCATTTTTTTGTGTGTATACACTTCAAAAGAAGTTGGGGAACTAAATTTACATTTTTTAAACTGCCTGTTTTTTTATTTCAAAATTAAGAATTTATTTTTCTGTTTTAAACGTTTGCAACTTTGAAACAGAATTTGAATTTTAATAAACCTTTCTCTCGAATGCAGAAAAAAAAAGCTTTTGAAAAAAAATTGTATCTGAAAAAACACCATCGAGTCGTCTTAAAAGAAAATAAAACCAGAAACCTGATAATTCTTGAAAAACATTCCTATTTCAATGATTTATTTTTACTGTACATAGGTAGTCGCTTATAAATCAGAAAGATTTTTACAAATTCTATTTTTTCTCTCATCTTGTTTCCCCTTACGTCAAAGATGCTTAACATCTAATATACTGAAAATATATCTACTAATTTCTCAAATAAGACATTTATTTTAATTCTTAACTTCGCACTGTTGCATTTCTGCAACATATGATTTATTTTAATTTAACAATATATTTTTTAATTACTTACAAATCACTTATCTGAGAAAAAAAAGATTACTGCTAACGAAATACATGCTAATTTTGTCACTAGATGTAAGTACATTTTTTCCAGAAATCACAACAATTATAAAAATCTCTGATGCCTCAAGAACTACGTTTTTGCTATAAAAAGAATCCATTATATTTTATGCTTTTTCTTGTTTATTGACGAAATAAATTACCAGGTAAGAAATTTAAACATCTTATGATGTGAATAATATAATACTTATATAAAAAAAAAGTTTTGTTATTTACTGCACTACTGCGCAATGTTGCATTTCTGAAACAAACAAAAAAAAAATGACCGAAATTCAATTGAAAACTGCTTAATTTTTTTTCATATTTTTCCATTTTATTATTACTTGAGAACTAGCCGATTTAATTTTTTCATAGAAATTTAAAAAATTGCGAAGTTAAGGGTTAAAATTGTTCAATCTTAACTGTCAATTTTAGTTCCGTCTGTGAACTTACAAAGCTGCAAGTTTACGGACATCGCAGTAACTCGCCTTTTGTATCGCAATCTTCTAATTTTTCTTCCTGTAATTTCAACCAGATGAAATCAAACTCATGTGCACAAAAATTAATTATATCAATTTATAGTAAAATTTAACATAAGTTATAAGCTTATTTCTGAAAGTAAGAATTAAACTCTTTTTTTGTATTATGTAGATATTTTTTTCTTAAGCTATTTAATAATTCACCACTTAAGAAGTAGTGCTTTCTCTACTACAGGAAATTTTCTTATAAATTAATGGGAATCTGAGTTAATTCATCAGGCTTCGTTGCATTGAGCTTAAGGCTGTTTTCGCCGTATACTATAAGAGCGTAAACTTAAGGTATCCGACTATCCTAAAATCATGAATTTTTCAAAAATTGACAATTTCTTTTATCATTTTATTTTATAGTCCATCTTATTAGCTTAATGAAAATACCAATTTTTTTATTTCCCATTCACTAGAACAAAAACTACAAGTGTTTTAGTAAAAGCAGATGCCATAGCTTTACACAAGATGTCAAACTTTAAAATGCGTTTTACTCGAAATGTGTTTTTTTTCGAAAAACTCAAACGTGGACCGTGATTGCTAAAACAGTTTTGAAAATAATTTGCTGAAATTTTTTGTTTATGTTCTGTATAACAGTAGAAGTGGTTTGACCTTCAAATTTATCAATCATTGTTTTAGTTCAAAATTTGCAGTCCTTTATGTGAATATAATCACTGTTTTTTAAGCAATTTCATATAATCACCGAGATAAAATTCTCTAGTTTTTGTAAGTATTAAAATATCTCTTATCCTGAAGGTCAATTCAAACATGAATAACAAAATAACACAACAAAATTGGAAAATTGAGAATTTGTTCATAATTTTTTTGTACTGAGTGGGTCCTGTTTATGTAGGATTTTGCACATTTTTGCCAGTTTTTCCTATTTTAATAATAATAATTTTTTTTCTGCTTTCAATTTTAGGATTTTTTCCTTAAAATATACTATATAAATCTAAAAATACCAAAAAAAAATCCCCATATCTCCATTTTTCCAAAAAAAAGTTGTCGCAAGTAGTCGGATACCTTAAAGCGGAGCACATTTTATCGGACAGAAAAAATACTTCAATTTTTATAAAAATTTTGAGACATTGTAATTCATGCATTTGTTTATAATATAGTATTTTTAAACTTTCAAAATATTTCATAAATAATTAGTTTTTCCTTTTAACATGTAAAGGGATAACTCATTTAGCATTACGGTATAGGAGGAAAAATACGAAACACATTTTATAAAAGAAAAAAAAATGTATCAACTCAAATAAAAATGAGTATTATGATAAAATAAATGATTCTCTACAGGATAGGGAACCCAGAATATAATCTTAATGTTTGAGTTCTTCTATATATGAAAAAATATTCCAAAATCGGTTCCTATACTTTAACATTAGCCGAAAAAGGTCTTTAATAGTTTTAGATATTTTTTAGCACATTTTTTGAGCTAGTATATTTCTAATTAAAGAAATATTTCTAAAAATACAATTACTCTTTCATGTTTTCTTTTTCATACATTCATTCGGAACTCTTTCCTTCGAAATCTTTTTAAATTTACAAAGCAGCTCAAATGCAATGCAATTTAATCCTGGATTATTTTCAAAAAGAATATTTATTTTTAATAATAATTTAATTCAATAATACAGATACCTATGTATCTCAACAAAATAGGCGTATAATGACACATACACTAATTTGTATGTGTGTTATTATTTATATTGTACACATATAAAAAAAAAATCCTAGATTGTATTAAAAATTACTTAACTTCTAAATACTGCTCTGTGACAAAATATTCCTTAGAACTGTAAAGAAATACTTCGTAAATATGTTGTCTGTTAAAATTCAAAGAGCTTAAAAATGTATAAAATGTTTAATTAAAAATACAATTTAGGTTATGTGTATTTATTAAGTCACCAAATAGAAATAAACAATGGAAAAAATTGTAGTTCTAGTTATTGACCAATTATTAGCGTTTTTGATTGTCGTATTTATTCGAATCTAAGCCATACTTTTTTCCAGTATGAATTCTAATGAAAATCGGGTGTGGCTTAGAATCAAAGACGGAAAAATCCACTGACGGGAGAAATCGAATATGATACTAACGGTTAGGCCATTTATACACGTTCATGTATGTATTTAAAGGTTTTTAATTCTAGTGAAGTAAATTAATTAGCTTTTAATTAGTTCTCATTATTTTTTTTTAATTTCGTAAATATCAAATGCTGATAAATCATTTTACGCTATTTTTTTTCACAAAATCGAGTTGAGAATTAGGAGTGCGGCTTAGATTCGAACGTATACGGAATTTCAATTTTATTTAATCCTAGATGAATTATTTAGCATATTTATTAATATAAATTGACCTATGATGAAACATAAGAAACTTTCCGAAAATAATCTTGTTTACACTAAATACGATATAAATATAAAAAATCTGAAATAGTGTGCTCTAATTCAATTATTTAGCCCATGATAGCCTAACATAAATAAATATAGGAAAGTGAACAATTCTCTCTTTTTCTTAAATAAAATTCCCAGAAGTGTTAATTATTTTTGCCATTTCGAAATATCACAATTGTTTGGACAAATTTGCTTCCCACATCAAAACTTTTACACTTTTTTTTGCTTCTTTATGCTTACGAACTAGAAAAATAGGAATAAAGAACAAAGAAAAACAAGAGAATATCTCAATAAATAAGGATCATGCTAAGAGCTTTGAATGTTGTCCTAGTTTACGTGATATTTAAAGTAGGAAGCTATTTCGTTAACAAATTCTTTGAGGCAACATCCACAGAGAATTGAAAAAAATAAACCAATTTGACTGTTGAGTTCTAGAGTGAGCGTATTGTAGTAATGTATCCAGTCTCAAAAATTTTCATGCGTAATGCTTTTTGTTTTCTACCATCGCAAACCCAAGGGTTTTTTCAAATTTTTTGCAGGTATTTCAGAGGTTATTCAGTATAAAAGTAAGCAAATATATTATATATTTTCTGAATTGATTTTGTAAGATTTCCATTTTCACACATTTCGGTAAATGTTCAAGAAGTAAAAAAAATCGATGCTAAGTAATATAAATTAAAGTATTTCATAGTTCATCTTTAAGGTGCCTGACTAGTTGCGGGAACATTTTTTTGAAATGATGCTGAAAGTTCATTTTTAAACTCATTTTTTGTTTCATTATAACTGAAAATTTATAAAAATGACAAGGAAAAAAAATTAATGTATTTTTGTAAAAAAATTGACAATTTTAGGTTAAAATTAGGCATTTTTTGCACATCACGGCAAACTCTGCAAAATAAATTCTAATGCACAAGATAAAAAAAGCTCTTTGAATTTTATTCAGAAAGCATTTACCTATGTTTTGCTCTATCCTCTTTGAATAATTTCAATTTATCACAAAATAAGGGGTCAAAAAGTGCACAAAAGGAAAATTTTTCAGAAATTTTGCATTTATCACAAAGAAAAACAATCATAAAAACGGTAAATATATTGTTTTTTCTTATTCTCCAGTGCACAACATGCATACTATAATAATAAATAATGATGCTAAATTTCATGCAATTATCTCAAGGAATTTTTGAGATATCATGTTTGCATGCGAACAAATATGGAAAAATCTGTTTCGGAGAAAAACGCATTTAAAGATTTAAAATCAAAATCTTAAAACATTATGCTGCTAAAACAACCTAAATCCTCTTTATATCAAAAGAAAAAGCCTTTTATAATCCCATATCAGTATTATATATTTGTGTTTCAAATTTTTATTTTAATTTTGTTACTAATTTTATAGAGTCAAAAAAGCTTTTCTTAACGTCTAAATTGCATAGTTTTTTTAAATACAAATTAGACATATAAAAGCACACTAGAAAAACTTTATTACGTTAAAAAATAATACTTTTTATACGGAAAAATATGTATATAGTTCCACTAAGTATCTTAGAGCATAAGAAATATGTAACATAAAATATACTAATGTGTGTTATTTCGTCAGTAAAAAGAAAAAATATTCCCAAAAATTTCTTTTAAAAAATATTGCTTATCACAAAGGTTATAAAAAATTATAATGAAAAGCATATAAAGAACAGCTTTTAAAACCTCCATATGAATACACTTTGACTTTTTTTCATCCTTAGTAATTTTTTTTTCTATGCAGCTTTTTTTTCCGTGGAAATTTTCTATATTCTAAGGGGTGACCTACAGAAGTTAAAAAGCGTTCCAGATAAAATTTTAAAAATCCATGTACAAGATCTTAGGAAGAGAAGTATTTGTATTTCTAATTATATATATATATATATATATATATATATATATATATATATATATATATATATATATATAATGATAATAAACCTGTATATTACAAATTAAAAGAAATTAACGTTAGTAATGAACTTAAGCGAAATGTTTCAAGTTTAATAATTGTATCTTTAAGTAAAATACTCCATAAAATGTTACTGAAAAAAGGCTTTCTGAGTGAGTAAATTTCGAAATATTTTTGAATATATTTCAATTTTTTGTCACCAACTGACTAAGTATTATTGGGATTAGCTCTGTGTCAACATTCCTCTTACTGCCAGCACCAATGATGAAGCAAATTCCTTTGACCTCACAGACCTTGCTTTAGCCATAATTAATTCATATTTTGTGTCTCTAAGAACAGTTTTCTATCAAATATATAAAATAAAGTTAAATATGAAACAATATCAAGAAGCAAGGGCATAAGAAAATCGGAAAATGACAAAAAATTTACGGAATTATTTTCCGTTTTTCACTTAAAACTGATAAATTATTTTTTTAAAAATATCATCATATATCCCGTCATTACCTTACCTAAGTTAATATTTTTTTTAAATAAATTCGATAAACACCAAACAAGTGTAAAAAAAGTATTAAAATGCAAACACTTCCGATTTCGATGCCTAACTTCCGGTTCGTTTTTGCTGCTCTCTCTTGGCATAAAAACTGTTATAACTTCGTAAATAATTGAAGTACTAACAAAAGTAAGGTATTTTTAGAAAGCCGAAAATTCAACTATATAAAATATAAAGTAAAACAAATTCGTCCTTATAATCAAAATTGACGTTTTTGCACTAGTCAGTCATCTTAAAATTAATTCTGATTAACCCGCGATCACTCGCACGTTGTGTTCTGTACACCCAAGCAACAAAAAAAAAAATCCTCCCAGGATTCTAAAAAGAATGCGTAGAGCCACAATTTGTTATGTAACTGCACATTTTAGGTCTCTGAACCTTCAGGCTTGATGCAATCCTTCTTTTTCAAACGATTGGAACGTAATGACCTTCAAAAGTTTATCTGGAGGACTGAGAACTCCCGCGAGAAGTTGAGCATATGTATACAATCTGCTCTGAATGTTTGGAAAATGATCAAAATATTATTTTTCTACTTTCTACAATCATTGTCTCATTAATTATAAAGTATACTTATTACTGGTATATAGGTTTTACTGGTTTATGTGTGTGTGTGTGTGTGTGAAAAAATATAAAATTATGTGTTTTAAAATGAAAATTTTGTATGTTAAGTTTAAATTAATGTTAGTCTCATTTGTATACAATAAATTTAATAATTTTATTTGTGTAATAAAAATACATCTTGTGCTTTATAAATATGTATCATAATGACTTAATTTTATTTTCATAATTAAATACACGTGTTAAAAGTTTGGGGTGTTCTCTACACCCCATGAGTAACGATGATTGCAAAAACAGGCGCGAGTGACCGCGGGTTAAATAATCTAATAAAGTTTCTGAATAAAAAGGGAATTTTATAGGGAAGAGAAAATTGCTTCGTAGGATTTTAGGTCTTTTTCTTCTTTTTTTCTCTTCTTTTTACTAATTTATTGATTTTAAATTAACTTTTAAATCACATTTGTTTAGTAAATCAAATGAAAATCACTTAAATATTTGTTTTTGGAGGAAAGTCACATTTCATAAAACCATTAAATAATTATACCGCTTGTGTAATAAACGAGTTGTAATGGCTTCTGTTTGAGCTCCCACTAATCCTTTTGGGTAAAATACTCTTTTCAACTGTGATTTTAGTTGAAAACCGTTCTAGTTGAAATCTGCTCCTCGGGTTTAGTTATTAGAGAGCATTCTCAGTTATTTCTATGAAGTCTAATAAGTGAAAAAGGAAATAAAAGTGTTTAACTTGAGAAGTGTCTGATTCTAACTTGCACCCTCTCACACCGGTGATCGAAGAATCACGACAGAGTCATTAAACCTTTTTTCAGAACTGAAACTAGCTTTAAGCATTCGAAAACAAATTTCAGACTTGCGTATTTGAATTAACTTCTTTTCATTATAAAAGAACTTATATAGAACTCAATATCCTTGATTTTGAATCATTCCCAACGATTTTAAACGATGTGGAAATGCTTGTTGAGTCACTCCAAATGTAAGTGCGATTTCTTACTTTTGGTCTGAACCTTCCACCAATAAATTTCCGTTACATTCTTTGTCTTTCACTCCCAGTTCTTAAGATTTTGAAGCCTCTCGTAACAACTTCTCTATCTTAAAGAAGCCTCGCCATAGGCTTCTACCAGCAGTCAATGCCCCTCCCTCTCTTTAAATGTACATTTCTTCGAATTAAAAAGTAAATCATAAGTTCCCGCAAATAACATTTATTCAACTCAATTTCACACTAAAAATATTATTTTATGCTGGTACAAAACTGCTGATAAATTCTATGGTGTTGCCATATGTCCAAAATTACGATATCATGCTTTACATCTATAAACTTCAACAGTAAATTACTGGTGATTTCAAACCGTTGAGACTTGTTTACGGTTTGTCAAACTTTTGAAAATTGTTTGTATGCCTTATAGTATTTTTTACCCTGTATGATAATTACTTTACACTGTAATTATTGTTCATAAATTAATTAAAATTTAACATATTCTAATTTTGAAATTCAATAAAATTTTCAGAGAGGAAAGAACCATTAATTTTTTTATATGTCCGCAAGTAGATTGTCAATTATACTATATATATATATATATATATATATATATATATATATATATATATACAGGGTGTTTCAGCTAAGATGTTACAAACTTCTAGAAGAGGTAGGGGACAACAAGACGACTCGAAGTATATAGGCAATGCTGGGTCGGAAATGCTTTCCTAAGGCTCCACGCGCCGACAAAATTTAGGGTGTAAAACTTCAACTGGTCTTAAAAACGGGAAAAATTGTCGAAACGCTTTGGGGTTTGGTCAAAATTATTGTTATTATTTATTATATCAAAAAAAAAACATTCTGAGCAATATTGCTGCTAAAACATCGCTAGAGGGCGCTTTAGACTTTGAAACGCTAAGAAAAAGAAATTTTCAATATTTTTTTAAGTTTTTTGATGGCTTTCATAAGTTGAAACTTTAACTTGAATTTTGATACCAGATTTAGTATGCTCCGGGGAAAATTGATGTAAAAAATCGAACATTGTTCAGGGCACTTAAAGCACAAACGGTGCTAAAAAACGAGAAAAATGTTGGATTTCGGTGCGGTTTGCGCGAAAAGCATTTTCTTGCTGACTAATTTGTTCAAAATAAATTTTGACTTGGTAGCCATTAACCAAAGCCAGAGGGCGCTTTCAGACATTGCAACTTGGAAACTCATTTGGATAATTTTGTGGTTGGGTGTAAGCCGAATAATTACTAGCGATTTTTCCTCCTAAATGAGATTCGAGTTGGTCTGTGTTGCAAAAAAGTAATTTTATAGCAAAAAATTTTAGTAAAAGAGGGTAAAAAACACAAGTACCAAATCACAAGAAGTAAAACACAAGGAAAGACTCAATATAGGAGGAAAAAAGCTGTTTACTAACTGCTATACATAATCATAAAAGAAAAAGTAAAGAAAAGAAGGAAAAACTGCTGTCAAAGGAGGTGTTCGAACTGACGCCCGCCGCATGTGATGCAGACTTCACATCTTTGCTTCATGGAGCGTCGAACATTCGATAACATTTCTGAAGTGTTTCGTATTTCCCCGGATGCTGCACTGATGCGTGCTACAAGTTCCTCGGCGCTGTTTACGGGTGTTTCGTACACCAAGGATTTCATTTGCCCACATTAGAAATAATCCAGACAGGAAAGGTCTGGCGATCGGGGAGGCCAATGCACTGTACCTCCACGGCCAATCCATCGTTCACCACATGTTGCATTCAAGTGATTCCGAACAGAAATACTGAAATGTGCGGGGACTCCATCTTTCTGGAACCACATGGAAGTACGAGTCGCAGCCGTAACGTGTGCGCTGTCCAATAACTCTGGCAAAACTTGTTCCAAGAATATCAGGTAGCGTGGACCAGTCAGGCGATCAGGCAGAATGTAGGGTCCTATTAGATGATCCCCTAGAATGCCAGCCCATATGTTAACCAGGAAACGATCCTGTTCAGCCCGAGTACGTTTTACATGTGGGTTCGCTGCTGCCCACGAGTGGCTGTTATGGGTGTTGAAAGTACCCTCTCTCGAAAACGACGCCCCATCTGTGAACAACACGGAGGCTGCAAAAAGGGATTTGCAATTCGTTGCTGCAAGTACCACTATGAAAAGGCCTGACGAGGTGCAAAGTCACATTCTTTTAGTGACTGGACGCGCTGGTAGTGAAATAGATGCAGGGCACTATCATCGAGAATCCTCCAAACGCTACTGTATGAAATCCCGATTTCATTAGCGATACCTCGTGTACTTAAACTGGGAGTGGTCTCTACCATATCTAGTACAATTTTCTCGTTCAATTCGGTACGTGCCGTCCAATCTCGATTACGTGCTGCCTTCTGGAATGAACCGGTCTCACATAACTGCTGGTGTAGGCGAGAAAACATGGTATGAACAGGAGTCCACCTGACAGGATGCCTTTCGGCGTACAACCTCTGAGCGGCTCGACCATTGCAATCTGTGGCCCCGTACGCCAGAATCATATCTGCTTTCTCTGCGTTCGTGTACTCTGCTATCGTACAGCCAGACTGTGTGTGATGGAAATAAAGCTTCCTTCCAGCATACTCCTTCTTATCGTTCTGTCCCTCTGGTGGCTAATTCAACTCTCGGCGGTGAAATTTGCATATTCTGCCTTTAACACTCTCTCGCTCAAATTTTCGCCGAGAACCCTGCTCGCTTTATTCACTGTCACGACACTTGCAATTCCTGGGCTACGTATCAGGCTTTCGATGGTCTTACTGCTTCAGGAAGGCATTTCCGGACCACATTTCTTATGTTATTCCGAGTCGTCTAGGTGTGCTCTACCTCGTTGGTGGAAGAGTGCACCTAGAAGACTCGGAATCACATAGGAAAGGTCGGTCGGAAATGCCTTTTTACTTGTCTGAAGCACCTCTGGTTTTAAATTTGACAACAATGTCAAAATTTGTTTTGAACAAATTAGTCAGCAAGAGAATGCTTTTCGCGCAAATCGCACAGAAATCCAACATTTTGCTCGTTTTTTAGCACCGTTTGTGCTTTAAGTGCTCTGAACAATGTTCGATTTTTTACATCAATTTTCCCCGGAGCATACTAAATCTGGTATCAAAATTCAAGTTAAAGTTTCAACTTATGAAAGCCATCAAAACACTTAAAAAAATATTGAAAATTTCTTTTTCTTAGCGTTTCAAAGTCTAAAGCGCCCTCTAGCGATGTTTTAGCAGCAATATTGCTCAGAATTTTTTATGAAATAATAAATAATAACAATAATTTTGACCAAACCCCAAAGCGTTTCAACAATTTTTCCCGCTTTTAAGACCAGTTGAAGTTTTGCTTCCAAAGTTTTGTCGGCGCGTGGAGCCTTAGGAAAGCATTTCCGACCCAGCATTGCCTATATACTTCGAGTCGTCTTGTTGTACCCTACCTCTCCTAGAAGTTTGTAACATCTTAGCTGAAACACCCTGTATATATATATATATATATATATATATATATATATATATATATATATATATATATATATATATATATATATATATATATATATATATATATATATATATATATATATATATATGTATATATATATATATATATATATATATATATATATATATATATATATATGTATATATATATATATATATATATATATATATATATATATATATATAATGCTGGAATTAATTGGGACAAATGGTTAAAAACAACTTTTTCTAAAACTCTCTCTATAGTTTATAATACTTATATACCTTAAGTAGACAGAAAAATCTCTATATTAGTACAAAGTATGTGCTCTTTTTACAGAAATGACCTCTTTAACTCGTTTTAGTATTGAAAACCTTAGTCTAGTGTATATGTTAACTTCATCGTAGAGCCACACTTGTATATGAATTTTTATCATTTGTTCAGGTGTCGAGCAACTCATCTTAGCTAAACGATTCTGGGCTAATTAAACACTTTCCTATTTCGAATAATCGACTAATATCGAATTGGGACAAGAAGCCCAATTATGTTGAAATGTTCCGTTAAATGTCTCCATGTGTGTGTGGATGGAACAGTTCTACGACGTAATATCTCCATGTATTTGACATAATTCATCATGCCTTTAAAAGGAGCTAATCTTCCGAGGGCCATTTGTTTTGAAAAAAAGCCCCAAAACATCTGCTTAGAAGGGTGTTTTACATTATGTTGGATGTGATGTGTCGGCAGAATTTCAACTTCACTTCATCTGGCTACACTTGATTTGTATACACAAATAAATGCGTTTCGTTACTAAAAATCACTTTCTTCTAGTCGTTACCAGTTCATGATTGGTATTTTTGGTCTATGCTAAACGTTGTTTCATTGTTTTCTGAGTTAGAAAATGCTTTTTCCTTGGTCTTGATGAAATACGGCTAACTTCTCCAGAACCTTTTTCTGTACAGTTGAGGTATTCACTTCAAAATCCACAATCCAATTAATCCCTTCGAAGGTCTTTGCTTGTCTTACTTTGACTATTTCTATGACTAGAATTTTAATTCTTGGAGTAATTTTCCGTCTGAGCTCGCAATTCCCTTTACTTTTTGGAGACGATGATCAGGAATCTTGAAATATTCTTAAATTTCTTGAAACACTTGATTTGCCCACATCAACCGCAGTAGCTATATCTCTCACAGTCATAGAAGTGTGTTCATTAAGAGCAATTATTTTAGAACGGAATAATATCCATCTGTAAACAAGCAAAAGTAAAACATGGTACGTAGAACGCAGAATTATAACCACCAGCTACCACACTGAAAGGCTCGCAACTGAACCACTATTGTACTAAGACTAATTAAACGAGTAAATTGTAGTTAAAATTGATCCGAGCCATTACTTCTGAGCAAATATAACCGATTTGAGGTGTTTCGAGTCATAACACTCTGGTTATCATAAACTAACTCAGACAAGAAAAATTGTTTATCCCAATTAATTCAAACAGTGTATATATATATATATATATATATATATATATATATATATACTATTTACATGTATAGTATTACGAATTTTGTGTAAGGAATGCTTAAAATAGTGTAAATAATTTATATATGAAAGTGTAACATGTTAATCTTAGTTTGTGCTGTATTTATTTTATGCTAAAATTGTAATATTCGCATTAAGAGCAGTTCTTTACTCAATAATGGTGAGTCAATGGAAAACTTGGTAAAATTTTAGTGATACAACCAAGGTGACCGTTTTTGGTGAGTTGGTGACCATATGGATGCTTCGGGAAAGTACTGGAGAAATATATTAATATCATGATCTACGACATAAGTAGATCTTTCCAGAAAGATCTGTTAAGCTTATAAGTAGCAGTTACGTGCTAAAACTGAGTCTTTTTTGCTTTGGCCAGTAAAGAGTCGACTAGCGATTAGTTGCTACAATCGAGCGAGTGCTTACGAATAATCTTAATCATTTTGCATTTGTATTTTTAGACACTAATAGTTGCGCTTGAGTGCTGTAGAAGGTGTGGAGGTCTTCTGGGGTTTATTTTGTGAATTTTGCTCCAGTATCCTGTATTTCTAAGGATTATTTTTCGACAATAAATTTTCATCGCTCTTAAAGAACAGTTTTACTCTTTGAGAATATCATAAAATCCTCGAACCCCGATCTACGTAAAAGTATGTTTCATAATAAAGGAATTGTATTTCCTATGTGAAAAATAATCAACCTCATGTTAGCAATCATGTCTAGCCATAATCATATTTTTATCCCATTTCCATCGAACAGTAGTGTTTCTCAAACTTTCAGTATTTGGGATCCAATATTCAAACGTAAATTTCATTACGCCACCTCCACTTCCATACAATAAGAATGTATTGAATTCAATAATACTATACTCCACACTAAAACTGCGATACGACTTTAGCCAAGCGCCACCGGCGTATATAAACGACTCATTCATCCAAAGTGTTAATTGCCCCGGACGTACATATACATTTTTCCGAAGCATGATCTTCTCTGTCACTGCTATCCATAAAATTATTATAAAGGCTTTGGAATGCATTATTTGGACCTTGGCAGTGTTTGCGGAGAATTTACTTAATTCAGGGAAGGTTTTTGTTTTTATTTCTTTTTTCTTTCGCCCCCTCCCCCTCGCAATACAACACATAAGTGCACCTATGTGGAAGACTGTGGCAATGGGGAGCGAACCACGTGACTTTTAATCGGCAGTTAAGGGATTAATTATATACCGTACAGATCATCAAGATGGGTGTTAATTTTTGTAAAAATTTTATATATGACAAGCCCATGGTGTCACTGTAATAATTAAACATGTTCTTAGCTTAGTATTGTTAAATTTATTATAAAATACAATGTGCAGTACTGATACATTTATAAGAGCATTATGTCAGTGTAAATGTGCATTTTTTGTTATGCCAGAATGTATTTTGTATGTTTACCTTTCAATAAATTAATAGTTTTTTTAATAATCATTTGTTTTCGAATTTTCTATATGCCCGCCCTCCCTCGTAGAGTTGTAATGCCCCCTAGGGAGGCGCACCTCACAGTTTGAGGAACGTTGTTGTACAGTATCAGAATTAAAATTTATATTTTTAAGTATAATTATCTTTAAAAAAATATGAAGTTTAAAATTATATATGAAGTTGATAATTCTCTATATAAATATTCTTCCTCACCTGTAAATGTATGATTTAGTGAGCTCGTGTCATCTCTACTATAGCCACTTTTACTTTTTTTTCTTTGACTGTTTACATTAACTCCGGTAAATGTTATTCATTGGATAATGATAAAAATGCCATGAAACATACTTTCTTGCTCATAAATTTGTGATTAATGACGATAAATATTCTTTTCCATTTACGAAATGTATTGCTTTTAATTAAAGCTATATCCTTAATTAATATTTTTAGCGTGTATAATTAATAAATGAAAGCATAGCTTTTATGGTAAACATTATCCAGACTAAGATTGAAAAAATTAGGGGAAAGTTACTTAATTAATCCAATTTAATCTTTGGATTCTTTCGTACATCTGGGTACCCGCGTGATACATTATTAGGTTTTGTGGTTGCTGAATTTGACATTAATATTTCTAATCAGTTCGTTCAAATACTCGATGTTTTTCATTCTATTATAAGTGTATATATTACACCTCTCTTTTTTAATGAAAACTAAATTTTTTAATTACTCAAGTTCTCCCTAAAATGAATCCTTAACAAAATATGAATAGGAACATAAGTTTTCATTGCTCATCGCCACAAAAGAAATTTTATCAAAACCCATTTTATAAATAAATGAATCTTTGCTTTTAATTTCAGTTTTAATAATGAAAGATCTGAACATTTTTCATGAAACCAAACTTTATTTTAACTTTTATACTTTACTCTAATGAACTTTAAGGCTTTATTCTCAAAAATTTTTTAATGAGGATAAAAATATTAACGCCTTGCTTTACTTAACGTATTTCATATTTTCAGGATTTCTTAAATTAGTCTGAATACGATCCTTCCATGCAATATTAAGATATCTATTAACTTTAAGGGGTGAATTATTTTTGTTTCTATTATATACGAAATAGAAAATTTTTGAAAAGTATTTTTTCCCACTTTCATACGAAAATAAAAGCTTTATTCATTTTATAAGCTAAGATTTATCGACCATTCTATAGCAATGAAGAACTGTGCACTGCCTGAAAAATAATATAAACAAAGTTTAGATTCTACTTTTAAATGACCCTAGTTAATAGTCGTTTAAGCGATTGTCATTCTGTTTCATATAAGGCACCAACTGAGACATAAAATTGCTTTAGGTACGCGACTACGTTCGGAACCGTGATTTTCCAAAAGCGTATAAATAGATAATATTTATGATATTTAGTGTCACTTAGATTAGAAAATTTATATAAAATTGTTTTAAGAATATTATTACAATAAAAAATTATTTAAGTACAATATTTTGCCAAAAATTGAACATAGAATGACAAATTTTCAAAATATTCTATTTTTGTGAAAAATGCTTCTATTATAATATTATTCTGCCTGTACATAGCTCAGACCTCTGTAAAGAGGCTCAAAGAGAATTTTTGAAATATACAACTTAGAAGTGGATTTATCCTTATTTTACTAAAACAGAGGGGAAAAATTTTAAGGAAAAAACGCCGATAATTATTTCAATTGGTTGTAACTCTGAAAATAATGTGAGTTTTTGAAAAATCATAGTTGAGCCTTTGTACATAGGTCTGAGCTATATACAGGCAAAATATTATTATAATAGAAGTAGTTTTCACAAAAAGAGAACAATTTGAAAAGGTTATTCAAAGTTAAATTTTTACCGAAATATTGTATTTAAATAATTTTTTTGTCAGAATATCCTTAAAACAACTTTATCCATGTATTCCAATCTAAGTGACACTAAATATCATGAACATTATCCATTTACACGCTTTTTTAAAATCACGGTTCCGAACGTAGTCGAATACCTTAATTATTAATTTACAAAAAGGCATCCTATTTCTAAGTTCTAAAAGTACTTTATTTTTTAAAGGGGTCTAGACATTTCAATTTATATTAGATAGATATACAGTAAGCCCACTTAAGTCCGTTGTCACCCCAATTATTTATGAATGGCAAGAGCTATAGTCATGATAGTGGGGTCTCGTCATAGTAAAGTTGACATACGTTGTCCACACACAAACACAAAAACAAAAATCTAGCTCTACCTAGTGGATCAATTCGGAGTTCGCGTTCTTATTTCGAAAACAGTACGATATAAGAGAAAAAACTCAGTTACAAAATTGTTCAGCATCATTTATTTAGTAAAATACGACACCTTTCGCAGAGCAATATTAAAAATAGTTATTTGTTTGGTTCGTAATTCTCCAAAATGGAACGCTACATAACGCGGAAGAAAAGAGAACATGTCACACTCTTGACGTTATGATAGTTGCAACTTCATTAGGAACCACTTGGAGGTATAATCAACGTTTCTTGACGACATCATACGAACAGATGTCTCATGCTTTGTGTGTAATACTATGCATAATAAGCAGAACATCCATTCCCGGTCGCTGAATAATCCGTGATGTACTGTCGAAGTTCGAAATGAAGCTTGCAAGTCAATAAATGTCTGGTGCGGAATATTCAAAAACAGATTGATTGACTCTGTATTTTACGAGGGCACGTTAACGTGATCACAATACTTGTTATTAATGAAGTATTACTGTTATTATATATTGTACTTGTTATTACTGTACTATTCGATTTTCTAGAAAATTAGCCGTTGAGAGACCTTAAATGTATGGTTTCAACATGACGACGCCCGCCATACAAGGTATCCCGTGTCACAGTATATTAGAGACACATTCCAGGAACAAGTCATCGGATATAGTGGCAGCCTTGAATGGCTTGTATGGTCACTTGACCTGAACCCATTGAACTTTCTTCTGTGGGGATGCATTGAACAAAGAGGAACCTTCGCATCGACATTGATGGAACTTTGAAGTCGTATCACGGATGCTTGTGACAGCATGCCACGTGCCATGTTGAAGAAAGCACTGCGGGAAATGCAAACACGTTCCCATATGTGTATTGTTGCTGAAGGACATAGTTTTGAGCATGACAGGTAGTGAGCTTCATTTCCGGAAAGTGGAGTTTTGTTGAACGCTATCAAACACATATGGGTTTTGCGTGTGCTTTTCATTACATTATTTTTGTACTCATAGTTTTTTTTGGTAATAAATCAATGATTCTGCTCAACTTTTTTGATTGACTTTTTCTCAGTTAAGAACGCTAATTCCAAATTCCTCCGCGAGGTGTTGTTGTAAGTAGCTTGTTCTGTAGCGCATGGCAATTTTACTATACATAAACCCCACTTTTATGATTATAGTTCTTGCCGTTCATAAAATATTGGGTGACAGTGGACATTAGGGCGTATAATGTTTACATGTGACACATCTACTATTAGTTATTTAAAAGCCCTTTTTTGTTCATCTATTTACAAAATTTCTACTCCTAAAAAGTTAAATTCATTAATTCAATAGTTTCTGAATAATGAAATTTGTACTAACGAATTTAATGAGATTATGCGAGGCAATTTGAAGCACATATTTTACTAAATTATTGAAAAATACTATTTTCCTTACGATTTCCATATTTGCAATAACTTTACCTAGCAGTTTAATTTGATTGACAGGCTTGATAATAAATTCAGCTTATGTTATCCGGACGGAATTTTTTTTAATTTAAAATATAGGCTGCTTATATATAAACTTCATTTAAAATTCTTTCCAAACTTCGTTAAAATGCTTGAATTTTTTTCTCTCTGTAATGTAAAATCACTAGATTATGCTGATTAAGAGTTGAAATTTTATCCAAAAAAATCAACTAACTTCCTTATATCGGCAAAAACATTTCCTAAACTAAAAACACATTTAAGCAATTGATTGCTATTTTTCTTAGTTCTTGTATAATTACTTTAAAAATACTTACTTTCTCTTATGCTAAGTTTAAATTTTCAACACTGACAACACAATGGTTAATAATGGCATAAAATAATTGTTTTTGGAAAACATACCTTCCATCTCTTATGGTTTCCAACAAAGGATCTATTTTTGAAATAAACCTGTCATAAGCAATTAATATGTTCAATTAAGACTGTAATTCTTAGCAGAGATATTTTGAATTATAATTAAAGATAGGATTTTATTCCGAACTTTGTCGCGTATTTTCAGAAAGTTTAAGTAATTATGTTAGAAACAATTCCTTCAAATTACTAAATTAAAAATACTGATGCTATGGTTTATAAATGTGTATAACATAACCTTGTATTTAAATATTGATAAAGCTTATTCCTATGCATGTGACATAAAATATTCTAGATGTTTTTGAAATGCATATAGTAATTAAGAAGTCTAAGCTGCGATATGTTACGCTACTGATAAACAAATTAATTTAATTAATCATGTTATTTATTTTGATGAATGCTAATATTTATTAAACGTAACTTTTGTAGTTTTACATTAAATATTTCTATTTTTCAAATTTAATTTACAATTGAGTTGCCCTAAATGTTTAGGCTGAACAATTATAGAAAAGTTGAATAAAAGGATTTCAACTAGTTTAACAAAAATCTCAGTTTGAAAATAATATTTAAACAAAACACGAGGAAAGAGTATGCGAGTGTATATAGTTCAAAAATTAATAAAAATTAAAAATTCGGAATATTAAGCGCCTTTTTTCGTCTTGAATAAAACCTGATCTTAGATTGCTTGAATAATAAAAGTAGACCAAGCGGATAAAAATAATAAGCAAAATATATTATACATTAAAAATGTGTTAAAATATTTTGTAGACAAGAATTTTTGTTGAGTTATAAATGGTGCAGTAGATACGAATGGTTTAAAAAACTTTCATTCTTATTTCTTAGAAGCTGTTAAGATTTATAGTAATATAACAGATGTCACCAATGGTTATACTTATTATTTATTTTTGTAATAACTGTTAGATGGCAATGTCAGACAGAATATTTGCACGAATTTCTCTCTGTTGAAAACTGGTAGAATGAGGCAGTTAGGCTGCTGAAACTCTGGTGGGACTATCATGCCGGAATCCCTCCCCATGTTGTTTCTGTCTTCATATATACATATATATATGCATATATATATATATGCATATATATATGTATATATATGCATATATATATATATGCATATATATATGTATATATATATTATGCATATATATATATATGCATATATATGTATATATATATGCATATATATATGCATATATATACATGTATATATATGTATATATATGTATATGCATATATATGTATATATATATGCATATATATACATGTATACAGGGTGTTTCAGCTAAGATGTTACAAACTTCTAGGAGAGGTTGGGGACAACAAGACGACTCGAAGTATATAGGCAATGCTGGGTCGGAAATGCTTTCCTAAGGCTCCACGCGCCGACAAAATTTAGGGTGCAAAACTTCAACTGGTCTTAAAAACGGGAAAAATTGTCGAAACGCTTTGGGTTTTGGTCAAAATTATTGTTATTATTTATTATTTCATAAAAAAAATTCTGAGCAATATTGCTGCTAAAACATCGCTAGAGGGCGCTTTAGACTTTGGAACGCTAGGAAAAAAAAATTCAATATTTTTTTAAGTTTTTTGATGGCTTTCATAAGTTAAAACTTTAACTTGAATTTTGATACCAGATTTGGTATCCTCCGGGGAAAATTGATGTAAAAAATCGAACATTGTTCAGGGCACTTAAAGCACTAACGGTGCTAAACAACGAGCAAAATGTTGGATTTCGGTGCGGTTTGCGCGAAAAGCATTCTCTTGCTGACTAATTTGTTCAAAACAAATTTTGACATTGTTGCCAAATTTAAAACCAGAGGTGCTTCAGACAAGTAAAAAGGCATTTCCGACCGACCTTTCCTATGTGATTCCGAGTCATCTAGGTGTACTCTTCCAACAACGAGGTAGAGTACACCTAGACGACTCGGAAAAACATAAGAAAGGTGGTCCGAAAATACCTTCCTGAAGCAGTAAGACCATCGAAAGCCTGATACGTAGCCCAGGAATTGCAAGTGTCGTGTCAGTAAATAAAGCGAGCAGGGTTCTCGGCGAAAATTTGAGCGAGAGAGTGTTAAAGGCAGAATATGCAAATTTCACCGTCGAGAGTTGAATTTGCCGCCAGAGGGACAGAACGATAAGAAGGAGTCCTCTGGAAGGAAGCTTTATTTCCATCGCACACAGACTGGCTGTACGATGGCAGAGTACACGAACGCAGAGAAGGCAGATATGATCCTGGCGTACGGGGCCACAGATTGCAATGGTCGAGCCGCTCAGAGGTTGTACGCCGAAAGGCATCCTGTCAGGCGGACTCCTGCTCATACCATGTTTGCTCGCCTACACCAGCAATTATATGAGACCGGTTCATTCCAGAAGGCAGCACGTAATCGAGATCGGACGGCACGTACCGAATTGAACGAGGAAATTGCACTAGATATAGTAGAGACCACTCCCAGTTTAACTACACGAGGTATCGCTAATGAAATCGGGATTTCATACAGTAGCGTTTGGAGGATTCTCGATGATAGTGCCCTGCATCCATTTCACTACCAGCGCGTCCAGTCACTAAAAGAATGTGACTTTGCACCTCGTCAGGCCTTTTCACAGTGGTAATTACAGCAACGAATTGCAAATCCCTTTTTGCAGCCTCCGTGTTGTTCACAGATGAGGCGTCTTTTTCGAGAGAGGGTATTTTCAACACCCATAACAGCCACTCGTGGGCAGCAGCGAACCCACATGTAACATGTACTCGGGCTGCACAGGATCGTTTCCTGGTTAACGTATGGGCTGGCATTTTAGGGGATCATCTAATAGGACCCTACATTCTGCCTGATCGCCTGACTGGTCCACGCTACCTGATATTCTTGGAACAAGTTTTGCCAGAGTTATTGGACAGCGCACACGTTACCGCTGCGACTCGTACTTCCATGTGGTTCCACCAAGATGGAGCCCCCGCACATTTCAGTATTTCTGTTCGGAATCACTTGGATGCAACATGTGGTGAACGATGGATTGGCTGTGGAGGTCCGGTGCATTGGCCTCCCCGATCGCCAGACCTTTCCTGTCTGGATTATTTCTTCTGGGGGCAAATGAAATCCTTGGTATACGAAACACCCGTAAACAGTGCCGAGGAACTTGTAGCACGCATCAGTAGAGCAGCCGGGGAAATACGAAACACTCTAGAAATGTTATCGAATGTTCGACGCTCCATGAAGCGAAGATGGGAAGCCTGCATCACATGCGGCAAGCGTCAGTTCGAACACCTCCTTTGACAGCAGTTTTTCCTTCTTTTCTTTACTTTTTCTTTTATGATTATGCATAGCAGTTAGTAAACAGCTTTTTTCCTCCTATTTTGAGTTTTTCCTTGTGTTTTACTTCTTGTGATTTGGTACTTGTGTTTTTTACCCTCTTTTACTAAAATTTTTTGCTATAAAATTACTTTTTTGCAACACAGACCAACTCGAATCTCATTTAGGAGGAAAAATCGCTAGTAATTATTCGGCTTACACCCAACCACAAAATTATCCAAATGAGTTTCCAAGTTGCAATGTCTGAAAGCGCCCTCTGGCTTTGGTTAATGGCTACCAAGTCAAAATTTATTTTGAACAAATTAGTCAGCAAGAAAATGCTTTTCGCGCAAACCGCACCGAAATCCAACATTTTTCTCGTTTTTTAGCACCGTTTGTGCTTTAAGTGCCCTGAACAATGTTCGATTTTTTACATCAATTTTCCCCGGAGGATACCAAATCTGGTATCAAAATTCAAGTTAAAGTTTCAACTTATGAAACCCATCAAAAAACTTTAAAAAATATTGAAAAAATTTTTTTCCTAGCATTCCAAAGTCTAAAGCACCCTCTAGCGATGTTTTAGCAGCAATATTGCTCAGAATTTTTTTTATGAAATAATAAATAATAACAATAATTTTGACCAAAACCCAAAGCGTTTCGACAATTTTTCCCGTTTTTAAGACCAGTTGAAGTTTTGCACCCTAAATTTTGTCGGCGCGTGGAGCCTTAGGAAAGCATTTCCGACCCAGCATTCCCTATATACTTCGAGTCGTCTTGTTATCCCCTACCTCTCCTAGAGGTTTGTAACATCTTAGCTGAAACACCCTGTATATATGTATATATATATTATGCATATATATGCATATATATGTATATATATGCATATATATGTATATATATGCATATATATGTATATATATGCATATATATACATATATATATGCATATATATATAATCCAATATAAAAAAATTCAATATATAATTATATACAAATACATACACATATACATAAATTTATGCATATATATACATATACACAAATATATAAACAAAAATATAAAAATAAAACAGATAGTTATATACCTAAGATAACTAAAATTAGGAAGAAGGCACATAGTATAATGATATATATATATATATATATATATATATATATATATTTATGCATACATATATATGTATATATATATATATATATATATATATATATATTTATGCATACATATAAATGTATATATATATATATATATATTTATGCATACATATATATGTATATTTATATATTTATGCATACATATATATGTATATATATATATATATATATATATATATATATATATATATATATATATATATATATATTTATGCATACATATATATGTATATATATATATATATTTATGCATACATATAAATGTATATATATATATATATTTATTTATGCATACATATATATGTATATATATATATATTTATGCATACATATATATGTATATATATATATATAAATATATTTATGCATATATATATGTATATATATATGCATATTTATATATATATATTTATGCATATATATATGTATATATATATGCATATATATATATATATATATATATTTATGCATATATATATATATATATATATATATGTTTATATATATATGCATATATATATATATATTTATGCATATATATATATATATATATGTATATATATATGCATATATATATATACTAGCCGTAAACCACCAGCTTCATTGGGTATTTCACGATGTTGCATATATGTATAGTGTTTACATATATATTAATTATTGATATCTAGCATTAAAAATTCGATTGTATTGAAAAATATATTTATAGCTGTTACACTTTCACCTTTTGATATAAAAAGAACATAAATTATAATATCTAATTTCTATTTATGTCTAAAATCGACGTAGAAAGATTATTTTCGCTCACTTAACCTAATAATCAAGTGGATTTCCACCAAAGCAACTTTCAGTGGATCACTACTCCATAAAATAAACATGCGTGCTGAATTACAAGTCTAAATCTAACAGAGCAAAAACGGAATTTTTATCATCAATACCTCGTTGACAGCATTCTTAGCGGATTCCAATTCAACAAAAGAGACATGCAAACCAAATTTTATTATTATAGTCTTAGCAGTTCAAAAACGGAAATTTTGTCTATCAATACGCCCCAATAACTTCCCCCGCTTCTCCCTGGAGTTGATTTCCATAAAACCATTCTTAGTGGAACTCCATTCAACTAAAGAAAAAAAAAGTGCTCAACAAATTTCAAGTAAGTGAGTTAAATTCAAAAACAAGAATTTTTCTATAACATGCCTTAATCCCTCGCAAACCCACTCCTTTGGGGGTCCATTTTCGCAAAAATCTTTGTAAAAGGAGTCTATTAGTTGAAAGGCGGAAATATTTATCTAATACGCCCCTTAATCCCCCTCAGTGACCCTTGGGGATCAATTTTCCCCAAAACTATTTTTTAGCGGATCTCTACACCATGAAAGGAATTAGCTTACCAAATATTAGGACTGTACGTCTATTAGTTTAAAAATGAAAATAATTATCTATAACGCCCCTTAAGTCCCCGCAACGCCACTTAGGAAATGATTTACACAAAACCCATTTTATGACAGATCACTACTTAGTGAATGGAATCTGCTAACTCAATTTCAAGATTTTACGTCTAATAGTTTAAAGAAGGAGTTAATTGCCTATAACGCCCCTTAATTCTCCACAGCGCCACTTGGGGTCCATTTTCAGAAAACCCATTCTGTAGGGGATCTGCACTTTATGAAAGGGATCCGCTTATCAAATTTCAAGACTGTACGTCTAATAGTTTAGAAATGGAAATAATTATGTATAACGCCTCTTAAGCCCTCGCAACGCCACTAAGGAAACGCGATTTTCACAAAACCCATCTTAAGCGGATCTCTACTTAATGAATGGAATCAGCTTACTTAATTTCGAGATTTTACGTCTAATAGTTTAAAGAAGGAGTTAATTGCCTGTAACGCCCCTTAATTCTCCACAGCGCTACTTGGGGTCGATTTTCACAAAACCCATTTTGCAGCGGATCTGTACTCCATGAAAGGAATCCGCTTACCAAATTTCAAGATGGTACGTCTAATAGTTTAAAAAGGGAAATAATTATGTATAACGCCCCTTAAGCCCTCGCAACGCCGCTGAGGAAACGATTTTCTCAAAACCCATCTTATAGCGGATCTCTACTTAATGAATGGAATCAGCTTACTAAATTTCGAGATTTTACGTCTAATAGTTTAAAGAAGGAGTTAATTGCCTATAACTCCCCTTAATTCTCCACAGCGCCACTTGGGGTCGATTTTCACAAAACCCATTTTGCAGCGGATCTGTACTCCATGAAAGGAATCCGCTTACCAAATTTCAAGATGGTACGTCTAATAGTTTAAAAATGGAAATAATTATGTATGACGCCCCTTAAACCCTCGCAACGCCACTTAGGAAACGATTTTCACAAAACCCATCTTATAGCGGATCTCTACTCAATGAATGGAATCAGCTTACGAAATTTCGAGATTTTACGTCAAATAGTTTAAAAAAGGAGTTAATTGCCTATGACGCTACTTAATTCTCTACAACGCCACTTGGGAGTCAATTTTCACAAAACCCATTCTGTAGGGGATCTGTACTCTATGAAAGAATTCCGCTTACCAAATTTCAAAACTGCACGTCTAATAGTTTAAAAATGGAAATAATTATGTATAACGCCCCTTAAGCGCCCTCAACGCCCCTTGGAGGTCGATTATTGTAAAAATCATTATGTAGGGTATCTCTACTTTATGAAATAAATCTGTGTACCTAGTTTCACGACTTTACATCTAATAGTTTAGTAAAGGAAATAATTAACTATAACGCCCCTTAAACCCTCGTAACACCCCTTGGGTTTCGAACTTGGCAAAATCCGTTCTTAGCTGACGTCTACACCCTGAAGGGAACCTACCTACCAAATTTCAAGTTTGTAGGTTTAATAGTTCCGGAGATATTGTGATTAGTCAGTCAGTGAGTCGCTTTTCTCCTTTATATATATATATATATATATATATATATATATATATATATATATATATATATATATATATATATATATATATATATATATATATATATATGCATATATATGTATATATATGCATGTATATATATGTATAAATATATGCATATATATATGTATATATATGCATATATATGTATATATATATGCATGTATATATATGTATATATATGCATATATATATATATATATATATATATATGTATTTCAAACCTGTACAGAATTTTCTGTATAAAGGGTCTATGTACCATAAATGAACTGTATTTAGCCCAAAGATAAATTAAGGCTGCTCATCGAATATGACCTACTGATTCATATCAGCGGGCTATCAACTAAATATGTAATTTGTACAAGGATATAAATATAATTTCATAAATGACAGCTATTTCTTGAATAATTTTGCCAACTGTTTATTATTTTTTAAGAGGATTTTACTCAATTATTCTTTTGACTTTAATTAGAAAAATACACTCATGTCCATAAATTAAGGATAATGAAGTTCAGGCAAAGAAAGAGACAGAAGCAAAACCAATTTGACTTATTTGTAAAGTCTATATATTAAACAAAAGGTAAAGAGCAAAAAAGATGCTATATGTTTGAAATAATTAATAAAAAATGCGGTTTTTACTCCCTGGAGCAAATTTCAAAAAATAACCTATTTACAAAAAACAGTATAACATGGTTAGTATGATGGTTAATACTGAGTATGTCTCCCAGACGATGCAATACAGGCCTTACAACACCTAGGCATGCTGAGTACCCAATTATCAATCTGATCTTGGGGAATATTACACCATTCATCAAGCAATGCCCTCCGAACTTCCGGTAGACAGGTCGGAGGGGGTTAACGGGCTGCAATTCGTCGGCCAAGCATATCCCACACATGCTCTGTAGGATTCAAGTCCGGTGAGTATGTTGGCCAATCCATACGGGTGATATCCTCCGATTGAAGGCATTCGTCTACAATGTTTGCACGGTGAGGACAAGCGTTGTCATACATAAACAGAAATTCAGAACCCATGGCACCCCGAAACAAAGGTACATGTTGTTCCAGAATGACATTCCGATAGAGATGTGGCCTGTCATCCTTACATTCTGAACATGCAGGTGAGTTTTGGAACCAAGAATAATTCCTCTCCAAACGCGCGCGAGCCATCCTGCACCACCGTAACAATGTCGTTCAATGGTGTTCTCTTGGTGGTAACGGGTACCTGACACTCTCCATATTAAAGTCCGGCGAGAATCAGACTGCAAACTAAACCTGGACTCGTCGGAAAACATCCCACAAGACCATCGTTGGGTTGTCCACAATGCATGCTTTCTACTCCAGGTTAATCGCAGGTGACAGTGAGTTGCGGTAAGTGGAACACATCTGACAGGCCTACGAGCATATAGACCAATGTGCCCTAAGCGTCTGTACACGGTCTGCCTTGAAACTGTCGTACCGGTAGTTGAAGGGTGCTGACGAGACAGGTCTGATGCTATGCTCTGTCTGTTTCATTTGCTAGTAACTGCCAAATATATATACAGGTCCTCATTCGGCGTTTTAACTCGGGGGCGACCTGTGCTGTAACATCTACTCACATTACCATCATCTTGGAATCGTTGCCAAAGCCTGGAGATGACACTCTGGGCGATTCGAAGTTCCTCGGATACTTCCAGCTGGGTACGTCCACATTCCAGTCGTCCAATAATTCTACAACGTAAAAAAACATCCAAATGCTTCCTTTGTACCATAACTATGCGGTTATTGCACTGAAATGCTTTTAAAGCGCTTGTGAATAATTTTACTTCTTTGTCACCATTCCTTATAAACCTCTCTCTTACACTCTCGTCTTAGTGACGTACTATCCGCGTCATCTGGTGGTCTCCTGTAATTTGCATATTCTTCTTCAAGATGTGTGTGATAATTCTGCTGGTGAATTTTTTATTTTAGAGTTCAGTTCCTGTGTGATTCTGAATTATCCTTAATTTATAGACATGAGTGTATTGAGTAATTAATCATAAATATTCTAAGAATATAATTTACAAAGACAAACATATTTATTCATTTTCAAACCACCACGATAAATGATGTTTCAATAAGTTGTATTTTAAAACTTGAGAAAAATATGCTTATTTTTTCAAAAAATTGTTTAGAGTGTCTTCGAAGAAACTCATACCATTTAGCTTTATCAGAAAATTTAGTAAAGAAATTCTAACAAATATACAAATGAAGTTTCTGATAAATGCCAGACCTTTTCAAGAAAGCTTTGGTGATAACGTACTTAGGTAATCATCTTATTAATTTTATTATCCTTATCAAAATAACACCCGGAAGGAATCATCTTAACAATTACTTATTGTTAAGTATGGATTAGTGTGTGATCGAGTTACAAATTTTTGGGGGAATTACGGAAAGTAATGTTGATATAATTCATTTTTTAATTTATCATTGTACAGGAATAAAGAGAATTATTTCAAGGTAAATAATGTTAAAAAAATAAATGGAATCGTTTTGAATGATGTTACAACTTTTCAGAGAACGTACTAATACATAATGAAAATGTATGCATGAACGATGAATTATGGTACATGCAGTAACGGAAAAGTCATTATCAAAGAATAAGTGATGGCCTAGAAGAGATAGATTAAAACGAAATTGAATCAACGTTTTTTATTTCCCTGGAAAAATATTAAAAGATTGCCTTATCAGAAACTCAGTAAATAATAAATTAGAAAAAAGGTATAGTAATTAGTGTATTGAACGAGATACATTTTTATGTTCGAGTTTCTTTTCAACAGGATAATATGCATGCCAAACCAAAGAGTTCAAAATAATTTAAAATGTTTGGAAGCAGAAAATACGACATAAGGAAATTTACTTAGAACAATTTTATTTTTAATGTAAGCTAGAGATACTGAGAGTTAAATCTGCACACACACAAACACACAAACGCACACATTTATTGAGATTTGTTGGGAAGAAATAGGAAATACAATTATAGGCCTCAGGTTTCTTTATAGTGCATCATTAATAATCACTCACTCAAATAAAATTCACAAATTGATTTTTATTTAATTGAAAATTCTTAAAAATATCTATGTTCAAATTAAAATAAAATATAAAATTATATTTTATTAAGATTCCATATTGTGTGAATGTGTGTGTGTGAGCCATACTTCTGGGAACAGTAAAAAAATTATATTTTTCGCACTCCCACACACAGCAATATAATATTAGTTATTTATATATATATATGCTAGCGGTCCCGACAGATGTTGCCCTGTACACAATTCTTATAAATTCGAAACTTACACATTTTTTTGAATAAGTTGTAACCATCTCGACCGTTTTGATGAAATTTTTTACAAAGAAAGTTATTATAATACCCGACATCATCACGTGTACAGTTACCACAGTTCGACCTATAGATTGCATGTGAGTATGTATTTACTATGAACTAAGTTGAATATAGAAGCTATTCTGAATAGAAATTTAAACTTATTTTTATTAAAGGGTAAAAATATAAAACTCGAGCTATTTTCATAATAGGTATATTTTTTAATGCACAAAAAATAAATTTATCGTAATGGCATTGAATATACAATGTTTTGGGTTAGTCCTTGAGGGGTATAAACAAACAAATGCGATGGTTTGCCAAACCTCGGAGACGCAGCATATAATTGGCCGTGCGAAAAACAAGGTTTTCTACATGTAAGCCACAAATTGTACCTGTTTGATCTTGTGATTTATTAATGGCCACAGTAAAGGCCAAGCGAATTGGAAATTGTAAACATTTGAATGGGTAGGTGAGTCTGAAACAATCATTGGGATTTGTGGTAGAAGTACAATTTCACCTTGAAGTTTGCCGCTCAAAGTAGTAGCATCAAGAATAATGCCCATGATTTTTTTATGAACAGTCTCGCACCCTTACATAATTTTGGCGCATTTTTAACTAATTGTGATATTGGACCGAATTACGAATCTTAACCTTTCTTGAATCCACTTGAACCCACCCAAAAAATATCATCCAAGTCGGTCAAGCCGTTTAGGAGGAGTTCAGTCACATACATACGCACAGAAGTATATATATATATTTACACTGCTGGACAATTGCTAAGGACGGATAACACTATCATCCATAGCAACCACAAAATGAAAGGAAGCAAAATGTGGAAAATTAGAATAAGTGCGGGTTATTAGTAAAAAGAAGTATGAGTATGCAAATTTTTTTCCACGTCTGTTCATCACGTGATAGCGTTCACAAGAGCTTTAAAGGTTTTGACGCGTGAGGACAGTTGTTGTTTCAAGTCAAAGTTTTACAGGAAAGATTTAATAGACGAACTTAAAATTTTTGGCATGTCTTCCCGACATCACATAGATGATTTTATGCATGGCTGAATTATTGGAAAGATCGAAGAAGGGCGAAAAATAACAGATGTTGCCAGGGAGTTCGACATCGCTCACAGCGTTGTTTCACGGCTGTGGAAGTCATTTAAAACTACTGGAATGTGTAGTAGACGGCACGGGGGAGGTCGTGTTAGAAGTACGACGCCTGCAGAAGACAGATATATCGTCCTATATCAGCAAAAACGAACTGGTGCACCACAGCTCAGCAGGTGGCAAATCAGTTTCTTGCTGCCTCAGGAAAGCAGATCTCCCAAAAACTGTTGCCAGACGTTTGAGGGGAGGAGGACTATACGCACGCAGACCAGTTGTGTGTGTCCCATTGACCAGACAGCACCGTACTGCCTGTTTGCAATGGTGTCGTGAGCATCACAATTGGACTGAACAGGACTGGGCATGCGTACTATTCTCAGATGAGAGTAGGTTCAGTCTGTCATCGGATTGTAGACGCCAACTGATCTGGCGCGAGAGTGGTACTGCTTATCGTCCACAAAATATCCAGGAAAAGGACCGATATACGACATGCAGTATCATGGTGTGGGCCGGCATCATGATCAATGACCGCACGCGCCTACATGTGGTTGTGAATGGGACTATGACGGGCCAACGATACATTGAAGAAGTTCTACTTCCTCATGTTCGTCTTTTCCTTGGGGCTGTCGGTGATAAATTTGTTTTTATGGACGACAACGCAATATGTCATCGAACACTCGCTATTCAGGATTGTCTAGACAGCGAGGGTATTCAACGTCTCGAATGGCCAGCGCATTCTCCAGATCTAAACCCCATTGAAAATGTGTGGGATGCTTTGAGGAGGCAAGTTGCTGGTCGAAACTATCCTCCGACAAACAAGAACACCCCCATCCGTGCACTCACAGAGGAATGGGATAAATTGCCTCAACAGCTGCTGGATAATGTTGTGCAAAGCATGGTACGACGTGTGGAATGTTGCATCACACTCCACGGTGGACATATCCCGTACTGATACCTTTCTTTAAGGTGCCTGCTGACTTTAAGATGCATTGTTCCATTTCTCCGTACGCAGATCAAATGAACATTTTTTTCTTTCAGATGTTTCACAGCTTTTGTACTTTCCAGAACAATAAATATTCTTTATTCTAATGTCTGAACAGTGTGGCAACTATATTTTATCCTACTAGGCCTCATGTCTCGTTTAATGTTATGCTACATAGCAATTTGTGATCCGTCCTTAGCAATTGTCCAGCAGTATATATATATATAAATAAAGATTATTTGAAAAGATATTTTATTAAAAACGCTAAAAAAACATGATTCGTCTGCATTTTTGTAACAATGAAGACCCGGTTTGGCCAGTTTGGCTGAAAATCGATTTTCAACACCAATTTTCGTCATTTTTATAACAATGACATTGTTACAAAAATGCAGGTGAATATTAAGTTCAATGTTTTTAATGTTTTTATTAATATCTTTTTAACTAATTGCGATAACGAACCAAATTGTGAATCTAAACCATTCTCGAATCCACTTGAACCCACACAAAAATTCCATCAAAATCGGTCCAGCCGTTTAGGAGGAGTTCAGTCACATACACACTCACAGAAGATTTATATAAGTAAAGATATATAATAAAATCAATATGGATAACTATTAAGTCACAAAACAAATATAGGAGCTAAACTATTATTAATATCAGCAAGAACCTGAAACATGGAACTGTGACGAAAATATAAGGAAAGAATCTTTTGGACTAAAACGGATATCTATTATTATTTCTAATGCTGCCATTGCTTTAGAACAGTGATATAGTGATATATGGGATTAAGAAATACTTTGTAGGATCCTAATCTTCCACTTCAGCAGATATTTTAAACATAACAGAATAAGATAACACATAATACAAGCCTCTATTGAAAATTAGGCCTAAAATTACATGAGAAATGAATAGAACGCCAATTATTAATATAAATTATCCATGCATTGTTTTTACAATAGGATTTTCCCATTTAACAGATGATTATATAAAGAAAATTTAAAATAAAATTAAAAACAAAAGTAACAAAAAACATATCTAAATATTTGGTAGCCAAAATCTAAAACATTGTGTCCTCTACTATGAGAAATTAGTACGGTAAGACATTAGCCATAAAAAAAAGTGGCACCACCTAGATAATTTTTTTATAACTAAACAAAGTGTGAAGCAGTTAAAAATAGAAATAAAATTATCAGGAATATAATTTTTTAGAAATATATTTAAATATGAATTTAGCTGAATAGTTGTAATCAAGGCAATATTGATAGAATTTTGTATAATTATTAACTTTCAATACATTGTCATAATCTAAATTATTACCTCTTTTATATAATTTAGAATAATATTTCTAAAATTTTTTTTACAGGTATGTTAGTTGCTAGTCGAGAATAGCGTTTTTATTATGTTAAACTTAAAAGATTCTCTTTTATCAAAAATATTACTTTTTAGAAAGTTATTCTCAACTTTTAACTGAAGGTCTAAAAAGCTTACTGACTCGGTATTGTAATTGGTTTTTAATGTTCAAATATTTTGGATATTAATTAAAACTAAGAGAACATACTCTACTTTATTACTAAAAATAACTAAATCATATATGTATCTAAATAAACAACATTAATCGGAATCAATTTTTTTCATTTTCATAATAGTGAAAATAGATATTAGTCTAACAGTTACTAGCTGACCCAGCTTTTGGCTGCCCTATAATTTGCTGATAATAATAGTTATTATGAAAAATAAAAATTTCTTTCAATATTAAACTAATAATAGTAATATACAACCTCTGACAATGAAGTTCAGTGAATGAAGTCAGAATGGCCGATCTAGCAACACTGGTGAAACATAACACTGCACATACGTAGCGACAGGTGTTGATCATCTGCCCCATCGTTGTTCAGTTGAGCGTCGTTTGTCTTCCATGTAAGATTTGTTTTACAGAGTGCTTTTCCAGTGTGTTGGTTCTTAACTGAGAACAGGAAAATGAAGGAACAAAAGATCAATTTAAAGTTTTGTCTCAAGCTTGGCAAGACACCAAAATAAGCTTATGCGATGCTGGTACGTGTTCATGAAGATCAAGCATTTTCCATGAAGTGATGTACGAGTGGTTCGTCCGTTTTCGTGAGGGCCGGGAAAGTGTTTCTGACAATACCCGTAGCGGAAGACGGGTGACCTCCATCAGTGACGAAAACCTATAGAAAGGGAGGAAAATAATAATGAAAGATCATCGATTAATAAAGAGCATGATAGCTGATGAACTGCAGAATAACCGCACGACAAATAGTTACCCAGTATTTAGAGATGAGAAAAACGCGTGGGGGATGCGTAGGTTGCGACCCCAGTACGCATAACAAGGTTTATAGTTTTTGGTTCACGACAATACTCACCCTCACACAGCCACTATCGTCAAGCAGTTCCTGGTAAAAAAGAAGGTGGTGCAAATTGAACATCCACCATACTTGTGAGATCTCCATCTCCAAACGTCTTTCTATCCCCACGGCTCAAACTCGCTTTGAAAGGAAAGAGATTTGACAATATTCTTGACATTAAACGAAATGTGACAAGGCTTTTGAACTCCATCCCAAAAGGACTTCTTTCAAAGTTTCCAGAACAGTTTTAGTAGATCTCAGTGGTGCATAGTTATGGCAGGTGACTATTGCAAAGGGTAGTAAGGTATCTTTCGTTAATATTTCATCTATGTTAATGTTCCAGGACTATTGATCGAATCTTATTGGCAGAGGTTGTATATACTTTTCTGCTTCTCCAGCCACACCTATTTGCCACATTTCGAAGGGATGCGGCCCTCCTGTTTGTACGGGGTTCATTACTGCGCCGCTCTTTCCTCTTTAAGGGATACGCACTCTGCTTTCTTGTCACTGTGTCTTTACTCTCTCTGTCACTGACTTTCCTGTCTTCTTTCCAAAAATAAAATAGAAAAATATTATGGACTCTCAGTCTCTTTCATATCTTGCATCCCCTCTCGTTTTTATATTCCCTTTTAGGAGCGGTATCCATTTGTACTTTGTTTCTTTTCCAAGAACTTTCCTTCCTCATTAATGAGGCAGTATATATGCTCGTGTGAGTGTTCTCTTTAAGTATTTACATATTGTTACTTCTACTATTAATCACTTTACTGCTCCCGATGAGTGGCCTCTTTTATAAAGTACTTTCTCTTACGGTATTTTATATACTACTTCCTCCTATTCTCGAGAATTTTGGGGAGGATCCCTCATTCGGGACGATTTTGCATACGTATTTTGTTTTTTGTCTGTCAATAAATTATCTTTTTGGAAGGTTGATCTTCAGCTTGAAACTCTTTGGGTGAGCTTGGTTCTCCCGAGTAAGTAAGTAAGTAAGATCCACATTCCTGATGGAATGTCACTGAGTCGCCTCTATTTCAGCAAAGGCAGTCGAGTCCAAAACTATGGAACGCCACACAGTGCGACAATGTGGTACCGTAGCTTGAGATATTATCACCTACAATAGCCATTCACTGCTTTCATATTGATGACAATATGACAATTCAACAATACTTAGATAACGTGCAACGACTGTAATATTATTCAACTCCATTAGGTACAAACTGAATGTCCTATAAGGCAGTATTCCCTAACCTTTTTATCGCCGTGGACCAGTAAACGTTTGTTAATTTTACCGAAGCCCGCTGAGGGTGTTTATATTTTAGACTGTTAAGATTTAATAATTTTAATTTAATTGTATTTAATCGTGACTTCCCAGAATAAAATATAGCTACACCAAAAAATGAATATAAAGTGATTTATCAAGGAAAATAAAGTGATTTTCATAAAAGGTAGCCCATACCCAAGAAAAATATACCACAGTAAATAAAAGGGGAATACTTAATGTTTCTTGTACGGACCGGTAGCATTTGATCCACGGATCGGGGGTTGGAGTCCATTGCTATAAGGTACCTACGAAAGCATCCTGGTAGGGCCATGCTCTTTGAAGGTCATAATGACCCGCAGATTCGACTTTCAGTGGACACTTGAAATCTCTCACATTTGAACAGGTGCCAAGAGTTCTTACCATTTGTACGAAGTGTAATGCTGCTCAGGCCTCACCTGAAACCATTTTACGGTTCTAAAATTTTAACTTGGACGAGATACTCTTAAGACCTCTTTCATTCTTGGATTTTATGGAAGTATACGGACTGATGTGTGTGGAGTTGGTTTAGATCTCGGGTGGGCATTACGTCGATCGTGATCGACCGGTCGGCCTCTGAGACATTTTGGGTTGACCACCTTCACTAAGACCTAAGACGTGTATACTAAAAGAAACGTATTTGTAGAACACCAACATCAGCTATACTGGAGAATCAGCTTTTCGCAATCCATGCGACTATGCGTAGATGACACACGTACCATTATTGAATGCGCACGATGAAACTAAATATATTTTATGCCACTATAGAGATAAACGAGTCCACGTTTCACTGTTTAGCAGTTACTTTTACAGTTATTCAAACATTCAACTTGGCAGTTTTGTGTTACTTGAATTTTTTTAGTAAAAATAGTAATATGTCATATTTTAAAAGAAAGGCACATTGTCGAAAACATGTGTTAATAAAAGAAAAACATAATATTTTAATACAGAACAGAAAGAACATTTTTCCTTATAATTTTTAATGCATTTTACATATTGTTTGATAATAAAGGCATCGTTTGATATTATTACATTTGTTGTTTTTATTATTGATTTGCGTCTTGCGTCTTGTTTTAAATGTAGTTTCATAAGTGTAATTTATTTGTAGTTATGTAGATAAGTACTTATTTTCTCTCTCTATATATTTATTATTAAGTTATAATAAGTATTGTAAACTTTTTTTTTGCTAACCACACTTGCACCACTGGGTGGACCGTAATACCTTAAAACTATTAGAAATAACCCATGCCCTGGAAAAGTTTGCCCATCCCTGCTTTAGGTAGTAGAACGAGGGATTAGAAACAACTACAGGTATCGCTACTCCAGATCGGGTATATCTGGGACCTGCGCTCTGCATTATCTGTCATCTCATATCTATTTTGTTATTTTTTATAATAAGGAACTGTTTCAGAATATATATCAAGAGCTAAATAAAATAAAGCAAAAACTTGATTTTGGAAATCGAAACATTTTTTGATACTAATAAATTATATAGCCCAACGAATTTTATTGTATTTATTTTAATTTAACTCAATGAATTTTGCATTTCAATTTAAAACGCTCAAGACTCCATTCAGCTAAGACATAATATACAAACTAAAATTCTCTAGAAAGCTTATTTCTATCAGCAAGCTTTTAAAAAAAATGCGCCCATTGACTGCTTTTTAATACTATGGAAAAGATGACACATACTATTAAGCATGTGCAATGAATAAATTGGAATAACATTTTTTTTTATCATTTCGGACATAGATTCAATGGGTACATCGAGATTCTGCGAGTCAAATATTTATTACTCTCTTTTTTTTGTCATCATGAATAATTATATAATTTTACTTTAGCATAGTTGACACAATTACAAGTTTCTAATATAGAATTATGCAAACTGAATCTTAACTGAATATTAATTTTATGAATGTAAAAAGATTGATTAATCACTAAAAGAAAACTGTAACATAGTTGAATAAATGAATAAGAATTTACACAGATGCGTTACCTATTAAGGCTGTCGGCTCAAATATTTGAAAGCAAATATAACGTAATACATAACATATCTAATTAGAATGAATAGCTTAAGCAAACATCTCACTATTTGTTCTTTAGTCCTCCTCCCCCTTTCATTTGTTTAAAATAAAACATCATTAAAAGAAAACAATTTCTTAACTTAAACTACAACTTTTTTTTACTTATTTCAAACAATAAAAGTACAAGTACTAGCATTTAAAAAGAACAATCAGTTGTTTGTTTTATAATAAATTAATCTTTTTGTGAGAGGTGTTTTTGAAAAGTAGATACACACACACCCATTGCCTCGTATTCATTGAACTTTTCTAAATGATAAAATGTTCATTATAAGACTTATTAGTAGATGCTTTATTTTTTACGCAGTTGTCGTAGTCTAAGCATACGTTGATACTGTGACAAGTGTTTTTTTCTATCTTACGTATATAAAAACGTACCATCTGTTATCTACACTGCTGGCCACAGCAAATGCAACACCCTGAAGGAAGCATGCAAATAACATGAAATTTACAACATGCATTAGCGTAGGCGAGATATGCAAATGATTAGAATTTCAGCGCAGACACTCATCACGCGCGCCTGTGGCGCCACCTCAAAACGTTATTTAAGGTTTTCGACGATTTCAAGCTCGGCAATTGTGTTTTTCAAAAAACGATGTTATGTCTCAATATTTCTCTACGAGGTATTGTTCCTGATGGGAAATGTTTTTTAATGGGGATGGATGCCTTCCGAGCAACGGGGAATGTTTCCAATCAAAGGAAAGGAGCTCAGAAGACCTGAAACTGTTAAACGAGTTCGTGTGTCGATTCAGACTGTTATGTGACAATGATCCAATAATTTTTTCTTACCCGCTCTCCAAGAAAGAGATCTTGACAACGTATGATTACAACAAGATGGGGCCATAGCCCCAACTCCTCTCCGGCGTTTCCATGGGTGTTTTAAGAGCTGCCCTCCCCGAATGACTGATCTCTCCACTAGGGGACGTAAACTGGACAGTACACTCACCCGATTTATCTCCTCCTGATTACTTCATATGGGCTTATCTCAAGTTCCTGGTTTACAAAGATTGCTCCAAGATCCTGGAAGACCTACGGAACCCCAAATGAGCCAACATTGGCAATATCCTGGTAGATATACTTGAAAAAATGATTCAAAGTTTTTGAAATTGACTGCATCAGTGTATTGATAACGAGAGGGAAATTTAACAGACATTGTGCTTAAAATTGCCTAAATTCAAAGTTCCAATGTTGTGTGATGGGCAGAAAATAGCAATAAAGTCAAATGAAATACGTAGTGTGTTATATTACATTTACAAAACAGGAAGTTCCCACATCCAAACCTGTATTTAAAGCCTATTGTATTTGTAAACTTAATTAAAATGTAATAAATTATAATACGAGTAATAATGTATTTTATTAATATGTTTGTACAATGCTTTTTTTATATATATATTAAGTAGAGAGAGAGAGAGAGAGAAGACACTGATACACACTTTTATACAATGCTTTATAACCATTTTTGTTGTATTTTAAAAGCCTAAATAAAAGATATCAAAATTTGAGCAATTCGATAACTTCTTAGCACTAACATTATTATCAATATAATGTCAATAGAATTACGGCTAATTCATTTCGTATTAAAATTTATTTTAATAATATAAACTACGGATGTGCAGCTTCTAATTTCTAAAGAAAAATCACTCTTCACGCTAGAAGTATTCTAAGATAATTTTGGTGCGAGAAGTTGACCTTGGCTGTAATGTTTGATATGAGCCATCTACCTGTCAGCAGCAACACCCCGTGCAATGCCTTAGAAGACTGTCTGAAAGTGAATTTACCGTCAGGCCAGACACTATGCTATTTTTTTCCTGTCTGTTACTGATTGTGACATGCTGAAGAAGGCTTTACAGCCCAATTTCACGGTGAGAGTTATGCAAGCGTCTATATGCATCAGTTATAAATTAAAAAAATTTGCATGCTGTATAACTTGTTGCAGTTTAAACTAGTATATATTATTAGAACCATTAGCAACAATTCACAGTAATGAATGACATATATTTTACCAATCTCACAAGTATATATAAGAAGAGCATATATATTTAAAATTTTGAGCCACGTCCTTGTTTTCTAACATTATAATTACGTCATTTATTCTAAAAACTCTGCTCTTTAACATTTAAATGCATATTTTTGCAAATTGACTGCCTTCCAGTTCCACTTAATTTTATTAAAAAAATCGGAGTTACATTCTAAAATACACGTAGATGTAAGCTACATGGGGTAATCTCTAAGGAGAAAATTAAGAATTTGTGTTGGTCTATGGGGTTGTTTGAACCCCAAAATCCTCCTCTTCTTTACGCCACTAAAAACTTGACATTAATTTAGGGGTGTAAGTTATATTCTTTTTTTTAAAATGAAAAAGCTGTTGGATGATAAAGTTTAGCGTGTTACTTGGAGAGATATTTTCTATTTCCGAGTTTTCCAAAAAAAGAAGTGATTGATTTAATTGAAAAAATACTTCCTATCTGTTGTCAGGTAAGCTACCATTGTTTGATATTTCATTTGAAAATTTTATTGGAAAAATGCCAGAATTTTAGGAATTACTGTATATTGCTAAATGTTTACATAGAACTCTTTTCAAAATAAATACTCAGTATTATATACATATATATATTGCCTGGATTTATTTTATTATATTCGTAACCTATGGCCACATTCCTATAAAAAATCCTTTTTTTTATACAGTGGGTGATCGGTTAACGAACATAATCCGTTCCAAGACTGTGTTCGCTATCCGAATTGTTCGTTAACCGATCATCGATTCACCATAGACTTCTATGTGAAATCGAAGAATTCGTTCTGGATACCCTGAAAATTAAATTTTAAAAAATGTATAATTTCTTAGTAAGTTTTTTAAAAAATAATACATACATATAGTCTTGCATATTAATCAGTACTTTTCATTTTTTGCTTATGGGGCGTTGAGGAACATGTCCAATGTCGATTGCTTTTCTCTCTTTTTCAGGATTTTCCAGAAGTAATTAATAGCATTGTTGTTGTAAAGATCCCCAACCCTACTGACATCAGCTTGGTTTGGGTGCCATTCTAAGACTATTGCTCTGACACCCTCCCACTTTTTCAAAAGATCCTTAATGGCAGATGTCAGCATTGGTCCTCTTTCGTCTTCCTCTTATTCAGAAGGAGACACATTTCGTTGTGTTTCTTGGTGTTCTTCATTCAAAATTTCTTGGAATTCTTCTGTCGTCAGTTCATCTTCATGCCCCATTATGAGCTTTTCTATGTCATCCTCGTTCACATCCAATTGAAGATCTCTAGCAGTTGTCAAGATTTCATCCATAATTTCAGGGATATATCCCTGATCACCTCCGAGTATGTGTTCGTTGTCCAAACACAAAAAATATTTCTTGAAAGTGTTCGTTATCCGAATATGTGTTCGTTATCCGATCACAAAAATCTTTTGTGAAAGTGTTCGTTAACCGATTTTTTTGTTAACCAATCTGTTCGTTATCCGATCACAAAAATCCTTCGTGAAAGTGTTCGTTAACCGATCACCTACTGTATTTAAAAAAAAATGCTTTAAGTGTTAAGGTATCTGACTACCTAAAAATAGTGAACTTTGCCATAAATGGACAAATTTTTTCATGATTGTATTTTATAGGACATCTTATTAGCTTTATAAAAATACTAAGTTTATTATTTACCATTAACTAGAACAATAACTACCATTGTTTTAGTAAAGGCAGGTGCCACTACTTTAAACAAAATGTCATACTTGAAAATGCGTTTTATTCAAAATGTGTTTTTTTGAAAATGCTCAAACGGGGACAGCAGTTGCTCAAAAATTTTTGAAAATAATCAACTGAAATTTTTTGTGTATGTTCTGTGTAAAAGAAGTAGTGTATTAACCATGAGATTTATCAATCACGGATTTATTACGAAATTTACAGTCCCTTATGTGAATAAAGTCACTCTTTTTTTAAAAAAAGTTTCATATAATAACTAAGATAAAGCACACTAGTTAAAATTTAAATATCTCCTATCCTGAAGGTCATTTCAAAAGTGAATATCAAAGTGACATATCAAAGCAGAACAATTGAATTTTTGTTCAGAATGAGCCTCGTTTATGTAATTTTTTGTAAACTTTTACTAATTTTTTCCCATTTTAGTAATAATAATTTTTTTCACTTCTTACTTTTCTTAAAATATTCTAAATAAATCTAAAAACTACAAAAAAAATCCCCATACCTCCATTTTTTAAGGGGTCATATACCTTTTAAAATTTCCGGAAAATCGATTTTTTTATTATTATTTTATTTTATAGAGTAAACCTTTCTGAGTGTTCTCAAAGAAACCGCATGCAGATATTCCCAATAGAACGGACGTTATTAAGAAAATAAAAGGGGTAGAAAAGGTGATTTAAATATTGTTTACATTTTGGCTCCAGGGTGACAGCTGTCATGTCGCTGGTGACAGCTGTGTTTCTCTGTTTCTAATATTTTCATTCTAATTATTATCAAATGCTTGAATCTAAGCCTCAAATATTATTATTGTTGTTCTGAATATTGACTACAACTTCTACTAACTTTATAAACTTCTATTTCTACTTTGTTTTGATAAAGTGAATCTTGAATTTATACTCGCTCGTTTTTGATTTTCATACCGTATCTTATTCTAAGATAAGTTTTAGGAAAAATATTATTTTTTTTATAAATTTTGAATGATGAATTCGACTGAATCTGCCAAAAGACCATCTGGTAAACGTCCTAAGAAAAGGAAGTTTACTGGTAATATGCATACGAGATGCAAAGCTGTACACAGTGTGGATGAATCACTAAACAACAGTGCATCTGGAAAAAAGATTCGGCTGCAAGATGTTGATACATCTTTTATTGAACATGATGACGGTTTTGATGGTTATAGAGTGTTTGATAAAACTATCATTTTTACAAACATTCAAAACTTCGCTTCTTGCAAAAAATGTGGTGGTGATATTAAACTAACAGAAAAATGTGTTAGAGGTTTGTCTAGTGTTTTTTCGATTGAATGCAAGAACTGTAAAGACTTGTGTTCGTTTAGAAATTCAAAAATGCTGGGTAAAAGAAAAAATATTCCAGAAATAAACAGACGTTTTGTATACGCAATGAGGACAATTGGACAGGGTCATGCAGCAATGACAACTTTCTGTGGTGTCATGGACTTCCTCCTCCAGTTCCTGAAAAATCCTATAATAACATTATAAACAAACTACAATTGTGTAGTAAAGAAGTCGCAGAAGCTTCAATGCAAAGTGCAGCTTTGGAAGAGGTAACTTTGACAAATTCTTCCGATATAATAATTAGTGGAGATGGAACGTGGAAAACCCGTGGCTATTCTTCTCGTGTTGGTGTGTGTGCTGTTATAGGAGACAAAACAGGAAAGTGTATTGATGCGGAAGTGATGTCTTCTTTCTGTAAAGGATGTGATTCTTGGAAACGAAGAAAGGGGTCACATGCTTACAAAAAGTGGAAAATTCTTCACGTTAAAGAATGTTTGAAGAACCACAATGGTTCAGCTGGCATGATGGAGACTGTGGGAATGGTTCGTATATTTCAGCGTTCATTAACCCTCCAACTGAACAGAACTGATCTTTCCACCCTACTAGAGAGGCTTCGCAAATGGACTGCACGGATTTTTCTGCCTTCAAGTAACGTTTTCAAAAGCGGATTAGCCGCACTTTTCTGAAATCCTTTCCCCCTTTTAAGGTTTAACATCTTGAAAAATAATGAGGGACGGAGGAAGCAACACAGCAGGAGTTTTATGGCTCACAGGGAACCCCGTGTTTTGACCCCCCCTCAATCGTAAAAAATCGGGGAGAAATTTCTTTACAACCCAAGAAGTGTTTCTTTGCTAGCTTGTATTTTAAAAGTTTCCAAAAGTCCCAACGCATAAGTAAAATATGTTACAATTCCATTTTGGTTTCATATTAATTTCAAACTGTAACAAGTTGGGGCGTGTCAGGGCAATCTGCTATTTTATATAGTTAGACAAATTATCTTTTTTTAAGTATATTCTTTCACTTCATTTTTCTTATTCAAAGCTTTCAGTTTTTGAAACATGATTATTTTATTATAAGATACCGAAAAAATTAATAAAACATCAAACTCTTTAAAATTTGGAACCTTTTCAATTTTCCAACCACTAAAAATGAATAAATTTAAACTTCATCAAATCATTTGAAACATTTTCTTACACTTTGATAAAAATAATAAAAAAAAAACTAATTAAGATTTATTAGTTTTTTTTTTTTTTTTTAGATTTCAAAGCCTAAGTGTTCAGGTAAGTTTAAGTACAGTGCCTGGTTATATATTGTTAAAATACACCGAATTATATTTGAATTTTAAGTGCTTGAACTTCAGTTTACATCAAAGACAACGTGAATGAAGATTTTCACACATTTTTTTATAACTGGAATGTTTGAATAAATGGTAATCAAAAATATACGGAAACATTTACAGTAGACATTTATATGCATATAAATAAACATAAAAATCAATTTTATATTCGAGCTATTGAAAAACATTCGAATTATATATTGTTCAAAAATATCTATTTATACAAAATACCTCAACATTTATCTTTTTTAAAGGCTAACTGAATAAGTAATTAAAATCTGGATATGTTTTGAAATCTCGACCTTATAAAGCTAGAAATTTTATGTTAGAAATTCCATTTGAAATTTCAAAAAAAAAATGCATCGCGCAGTTAAAAATTATTTACCATAAGTTTTAGCAATTGTTTGAGTATAACAAAAATTTCAAATTTTATTATATAGCTTCTTTGGTATCTTTTAATATATTTCGGCCGCGGTAGCCGAGTGGTATAGGTATCGGAACGTGGCTTGCTTTGTAACGAGTTCGAGCCCAGTACCACTAAAGACCCGTCGTGTAGGGCAGCGATGCACGTTAAATCTGTCGAGAGTTGAAACGTCCTCCCCTTGGTGTGGTGGGGTAGTTAGGAGAGGGGTGCCAGCTCAGGTGTCGTCCACGTCACTTGACCATGGTTCAAAGTACCATACGTGGTCCGTCGCCAAAAGCCCTCGTGTAGCTGAACAGTGCGACGTTAATATTCAATCATTCATTTAATATATTTCGAAGATTTCATACAATTCGGTTGAAAACCGCATGCTAAGAGCAAAAAATATACTAAAAATTTGATGAATATACAATTACAATAAATTCTTACATAGAGAAGCAAAACTGAGAAGCTAAAGCGTAGGAATAAAAAATTTTGAGTATATCTGAAGTAGTTTTCGAAATATTTATTTTAAAGTTTAGAAAATATGTGTGCGTTATGTTATACTTGATATCAATTAAATGGTTAAAATAATGTGTGTGTGTGTGTTAATATTAGTCATGTACTCGTTTGATGACACATTCATATACTAATAAAAATTATCATGGTCATTGATGCGAATGTCAAGAGAATTTTATGTAATTTTAAATTCATACATTAAGATATTGATGTAAAAAATATAAAACGACCATCTAAAATACATGAAAAATGCAGTCTGCTATAAAATGATCTTGACAAACAAAATCCGGCATTTTCACTTTCTATGGCACAGCCGGCTTAGTCAGGGGCGATCTGGAAAAACAGAGAGAGAACCGCGGTTTTGATGGATGCTGCTCTAGCTTTTAAAGCTCCCAGGAAAAATTATATATATATAAATTACAAATGCAAAAATAAATCTTGTAATTTTCCATACATTTTTATAACAACGAATTGTGGAATTGGCTTCCAATACATTGTTGTGTTTGACAATATCTAAGGTAACCAACCCTACTTTAGATAGATTTGTAATACATTTTCGTAACCGTATTCCTTTTAAAATTAATTCGTGCAGCCGAAATACACCTTTTGTACCCTTAAAAATGTATGTTTACTATAACGGTTAATTTTAATTTATGCAACTTGTGAAATGTTCATAATTAACCATTTCCGTCTAAACAGTTTACATGAAAAAAAAGTTTGGACTCCTTCATTCATTAGGGATTTATATAAGATTCTAACATTAAATTTTATTTTTCACCGAATAGGATTGAGTGAAAGTGTATAGTGCTTCCACACCACAGGTCTGGGGTTCTATTAACGGGTTGCGAAAGGTCGACTCTGCCTTTCATCCCCGCTACATTGGGTCGATAAATGAGTACCAAGCTTGCTTCGGGTCTTAAACACTGAAGGTCTCTCTTCAGACAGACCACCAAATCGGGACATCTGTTCATGCACCTCAGTGTCCAATGGTCACTTGTATTATGATGGGCACAGTGTAGTTCCTGGCCCTCATGGATTGTTGTGCTTCTGAGTTTGAGTCTTAAGTTTGAGGATTACCTCACTTTGGGGATACCCCTTAGATAAACATGTATTTCCACTCATTTGCAATTAAACATTTTTTCTTTCAATTGCGTTTATTTCAGAAGGAAGTTTGATTTTTCAAATGTATTTGTTTAATAACATGTATATTTGTGTATTATATTAAAAATTTGATCAGTCCAAAATTACATGTTTTTAGCTCCTCTAAAAGCTTTTAGGATTTTACAACTGATCTTACAATCCATATACGTTTTATAGTAGTATATTTAAAAATGATAAGGACATTTTTACAACTGTGTGAGCTGTTATGCCTCGTTTATAAATATAAAAAATTGCATTCAGCTACAGTTTTTAAAATGTACAGAAATAAGTGGAGCAACAGGATACTTACATATTATGAATATTTTTGACTGCGGTAAGATATATTTATATTTCAGTTTCTTTACAATTTTGAATAGAAGTTGTAAGCCATTTTGCGAATAGTTTGATATTGAGTATAAACCCATAGGCTGTTTAACATTGTAAAGTGTTTTACTTTGATACCAGCACACATTAAAAGAAGGTTCATTTGCAGTTATTTGATCAGCTTCAGTGATATTTAAATTTTTAAAATAGTCTACACGTACGAAAACATTCTTTCACAACCGCACACCACATATCTCTCATACTATATCTTCCCTACAGCAGGAAATATTTGGGTATACTGAAAAATTTAATACAGGATACATTTCCAAGTGTTAAATTTGTTTTTAAAATTTGGTATGAATACATTGTGAAACTGTCGGTTAACTTCACTGAACAAAATTGTTTTAAGTGTTCTGTTTTGAAAGACAAGATTAATTAGGGAGAACTTTTCTCACAATAGAATTTGTAATGACTGAATTGTGTGAAAATGTAGTTATCGATGTGTGACATTTTTCCTTGTAATAAAAGAAACAGAAAGATAAGAAATTTAACTTGAGTAGAAAATGGTTAGAAGTACTGTCATGCGCATTTGAAGAAGTATATCCCCCATTAAAATTAAAAATTATTGACTGAATGTGTGTTATGTCCATCACAAATGCCGATGTAGAAAAGGAATTTTTATTTAATACAAGAAGTTCGAAAAAGAGAACACTAGGAAGGAAAATTTAAATTTTTTCCGTAAAATATTCAGTTAACATGAAAATATCTTTTATATGATTTTAATTAAAATAAATTAAAAGTATTGAAATCCTTTTTTATGCTATTTTAAATTAAAAATATAACTGAATAGAGAAAGATCGGTTTTATTTCATAAATATAATCATTGTATGTAATATTTATTGTGTTATTGTTTAAAAATGAGATAGGGCCTTTGCTCTTTTTACCTCATTACTTTTTTAAAAAACAGGAAAGTGAGCGCGTTTTCTTACTCTCATATTCAAAAAATGAATACAGGATGCTTTTTCTGGTTCAAATCGCAATACCAAAAATATATATATATATATATATATATATATATATATATATTAATTTTTAAAAAAAATGACAGAAAAATAAATTTTCTTTGAAGAAAATATAATTATTTTTCAACTTCTAACATACTATTTATTTCATTTTTTCCTCTTTTTTTTTTTTTACCTTTCATTTCGTTTTTAATTTTACTGTGACTGAACATATAGGAGAAAGAAACACCGTATCTTTTTCAAAGAGGATTGATCAAGAGAGGATATCTACGCTTTCAAAGAAGATTGCCCAAGACAACTTAACAGCTAGCTGTAAACGATTGATCTCTTGGTTCTTACTTTTCAAAGCGACCGAACTGGGTCGTAAAATTTTGCCTGTTCGACCTCCCAAGTTCTAAAAGGGGGAAAGGAAAAAAGTCTGTTGCATTTTTGAAGGGAATCGCAAAATAAGAGTTAAACGCTTTCGGAATAACTTTTCAGGAGGAAGGTATCCAGTTAGAGGGTTAAGTCATCGTTCTTTGAGATATACATCTTACATCGGGGATGGCGATTCCAAAACATTCTCATCTATTACTGCATCCAATCCGTATGGAGAAGATATCACAGTTTCAAAAATTAAATGTGTTGGACATGTTCAAAAAAGAATAGGAACTCGTTTACGAAAATTAAAACAAAGGAGTTCCAAACTCAGTGATGGGAAGTCGATTGGGGGAAAGGGAAGGTTGACCGACAGAATGATCGACTTAATTACAACGTACTATGGAAATGCAATCCGACAAAATAAAACATGCCTGTCAGATATGCGAAAAGCTGTTTGGGCTGTATATTTCCATATACGTTCAAGCGACGAAGAACCATTGCACAGTTTTTGTCCCTTAGGTCCTAATTCTTGGTGTAAATATCAAAATCAATTAGTAAAGGGCAGTGTGGAAACTTTAAGACACAGTAACAAATTGCCAGTGGCAGTAATGGATGCCATAAAACCTGTGTTTAATGATCTATCACAACCTAAACTTCTACAAAAATGTCTAGGTGGTAAAACCCAAAATGATAATGAATCCATTAACTCATTAATATGGGAATTATGCCCAAAAACTTTAGGTTGTGGTAGAAAGATTGTTGACATATCTACAAATGAGACAATTGTCATTTTTAATGATGGCAATCAAGGCAGACTAAAAATTATGCAATCGCTTGGTCTGACTGTTGGTCAATTTGCACATAAATTTGTTACACATGTAGATATAAAAAGAATTCAGACTGCAGAAGTACATTTTAATCTCCGCACAAAAGAAGTACGACAGGCTAAAAGAATGCAATTTAAAACTACTTGTAAGAAATTAACTGAAAAAGAGGGAACATCATATGCATGTGGCGAATTTTAGCATTTTAGAATCATAGTAATACACTGCATTCATATCACAAATTATTTAATATTTATAATAAGTAGTTGTTAATTAAGGTATTGATTGTTTTTTAAGTAATATTTATAAATTTTTAACTTTACTTTGGAGAAATGAATCACTTAGTTGCATTTTGATTATTTTGCAGCTTTTGATATCGTTTCGATGCTTGTACTGCATTGCTGTAATATATGTTTTTAGTTATAATAATTTTAATAAATTGAAGTTTATTGACTAAAAAAACCTTCACATTAGTTTTAAGGTATCCGACTACTTTCGACAACTTTTTTTTGAAAAAATGGAAATATGAGGATTTTTTTGTGATTTTTAGATTTATTTAGTATATTTTAAGGAAAAAATCTTAAAATTGAAAGCAGAAAAAAAATTTATTATTATTAAAATGGGAAAAAACTGGTAAAAATGTACAAAAAATTACATAAACGGGGCCCGCTCTGTACAAAATTTTTATGAGAAAATTCTTAATTTTTCAATTTTGATGTGTTACTTTATTATTCGTGTTTGAAATGACCTTCAGGATAAGAGACATTTCAATTTTTACAAAACCTAGAGCACTTTATCTTAGTGATTATACGAAATTGCTTAAAAAGAAAGTGATTATATCCACTTAAAGGACTGTAAATTTTAAAATAAAGCAGCGATTGATAAATCTGAAAATCAAAACACTTCCACTGCTATACATAACATACACAAAAAATTTCAGCAAATTATTTTCAAAACTTTTTGAGCAATCGCTGTCCCCGTTTGAACTTTTCGCAAAAAACACATTTCGAGTAAAACGCATTTTAATGTTTGTCATGTTGTGTAAAGTTATGGCATCTGCTTTTACTAAAACACTTGTAATTTTTGTTCTAGTGATTGGAAAATAAAAAACTTGGTATTTTTATTAAGCTTATATGATGGCCTATAAAATAGAGTCATAAAAAAATTTGTCAATTTTTGAAAAAAATCATGATTTTAGGGTAGTCGGATACCTTAATTTAAATTTAGTTGTTGTTTGAGTAACCAGAATAATATATATATAAAACTGTGGTAAATTTTACGTTTGATGTCAATTTTCTCAGAACGTCATTTTTACTCATTACGCGCTTAATATTTTCAAAACCGTTCCATGGAAAATGATAAAATATTTACTGGAGAATCTGATCATATCTGTACTTAAAATAACGAACCAGTTTGAATTTTTAATGAAAAAATTTAAAATTACAAATATAAAATAGCAAAAATCTTTTAAAAATTTTATAGTTAAATTTTAAATTGTTATAGTATACTAAAAATTTTAAATCAGTGTTTCATGCTTCGTCATTTTAAAGATAACACAATTTCCAACACTGAGCAAAAATTTCGTCCAAAAATACTGGTAACTTTTTTTATAAAACTGCGCGTAATGCATATCACTTGCGAAAAGAAAACAAAAATTTCTTTTTGTAATTATCTAATTAAAAATTTATCCTAATTAGCACTGTGTTTGTTGGTTATGTTTTAAGTAAAGTAATATCTATTTGTTTATTCCTCCAAAATTTACATTCCAGGAAACAATAATAAAAAAATTAAAGAGCTTTAAAGAGCTCACTATTTTTAACCATTTTCAACTTTTTAAAAGGTATGTGACCCCTTAAGCAGGTAATAGAAAAAATTAAAGTTAATTCGTACTGATGTCAACTAAAAAAAAAATTAGTTACTTTATATCAAATATGTACAATTAATATAAATATGTATATACATATGACAGAATTACAATATTAAGTGGCAAGTATTTTTTATCAATTATCATTAAAATATCGTATTGCCATCCAAAACAATCGTGTATATAAAATTTCAGTTCAACTGAATACCTTAAAACGTAAGAATTTTTTGTAAAGTTTTGATTCCCTCCCAAGTTGCTAAAAATGAAGCCAACGTGATTGTATATATAATTCTTTAAATAATTAGATTCAGTCAAATAATTTTCATTAATTATAATTAAATTATTTTATTCTCACCCAAAATAAGGTCGCTAAGTCACCAAAAATGATGTCAACGTGGTTGTATCTGTAATTTTTTAAATAATTAGTTTTAATCAATTATAATTAAATTACTGTATTGTCATCCAAATTAATCGTGTATGTAAAATTTCAGCTTAATTGAGTGCTTTAAAATATAATTTATTAATGATTGAAAATTTGAACAAGATATATATAGGGAGATTGTGAACTAATAGTAGGAATTGAAAAAGTTGTCGCAAATACTCTAATAGCTTAAGCACACAGATTTTCAACCAATAGTCTGATTTACAACATGACTCAAAGAAATGAGCGTGACAAATTTCCCGATAGGCAAATGCCATAGCATAGCGTGCAATAACGTTCAAGTAGTAACAAAAAGTTATACATACAAACTTATCTCATTCTATAGCAGTCAAACAGAAAAAAGGCCTCCCACTAAAGTTAAACAAAACAATTGGTTTGCGTATGCCCTTTTTTTGATGCACAGCATATTTAGCTATTAGTTTTATTGATATCGTGAGCAAATCAATTTGAGAAAATTATCTTTATAAATTCTGGAGTATATTAAATACAGGACATTCTGTCGACACAAGTAGCTGGCGTTTAACGATTATTTATCAACAAAGAGAAAACCTCATCGTTAACAGCGCCTTTTTCCTTTTCTTAAGTTTTTTTTCCACATTTGCAATTCAGGTTTGGATTTTAATTAAAGTGTAGATTTCCATGGAATGCTTGGTTGAGTTGTGAAGAAGAAAGACCTTCTTCATTAATAATATCTGAGAAGCTTCCTTCCCTAGGTGGTGAATGTTTCAAAGAATTGGAAACGTAATCTGCCGAGAGCTTAAACAGAGAAAATTGGTTACGAAATTGATTCGTGGTGACCATTTCCAAAGAAAATTTGATTTAACGGTGCATGAATATATCGATTTTTTACAGACAGGGGATCTAGGTTTTGTGTTTTTATGGCTCTATATATCGGTGAGAGATATTAAGTTTTTTTAAAACATTCCAATTATTGTACAACGTTTATCGGTTAGTCGATAGCATTTATTAAAGTAAAATTTTTCGATTTCACTATGTATTATTTTTAAAAATTATATATAAAAAGTTAATATAAAATTTCAAAAAATAATAATTCCGACGTTCTCTTTATTCTAACAAATACTTCGTTTAGCTAAACATTGAAGGAATACATTTCATAAGCCTTTCACTAGAAATAAATATAACTAACCAGCAAATTTAAAACAATTTAAGTATAATAAAATTTATTGAATGGAACAGGTTATAAAATTATTATTTAATGATATAATAGCATCATAACTGCCATTTTATATCAGTGTATTTATAGAATACAGTAAATAATCACATTAATAATATGCACATTATTTACCGCTTAAATATATTTACTTAAAAATTTAGAATATCATGTTTGGCGCAAATTTAATAACTTATAATGCATGTATAAAATATTAGCATTGGTTATTAAATTATGGTGTTGTTGAGAGGAATTGAATAAACGAAATATATAAAAATTAAACATTGAAAATATATATTGATATAAATTTTACTTCAGTTTGAAGTTTATTTTTTGAAAAATTTATTCATTATTGTAATAATAAAAAGTAAAATCATCTTTTCTTTAAAAAAATCATCGACATTCATATTACTATTGACAAACACATTTAATAAACTTATGTTATTTGGTTTCACGACATTTGCTTTTTTTTTCTTCTTTTGGATATTTTCAAAATGCTTAAATAATAAAATGCTCTTTTTTTGCGCATAATCGTAGAAGATATTTTAAGTACACAATTATATTTGAAGTAATTTGGTGATTGTGTAGGATTACTAAGTAATAATCATTCAGTTTAGAATTGAATCAGAGTAATAAGCTCTTGAATTTTATTAAATTTAAGAGTTTCATGATTATAATCATAATAAATTCAGTGGAAGTTATTCTTTTTTAAAAAAATCAGAATTTGCAGAGTTCTTATGATAATTTAAAATAAGTAAAGGTAAGTATTAAGAATTGATTTTATAATGGCACCTATACTGAGACCCCCAGAATATCAAATTTTATTAATAAGTAATTTGGTTGAAATTTATATAAACAAACCTGTATATATATATATATATATATATATATATATATATATATTGTTTCCATGTCTACTCCATTATTGACTTAAATAAGAAAAAAATGTAGTAAGTCGATCTGGAATTTTGTAAAATGGAAAAAGAACTATAAAAAAGTTGTGACTATAAATTAAAATAATTATTGAATTTATGTGGTTTTATTAAAATTTGAAATAATTGAAATAAAAAAGCCATTGGAGCGGGAATTATTTTGACTATCAAAAATTTGACGCCCTATTTTTCATTTTTTTGAATGATTTATTTCTCAGTTGTAGAAAAACTTACATCACACACACACACACAGATAAAAATGTAGGATTTAAGTTTTCACATATTTGTTTCTATTTCTTAAATTTTAAAAAAATGATTTGTTTCTTTTAGTGTTTGCTATGTAATGGATGCTCATTATGTAAATTGTAGGATTCAGAGAAAAATTAAGTACTATTTGAAATTAAATAACAAGAACTGTCCTGGAAAGAAAAATGAATGATCTATATATATATATATATATATATATATATATATATATATATATATATATATATATATATATATATATTATGATGTTTACCAAATACCTATGAAATACATATATACACTCATGTCCAAAATTAAGGTCAGAAATATAAAATCTGCAAAAACTGATTAACTGTTTTCTGTACTGCTACAAAATTTTCCAAGAGATATATTGTAATGTCAGAAAAAATATAGAAAATTAACAATGCGGAAAAGATTTCGATTGCGAATTAAGATACTTCATATCAAAAAGTGTGAAATCATGAATCAGAGATAAATCATTTACCTGTCTGTTTAATATGAATTTGAACCCTGTGAACTGCTGTACACCTCTCACAACAAGCTATCGCACTGTTTATGAAGGTGTCAATAAGTATTTGATGCAACAAAGCCAATTTTTCCAAAAGTGGGATTTTTAATTCCTGGAGGGTCTCGAGAGGGAGCTACGCAGAGAAATGGCTTTTCCTGGACCATCCCAAGCATAGTCAATAGAACTGTGATCCTGAGACCTCGAGGGTCAATCCAATTGGCGAATGTCTGCTACTTCATGACATTCATCAACAATGTGAGTTCTGTGTGGACGCGCATTATCTTCCACAAAAATATAGTGCGGTCCCATAACACCCAAAAACCACTTAGGATTCCAGGATCTTATTACTATTGTGCTATGAATTGACAGTACCCGCATCGAAAACGTGTAGTGGTATACAAGTGCTCAATATTGTGCAAACACACAAAAGTATTCATTTGCCATCAAATCTGTCAATTTATCTTACGTAGGTGGGATGAAAGCGAGCTCCATTTTCTCTTTAGGTGAAGACTCGACGAGAATCCCGTGTCTAGTACATTTCGACTCATCACAGAAAATAACGCCTCCATTCTTATAGTGTCCACTGCTGATGTTTTCAGCTTTGCCATATCTGGTATTTCCTGCTGAATGCAGTCAAAGGGACTTACCAGACTGGACGCCGAGTGTGAAGGACAGTCTCTGCAAGGCGGCTGTAGATTATGTTTGCCTGGAAATTCTACTTGCATACACAGCAGAAAGGTCACGAGAAAGCTGTGGAACCGTTGTCCGCATTTGTTGTCGCACACTTAATGCCAAGTAGCGATCCTGTACAGATGTCAATGCTCTGTGGTGACCTTGGCTGACCTTTCGGGCGACAGTTTCACTTGTTTGGGATTGATTTTATAACTGGGATACCACTTTCGAGACACTTGTAACCATCGAGCCACTTTTGCTTGAGACTAGACAACTTCAAAAGACTGCCAATGACTCTACATCTTAAGGAATCATCTAAATGATTATGAGAAGCCATTCTCACTGCAAACAGACTAATTTGTTTGTCTTAATACAATATTCATAAAACTGGAGGTGAAATTCCCCTATGCTTGAACGGTCTGAATACAGTACTTCTCCAAGAAATATAACGCTAAATAACATCCTTTCCTAAACTGAAGTTTGATATTGTACTACCCGTTCTTCAACGTATATCAAATACAAATTCTATCAGTTTTAATGGAGGCATTTTAAAATAATGGCGGAAAACATGTTTGTGACCTTAATTTTGTACATAAGTATCGTTGTACTTTAATAACTTCGCAATTTTTATTAAATTCTCATCATTTACGAACTAGGAGAAAATCTAATTTACCATAATTTTTACACTAATTCTAATTACAGTAATTTGACCTCATTAAGTTTGCTTGTTTTTTATTCTTCTAACTTAGTTGTTATGCTTCTCAGCTTCATCGTACGAAAAACAGATATATCTGCTAATTCGTTAAATTGGTGAAAATTCTCACCATTGGAAGAAAATCACTTTCAAATTTGGCATACGTTTTCAAAATCTCTAACAACAATTCTCTAATACATTCATCACGTTTAAATTCTTGTACGTTACAAGATTTCAAATACTCAATAGTATATTTGTTAAATTTTATGAATGATTTATTATATTCCATATTAACACTTGAGTCACAATATAATCTTGCTTTCTTTTAATTTTTTGTACTCGTTTAACCAGATTGGATCAACGTAAATATTAGGATATTTGTCATAAGTTTTCTGAAATATATTTCTTTTATAGTTAATTTCTTATTGAGAATTTATGTATATTATATACCACTCACTTGGAAAGTTTCAGCTTTCTAGATTTAAATAAATTTGCAGTAATTATTCTGTAAGAGTCATCTCACTATCCTTTCAAAATTAATTAGCAAACTAAAATGTCCGTACTGGTACAAAAAAAATTTGTTTGGTCCAAATATAGGCTTTTTCAAAGATTAATTTTTAATATAAGAGAAAAATAAAGATTATTTACAAAACTAATGCAAAAACTGTTAAAATTAATTTAGTTATTAATTTTTGGTTGTAAGATTTTAGGTAGATTCTGAAAATCTATGAATCATCATGGTACCTTTAAAATTTAGAACCATGAATCAAAATTACAAAGCACAATCATTTTTAAAGCATAAGTTAAACTTAAGACATCGAATATTCAAATTTGTCTTTTTTAATAGATTATTTTACACATTTTAAAATTTAGTAAACATTTCAGAAAACTTTTTAGCGAAGAATATAAACATGATTCCCATTTTAGTAAATAATAAATAATACAGTAAACACACAACAACAAAACACTGAAGTATGATCTTAACAGAAATAATTTTTAAGCAATGTATTTTCTCCCTTCTTTCTCCAGTTTTGAAAACTTCTAAAAGCAATAAAATTCTTAAAAAGTCAAGAGGTACGAGGGGAAAGTTCCGGCAGTGGGTGCTTGGAAATCTGATATTGTACTCTATAATTGTTTTTATAATGGAAACTGTATATGAAAAAGAGAAAGCCTTGGAAAATGTATGCATGTGTATACATTCCTTATTCTAAAACTGTACTCGGAGAAATTTCCATTCTTCTATTTTTAAAATCCTTTAAGATGAAAGTAAAGAAAACCCTGAAGATATTATTGAACGTGCTTTAAAATTATCGTAAATAATTGATAAATCTCTTAAATATTGTGAATATCGGATCTCGATTAAAATTCAAAAGATAATCAATGCATATAAATCAGGATTTAAATATTTCATGTTTAAATTGAATACCGCAAAATTGTGGTAAATAACTCATAAACTATATAGAAAGTATATTGAAGAATTTTGATCTCTTTACTGTGCATGATTGAAAATTCAAAACATTGTCCAGGAAAATAAACACTGATTTACAATTAAATACTCGCCTTTAACAATGAAAACATATCATACAACATCTATACAACTTTTAAGTGCTTGTGTTAATTAACATACTACACCTGTTTATAAAAAGGCGTAAATGTTCCTTTAAAACATGCCACTAGAAATAACTCTTTTAAATTAGTTTTTCTGAATATATAAGTGGTACACACAACACAAATCTAGGTTGGCTCCACCAAATAAAAATAAATAAAAAAGAAAAATAATTAATCAAATTCAAAAATTGTAAACTTATCAATAAAGAACTTTAAGAAACTACATTAAAGGCATATCGATTTGTCATTAGATAATTAGAAGCAAAAAATTTAATGATATAAAGTACTAGTACACATGTATCTTTTAATAATCTGAAGAGAAGATTCACTAGAGTTTGTACATCAAAGGCATTTTAAACGATTCTGAAGGAAATACAGCTCATCTTCTCTCATTAAACATATTAAAATTGTATCATGAAAAAAAATCATAATAATCTTTTCAGTGCAATTATACCGGTCTCATTGATATTTATACGTGTATAACTGCAGCTAAATTTCTTAATCGCTATTAAAATAATATGCTAATGATTTAGAATATCCATTAGTACTATTAAAATGATAAAAATCTAAATATTCTATATCAGCTGCTTATTCCTTTTAATTGGAATTATTTCAAAGAGTAAAGCAGTCATTTCTCTATTTTTAACTAATAATGCGGTAACAAATATGTCGTTTCCGTAAATGAACATTCAATGCAGTTCTTTTTTTCAAATATCTAAATTAAAAAAAATGTTTTTGATTAATTCAGAAATATTTAAAATTTTTAAGATTTATTTTTTGTTCTTATACAAATATAGAAAAATTCTCATTAACTTTTGCTTCATTAATCCCTTCTAATATAAATCCTGAAGAAAAAACAATAAACTTTGAATTAAATATTCTAAAGCGTGAAATATTTTATTTATTTAATCATCTAGAAGCTTAAAACCTTCTTTGCGAAGGCTATTTTGCACTTAGTACTTTATCTTAAGTTTTTATCGATACTAAATCCATCAACTTTAAGTTAATTACTTTTTACTTGAGTTGAGTTTTGATGGATAGTAGTGAAGAAAATAAATTGAGTGAGTTTGAGTCACGTAAAGAAACAAAAATTGGATTTATATTTTTTGCAAGGTCAAAATATTTTGCTCAAAATGCACACGTCTTGTTTACAACACGTATTTTGATTCATATTATGAATTATATACTTTAACTACTCATTTTTTCTGTGAATAAACGTAGTCTTAAGATAAATCATTGTAAGATAAAACAAGTTTTCCCCTTAACGGGTTTGCCCGTACATCGTATGGGTACATCGTATAAAAATTCTTCATAACATGCAGAGTGTACTCACAAAATGAAATATTAAAAAGTTTTTGAGTTCTAAAACTAAAAAAAAATGGTATAAAACCTTTAAATTTGGAAGTAATATAAAATTCTTCCGAATTCTTATCCTGTTATTAGTATAGTGTTCAGTTATATACAACAAAAAATGTGCCTTTTTTCGAAACATTTTGGATTAAAAAAATTGACCAACTAAGGAGATAATGATGTGAATGTCTTTGAAATTCATGGTGGAAATTCAATTCATTCTTGAAATGATTTCTTTTAATGAAATCAAAACATTTTTTTTATTAAAATGGTATATTACAAAATGTTTTTAAATTTGCTGCTTTGACTGACACATTTGCAAATGTGTTTCTTAAAACTTTTTCGTAATGAAACATGGTTCTTTATTTAAAATAGTTTCTTCGGCTTGTTTATAAGAACAGTGTTATAAAAAATATTGAATGCTGATTTGGGAAACCATATTTGGTTAACATATAAGTTAATTATAATTTATATGCATAGTATTATCTTGAGTTTAGACACTATACGTATTACCCAATTTACTCTAAAGGAAATTATTATAAGAGCAATATATATTACGATTACTCAAGTATTTACTTATTTTAGTTTTTATATTTCTGCATGTTTGACTTCTACATTTATATTCTGTTCTTCTGAACTGAACGCTTGAAATAAAGTAATATAAGAAATATTTTATTTTCACGGCGTATTTTATAAAACTGTCACAGAATGTGCTGAATACTGAATTCAAGGAAAATGCACAGTCACTCGTAAATATACACTAAAATGTTTCTTACGCTCTAAGGGAAGTAAAAGTTCTCTGGAAGAAGACAATGCTTTCATGAAAGTAGAAGTATTTGAGTCTTGCGTCTGATCTATCGAACTTAGTAAACTTTCGTTTTTCATTCAATCTTTATAGGTATTGTTAAAAGCGAGAAAAGCATAGTATGTAAAAGTAATTCTTTGTTTTTACTTATTTCATTTAAATGAATAATAAATAATATAAAAAAAATTGTAGTCAATTTCTTCTTAGGTCACCAAAGAAAAATTTTATTTTAGTTACTTTTTATTAAATAATTACAATTAATATAAATTTCTATATACATATGCCAGAACCATAATATTAAGTGACAAAATAGAAAGCGATTTTCCATTTTCCTTTCTATATAGGGTGTTGGATTATTTTTTGTTTGTTTGTTGCTATTTATTCATTAATTAAATTTAATTATTCTAATAAAATTGTATAGTAAAAAAGAAATCACATTCTCAGAAATTAGTCCATCCCAGGTGGGATTGGAACCCATGACCTTTGGATTAGAAGTCCATTGAGCTACAGGGACACAACAAACTGTTTTCCTTTCTATATAAAGTGTTGGACTATGACTTTGTTACTAATTATTCATTAATTAAATAGAAGTAATGAATCAATATTTGATAAAACTATATTAAAATCAAGTGTCATCTATTAGTAATTTAAAAATGTATTTGAACTTGAATGGATGAAAAGAAAGTATATTTTATTAACAATTGAAAATTGATTTTATATATATACTAGCTGGTATACCCGTTCTTTGCACGAGTGAACTGAAAAATTAAACAACACAGATTGAAGAATAAAGAAGTTTCTAATGAGTTAATTTTACGTGAATTGCAAATTAAACAAAAAAGCTTTTGGCGTAACTCAGGTAACAAAAAAAAAAAAGAGAGAAATAAAACACCTTTGTTAAATTTAAAGTATGTAGGTCTAATAGCTGATAAAAAGGATTTTTTTTATTTATAACTCTTGAGGGTTGATTTTTGAAAATACCTTCCTAAGCTGATCTCTGCTCAGCAAATGTAACACACTGTCAAAAGTTTTGTGTAATGAACGCTTAAAATAGTGTAAACAATTTTTATCTGAAAGTATAATACATTAATATTACTTTCTGTAGTATTTATTTTATGTTAAAATTGTAATATTCGCAAGCAACGCCATTTCTTAAATTATAATGACGATCCAATGAAAAACATAGCGAAATGTTAACGATAGAGTCAAGTTGGCAAATGCCTAGCTGCTTTCGTAACTCGAGCTTTATTAGAGCTTTGTAAGACCCACCCTGTAGGGGAGCGATGCACGTTAATACTTTATCCACCGCATAATGATTTACTACAGTTTTGTTCATACAATATTTTTTTGGATCACTACATTGAAAATTAAGGGATATACATAAACAAAATACTCCACTTTGGGAAATTTAATCCGTTAGAGCTAATAAATTAAATAAAGATATTTCACTGTAAAATTAATCATATATAACGTTCACTTAAAATAAGTAGTCAAATCATTTTCTAAGGTCATCATTAACATACAAAAACATAAGACACTTAAATTTTGACAAACTATTTTTTCCGCTAAAATACTCATCCTGGAACCCGTGCTGCCATATATCTTGGAAGAGTGGATTTCAAAGAATATTCCTGCTAATTATTGGTAGAAAATTCCTTCTAAGTTGATGTGGTGTGGTAGTTAGGAGAAAGGGGTGCCAGCTCAGATGTCGTCCTCGTTACTTGACTATGGTTCAAAATTACGTGATCCGTTGCCAAAAGCCCTCGTGTAGCTGAACAGTGCAACATTAATATTCACTCACTCTCACACTCCAAGAAATAAAGAACAATATTTATTGCGTTTTTAAGTGTAAACATATTTATATCTGCCTATTTAATTAAAATTATAGCGTTATAATTAACTACTAACCACAAATAAATTTTGAAAATTTGTCCAAATGATGCAGTGTGAAAGAGAAAGCTTATTTACTTTAAGTATCAGAACTGATAAAAGCATTTATTTGGAAAAAAGATCAATTTCTTACTACCAAATGTGCATAATAAGATGTTAAAAAACATTAAAATAAAGAGATTTATAACAACCTCTCCCTTCAAAACTTAGTTTGATTCTGAAATAAAAAAAATAGGCATTATATCAGAGGAATTAATTAGAAGCGAGCACTTTGCGTAGCCAAAACAAAAAAGGTTTTTCACAAACAAAAGATAGATATATGGAGACGTGGTTTTTTTTTTTTTTTGCAGCGCATGCCAGAATTGCTAGCAGAAGACAGAATTTTTCCTACTTACTTGACAAATATCGTTATATTTTTGACACTTTTCCCAAATCTTTATAAATTATAGTCTATGTGCTATTCTGATGTATAAGCTATATTACTGTAAAGTTTCATTAAAATCCATTCAGTAGTTTTTGCGTTAAAGAGAGACTAACAAAGATTTTCACAAACTTTCACATTTATGACATATTATATATATATATATATATAGACTATATATTTACACACACACACATACACACACATATATACATATATATATATATAATTTCTGTTAAAAGAATTTAATGATTGTAATAGTAATGTTATTATTAAACTATTTAAGACAAGAGTTTTTTGGAACAAAAAGTTCATTAATAGTCATAATATGTTAGATTCTAGTAATTACATTACACAAAATATTAATAAAAGCTACATTAAGAGTCCTACCTTACATGGAAATAAAGATAAATTATCTTCTTACAATTATGAAAACATTCAATCTTATAATAGTCTTAAGTTAAAATTCAATAAATGTAGAGGTAGTAGATGTAAGACTTGTACTATGTTAAATCAGGATCAATAGGATTGTGAATCTATATATAACCTATGTAAAACCTTTAATTGTATTTACCTTTTAAATTGTAAAGTTTGTCAGTATAAATATATTGGACAGACCTCTAATACTGTTAACATCAGGATTAATCAACATAGACATGATATTAAATACTTTAATAATTCCCATAATTCTAATAAAATTGAACTTAGACACTTTCATATGCATGATTTCAAAAATGTTGAATTGTCTATCACATTAAAATTATTCCAAATACTAAGCACAGATTATGGTGGGAAAATGCCTTTATTATGAGTTTTAATACAATATATCCATATTGTCTTAATGTTATGTATTTTGCAAAAAAATACTTTGCAAATACTATTACAGAGTAATAATATTTTTTTTTTATAATGCTAACAATTTAAATAATTCTAAAAGAAAATCTAGAAGTAAAAGAACTAAAAGGAAAAATAGAGATAAAAAATCTTTAAATGACAATATTAAAGTTATTATTGATGATTTTGATAAAAAAACTTTTATATCAAGAAGATCAAATACTTCGTGTTTGGTCTTAATAAAAATGAAATTGTATTGTTAAATGAAACCTTAAATAATAAATCCTTAAAGGTTTGTCATGCAGTACACATTATTAAAGACATTTATAATTATCTGGTTAATAAATTCAAAATAAATGTTGAGAAAAATAATGAGCCTATTACGGAGTACGGCACTTTATTTTTCATGAATAAAACTTTTGTCAAAATTAGTTTTTTTAATGTATTTAAGAGACATTTGTCACTTTTTCCTGTTAGAAATGGGGTTGTTAAGAAAGCATTAAAATATAACAAAATGATGGGCAGATTTATCTTTAATTACAATAATAGTTTGCCTTCTATTAACATAGAAGACTGTATATGTACAAAATATAATGATTTTATTGACGGTCATCATAAACATGTAGTTACTGGCAACTTAGAAATAATCATTGACAAAATTTCAAGGGATATAATGGGTAAAAGCACTAGTTTCAGATTAATTGTTTCTAATAACAACAAAATACTGTTAAAACACAAATTAGTAAAGATATTGATAATTTTTATTATAAAATCTGCAATTAAATATGAACTACCTATAGAGGCATTTGATGGATATAAGTATATTATTTTAAAAGATCTTATGAAATTTAGCTACCATTCTCAGTATAAATTTGCTTTTAAAGATATAAAACAGAAAATGCATATAAATTACAAAAGAATTTTATCATAGTTTACATTAATAAAGTACTTGGTAACTATGCTGTGGTTTGTAAGTATTTTTATTATAATATGCTTAATGAACACTTTTTAAATAAAGAATCTTTTAAAAAAATTGATTTGTCACATAATGAAATTAGTAATCGTATTATTGCTTTTTATAAAAAATTAGGTTTTTGTGTTCCTAAAATTAAGTATCCATATATATTTCTAACACCAAAATTCCATAAAAGTCCTGTTAAATTTAGAACTGTGACAAATGGTTTTAAAACTTATATTACCACTGCAGGCAAAGTACTTCATAATATACAAAACTTTATTAATCAGCAATGTAATAAAGCTATAATTAAAAATAGTAAAGATATTATAGATTTTTTCAAAAATAAAAATATTTATTCAGTTCATAGTTATGACTTGGAAGATCTTTAAAATTTCATTGATATCAATGATATTTTTAAAGTAATTTTAGAAAACTATAGTATTTATAATCTTAATATTAATTTTAACAAATTTAAAACTCTCATAGATTTTGTCTCTCTTAAAAGAAAATTACATTAACTTCTCTCTCAATGGTTCATTATATAAACAATACAAATGCCTGCCACAAGGAGGCCCAGCAAGCAATATTTTGGCTAATTTATATTTACACTTTTATGAATATAATTATATTTTTAATAATTACTATTACATTTTTAGATATATTGATGATTTAATTATTTTTTGTAAAATGATAATTTAAATCCCAATATTAATTTTTATCCGGCTTACTTAAACTTAGTTAAAATTAATAATAATCCAATTAAACTAATTCCTTAGATGTAACATTGCATATTAAGGATTTGAAATTACATAGTAATATTTATGATAAAAGAGATGCCTTTAATTTTAACATTCTTAAAGTGCCTTACTGGAATTCAAATTTATCATTATCTATATATAGAAATATTATTTTTAACTATATTTATCGTAATAATGTTTTATTTAGTGATAATGTTAATATTTATTTAAACATTAATAACTTTGTCAAACTATGTATAGGACATTTATATCCTGCTAACTTTCTTTACAATTATATTTCTAATAGTTCTTAATGATATACAATTTGCATTAATAACTTATTGATATTAAGGTATCCGACTACTTGCGACAACTTTTTTTTGAAAAAAAGAAAATATGGAGATATTTTTGTGATTTTTATATTTATATAGTATATTTTAAGGAAAAAATCCTAAAATTGGTAAAAGAAAAAAAATTATTATTATTAAAATGGGAAAAAACTAGTAAAAATGTACGAAAAATTACATAAACGGGGCCCGCTCTCTACAAAGATTTTATGAACAAATTCTCAATTTTTCAATTTTGATGTGTTACTTTGTTATTCCTGTTTGAAGTGATGGTCAAGATAAGAAATATTTTAATTTTTACAAAAACTAGAGCACTTTATCTAAGTCATTATACAAAATTGCTTAAAAAAACATTGACTATATTCACATAAAGAGCTGCAAATTTTGAAATAAAACAGTTATTGATAAATCTGAAGATCAAAACACTTCTACTGTTATGCAGAACATAAGCAAAAAATTTCAGCTAATTATTTTCAAATTTTTTTGAGCAATCGCGGTCCCCGTTTGAGTTTTTCGAAAAAAACACGTTTCGCGTAAAACGCATTTCAAAGTTTGACATCTTGTGTAAAGTTATGACATTTGCTTTTACTAAAACGCTTGTAGTTTTTGTTCTAGTGGAGGGAAAATAAAGTACTTGGTATTGTTATTAAGTTAATAAAATGGTCTATAAAATAAAATCATAAAACTTTTGCCAATTTTTGAAAAATATCATGGTTTTAGGGTAGTCGGATACCTTAAGGGTTTTTTTAAACTAATTATACAATTATTAAATAAATGGTGCCACATGTTTAATACTTCAATAATATTTAAATATTTCTAGGATTCATTTATATTTTACACTAATATTTATATCAATATTTATTTATGATTTTATGAAAGTACATATATATATATATATATATATATATATATACTTTATATTGTTCTATCATAATTTAACTTTATGCGGAACTGCTTCCCCTCTCTTGTATTTGGCGGGAAACATAACCAGTTGATACACTCCCGAAGTAAGTTTTATTATCTACGTTTTGCTTTGAATTTAAATCTATAATGTGAATACTAGTAGGCTATATTTTTATAATTATATTTTATTAGTTTAGTGATTTTATTATAATTTTTTAATTCCTTCAAATGTTGTTCTTTCCTTTCCTCTTGGTACGTAGTATGACAAACTACAGTTGAAGGTTGGCTAGCCCAAAAACTTTTTTAAACCTGCAATCTTGGTTCCTAAGGCCAGGAGTTTGTTATTGTACTGCTGTGCCTATTTCTCCTTATTTAGTATAGTTATCTTAGGTTCTAACTATCTGGGTATTTTTATGTTTCGGATTATATATTTCTATGGTGCCGACCGCTATTTCCAAGCCACTCCAATTATTCTACTCCTCATGCTCACGAACGCATTGAGCGTTTTGGGAGCCTACCAGTCGTTAGACGCTCGACGTGGCGGGAGCAGACGCAATTAGAACTGGCTACAACGCCTTGGTAGAAAGACGTAGGCATGGACGACAGTGACGCTATGGAGAAGGACGAATAGACGATGATGCCTCATGTTTAAATAAGACGTTGACAAACATTACGATGATAAACTGTGTAGTTATCCGTATTGTATATAGCATGTAAATAAATACAAGTAATTAAATCTATATTTAATCATAAACGAAGTGCCATTCCTGACCAGCGCGTCCCCTATATATATATATATATATATATATATATATATATATATAGGGAGGAGAGTTTTAGAATTTTTTTCCTTTCTTAGTCTTTAAGAATAAAGGCAACTCCAAATTAGTAAATCAGAAATGAATATATTCTACAAATTATTTTATGGAATTTAATGAATCAATCATTATCCCCCCTTCCCCAAAAAGCATGAGCTTACACGTTTAAAGTATTTACACTTGATAGTGAAACTATACACTCAGCTGTTTTAACTAAAGTTCAAATGATGCAAAGTATATATGAATATAAGAAAATCAATGGAATAACGATGGAAAAAAATTAGAACGGAATTTCAAAATTTGAGAATAATGTAGCAAGGCTTTGCATGTTTAAACCTATTCTTTCTGATTTATTTCATTAAAAAAAAGGTTCCATGGATGCAATTTTTCATTTGAACTATTATTCACTAACCAAAGTTCTTCTAACTAGCTTATAAATTTACATTAAAAGGGTTTTGAAAGCAACATGTTCTATGCTTACAGAGCTCAGTGTTTAAATGAGTTAAGTTACTATGCTTAAATGAGAAAAAAAAGAACGATTTCTCCTTTATCGTGTTAAACATTTGTATTGACAAAATATAATAGAATGAAATGGTTACGTTCGTGGCATATTACGTTTCATACAAAGAACTTCGAATAAAGTGCATGAAAAAATTTGAATAAATTTAAAATGCTTTGATCACATTACTGCTGGACAATTTGAAATACATAAAATCTAGCATTTATTGTTATTGAATGTAAACACACACTCACACACAAATGAATATCCTACAAAGTTTATAAGAAAGCGTAAATTTCCAAAATTCACATGCTAAAAGGAAACGCAGATTATATCCAATATATATGTATGTATATAACCCATAATAATATACACAAATTGTTATAAACTTAAGTATAACTGATCGAGAAAGTAAGAAATATTAGCTACAGTAAAACAAATATCAAACTCTTGGCCTTAGGAACCAAGACTGCAGGTTTAAACAAAGTTTTGTGACTAGTCAACCTTACATATATATATATATATATATATACATGTAATAGTTCATTAAAATTTGCTCTCTAAGGATTTTAATTCACTTTGGTCTTGAGCCTTCTAAAAGACGTGATAGTTAATTTTTATTTTACCCACCTAACGGGAAGTAATCACACCTTAAAAATCCCCCCGAAAAATGAAACACCATTTTTAAAACAGGATGGTGCAATCTTGTATCACCTGTGTACTCGGACCAATCAGAAAAGTCCTTATATTGGAAACCCTATAATTTTAAAAGCTTCCATTTAACAAAAACTATAATGGATTGAGATCTCGAGACTGAACAAAGAATGCTTCTGTAAACGTCTTGTAAACAGCGCCTTTTATGTTTTTTGTGTTTCTGCTTGTTACATAATTATGCAGTGCTTTTTTACGTAACTAAATAAATGAGGACTTTTAACTAACAAAATGTTTCCTCCTGAATATGACAACAACCAGAAATCCACTCTTAAAAATTAAATTACTTAAATGAAGTCTATAATATATTTCATACATATATATTTATATACTATATACTTATATATATATTTATATTCCACAAATCTTGTTTTCCTCAATATTAATTGTGGGAGAAACTATGGAAGAATAGTAATAGAAGAGAGAAAAAAAGTATTAATGAAAGAAAAAAAAATTCAATTATAATTTAAATATACCAGAATTAAAAGAAATATATCAGACTATAATGTTCCAATTACTTGTGAAAGTAATGAAAAAAGAGGAATAGGAGATTAAAATTAAAAATTTTGATCACTGAATTCTGCGTACTAAATTTTGTTCAAGATTAAATTGTAAGACATGAAAAAAAATATTTTAAGATTAAAAAATCTATTAATAACCGTTTGCATTTCTTTAGAATTTAGTATTGGAAAATGTAATTATAAAAATGCATAATATACTTTAAAGATTAAATTACAATAATTTGTACGAATATTGTAAGCCGTTTGTTTTTTATAGTAATTTTTCTTGAGTTTTTACTTCAAAGTGTCTTTAACAATCATATAATTCCATGCAAATATGTTTGTTGCACTGTGTCTTACCTCGAAGTTAGTATTATTAATTACACACGAAACCCTATAGAACAGTGTTTCTCAAACTGTGGGGCACGCCCCACTTAGGGGCGTGGCAATTCTACAAGGGGGGGCGCTAGCAAATTGAAAATTTCAGAACAAAATATTATTTAAAAAAATATATTAATTTACTGATGGTAAACAAACAAAATACATTCTGACATATTAAAAAATAAAATACACATTTATACTGATATATTACAATTATAAATATATCAAAACTTGTTGTTAAGGAATTTACAATACGTTATAACAAATATTTCACCTGTAAATTTTTATTTATGTCAGTGTTTCTCAAACCATGGGGCGCGTCCCTCAAGGGGGCGTGATAACTCTATGAGGGGGTGCAAGAATATTGAAAAGTCAAAAACAAAAAAAGATTTTTTAAAATATTATTAATTTGCAGAAAGAGTAAACAAATGAAAATCATTCTCACATAATAAAGAAAGAAAAATTCACACTAATATAAAACACTTATAAATGTATCAGCACTGCACACTGAATTTTATAATTAATTTAACAATACTAAGTTATAAAAACAAGTTTATTAATTACCAATGACCCCATGGGCTTGTCATATATATAATTTAAAACAAAAATTAACTCTCGTCTTGATAATTTTGTACGGTTTATAATTAAACCTTGACTGCCGATCAAAAGTTTCGTGATTCGCTTCCAAATGCCAACCGTTTTCCACGTACGCACGCGTACGTGATGTATTGGGGAAGGAATAAAGAAGAAAAAATAATCTGGAATAAGAAAATCCTTCACAAACATTGCCAAGGTCCTTTATTGCATTCCAAAATCTTCGGAATAATTTTACGGAGAGCAGTGCACAGAAAAGGTTGTACTTCGGACAGACGTATATATACGTCTGCAGAAATAAACGCTTTGGCTTAGCGAGACGTTTATATACACGAGGAGAGGGGAAAGGTTTAAGAGGTTAAAGTCGTATCGTAGCCTTAGCGTCAAAGTATAGTATTATTGAATTCAGTACATTGCTATTTTATGGGGGGGGGGGTGATGAAAATTATGATTGATTATTGGGTCGCGAATATTGCAACTTTGAGAAGAACTGTTATAGAAAACTATTTGTTTTTACTCTACATTCGTTTTCTAGATGTTTTAGGATGTGTAAGAAATTCTAGATGTGCTATGAAACCGAAAGCGCAAATGTGAGATTACATTTTAATTTAAACTTGGAAAAGTGAAATTTTATGTTTGCAGGAGGAAAAATAAACATTTAAAAATAACTATATTAAAATTGCAGCTTTTCAAAAATTCCACAGCTTCTTCAATTTGTTAGTCCGTTGTTTAAATGATATTTTTATTTTCAAAAAATTTACAATCAAATTCAATTATTAAAAAAAAATATACATATAGGTTTGTCGAGAGAGCTTCAAAGGCAATGCTTCTTCTAAAATAACAACTTACAATAATATTTAAATCCATATCTACTAATCAATAAAACATTCTGCAGTGTATTGGTATATATATACTTATTTTTTAAATTTACTTTTTTATTGTATGTATCCATATGTAGGGCACGTCCTCAACATGTGTTTTAAGAAATAAGCATGAAAAAAAATTAGTCTGCAAAAGTTTATCCATTAAATATTGATGAGATGCAGTACAAAAATAAGTTTGAATTGCTTAATTTAAACGACATCTAAAATCGATATTTTTAAGATATCACAGCACTTAAAATATTTGACTTGTTTTGGGAGCGATCTTCAACAATCTGCTTTAAGAGAATATAATACTGAAGTCCTATTGTTTCAACTTGTAAGAAACATTAACAAAAAATCACGATTTAACACCTGCATTTTTTTGTAACAAAACTGCTATTTATGTTCCATTATTAAGGTGGATTTAAAAATAATGCATTGTTCGTAAAAATGTTGTCGTACATTTAAAAAAAAGGTGCCCATAAAAGCTAACATACCTAATTTTTAACAAATCAAGACCCATCTATTTGCTTAAAAATTTACTTACTCAACTTTCCGTGATACCCGATCTTCAATGTCAAGGGATAACATTTTTTTTACTAAACAGAAATTTATACGAATTTACTAAAGGAAATCAGTTGAAAAAGATATAATAACACGTGTCAATGAGAAAAAACCTGAAAAATATAGTCTCATAATTCAGGGGAACTTCCTTTTTTATCTTAAAAGAAATATCACATAAATTTGTTGACAAGAAAATTATAGACCAGTAATCTCCCATAATAGAATGTCTATATACCAGGAAAATTACATTGTAAATATTTAATTTACTGCAAATAGGAAAGAAGTACATATTGTTTTTTCTTTATTGTTATTGTTTTTCATTTTTTTTCGGTTAATATAGTTTGAGTAATTATGTTCTAAGTTACAACTATCAAAAATGTAACTCTTTTCCTAACGTGTTTAAATATGTGACTATTTAATTATTTTTCTAAGCGACTTAATTAGCAAAAAATTACTCGAGAATCATATATTATTTCTATTAGATTAAAAATATGGTACGCACTGTGCCTCTCTCTCTCTCTCTCTCTATTTCATAGTCTTTCATTAAATTCGGATTTATAACTCCAGAACTGAACAATTTCATAAGAGAAAACAATTCCTTTTAATTACATCATAGTGATTTACTCAACAAAAGCTTGACGTAAAATTTAATATATAGTAAAAGGGAAAAACTCTACCACATTTACAATAAACAATTCGTACCAAAAGAAAAACACAGAAGCTACGAATTCGAAAACAAACATAGTTGCTTTATTGAACCTGGAAGAGAAGAGAATTTAAGATATAAGAGTATGTTTTGCTTTTATAAACATGGGTGAAACAAACAAGTAGTTTGAAAAGTTTGTATAAGTTGGCTAAACAATAAAAGATAATCGATTAAATTTCAAAAGATTTAGGATTTTTTTTTGACAAAATTAGTTAAATTGCTCATTAATTTTAAATGATTGTATTTGTAAATTATCTACAAGATCATATACATGTAAGATTTATTGCAATTACTTTAATTTGCATGAGATTCTAAGCATTTCTGGTAGATCCCACAAGGTAGATTACGAAAACATTAGAAATATTACACTACACGTTCAAATCGAAATACATTAGTCACCAATACCTACCAAGGAACACGATTTCCTATCTTCGAAAAATATAAACAAAATGGATGAGCAGCTCAAAAAATTGGCTCGACGTATCCAAACGGAATTGCTGTTTTCCTTCTAAAAAATCTGCTCATGGTCATTCAAGCTGCGAATATAAGATAGCTAATGTAAAATCAATGACGTAACTCTCCACCTTTAAAGGAAAAAAAAATATGGAAATACTGGTTACCTTTTAAGATTACATAATTTAAAAGGTGAAGAGAGTTTAGGGGGGAAATGTTTAAAGTACTAATTATGAGTTTCTTAAAAAATAAAAATCGATTTAAGTCTATAATTTTAAGATTCAAACTATTTTCTGATGCTGGTAAAGTTAATAGCATCTATATGTCTCTTTTGTAACTTCCTAAACAATTAATTTTAAGCTAGTGTTAAAAAAACTATTAAGCTTAATTTAATAAAATGAATTTTTACAGGTTTATCATGTATCATTATAGAGCTGCTCTTTGAATATTATTAAATAATGATGAATTTTAAAGCTGTAGAAATAATGGAACGAGATAAAATTTACATATTTATGCTAGATATGTGTTCCAGTGACAACTAAAGGGTGTTTTTTTAAAGGTATAGAACTTTAAATTGCAATAAAACAACGATGTATTATTCAATTGACATGAATTTTTTTTATACGAAAGATAATCTTGTGGCATTACATTTTAAATATGATTTCTGGCATAGGACTGTCATGGCTGGCTCGGATGTAGTCCAATCTGGACGTCCAATTTTCGATGACTTTTTCCAACATTTGTGGTCGTATATCGGCAATAACACGGCGAATGTTGTCTTCCAAATGGTAAAGCGTTTGTGGCTTATCCGCATAGACCAATGACTTTACATAGCCCCCCAGAAAATAGTCTATCGGTGTTAAATCACAAGATCTTGGAGGCCAATTCACAGGTCCAAAACGTGAAATTAGGTGGTCACCAAACGTGTCTTTCAATAAATCGATTGTGGCACGAGCTGTGTGACATGTTGTACCGTCTTGTTGGAACCACAGCTCCTGGACATCATGATTGTTCAATTCAGGAATGAAAAAGTTAGTAATCATGGATCTATACCGATCACCATTGACTGTAACGTTGTTGAATTCATCGTTTTTGAAGAAGTACGGACCAATGATTCCATCAGCCCATAAAGTGCATCAAACAGTCAGTTTTTCAGGATGTAACGGTGTTTCGACATACACTTGTGGATTAGCTTCACTCCAAATGCGGCAGTTTTGTTTGTTGACGTAGCCAATCAACCAGAAGTGCGCTTCATCGCTAAACAAAATTCGCTTATGAAAGTCGGGAACAACGGCAATCTCGTTTTGGGCCCAGTCGACGAATCTACGCCTTGCTTGGTGATCGTTTTGAGGAATTGCCAAACCAAACTGAGAATAAATCACTTGACAGCTGTTAAATCAGTCGCCATCTTGGAAAGTAATACCAATTTAAACTTCTATACCTGGAAAAAAAACACTCTTTCTATTACACACACACACACACACACAATGATTTATAATCGTAATTAAATTATAATTATGCAGAGTAAACCAGAAAATTCGTAATAAAGAAAAAAAAAATTATTAAAATATAAAAGAATTTTTCCTTGTTTTAAGGTAATTACCCCATTAAGTAGATTCAAAATCAGCTTAGTTAAATTAAAAATATAAATGGCAGATTTCTCTCTGTATATATATATACAAAGAGAGATCTGCTTAGATGTGGAAATGTGTGATTGATTTATACATATATTTAAATATAGATATATTTATAGTTTTCTCTTACCTGTACTAAATCTACTTCTACTTTTTCGTAATCTCTACTGGAGAGAAGAAATGGTTTGAACACCATAAACTAAAGAAAAAAAACAAATATTGCAATTTAAAAGTATGGACGCTGCAACATTTTAAACAATGCTGACTCATGACAGCTTTTAATAATTTAAAAAAAAATGGGGTATAACCAAATTTGAGGCTAGTGAACCTGCCCCCTTTCTGTTTATAATACTGGACGAACTCCTATTAAAAATAATGTAAATAAATTCTCAATCCATTACAAGAAAATGTTAACACCTAAAGTTGCATTAAAAATGCATAGATTATAATGAATCTGTGTATACAATAAGCAAGTTTTTGTCATGTTTTGGTTCCAAATACATATTTAAAGCTATAATATTACAGTCCGAATAGTAGTATAGCAATAAGCATAAAATTATTTGTACTAAAATAATTTTAAACCAGTGTATTAAGTTAAATACTACATTTAAAGCAGTGATACTAGGAGTACTATTGTATTTGTGTACAGGGTAATACTAAGATTTACATTAAAATTCTTGGAATTTACTGTTTTTAAGAACTATTGATTGATATATATATATATATATATATATATATATATATATATATAATATTTATACTGAATAAAGAATATTGTAAACTGTAGCGTTTTATTGTCAATAATCATGATAAAATGACGAGAAGTAATGAATAAAAATATATAACATAATAAGGAAGAAAGACCAGTTTATAACAAGCATCATAGACTGAAGACTGCTGTTAGCAGAGTTAAACGAATTTTAGCGGATTAAGAGGAGATTTAGTTTTTTACAACCATCCCCTCCTTTTTGTTTAAATTATGGATCAAACTGATCAGGATTACAATGAACTAATATTCCAAATCCGTCATGATTTATCATTAATATGCAAAATTGCATATAAATCATCATTTTGCCAGTTGTAAATGACAGATGGAGCAGTACTTCATCCAAAGTTATCCATGTTTTGTATCTACCTTTGGGTAACATTAAATAATGAAGCCACGGACGTTTTCTTCGTTTTCTACAGTCTTAGCAGACATTTGATGACAAACTGATTTACTCACTTTTTTGTAACCATTTTTTTTTACTTGACGCGAAATCTTCGATGGCGATACCAATAGTTTCTTTGCTAAAGTTCTTTGAGACACAGAATTTTCTACAGCAATAAGTCTTTTCAACTTCATTTTTTTTTCTTTTTCACGAAGGACCTTTTGTCTACCTTTTTTTTCCCTGAAGCTTTTGATTGTCATCCAAATTTTATTTCTTTTCAAAGTTTTAATAGCAATCCATTAGAGAAATATTTTTTTTGATTTTCAAAAGCTTTATTTATATATAAGAGAATTCGAGCAACCAGTCTTCAAAAGCTGTGAAATTTCGTTTTGGGTTTGAGGATCTAATTTCGAAGCCATAATTTCTTCGCACTAATAAAAATAACCAGATTTGGTAATTTAAACGTTTTCTTTTTAAAATTTAACTGGCATTAAAGCGTATAAAATTTACAATAAATAGTTACATACTTTTAAAATTGGCCACACTAATTCTGAATCAACATGTACAATGTTAATTCTCTTACGAATTATTTTGTAATAAGTAATATATCACAGTTTTTTTTTCCGACAAAATTTTCAAATTTTTTCAATTTAGTAAGAAAAAAAATAAATACGAATAAAAAGATTTATTTTTTTAACTTTATAAAAGTATAATTTACCACTAAGTACCACTATTATTTGGAAGTTTCGATATATTCATGGGATTGATTGAATATTAACGTCACACTGTTCGGCTACACCAGGGCTTTTAGCGACGGACCACGTAAATTTGAACCATGGTCAAGTGACGTGGACGACACCTGAGCTGGCATCCCCTCTCCTAACTACCACACCAAATATATTTATGGGAAAAAATTCAAAAATAAAATTTAATTAATATTGTAAATGTTTAAAATTTTTATGAATTTCGTTCATTATATTTAGCATATTTAAGTAAGAAAAATATTAAATTAAATGTACAGTGGTGGCAAAAAATCATGAACACACTCAATTTTTTGCCTTGCTTTTATGTTTGCTTTTATTTTTCATTATGAAATTATCGTATTACCTTAACTATTGTTATTCGTTCTAATGGATTTTTTATACAGCTTTTAAATCCATTTGTAGAATTTATGTAATATAAGTAGTGTCATCAATATTTCAAAATAAAAGAACATGATAAAATAATCTCAAGGCAATTGTAACAATGTTATCGTTTTTTTAACCAATGAAATGCTCCATTATTCCAACCAACTAGAGAGCAGTAGTGATGAAGGGTTTAGTACAATATATTTTGTGTATCAAAAGCATTGGTCTATTGTGCAATTTGAAGTGCATAGGTGGATAATATTGGGATCATGGGTAAATTTTCCTTTCCGTGTATACTGGAAAACACAAAATAATAATTTTGAAATAAGAAGGCTATTATATGCGCCAAATTACAACTGAATTAACCACGTGGACTTTCAACCATCGTGAGGACTTTGCAAAAATATTCTGAAACATATTCTATTAAGAATAGGAAGCGAGATGATCTGGGTGATTCTCGAGAAAACCACCTTTACGTGAAGACAAGATATTGCAAATGGTTAAACTTAAGTAAATGGTTTAATTCACCACAAATTTTGAACTAATGATTTCGACGTCGAATGTGAATATATACCTACGAATTGTGAGAGGAAAACTGCTAGAAATAGGATTACTAGGCTTCATATAGCTCTTGTTAAACCATTACTGACTAGTTGGTGAGGGCAAAGAATCATTAATTATAGACTTTTAAGAATATTAAAAAGGTAATATTTGGTAATGAGCGTCATTTTTGCATTTCAAACAAATAAAATAGTGCCTATATAAGACAAGACACTCATAAAGAATTCAGTCCTCTGTGTCTGACGCCCGCAATAAAGTATTTAACGAAAGTGATGATATGTGGGACTGCATGTCTTCTCGTGTTGTTACAAGACTTCACCTCATGAGAAGCAGTAAATACTGTTAAATAATTTAGAATAACACAAAATAAATTGTTATCCAACAGTGGGATCAGTCATGGATTTTTGAGGACAATAATGATCCATATCACTGTGAAAATGTAGTTCAGAAATGGTTCCAAGACAATATTGGGAATATAGAATGAGTTGACTAAGAGAATCTTCAGATCTCAACTCGATAAACAATCTAGGGCAGTGCTTCTCAAACTTTCAATACTTACGTCCTAATACTCAATCACAATTTTCATCGCACCCCCCTCCATACAATAATCATTTATTGTATTCGATAGTATTATACTTTGACTCCAAAGCTAGAATACGACTTTAATCTTTCCACCTCCGGCGTATATAAACGTCACGCTCAGCCAGTGCGTAAATTGTTCTTGACGTATATATACGTCTTTCCGAAATACGATCTTTTATGTTCACTGTTATCCATAAAATTGTTCCGAAGGCTTTGTAATGCAATAAAATGACCTTAGCAGTGTTTGCAAAGGATTTACTTATTCCAGAGGATTTCTTACTTATTCCCTTTCTCCTCCCCCAATACACCACATACGCGTGCATGACGGTGGCATTGTGAAGTGAGTTGCGTAACTTTTATAATCCACAGTTAATTATAAATTGCACAAATTATCAAGATAAGTGTTAATTTTTTCATATATTTTTATATGATAAGCTGGTGCGGTCATTGATGATTATTAAACTTGTTCTTAACTTAGTATTGTTAAACTAATTATAAAGTACATTGTACATTACTGATGCATTTATAAGTGTATTATATCTCAGTGTAAATTATTTCATTATGTCAGAATGTATTTTGTTTGTTTATTTTCAATAAATTAATAATTTTTTTAATAATCTTTTGTTTTCTACTTTTCAATATGTTTGCGCCCCTCTCCTAGGGTTATCACGCCTCCCTGGGGGGGGGCGTGCCCCACAGTTTGAGAAGCACTGATCTACAGCAAAAATTGGCTATGATATTTGAAAGAAAAGACTGCCAAAGATACTTGAGTTAATTGAAGCTTTGATGTTTTCTTTCAATCATGTGGTTATAAAGGAGCTTCTTGTGAAATTGATGTATTCCATGCCAAAAAGATGTACAGCCGTAATAAGAGAAAATGACTTGACCATAAATTATTAAAGCTCAAACATGTACCATTCGTATAGTTTTCAAAATACATGCTAAACGTGTCGTACTTGAAAGGTTTTGTGTCATGCTACTACATATGTTTTTCGAAATTGTGCTATTCTGTGCATTCTTCATATTCTTGTGTTCAGACAGCTGTAGTTGAAAAATACTTGTCGTATTGAAAAACTAGTAATTTGTTTGAAACCAGAATAAGCAATACATTAGAATAAATAAAAATATTTAAGATATTACGATAGTCTCATGACGAAAAATTAAGTTTTAACACAAACATTAGGCAAAAATAAAATCAGTGTGTTCAGGACTTTTTGCCACCACTGTGTTAATATCAAATTGTCGTCTATTTCGTATTTCCGAAAGCTATATTTTTATCTAATTCCTATTTATTTTACTGAGTAACATAAAATAATTTTTGTTAGACGAAGATTTCTATAACATGTCACTGTTATTTCAAACTGATATTAAATAAGTCTAGGTAAAAAAAAATTCCCATGTATTTCATAGCTCAGGAGATGACAATAAAAATCACAACTTTTTCCTATGTCTACCCTCAAGAATATTTAACTCTATATTCTATATATAGCTTAGAAGATTTATTTTTGCTTAGCCGTCTTTGAAAGACAGCTGCAATTGTTCTCCGAAATTGGTTGTTGTATTGTTTTGATTGAATGCTACGAAAGACAGTTGGTTATTTTAATGCAGTTTGTGTGGATTTCTCTTGTATTTTGATTCCTATTCAGTCAATAAATTTAAATGCCAATTATTCCTGCGTTTCCAATGAAATGGGGTAGTTTTTCTTCCATAAAAGCCAATGATAGATAAGTTGACCAAACAGAACAACTGAAACTTATTTATAAAAATCTTTCATAAACAATCATGCATATGCATCAGTAATAACTCAAATTTAGATATTTCGGAAAAGGCGACATTTTAAAACAGGAATAGTTGAATTTAGTAATAATTTTTATATTTACCTAAGCTGTATTAATAAGTTTCTTAAAAAGTATATGAAGAATGATCAGAAATAGATGATGTGTGAATATGTTTTATGGATGAGTTATGTATAGGAATACGTAATTTCAAACGTATATAACACGGGTTGTTCTCTCTCTTTTAAATTCCTTACTAAATTGGCAAAGAAAATTAAGAAATGATTGAATTAGTATTTAAATACGTATGATATTCAGGTGGCTAGGTATGAGTGAAGAATAATTTTAAAATATAGAGTTCTGTATCTCATGTTATGAAAAATAAAAAATACACATTTTTCTATCAATATTTGTTAAGGAGAAACTTCTGAATAGCTCAAACGGTAAAAAATTTAATAATACGAAGCAATCACATTTTGAAGCTATAAGTATTCTTTGTTTAAAATAATTAATTCTATTTTTGTAACTATTTAAGCAAAACTTGTCAAAATAAGCAGTTCTATAAATAATTTTGAAAATATGCTTTTAATTTTTTATTAGGTATTATACAAAAGTAAATAAATATCGTACTGTATAGCGTAAAATAGCGGTAGCAATATATATATATATATATATATATATATATATATATATATATATATATACTGGTCAAAATAATTAAAGGATATTGCGGTTTTAGGTGGATCTTGTGGCTGGGAAACTTTTTACCTGATTCATACATGATCGACAGACGTAGTAGGTTATATGAGAATAAATTACACATGTTTGGCAGAAAAAAATGCATTTTATTGCGCATTTGTGTTCAAAAGGAAAAAAAATTGTGCATAAGAGAAAAAAAGAATAAGAAAAGGTGTTTTCTTCAAAGGAAATCATTTTCAGTAGGGGGTATGGATTCCACGGACGGACAGCAACGTTGAGCACATTTGAGGCATGGAGTCAATCAGGCTATTAATCACGAGTTGGGGTATTCTGTCCCACTCTACCAGAAGAGCTCTTTCCATTTCTTGGAGAGTTAGTGGGGGTGATTGGCGGCCAGCAACTCGTCTTCCTAAAACATCCCAAACGTGCTGTATTGGATTCATGTCTAGAGAAAACGCTGGCCATTCCATTCATACGATTCCTTCCTCGAAAAGGAAATCATCCAGCAGGTTAGCACGATGTGGGCCTGCTGTTATCGTCCATTAAAATGAAGTCATCTCCGATTGCTGCAGCGTAAGGGACTACAATAGGTCTGAGGATCTCACCCCTATATCGGCGAGCAGTCAGAGGTCCATCTCGAATAATGTAGAGGTCTGTGCGCCCGTCAACGGAGATGCCACCATACACCAACACTCCTCCACCGCCAAATCTGACCCTTTCGTGTACGAACGCAGGATTATTCCTACTCCCACGGTCCCTCCAGATGAAAATACGCCTATTATCCGGATGAACAAAAAAATGGGAATCGTCAGAAAAAAGAACATTGCTCCATTCATTTCTCCTCCAGTTCACATGCTCTGTTGCTCACTCCCTGCGGTCGCCACGATGTCTTGATGTTAGTCTAACACATACCAGCGGTCGGCGAGCATACAGACCTACACCATGGAGCCGGTTTCGGACAATCTGAGTTGAAACCGTAGTGCCAGTAGCCGAGCGAAGGTGTTATTGGAGAAGAGTAGCGTTCATATTTCTTTGTCTCCGAGCCGTTAACACTAAATAACGATCTTCATTGGGCGTTGTTGCTCGTCTACGACCTTGTCCTTGCACTTTCAGTCTCCAAAAAACGCTCCAAATCCTGGAAATCACACTTTGTGACACTCTTATGGCTTGCGCTACTTCGGCTTCAGTTTGGCCACCTTCTAACCAACCAACAATTCTCCAAGCTTCTGAATCGGTTAAATGACTTCGCTGAGACATCGTAGTCATCGAAACAAAGCAGTCACTGAATGCCGATCATCCTTGTCTTCATTTCAGTTGAAAGTCAAATTTCATTCGCTGCTGCTGAAGAGACGTTTTTGACGTCGAACTCAAAATTAGCATTCTCCACAGTTTGAAAATCAGAAAAATTTGCATTTGTGATTCTCTTCTTCCATTTTCGGCAAAAAAAATTCTCATGTATCTTTATTTCATATAAAACTTACAATATCCTTTAATTGTTTTGAGCAGTGTATATAGAAGTGATATGGGATTTGAGAAGTAATGTATAGACCATTATTTTAGTAGAAAAATTTAGTAGTTTTTTATAAAGGAATATGTGGAAAATGCAGCAATATTAAAAATTAAAAACATATGACTTATAACTGGTTCTATTCGTGCTTCTAAAGGGTGTTTTTTTAGAGGTATAGAACTTTAAATTGCAATAAAACAACGATGTATTATTCGATTGACATGATTTTTTTATACGAAAGAAACTCTTGTGGCATTACATTTTAAATATGATTTCTGGTATAGGACTGCCACGGCTGGCTCGGATGTAGTCCAATCTGGACGTCCGATTTTCGATGACTTTTTCCAACATTTGTGGCCATATATCGGCAATAACACGGCGAATGTTGTCTTCCAAATGGTCAATGTGGCTTATCCGCATAGACCAATGACTTTACATAGCCCCACAAAAAATAGTCTAGCGGTGTTAAATCACAAGATCTTGAAGGCCAATTCACAGGTCCAAAACGTGAAATTAGGCGGTCACCAAACGGGTTTTTCAATAAATAGATTGTGGCACGAGCTGTGTGATATGTTGTTCCGTCATGTTGGAACCACAGCTGCTGGACATCATGATTGTTCAATTCATTAATGAAAAAGTTAGTAATCATGGCTCTATACCGATTACCATTGACAGTAACGTTGTTGAATTCATCGTTTTTGAAGCAGGATTCCACCAGCCCATAAAGCGCACCAAACAGTCAGTTTTCTGGATGTAACGGTGTTTCGACATACACTTGTGGATTAGCTTCACTCCAAATGCGGCAGTTTTGTTTGTTGACGTAGCCATTCAACCAAAAGTGCGCTTCATCGCTAAACAAAATTCGCTTATGAAAATCGACCATTATTTTCGAAATAAAATTGCACAATTTGAATGCGTTGTTCAGGCGTGAGTCTATTCATGATGAATTGCCAAACCAAACTGAGAATAAATCACTTGACAGCTGTTAAATCGGTTCCCATCTTGGAAAGTAATGCCAACTTAACCGTCGCCAAAAGCCCTCGTGTAGCTAAACAGTGCGACGTTAATATTCAATCAATCAATCAATGCCAACTTAAACTTATATACCTGGAAAAAAACACTCTGTACTGATCCTCTTGGGTAAAATACTCTTTTTTAACTTTGATTTTAGTTGAAAATCTTTTTTCTATAGATATGACTTGGTTTTATGTAAATGCGAGCTTCCATTCAAGTCTTAGTCCTGGAGTAGGCGGGATGATGGTTGAAAAATGAGTATAAGAAGAAAGCATATTATTAGCGACTGGTGGTCGCACTAAGTATTGCTAATTCAAGAAGGAAGGATTTGAAGGAAGGAAGGTTCGTTCTGGTTACCTTCCGTTCCGAACGAATGCGAGTACGTTACTGATCACGCCAAAACACGATCATCTTCGCGTGATGTTGGTACTAGTTAACATAGACATCACACCGCCACATACTCCCCTGCCAGTGTTTTGGCGAACAGGTGAATGAACGATACCATATTCGTGGCAAGCATGTAAGCAATTGCGTCATGTGTGACGGTTTTAATTGCGTCATTTGTGAGAGACCGCTTGAGAATTGTGTCATTCGTGTGACGGTTTGGTTGCTTTTGCGGTGGATAGATGGTGCCACGACTGCGGCGCGTGAAGGGTGCTGCTCATATCACGACCGGGTCACCAATGAAGGAAGGAAGGTTCGATCTGGTTACCTTCTATTCCGAACGAATGCGAGTACGTTACCGATCACGCCAAAACGATCGTCTTCGCGTGATGTTGGTACTAGTTCATATAGATATCACGCCACCTCAGATTAAACAAGTGTTGAAGCAAAGGCGCTCAGTAGAGTAGATAAGTACTCTTATTTATATTGCCATTAGAATAATAAATTTGATTGCTCCTCGGGTTTAGTTATTAGAGTGCATTCTCAGGTTTTTGATAAAGTTTAATAAGTGGAAAAAGGAAATAAATTTGTTTAAATTGAGAAATGTCTGATTCGCTCTCTTACTCAAACCCTCTCACACCTGCGGTCGAAGGACAGCGACAAACGTAACACATCCATTAGTTTGGAAAGTTTTTAGATAGCAAACTAAAAGCATAGGTTTAGATTTCAGGGAAAACATTTTATTCAAGAACATGGAGGGACTCATATTTTGCCGAAATTATATGAGTTTATCGTTTGATAATTTTACATTTGTAAATTCTAGAAAAGAAATAAGTTTACAGTTGCAGCTTTCAAATTTCTGTAAACCATTAAAAATACATCAAAATAATCAGGCACTAACACTAGAAAAACTGAAATTTAGTATATACTTATATTGACGAAAGAAGTCACACAAAATGACTGCATTGTGAAAGAATGATTATTGTGTAAAGAAATTTGTTAAAAATAACTTTTGATATTTTTTAATATTATTTACATTCATATTATTTACAGGATATAAGTAAATATTAACAATAAAAAATTACTTCACTTGAAAAAAATATATTCTAAAAAATTCTAAGAAATCGTGCAATATATATGTAATTGTTTTTCTAATTGAAATTAAAAAGCTGTCAAAATGACTTCCTTGGGCAATCTAGTGTTAAAAAAGCTTAGAAAACTATAATTCAAATAGTTTGCAAATATACGTAGGAAGTTCAAGCAGGTTGAATGTTTTTATTCTACATTATAAGCTAATCTATTATTTATAAGCCTTTAATAAACAGCTGTATTAAATGTAATTTAGGCATATTATAACTCGCATAAGGCTAAAATGATGTATGGAAAGCAATTCTACAGTGAACTGATTGTAATAGCCTCTTTGAATGTAGAGTAGGCTTTTAATCTAATAAAGAGAAGAGAGATTCCCTACAGCGGAAAACATTAAACGCAAAATTATATCGTTAAAGATACATTTTCCTATTAGAGATTAAGGTAATTTTTTTCCTTCATAATTAGGCTCATTTCTGCTTCTGAACGACTCACTCATTGGTATATCAACTAACAGAATATTAGTGCTGGTTTCTTAAGCATTAATAATGTATAAAGTAGAAGTTTCCTTACTTGTGCAAAAATCAAAAGGAAAAGGAATTGTTCCAATAAATTGTGATATTAATTATTTCGCGATAACAAATACAAATGAAGTAAAATAAAACTGATGGTATAATGTTTCTCTCTCAATAACAGAACTCCTTATCACTAAATTATTAGATAGATAAAGCGAAATTGAAAGTACAAGCAACATTTTTTTTTATTTAAAGAACATCATTGAAAATAATGATAAAATAGCTTCTACATAATAAATAAAAAATGATAGAACATTTCTAACTATAAATAACTGTTACAGTAGAAAACAAATGGAACAACTAAAGTAATTTATGAATGGAGAAACTCATTTGAAAGTAATTATTTCCAATGTATATGGATTTTATTTTAGTAGAAGACGTTAGTGACTGTGTTGTATTTTGAAAGAGGCTCTATGGTGTCGTGAATTTAATATTTTACTAACGTGAGCCACATTTTCATTCACGAATAGTAAAATTTATATCTTGAAACCTGAGTTTACATTATTTAAATCATCTTTTTTTTCTAAAAAAAAACATATAATGTTTTGTTAATTATCATATTTTAATTATTTCAAATAATTTTGAGTTGCTTTTGAACATATATTATTTAATTAATATATGTGATCAAAAGATGCATAAAAAATATTCAACTTATTATCGAATTGATCAGAATAGTACAGTACCAGCATATGTGTTGACCTCGTCACCTTAACATGGTTTAAAGTTATGAGATCCATCACTAATTTACCTCGTTTTGCTTCTAAGTGTAAAATTAATACATTATCAATCAATCAACACATAGAAATGAAATAAGTTGCTCATAAATTACATGTCTTTCTTATTATTGCAAATGATCTGACGACCATGGTATCAAGACTATGACTGGGGAATTCTCAATCGATCTATGATTCCACTAATGCAGCGCTTCTCAAACTTTCAATACTTGCGACCCAATATTCAATCAGAATTTTCATCGCCCCCCTCCATATAATAACAATGTATAGAATTCAATAATATTATACTTTGACGCTAAAGCTACGATAAGACTTTAACCTCTTAAGTGTCACTGACGTATATAAACTTCTCCCTCAGTCAAAAGTTGATTGCCCCAGACGTATATATACGTCTTTCTGAAATACGATTGTTTCTGTGCACTGCTATCCACAAAATTATTCCGAAGGCTTTAGAATGCAATAAAAGAGTTCTGATAGTGTTTGCGAAGGATTTACTTATTTTTATTCCTTTTCTCTCCCCTCTCCCAATACATCACAAACACGTGCCTACGTAAACGGTGGCATAGGGGAGTGAATTGAGTACAATTTAATCAGCAGTTAAAGGATTAAGTATAAACAGTATAAATTATTAAGATAAGTGTTAGCATTTGTATACATAGTTTATATATGACAAGCCCATGAGGTCACTGGAAAATTATTAAACTTGTTCTTAACGTAGTATTCTTAAATTAATTATAAAATACATCGTGCAGTACTGATACATTTATAAGTGTATTATATCAGTGTAAAAGTGTACTTTATTTTTTATTATGTCAGAATGTTTTTGTTTCTTTCTTTTCAGTAAACTAATATTTTTTTATAAAAAAAAGGATCTTTTTTGTTTTCTATTTTTCAATAGGCTCTCGTAGAGTTATCCCGCCCCCTAGGGGGGTGCGCCCCACACTTAGAGAAGCACTGCACTAATGACTTGACAGGTAGAGGAAATGATGCACGTTAAATCTGTCAAGGATCAACGTCACTTGCATTAGAGTACAGTGGATGAATTGAGTGTAGTGTATGCTCAGATGTAGTCCATCCATATATGACAGAGATTCAAAAATCAAGAGCCAGTACGAAGCAAAGTCAGACTTCGACACTCGAGTGCAGTAAATCAGCTGTTCTTAAACTTTCTATCGCCGTGATGCCCCTTTATGTATTAGTTTCACATCGTGGGCCCGAAGATTTCGAACACTCCTTCCTGACTCCCAACACATTGCTGAATGATTAAAATTGTTCTCAATAATCCTAAGACTGCCACTGCTACTAGTACAGACTATTATAACACTTTTTTCTCCTTTAAGAAAACAGTAATAATTTAATTAAAAAAATAACGTTGTAATAATGGCTAATAAAGTTGCAAAAAAAACGAAACAAAAATCTTCATTAATATATTTGATTGAAATATTTCTTCAAGTAAAGCTTTTTTGGAAGGGAGGGGGCACTTTAGTGATCTAGTCCAGGATCACACATCATTTAATTTTTACGCGAGGCCTTTCAGAATCTTTAAAAGAGGGAAATCTTAAAATTAAATGAAAGACCGTGGAACCCATTAGAAAGGCGCAGAAGACCCCCAGGTGTCCGTAGACCACAGTTTAAGAGCTACTGATTTAAACCTTCAGACAAAAATTCCTGTTCCCTTACCTATATTTCCATGTTGATCTGGAAGCTTTTGGGTAATTAGAGGCATCAGAAATACAAACACACAACAGATATATTTAAATCAAAAATCAAAATATACTTTTCTCCTTAAAACTGATTGATTAGAGTTTGAAGCTATGCACAAACATTTAAAACAAATGTATACATAGGTAAAGAAATGCTAATAAAACTGTTTAGTACTGAATATTATATTACATCATACTTATTTACATCGGATTTTGTCACTAGGAAACACGTTCGTAGAAAAGTTGTATAACGCTCAGTAATATATATATATATATATATATAATCTTTGTATATTTTTTTATTCATTTTCTTCTCATATATTTATAGTATACTTTCTATAAGTTTATATATTATATTTCTCACACCTACGGTGGTTTATGTGTATTTTTATATAGATAAGATAATAATACTTAGATATAGATAATATAGGTCTTCATGAAGTCTGATGCGTAATTTTGTCAAATTATTGAAGTTTAATCAGTAATGTTGAGAAAGGTATTTCCAATCTTATTTTTCTAATGGTTATTTTCAAGCCATTGTATGCATGTACTTAACTAAAGCACTTGGCAATTTCGTTAACCCGGGAGTGGTCGTGAGCCTGGGGTGACTCCGCACCCCAGGCTCACGAAATCTTTAATTTTGGGAAAACAGTTTAACTGTTACCAATTACCTCGTCAGTATCCTCCTAAATAACAGTCTTCATGGGAACTAAATTGTATTTTTATCACATCTCTCTCAATTTTTTAGGAATTGCAAATGTTTTTTTTTTTACAATCTTAAGGTACTTAGGGTAATTCAGTTTCCCACGTGACTACTTTTTTTCCTAAAATATTTTCAATGAACAAAATACAGCTTTCCCCTGGTAAAGACTTGGTGGTTTTGATTGCTGTGTTGATTGACTCGTTATGGTTTATAATTGTAAGCGAATCGAATATAAAGAAATGAATAGGCATCTGTGATCTCTCTATTCGATGAAGTTTAAACCGATCAAAAGCAAGGGAAGATCTTGATGAAATAATGCATATTAATTATGGTAGTGAAAGTAAATTTGAGAAAATCGATGAATATATGAAATACTTGAATTGATAGGAAGGTTTTCAAATGCTACCTAAGAAAATCCATAATGAAAGATATGAAGCCACAAATGCACACAAGACACATTGTGCCCTGCCGAAAAGACACAAGCGAGAAAAATTCTGCATGCTATTTGTCGATCATCAAAGGGCAATAAATCTATAGTAATTGAAACAAACTATTACAGTTTTTCCTGCAAATATCATTCTTGTAACGTTAGCGAAATGTGTTTGTGATTTGTGTGCTTTATTAAAGTCACGCACATTTGAAACATTTTAGATCGGTTTAATATGGTGTTTTCACAAACTGTCAGAGTAAAATTGAAAAGTCCTTAAAAGTAGATAAGTATACTACCTTTTAGTTAAATTATTTATTCGAATTAGGCCCAGTGTTCGAGTTGTAACGTATCACGCTTCCACACCACAGGTCCGGGTTCTATTCCCGGGCCAGGAAAAGTTGACTCAGCTTTTCATCCCTACTGCTGCGGGTCGATAAACGAGTACCAAACTTGCTTGGTGACTTAAACACTGGGGGTCCCACTTCAGACTAACCACCTGATCGGGACATCTGCTCACGCACCTCAGTTCCCAATGGTCACATGTACTGAGATGGACACAGTAGGCCCTGGCCCTCGTAGGCTGTTGCACCACTGAGTTTGAGTTCATTGGAATTTCGATTTTTATTTTGTACAATAAAATTTATTATAAAAAAAAGGATTGGAGTGACTCTGTCACTCCACGTGACCATTAAAGTTAGCATCGAATGCACCCGGGTTAATTATGTTGATGTTTGAAAGCTCTCAATGAAGCTTCAACTGTGATGGAAATACCATTTTGATGCTTTTTTTCCATAATTTTCTTTTAAACACCTTCTCAGTGAAACCACTTTGGTTTAAAAAATTATTAAACTTTTGATTCTCTTATACTTTAAAAAATTTTCTCTCTGAATATGGAAATATTTGTTCTCAGTTTGTTAATTTTTCAGTAATTTTTTTAAAGCCCAACACTTAGTCGATTTCATAGAATTTATTTTTTCAACATTGTTAACGTTCAAGTTTCTCTTTTTAAAATTCAAATAAATTTATTTCTTTTTTGTCATCATCATCTTCACTAATCGTAATTCCAGTGAATTTTTCAACACTTAAATATTGGTTTGAAAATTCTTTTAATTTTACGCATGATTTTAAGCATGACTTTTAAAAAGTAACATTTAAAAGTATGATTCAGCACACAAATACATTGCAAAAAGAACAATCGATATACGTAAATAGGAAATCAAGAATAAAATGCTTAAATGAAAATTATTCTCTTTAAGGTGGCTGACTACGTTCTAAACAATGATTTTGAGAAAGCGTATAAATGAATATTTTTTTGATATTCAATGTTCCCTGAAATAGGGCATATTATACATATAAAACTGTTTTTTAAGAACATTATTACAATAAAAAATATTTATACCAAATTTTTTTGGCAAAAAATTTAGAAAGAATGTCATTATTTTAAAACATTCTACTCGAAAAATTCTTCTATAATAATAATATTTTGTCTATATATAGAGCTAAGATTTCTATATAGAGCCTGAACTAGAAATTTTGAAATATAAAGAGTGTTTTTTTTCCAGGTATAGAAGTTTAAGTTGGCATTACTTTCCAAGATGGCGACCGATTTAACAGCTGTCAAGGGATTTATTCTCAGTTAGGTTTGGCAATTCATCAAAACGATCATTAAGCAAGGTGTAAATTCGTCGAATGGGCCCAAAACGAGATTGCCGTTGTTCCCGATTTTCATAAGCGAATTTTGTTTAGCGATGAAGCGCACTTCTAGTTGAATGGCTACGTCAACAAGCAAAACCGCCGCATTTGGAGTGAAGCAAATCCACAAGTGTATGTCGAAACACCGTTACGTCCAGAAAAACTGACTGTTTGGTGCGCTTTATGGGCTGGTGGAATCCTTCTTCAAAAACGATGAAGGCCACAACGTTACAGTCAATGGTGATCGGTATAGAGCCATGATTACTAACTTTTTCATTCCTGAATTGAACAATCATGAGGTCCAGGAGCTGTGGTTCCAACAAGACGGCGCAACATGTCACACAGCTCGTGCCACAATCAATTTATTGAAAGACACGTTTGGTGACCGCCTAATTTCACGTTTTGGACCTGTGAATTGGCCTCCAAGATCTTGTGATTTAACACCGCTAGACTTTTTTTTGTGGGGCTATGTAAAGTCATTGGTCTATGCGGATAAGCCACAAACGCTTGACCATTTGGAAGACTACATTCGCCGCGTTATTGCCGATATACGGCCACAAATGTTGGAAAAGTCATCGAAAATTGGACGTCCAGATTGGACCACATCCGAGCCAGCCGTGGCAGTCCTATGCCAGAAATCATATTTAGAATGTAATGCCACAAGATTATCTTTCGAATAAAAAAAAGTCATGTCAATCGAATAATACATCGTTGTTTCATTGCAATTTAAAGTTCTATACCTCTAAAAAAAACACCCTTTATTATTTAAAAGTGGACTTATTTATATTTTAACATATCACACTAGAAATTTTTTTACAAGAAAACATCAGCTATTATTTCAGATGATAGTAATTCAAAAAGTAATGAGAGTTTTTCAAAAGTCTTATTTCAGGTTCTGCAGAGAAGTCTTGGCTATATTTAAGCAAAATATTGTTATAATGGAAACACTTTCCATTAAATGATAATGTTTTGAAAATGTGCAGTTCTTTCTTCCTTTTTTACCAAAAAATTTCCTTTAAATAAATTTTTCTTGTGATAATATTCTTAAATTAATTTTCTATGTATATTCTAATATAGCTGGCACTAATTATCGAAAAGAATTATGCATTATTAGTCTGATTAAAAATCATGATTTCATACGTAATCAGTCCCTTTTTTAAATGAAATTTTGTACAAAAAAGACAAAAATTGCGGAACTGTTGTACTGTTCATTATACTTTTAACATAAAAGCATAGTTAAGAGAAAAGTGTATAAATATTATGGAAAAAGTGCTTTATTGAAAACAAATTAAAAATTGCTGTATTAAACCCATGACTGCCGATTAAAAATTACATGATTCATTCCCCAGTGCCACCGTTTTCCCCACAGTTGTGAGTATGTGGCGTATGGGGAGGGGAGGCGGAAGAAAAGGCACAAATATGCAAATTTTTCTCTGAAAAAGTAAATGTTTCAAAAAAAAAAAAAAACGCTGTCAAGGTCATTTTATTGCATTCTATATCCTTCGGAATAGTTTTACAGATATCAGTGCAAAGAAAATAATCGTGTTTCGGAATGACGTATATATACGTCTGAGGCACTCAAAGCACCGACTGAATGAAACGGATATATACGCCTATGACAGTTAATGAAAAATTTCTTTTGATTGTTCAGTGATGCATTATAAATAGATAAAAACACAAAGGTTTCTGCTTCGAAAAATTTAAAAATATCAGTAAAACCAAAAAATATCATTACACAATAACTTTTATTAATCTTTAAATTTATTTTTCAGCCACATTTATGTAAATAATTTTGATTTATTACTACCTAAGAAATATATCAACTTTTAATACCTTTCTCGTTTCCTTATATTCATTTCATTTTCTGTTCACAATTCTTAAGTTAAATTTCGAGAACATTTGATTTAAGTATGGTAAAACAAAATGTTATAAATGCTCAATCCCTCCTACTCTATAGAAAGTAACAAGTAGCACTTTTTGTGTGTAATGTAATTTCTTCAGTGTGCGATATTCTTTTCCAAAAAATTTGATTTCCATAAAAAAAAAATTCTTTAAATTTAGCTTTGAATTACGTTTAAAAGCAAAGTATCACTTATTTTAATATAATTACACATATTAGTGTAATGTTTCAAAAGGTAGAAAATATATATATATATATATAAGACAAATATTCTGAAAAGAACTATATATTTTTGGATTTATTTTTTCTCTGTTAAACTATTATTTTCAATTTCTCTTTCTGAAGATGTACTATTTTATTTCTTTGACAAAACTGAAAAATACTGTCAGCAATACCATTTTTTCTGAAACAAAAAATTAAATGACCCTAATTTTTCACATTATTTCAGTTTTCTCACTCCATTTATTCGATTTTTTTTGTTATATGATACTGGCTGGCTTGGCTGCAGAGTTTGGCGATATTTTGCGAGCCAGTGGCGTAATCGCGCATTATCAAATCGACCGGATGGATCGTGCAAGTTGTTAGATCTCCAATCCGAACACGTGGGTCAGACGGGGATATTTCATCCGCGTGGTAGCATAGTTGTCATTCGGTCTACCTGTAGGCGAAAGCAGATACTCCTTGTAAGTTTAACCACAAATATAAAATTTTCCAAAAATTAATTTTTTATATCAGTTTTTTTCAATTAAATTTTTTTAAAAGAAAATAGTCTAGTATTTTTTTCAACCAAAAAATCTAACTATTAAATTAGATTAAATGAAAAGTTTTCGTACATAGCATTTCTTAAATGACAGTTTTGTCTGTTGTTGTAGATTTATTTAGTTTCGTAAAGTTGACGTGTTAGTTTAAAAAAGTTAATTATTTCTAGTAATTTTTTGAATTGGCTAATACAAAAATTGCTTTTTCTTAATAACAATTTCATGAGAAGTATTTAATGATTTAATTTCAGTAGAAAGTAAATTGTGAAGGTCGTAAAACAATTAGTTATTGTTACCTAGACTATCATTTATTTATTTCTAAGCAGAAAAATTTAAAATATACTTTAATAAAACGATCTTTTTTATCATCTTCTATTCCTTTAATATACTTCAATAAACTCTCTATTTTATTAATGAAAACATGTTCTTAAAATTTGACAGGAAATAAGATAAAATTTTGTTAAGTAATACAGTTTTATTTTCATAAAAAATAAAAACTTTTAAACTTCTGAGATAATCAAAAATATATAATTTTTCGAATATTTTCATCAATACTTTAAGTAAATTGAGAAATATGAATATAAATATCAGCACAACTATGTCATCGGTTATATGGAAAATTTTATATAAAAAAAACTTACAATCCAGTATAGGGTCATCCTATGAGGTAGCTGCTGATAATTCAGCCGTATCTGAGAAAAACAATATAATTTCGGCACCTTCAATGCAGCCTACTGAATTCATTGTACTTAATTCTACCAAGGATGTATTTGATATACATCTTACAGCAAATCAAACAGCCTTAGCTGTAGTTTTAGTCCTCTTTTGTGTCATAACAGTGTTCGGAAATGTGCTAGTGATGGTTGCAATAGTCAAACAACAATATCTCCACACGGTGACAAATTACTTTATTGCCTCTTTAGCAACCGCGGATTGCTTGGTAGGAGCAGTTGTAATGCCCTTTAGTGCCATTCATGAAGTAATGGACAAATACTGGTTATTTGGAAGAGAGTGGTGTGATTTATGGAGAAGTCTGGATGTTTTAGCTAGCACTGCTTCAATTCTCAACCTGTGTGCCATTTCCGTGGATAGGTACTGGGCAATTACTGACCCAATGACTTACCCTAGTAGAATGACACCTCCTAGAGCTAAAGCGATTGTCGCTGTAGTGTGGCTGTGTTCTGCTTTGATATCATTTCCCGCAATCGCATGGTGGAGGGCAGTATCAGTTCAACCCTATCCTGAAAACCAGTGCCTTTTCACCAATGATGTCGGCTATTTGGTGTTTTCTTCCGTTATATCCTTCTATGGACCTCTTGCTGTAATGGTATTTACATATTATAAAATCTACAGAGCAGCAGTGACTCAAACGAAGAGTCTAAAAATAGGTATGAAACATATTAGAGCAACTAATGAACCTTGTCGATCAATGACTTTAAGAATTCATAGAGGTGGAGCACATGAACAAGTCAAAAATGATGACAATCAAAGCAATGCTAAGCATAACAGACATTTGGTCATTTCTGCCACACCAACTACATCAACAGGTGAATCGTCGTCATCGTCCAAATCTCCCGAAAATACTATACCGATGCGTTTTGCAAGCCGTCACGTTAAGGCATTTTCCCTCAGTAAGAAACTTGGGAAACTGACTAAGGAAAGAAAAGCAGCTAAAACTCTTGGTATAGTAATGGGTGTATTCATCTTATGCTGGCTTCCATTTTTCATCATCAATGTCCTTTTGGGAATTTGTGGAACCTCCTGTATTGCTGAACATGAAATAGTGTCATCAATCTTTACTTGGTTGGGTTGGCTTAATTCGGGAATGAATCCTGTCATTTACGCTTGTTGGAGCCGAGATTTCAGAAGGGCATTCCGGCAAATATTGTGTTCTTGTTGCAAGATAAGGAAACAACAGTACAGATTTCAGACAACAATGAGATCAAACATACCTGCTCGCGCCAAATCTCCAAATGAAGAAGTTTTTCTTTAACTTTCTTTCTTATTTTTATGGAAAGCAGATTTTGACATCCTTCAATTTGGACCAAACAGCTTTACAGAAGATGTGTCTGTAAGAATTTTAAAACTTTCAGTAATATTTTTTGAAATTTTTTTTAAAGAAAACCTTTTATTATATAAGTTAAGAAATGAGTATTAATTACGAATACATGTAAAGTAATTCATTTTATTTAATGCAATTGTAAGTATATTTTGGCTAAATTATAAGGATTCTTATTCTTTGAAATGTGTTCTTCTCAAAAAATATTCTGAACATTAATGGTATAACTTTCAAATGCCAACATTGTGTACTGAATGGTTTGGAAAGTCTGAATAACTAATGTAATGCATATTGGAGAATGACAAATGATATATTGAAGTAAAAGGAAATTAAGCTAGGTAGTTGAAAAGTTTAAAATCTTAATCAAGCTTTTTATTCAATCTTTTTCATAATTTAAAAATTAATTGTATTTTTATATAAAAATATACTAAAGCAGCTGTGGAAAACTTTTACTTTAAAATAAAGTTATACGTTGTTGTATTCATTTAAACTTTTAAAGTTTTCATTCTCTATTCCAAAAGCAATTTTTCAACAAAGATGAGATTCTCTAAACATAATTTTAATTACTAAATGGAGCTGGAATGTCTTATATAAATATAATAATATGTTAAATAAATATTCCATGCATAAATGAAATAAATTAAAGAAATAAAATTTGTTTGAAGTAAACCAATTAAGGCTACGTTTTTGTGTGTTTTTAAACACAAACCAGTTTAATTACTTTGAGAGAAAACCACGGCATTTGTAAATATTAATGTACATTGCACTTCTCCGTCAATTTCAATGTGGTTATTTTGGGAAAAACATTAACATACTCTAAAAAATAATGTATATGTTTTATATATAATTAAGCATTATTTTATTACACTTAATTATTCAAATACTTATTCCAACTTTAATAGGAGCACTGATTTTTCATTTTTTGTAGCATACTTCATTTATATACTTGAATGTTCCTATAAAATGAACTAAGTTAAATATATCTGAGATGTGCATGTATGTATGTAACTTTCTAGAATGTACCATTTCATTTACAGCCATTTTTTGAAACTTTTTTCGAATTCTTTCATGTATGTATGGGTAAATGTTTAATCAACATATCTGAATTAGAAAGAAAAAGAAAGAAAATTGTGTTGTATTGTAAATGTGAATGCATGTAAATACTGAATAAAACAGAAGTTTAAAACTTACGCAGTTGAACGAAAATATCATTATAAAAATTATGATGATAGTATTAATTCAACTGTTAAAATGCTCTGCGTAGGATGTGAATTGTATGTATTGCTTACTAAGTATTGCATTAATCACTTAATCATAACGACTGCTATTATCTAATGCTATTTTAGATAAATCTTGCACTAAATGTATATGAATGTCTTGTTTTTTAATTTCATTGGATGAAATATTGTGTATAGAAATTTTAATAGCACTTTAAAGAAAAAATGCCATTTAAAGTCAGTTAAATTTTCCAATGTAAAATTATTAAATGTTGACTACTTTGAAATATGATATGGTTCCTTATTAAATGTTTTAGTGTTTTTAATCTGAGTATATTAAGCCATTTTAACAATTTTATATATTGGTAATATATTTATATTAGTGTCATATGTGATTATTTATATTTTATCTTTTTTTAAAGATTTATTTATCATTGAAAAAGTGTATATAATGTGAAAAATATTAGCATTGTATTATATTTCATAAAAAAAATTTTCAGGTTTCTGGATTGAATTTCTTTGTAGATATAATTAATTTATTTGATTCTATGGAAAGTTTTTTTAGACTTTAATTACAGAAAAATATTAACAACGTCATAGCCAAATAACACTGTTTTATTTTAAAATCCTTTGAAAAAGGGGAGTAAATCTATGATTTTAAATCAATAAATTAAAAATAATGATAAAATAATTGCATGTAATATTCTCTGTGTATACATTGTTATTAATTTTCTTTAAACAAGCCATAGAAGTCAAACAGCTGTAAGGATAATTGAAATCTCTTTATAAAATTTCTTTTACTACAAAAGCAAAAACATAATCATTTGAATTTTTTGTCAAAGCTTTTATATACTTTTTAGAAGCAAAATATGCGTGTTTTACATTTACCAATTGCTTAAATTACTTTTAACTAAATAATTAATACATGTACATGTAAATGGTTTTCCATTCTTTTGTTTTTGATTCTATTAATCACTTTTAAGGAACATGTCATATCAGGTGTGAAATTTGAGGAGATTTTAATTGATGTACTTAAAAGTGCTATTCCGTCACAAAATTTGAATTAATGTGAAATTTTCTTAAAATTTTGATATAATAATAAAAATGGTAAACAATTTATAATATATCGATTATTCTTTATGTAAGTTAATTCTATTTTGTAGAACAATACTGCACATTTTCATTTTATTTACTTGCATATTTTTTTCATCCAAAAGAGAAAAGCAGTGTATTAAGTGTTTGAGTTTATCCAGATTTATTCAAGAATAAGACCCTTTTATATTTAAGTGAATTGGCTTTCAAATTAGTCTATAAATCATTTAAATTAAACTATTTGTTAAACATTATTATTAAAGTTATTCAGCAATAAAATACGGGATATGCTTTATTTGTATTTTTTATCAAGAATAACAATTAAGAAGAATTAGCGTGAGCTATTAATTATTTATTTACTTTTTAACAAATCTTGAAATGCTACAAAAATACAAGTATAAAAATGAAACATATTGAATAAATAAATTATTTTCCTTTTTTAAAAATGTATTGAAACTAAGCAAAACTATTTAAGACTTTAATAAAATATAGAAGCTATAATTTTTAGAAAAAATAATATATGGACGTTACATTGAGAAAGGTTCTTTGAATTGATTAGTAGATACGCACCAACAATCAGCCAGGAATATAATGTCAAATATAATTCTAGTTTATTTAAAATAATCCAAGTGTAATTGAATAAATTTGTACATACAATTACATGCTTAATTTCATTACAGTATTTGCCAAAAAATAATGCGCTAATATCATTAACTTGATATAATTTGTGAGTTATCGGTATATTTTAAAGTATAATCGGTTTAGTAAAATAATGTAAGAAACTTACTCAGAATTCTAAAATTTAATGAGTTATTTACTCTTTTTCAATCCATCAGAACTAATGCCAGATATTCAAAAGAGTTTTTTTTCTAGTTTGGAAAATAAAAAACTCGACCAAAATAGGCCTTTGTACCCCGACACTACAAATATTAATGTACTAAATGCATTACCTTATAATTTATACATATACGAATTTCAATCAATAAATATCTTTCTATATTTTTTTGTTTACTTATGATGTTAAAAATAAAAATTGGCATCGAATTATACCGTAAAGAACATATCGAATTCAAAATATATTTTGAAAAGAATCATTGAATCAATTACATAAATATTTTTATGCCACCAAGAAAAACTTCTGGCTTGCTTACAAATTTTTAAGATATCAAAACTTGTACACAATTTTCCCCCTTAAATATTCATGTTTACAAATACGTTATATATCATTTCTTCTTACCTCAGAAAAACTTATTATTAAATTAAGTTTCTCAGATTTTTTTGAAGTTTTAGTGTGTAGTTAAACATGAAAATATTTGGATACCTTATTATAACATATTTATTTTTATAAATATTAAAAAAGCTTAAATTAAGAGTTTTGTAGTATGTAATTGGTAGAGAACACACTTTCGAAAGTAAGGGGAAAAATCTCGAAGCATCTTCTTTAAAAGCAACTGCTGAAAAGTTCTAGAAAATCGTTTTCATTGTTTTAGTTTAAGAAATTTTTCTCGAAATTTGTTTAAAATGTTAGAAAAACACAAGACTTTCTTTTGAGAAAAATAATCAATCACAGAATATACATTTTTAAATTATTTTTTTAAAAATTTGACTAGTACATTTTTCTCTACCACTCCTGAATATGTTTTTAAACTTTAACTTTATTTTTACTGTAAACACTTGTTTACTGTGATTAAAACTTGAATTTACCCTAAAAAGTTATTTTGTGTGTGGATTTTTTTTTAAATATTTAACAGTCACAGTAAGTAAAAGGGAAAACTCCTTATAATTGCTAGTTCTGACATTTGCAAATGTATTTATGCATAATGTCAAATTTATCTTGCATTTTTAAAGTTACATATAAATCAAAAATATTATAAAATGTTTATCAGAAGGAACGTATTATTTAATCTTAGCCCTTTCACAGTGTTTCTATTAATAACAAGAATGCTACTTTCATAAAGAGATAACAAAATCATATAATTACTTAAAATAATTCAACTTGTTGTTTTCTTCTATTTCGGATGAAAAATGTTTTACTATTATAATAAAAAATAAGTTAAAAAGACAATTATACATGTATGTAGTGAAAATAATGTTAAAATGGTATCACAAAATAAAAATAAAAAAAACTGATCTTTATGTTGATTTATGTATGATCTTTTTGTTGGTTTAACTATTTTAAAATTTCATCATGTTTATAACTTTTATTTTCAAAAAGAATCTAATTTAATCTTCTACAAATGCTTTATTTATAACATAAAGAACTTTAATAATATTTAACTTTTTAAGTTTTGAGCTTTTCACATATTCTCTTACATATTACCTTCATAGTTTTATCTTAACTAAAATAAAAAAATCCCCATTTTAAAATAAATCTTCCTCAACGGATTCTTTTCTAATAGAATTTACTTACTGATTTTCATTGCGATTGTTTTTCCAAAAAGGGTTTGCAGTTCTATTTTCTTATTTTTATTCTCCTCATCAGATGATTCTAGGAGAATATGTAGAATAATTTTCCGTTTTAAAATCTTTAAAGCAGTAATATGAAAACTGCGAGTACTGCTTTTCTCAACTACTAAAATAAAGCAGAAAGTTAGTGAAATTCAGAGATCAAGTATATATAATTACGAAATAAAACTCCAAAAGATGGAAAGGGGGAAATAAAACAACTTAAAAGCGTAAATGCGTGTCGTAATCTTAACTAATGAAGAAGAGTAGTGCATAAAATTAGCGAAATATTCGAAATTTAATTTTAGGGACCGGAAAAACCCGTTTCAATATTAGGGAAGGAATTGATTGAGGAATATCAATGTTTTAAAGGCTTCTTAGATGCCGTGTTTGAAAATATTATGGGAAAAAATTCAATCGTCATAAAGTTTGTGCGAGAGCCCCCAAAGAAAGATTAAAATCAAAAGCAATTTTTCTGTCCGAAATTTTCGGAAATATATAATTGTGGATATATATGATTTTAATAACATAATTACATGTATAATATGTAAATATTAATTACACACATATTTCTTTCGTAAACTTATCCCGTATGATAATGTAAAAGTTCCGAATGATATCTTAAGTTTTTCAAGATTGAATTAAAAATTCGAATCTTGAAATATGGTTTTACAATCATTAATTATAAACATTTTAACAAAACTTTTTAATAAATTTCCTTAAATTAAATTTTCAATAAATGGTTCCTTATAACGAGTTTTACAATATACATTACAAGCCTCATGGTCGTATTATTCTTCAGTCAAAAATGGAACAGTAAAACCGAATGGCGATAACAATTAGGTATCTTGTTGTGAAATCTTTATTCTATCATTAAAAAATTGTTTATATCTATTTTTTGATGTATTTAATATTGTAACTTTTCAGATATATGTTTTCAAATTTTTGACAAATTTAAAAAAAAACCGCATTTTTTTCTGATTTATATTTCACCAAATGCAATGCAATAATCTTCTAAGCTTTTATACATAAAATATTTTTTATTTAAGGTACATATGTATGCCTGTAAATACAACTGCTAAATATGTATACACCCACATACATGCTTATATATATATATATATATGTATAACAGGTGGTGTCTAAAACATACTACTTATTAGAAAATCCCGAGTATTTTCAGTAGCACTGTGTTCTTATATGTATGTATAAAATCTAATTCCGTAAACATCAATGTAAATTATGCTTTTTGCTTATTCTGTACTTTTTATATGTATGTATTAGAAATAATGTATATAGTGGTTAGTTATAGAAAGCATATTGGAGTTTTGTGAAATGTAAGCTATATAACTACCAATTTTTCGAAATAAGGTAAACTGCATGTGTTTCTTCACTTTCTAATCCTGATAACTGTAACTCTTGATGAAAAAATATTGTATGTTCACTGAGTGGAAATAAATGGAATGCATAAAGAAGTGAGTTTTGCTTTTGAAAGTTTTATATAATTTAATCAACTTACAAAAATGACAAATTGAAATTGAGCATTATTTCATTCCCAACAGAAAATGAAATTTAATAATCTCGTATTATTTAAAATACCTTTTTCAGTGAGTAAAAACAGTTCAAATGAAAAGAAAATAATAATTTATTTACTTTAAGAGGTTATTTTCTATTAACATACAAGACAAACGTACGTTTTAATTTATTCAAAGTCATGAATTCTTAAAAATAAAGGTAAGTTTGCATCTTTAATTATAATAAAATTATATACTTCTTAGTATCCTATTTTACTTTTGTATTTTTTCATATCTATTATTGTTAGACTTGGTAATGTAGTATTTATTAAAAAAAGCATTTATTCAAAAAGAGTTCACCTGAATCAAAACAATCGGTAAGTATTAATTAAAAATTAAAATAATTATATTCGTAATTTCAAGAACACATGAAACAATATGCGGTTTCTTAAACAAGCTATAATATTAGTTACAATGAAATAAATTCATAGTTATCTTAATGTACATGTTTTGTTCATATGTATGGAGAAATTATTGGAGCTGATTAAATGCAAAAGAACCATTCGGAAAAAAAAGAGTCCAAAAATCATTCCGGAAGACACAATGATTCCTATTTCCTTTTCTATAACTTCTGAATTCATATGTGAAAAGGATATTATTCTATTCAATAATAACCTCTCAAAGTGTATCTTTTATGTACCGTGAATGTGACTCTTATGAAGAGAAAAAACATGAAATTCCACAATCAACCGCAAATGTATGAAAACTTAGTGCTTGGAGAATGTATTTAGGCCTCACTACGTCCATATTTGAACAAGGTTTTCCTATAGTGCACTAAAGTTTGAATTAATATGGACACGGTACAAGCTACCACTCATTATGAGTGCTTTTGATAGAGTTGAGGAACATATGCGCCTGTTTAAGGTAATGCAAATGACTTTTGAACTGCATTGAAATACTAATAAGAAAATTTATGATTCATAGAAATAATTCTACTTTCATTGCAATCAATATTAATAATCTGACATTCTACAACCCTAATAGGAGTTATTTGACATCTAATCTGCAACAACAGAAGTCGTACTGATGTTACTTAAACATTTACTACTATACAGTGCAGTTAGTTATTTGAATTGTTAGTTGTTAGCATTTAGTTTTATTATTTTCCCATTAATCACAAGTCAAAATTATTTGAAGGCACATCTATACCTCATTAAACATTTCTCTAGAAAAAATGGCACGTTGTTTCATAAAGGTTCACCACCCCTGGTATAGATTTTTAATCCAGAGCATTAATTAATTGTAATTCATTCTCTAATAATCATGATATAAAAAGTTAAAATTTCGAATATTTTAGCAAAACTGTTATGTAACTTTGGTAGAAATTCTGGTTTTCAATATAGTTATATATAGGTACAATAATGCAGATAGAGATATGCAAGATTAATTTCTCTAAATGAAACATCCTCGTTTTCATCCACTCCATGCATTTATTTCGATATGAAATTAACGAGTCTAAGTAATTTTTCTAATAAAAGTGTCCGGAATCCAAGCAACAGATGCGCACGAAATAAGATTAATAGCTTAATCGTAATTTTATATATATTCAGAAAATCTATTGATATTACTCAATTTGAAAATATTAGAACTTACCATGACAATTATTTATTTAAAAAGAAAATACTGTAAAGGTACACTTATTTTAAAGAGCGAAGTTCTAGAAAAAAATATCCGAAAGGGATAATATTGCATATGCATATACCTCGTGATAGAACATGCAAATTATTAACTTTGGGCAACCAATGACTGAACAGCTGGATTTACATATAATAAACTGGTGAAATTATGTAACGAACATGTGCTATAGTTTACTACCAATTTGCATAAACTTCAGAAAATAAAGAGGAATAAAATCTATCGAACGAATTCAAATCATTAATTTACGTAGTGAACTTAAGAGTTAACCTCATAGATTTAGAAAATACATCTAACGTCTTTTCTTGACAGTAATGTATATGACGGTACTTAATGCATAAATTCTAATGAAGTAATATATTTATCCATTCCTATCGCTTCCCCAAGTTACATGCTGTTATTATAGGAAGTAATAGTAAAATAACTGTTATTTCTTCGTTCACATACAGCTTTAGTGCGAATAATTATATTTGATTTAATGATGTTCATTTTTTCCCTTCAAATTATACTCTGTGTGTGTATGTACGAATCTTAAATATCATTGAGATAATATATTGATAAATATATTACGTTATATTATAAGATTTAAATATAAACATTGTCATTCTACAGAATATATCTTATTTTTATAAAATTGTTAAGAGAGAAAATGTCATTTTTCTTTTTTCACGCAGTTACAGCAAGTTTTCAAATTAAAACGAAATCAAAAATTTTTAAAATCTGTTAACTTTAAAATGCCAATAAAATTTATGGTACATTAAATTGTAGCATGTATATATTGCTTATCATTGTACATTTTCATTACAGGAAAAACACACTTTTAATTTTTACAAAAGAAGAGTGATTGAAATAAAAAAAAAAACATAATTCATTTTTTACGAATCCATTTTTACAGTTAATGATTATGAAAAATGTAGAACACTTTTGAATATTTCCCCCACATTATTATGATTTATAGCTATATTCCAAATTATCAGTTTAAATTAAATATCTATAAAAAGGGTTAACAATCTCTACGTAGAGAAAAACTTAAGTTCGTTGGTCGATAACATTTACATATAGAAGAGTTTCTTTCCCTCTTTCTAAGCATCTTAGGTTCTAGTGAACACGTAGAAAGCGTGTGTACAACATTTTTAGTAGGAAGTAGTATATTTAATTAATTTAAAAGATTTACCCAAGTAAGACACCTGATGCACATTGCATTAGCATAATTTTTAAAAATAAAATGAAAAATTCGACTTGCAATTTATTTACTTAAGATAGTTGTAAAAATTATTTGAATCTACCATACTCTAAATTTATTAATATTATTGGATATTTTTGTAAGGCTTTGCTTAAATAATTGGAATTTTTAATGGATTAAATCCATTGTATAAAATTTTCTATAATTTCGAAATTATATCGAAAGAAAATTTTGAAATTATTAAAAATCCTCATAGCTTCAAATTTTAAGTAGAGTTACCGAACATGATAAATTTCACAAAGTTTTATTTATGAATTTTTTTTTCATTTAAAAGTTATTACAGAAATTCATTATATAAACCTTAGAAATTTATTATTAATTTTTTTTTGAAATTTTGGAATAACTAGATGAAGAGAGAAATTTAGAAAACTCAATTTGCTAAAAATAGTAAAATACAAAATAATAATAAAGTTAATTGTCCGCTGTAAAATTATTATAATGTATCATGTAAGATTTTATTTAAAATAATGAGATTATTCTTGTCATTCAAAGCGTAAAATCCTGTTCATATCTATTCATTAAGAAGAGAAAAAATTTCAAATACATCTATTAATATATTAATAAATGTAGATTCGTTAACTTTTTTTTTCAAACTAAATTTTTTGCTGTTTTGATTTTTATTGCACGTAAAATTATTTTGACATAAAACTTTGGAAATATTTAGTAAACTTACCTCTAAAAGCTTATTTAAAATTCCTTCTTATATGTATCTTCAAATTCATTTTAAAATCACATTTAAGGTCTTTCTTCAAAATTTACTTTAGAACCTCATTTATAATTTTTCCTCATAACTTTATTCGTTATTTATGGTTTTATTTATTTGTATAGCAATCAACAATGGTTTTTGAATTACATACTTAAATATTAATACGTTTACAACTTCCATAAGCTTCGAAATATAAAATACAACGCATCCATTTGTAGATAGTCAAATTCTGATAACATATGCTCATATGCTCTATTTCATGTGATGAATGAAAATCAAATGACCGTAACCCTCAATTTATTTCTGAAGTATTTCTGAAGGAATAAGAACTGAAATAAAGATAAATAAAATAAGGAAATTTATACATTTTAGAACAAATCTAATCCTATTTAACTTTTACTTATCAATTCTAACACTTTGCAGTTATCCAATATAAACTTTTATCATAGACACAGATAAAATAGCAGACTCTAGATATTTAATCTTATTTCTATTTGTATCACAGCTACTTCATTTAGCAATCTAGAGTTATAGTTTTTTCCCCATATTGAGTTACTCAAAACATTTCATAATTTGTTATTATAAAGGCTTTTTTCAAAATAAATTTTTATTTTTTAATCATCTCTTTGCTTCTTTCACATAAGATTTATTTTAACTGCAACTACTCCTTTTTCAGCACGCTTTTATAAGCTTCACCTGCATGTAACGGAATATTTTAACTCGATTTTTACCCAATTTAAAAGGTCAAAAACTTGCACACTTGTCAAGGACCGATGTCAATACAATAATTTAATAATTCCGTTCCATTGTCCTGATCAGGATCATCAGGATTAATGATTTCCCATTTCCAAATTTAGTGGCTAATTCCAGATCCCCTTTAGAGAATTAGCGACTAAAATATTAAGTTACAACCCTAAAACAAGAACGCTCAAGGTTAATACAAATGCAAAAAGCAAAAAAGTGTTCTTTATATGTGAAAACGGGAAGGATGCATCGACAATAAGTAAAAAAAATTCTTAATATAAAAATAAAATTATTAACGAGAAAATTAATGTCATTGTGGTAAAAGCGTGGGGTCCTCGATATTAATTGTTATAATTTCTTACAAATTCTATTCTGAAATGCTGAGTTAGTCTAAAAATGTAGTACGAAGCACACTCTGACATTAATTTTCTCGTTAATCATTTTATTCTTATATTAAGAATTACTTTATATTACTTATAATATTTTTTACTTTTTAGGTGGATTAACCATAAAAGCGTGTCTTTTAGATTTTTTAAACTATATTTTTTTTTGTTTTACATTTTTTTTCAAATCATAAAATACACTAGGAGAAAATTTTTGATTGATGTGTTTGCCACTGTCAATCCACGGTGCTATCCTTTTATTCCTGCTAATGGTTTTTAGCAACTGCTTCTTGAATGGGAACTACGATTTTCTGTTTCGGACAGCTGACCAGCCAAGAAATAACGATAGTGTCCACATTTATCACTGGATGACCACGTGCTGTTAGAGTTTTATTGGTCAGTAAATACTGAGCTTGTATTACTGAGAGTCGAATAAAATTCTTTGTGCTTAGACCGGAACTATGGATAATGGGGTTAGTTTTTCAAATCAATTTCAGAATACTTTTTGGGTGAATATTAAAGATTTGATTATAGTTATTTTCCTTCTTTAGTATTTGTATCATTGTTTTTATTGTTATTAAATTCCTACTACTTTTTCACACTCTCCCTATATATATTTATTTATATATCTTGTTCAAATGTTCAATCGTTAACAAAGTACTTGTAGAGGGTGACACTTAATGTTCATACATTTTCTCAAATAGTAATTCATTAATTAAATTTAATTAATGAATAAATAGTAACAAATAAAAATAAGAGTCCAACACCATATATAAAAAGGAATATCGCAAGGTGTATTCCTGTAGAGCAATGGATAACACGTTGGATTTTTAATCCAAAGGTTATGGGCTTGAACCCCACCTGGGTTGGTTTAATTTCTGTGAATGTGATTTCTTTTCACTATATTTTTTTAATAGAAAAATTAAATTTAAGTAATGAATATAAATAATAACAAACAAAAGTAATAGTCTAACACCATATATAGAAAGAAAAATGGGAACTTGTAAAGAAAGTCGCTTTCTATTTTGCTACTCAATGTTGTGATTCTGTCATATGCATATTTATATTAATTGTTATTATTTAATAAAAATTAACTAAAATAAGATTTTCCTATGTTGACCTAAGTAGGAATTGACTTTACTATTTTTTTTAAATTACTTGTTTTTATCTACAATTTGAATCATTTCATTCTTCAAGGTTTTAAAGATTTAGTTGGGAAATATATGTTCCATTTTTTAACAAAAGTACTTATTTTAGTGGTGTTAATTCACTTCGTTTCATGGAACAAGTCTAATAAAATTTATCTTTTCTTTTATAAGCAGGGTTTCATGTTTTAATGCTCCAGTATTCTCTGGAATAAAAATTAAAACTTACGCGATATGTAATAGGAATTCTTTCTTAGAAATGTTCTCTCAGTAGAAGCTTAGCAAATCTTTTCAGAATTGCTGTGATTATCGGTTTCTTTGTAAAATTTGTGTAATTATGGCCCATAAAAGATCATTAAAAGTTTTCGTTAAATTATTCAAACTAATTAGGAAAATAAGCTGCTTTGTTTTTGAATGTTTAATAGCTTAAAAAATTGTAACATGAATCTGCCAAATCATTTCCTAAATTTGTTTCGGAATAATTAAAACAAACTACATACTCTACTTTAGCAATTTTTAATCACGTTTACGTGTTACGTGATTTTATTATTTCAACTTTTTTACTTGCTGATGATGCAAATCTTTCAGAAAAGTCAATGGAAGATTTAATTCCTTATGTATTAAAATTAGCGATTAATTTACTAATGCGTTAAATTACTATTACTTCCCTTAACGCCAATTTATTTCACATTGATACAGGGACTTAAAATAAATTTAAATAATTTTAAGTTTCTTCTTTCTCCACTAAATGGCAGTAAAAAAGAAAATTATAAATATGTTAAGTATAAGGAAAGCAGGGACACACCTTAAGATTTCTTGAGGCCCTGGGCCTCTACACAAATGTAGACTTCCCCTATGACCCTTAAAAGTAGACAGTACACGTTGTCAAATATTTATACAAACAATAACCGGGCACAAATAAATGTGCTAGACTTACAATTATACAACATGACTTAACTGACTGTCGCCTTTTGACTGCCTTTACATGGACGATTTTCATCCCATGTATTATAGTTAGATGACATATCGTTCGAAATTCCCAGTTTTTCGGGGAATACAACCGGAAATAACATCTGAACGTTGAAATTATTGGAGTTACTATTTTATTAAGGCTGAGTCAAGAACAAGACGAGGTCCTCATTGTAGCTGACTATCTGGGTCCGGGCCAGGTTGATCCATGTCTTAGGACGTCTCTGAAGCAAAATGTTAATAAATATATGTGTTATGTAATTTAAATTCCTGTCAAAGCAATATGAAATAGTTATACTTAAACACATAGATATCAAGAAATAAAAAATAAAAAAGGAGAAACAACTCATTATCTTAGTGTTTATTAAGTAGTACTTATAGGAGTATTTCATTCGAGCTTAAAGCTGTTTTTGTATTTCCATTTCACAAAAAAAATATATAAATTCTTTTCCAATACCACTGACCACTTTTTTTAAAAGAAAATAAAGTATTATTAACAGATAAACTGAGGTTCTCATTTTATCTTTTCATCAACTTAAAGCTTAATATTTTTATTTCAAAATACTTTTTAGTATTAAAGATTAAGAATTGGAACTAATACAATATATATAATGTAGCATTATAGTATAAACTATAAATTTAAACCTTCTCTCAGTTGTCTTTCTCTCGGTATACATATATTTATATATATTTGTATAAATAAGAAAATGACTCATTCACTCACTCATCATGAGAAGTACTAGACCTATACAGACATGAAATTTGGATGACATGTTTCTTTGTTGAGTACAGATCCGCGAATAATGGATTTTTTAAAAATGTATTCCGAATAGTGGTTACAAAAACTTCCGCTTTAGGACTAATAGACCTTCAGAATTGAAATTTGTCTGGCATGTTTATTTCGGTGAGTAGAGATCCATTATGAATGGATTTGCAGATATTAATTGACAAGGGTCGGCGTGTCGTATAAAAGATAAAAATTTCGTGTTTTTGAGCTTAATTGACATAAAAATTGGAAATTTGGTAGGCATATGTCTCAGAGTGAGTAGAGATCCACTAAGAAGGGATTTTTCGAAAATCGACTCCCAAGCGGATTTGTGTAGATGTTATAGAAAAAACTTCCCATTTTTGAACTATTAAGCCGGATATTTTACAGGTAAGTTTATTTTTTTAATAGAGATATTATAGGAGAGGGTTTTGAGAAAATCGACTTCTGTAGAGAGTGGCGAGGGCATTATTGACGAAAATTCATGTTCCTGGACTTTAAGTTCTACAGACTTGAAATTTGGTAGAAATGCTTCGTTTGTGGAGTAGAGATCTCCTACAAATCGTCTCCCACACCAGCATAAAAGATTAAATTGACATATTTGACGTAGGTAAGGTTTATATGTTGACTGAACGATGAACCTGGAAAATAGTGGCTAATTAAGCCACATTTATTTAATTTTGATATTTTATTTGCTAAAGTTTTCTTTTGTTGGAGTATAATTTGTAATTTACTTAAGATTATTCAAATATTAACTAAATTTTTACCTCATTTCTTTTTCTTTTTTAATTTTTTTTCTTGATTGTTATATTATGGATTCCATCTGAGCGAAGAATAGGTATATATATATATATATATATATATATATATATATATTTTATATATATATATATATATATATATATATATATATATATATATATATATATATATATACATACTTGCTAGTACACACACACACACACACACATATATATATATAGTAAAAATTCTATACTAAAGAGAGATGGATAATCAATAATAATCAAAACTGAAAAAAATTGAAGTTGCAAGATATATATATAAACCAGACAAAAGATTTTAGGAAGGATATATCAGAAATTATATAAATAAAAGAATTTAAAAACATAAAAATATGAATGCTACAGTATTATAAACATTATGACTTAGGACAGCTCTTATGCATTGATTAATATGTATAATTTTTTTTTAATTTTGGTATTGAGAACATTTATAACCCCGTGCACCACAAAGTATCACACGGAGGCTTACAAAGAAGTAAGCATGAAGCACATATCACAAAGAAGAGAAGGATTACAGCACAAACATCTATGTCTTACCTGGGATTCAAACCCAGACACTACGGCTCCGCAGTCAGCGTCACTAACCACTATATAAAAATGGGGAATGAACCTTTTCTTTTTCGGCCAGCCAACCTACACTCTTTCTGTTAGTAATACAGAGCAAAAAACTTATTGAAAACAATGGATAGGACATTTAAATCCATTACAAGAAAAAGGTAACACCTAAAAATTGCATTCAAAAATGTATTGCCAGATTCTGGACCCAAATTCAAATTGAAAGCATGAGAATGACTGAATAATAGCACGTAGCAAATGTATAAAAAGAATGTAAATAAAGAATTAAAAAGTGTGTATACATACTACCATTAGTTGAGGGATACTAGGATTATAAACGTATTTAAATATTAAAAAAAGTACTATGGTTAAAATAAAACTAAGATAATAAGTAATTTTATCTAATGAAGGTAAATATATCTATCTAGGACAGTGTTTCTCTAACTGTGAGACACGCACCCCTAGGAGGCGTGATAACCCTACAAGGGGGGCGCGAGTATATCGAAAAGTCGAAAGCAAAAGATAATTTTTCAAAAAAATTATTAATTTACTGAAAGGAAACAAAACAAAATGCTTTCTGTCATAATAAAAAATAAAATACACATTTACACTGATATAATACATTTATAGACGTATCAGTACTGCATAGTGTGTTTCATAATTAATATAACAGTACTAAGTCAAGAGCAAGTTTAATATTTACCAGTACTCTAAAGGCCTGTTAAAAATTTATGTATAAAATTTAATACTTATGGTGATAATTTATACGATTTATAATTAAGGTGGTGTTGTAGATTTACTTTAAAGTATATTATTTTTGAATTCAATACATTGTTATTGTATGGAGGGGGTGCGATGAAAATTATGACTGAAAACAGGGGCGCAAGTATAGTAAGTTTGAGAAGCACTGATCGAGGAAAAATGATAAACTTATAATATTAGGTTCTCAAGTTTGCAATGGAGTAAAGTTCATGGGTGTGTGTGCGTGCTATTTATTTCAATCGCACATAAGCTCATTCAGACTCCTAATTTTGGCATAATTTGTTTTTCGTGTAAAAGGTAATTCTTTTCTTCTTTTTTTAATGCATATTTCAGTTGGAAAAAAATAATTAACATATCATCTTAAAATCTTAGTTTTTATTGGAAAAAATCGAATTCAATTATGTGTATTTTTTGCTCCATCTTTTGCTTGGCAACCTAATAATAAACTATTAATGTTCTAAGAAATTTTAATCCTTAGTATTTAAAATTTATTTATTTAAATAACTATTAATAAAATTATTGGGTGTTTTTTAATTAAGCAATATTTAGTGAAATATTTATAATTTTTTCATTTTTTCGGATTTTTTTGAAACAAGAAATTTATTGCATTGTATGTAAATAATAACAATATTTCTGAATATAGAAACATGTACATTACTTTTCCATTGCGGTACTTTTGTAAAATTGAATTTTAATTCTTATCTTTATTATCATAAATATATTAGAAACTATAACATTATATATCTTTTAATTTAATATCTTTATCAAGAAAATTTGCTTCATAGTTGTTAGTATTTGTCTGTATTAAATTAAGATTATATATATATATATATATATATATATATATATATATATATATATATATATATATATATATATATATATATATATATATATAGGTATATACAATGGGGTTGGACAATGTTTCCAGCTTTAGCAGAACTGCAGTGCAGAACCTCATTTTACACCAAAATTGTTTAAAAAGTTGTTCAGAAATAAATATAGCATAACACTAGATGTCCGAAACTGAACAAGGAATTACATAACAATGAGAAATAAATCTGTAAAAAAAATAATGAAATAAACAATTTAAAAAATAAAAGTAAGTAACAAAATGTTTATATTATTGCATGAAGCGAATGAGAACTTTTTTGGTAAGTAAAAAGGAGAACAAAGAAAATCTCATAATAAGAAATATTAGGGTGTTTCTTAAGATTAAAAATTTCCGAAAAGTCGAATTCTTCCCCCCCCACCCCACTAAACACACACGGATATAGAGAAGCATTTACTTCATACAAAAAAAAATTTGAATAAAACTTAGAGCTTATCATGCAAAATGTTTAAGAAAATATAAAAAAGAAAAGTTCCTACAAAGAACGTAATAGTATATGATTATAAGCCCATGGATGATCTCCCATTTAACCAAATAATGAAAAACATACCAAACTGATAATTGAGAAAAATATTATTTAACAGAAACACAAAACAAATATTGAAAAGTAAAGACTGCATCTTCTGTAATGGGGTTGAGCATTGATATTTAGCCTTTGCTGAACCCCAGGAGCTGGTATCACTTTTCAGTGTGGCACCATATAGGCAATACCAATTGCCCAAAGAAATTTTGACTGCCAGTTTCCTCCCCAGAGGGAGGCTATTGAGCTCTGGCAATTCGAAACAGGATTTTAATTTCACCAAAAGCATCCAGGCCAAACAGACACTCAAGGGATTTTTTACAAACCATATAATCAGTCGACATGGTAGTTGTCCATTTTCTGCATCATGAAAATCCACCGACTTGGGCCGGGGTAGAATCCACAACCTTGGGTGTAGGCCAGCAACAAAACAATCATACGTCAAATTTCAAAACGTATTAACGTCAAATTAACGCAAAACGTCATTTCAAAACGTATTATAAGATAAGGTTTTATATATAAATAATGAATAAAACCTAACTCTGATTTCATTGCACCGAAAATAACAAACATGGGAGGCATAACACATGTTTACATACATCATATTTTTAATTAAAAGCCAAAAATTAGAAGTAATATCAAAAAATAAATTCTGAGACACTCGTAACATTTAAAACAAGCTTTAGGAATCTTAGGGGGCCATGGGTAGCCTAGTGGTTAGAGTTCCGGACTCCAGACCGGAAGATCTGGGTTCGATAACCGTACAGCCAAATACCATCCAAGTACACATGGAGTACGTGCTCGTTAAATCAGTGGGTCCGAAAGTCTTGTGGGCTGAATCACGAGTGCAGGGAACTGGAGGAAATTTCCCTCCACTTCAGTTCCATGCCTAAATTGTGGAGGTGGAGATAGATGGTGGCACCATCTATCGTAATGTTCTATCGTCCCTTCGGAAATTTCGCCGACCTAAATCGTACTTTAACCTGTGTGGAGATCAAGGCTAAGGCCAACGATAAGCGTACATCTAGCCCATTGCCCCGATTAATTTCGTGGCCCTCGATCTGACTATGTCAGACAGGTGACATGAGCAACAACAACAACAGGAATCTTAAGATTAAAAATAATTGCAAGAATGCGACAATATTGTCCGTTGGAAAAAGTATATGTAAGTTAATTTAGCTCAAAAAACTGCTGCACTTTTACTTTTACTACATTATAAATTGATATGTTTTAAAATGCAAGAAATCTGTAAAACTATTATACAGAGCATTAAGAAATCATAAAATATTAATGAATTGGTGTGTTTCTACATAATGCAAGACATTCAAATTTTGGCATGCGTATTTAAAATTAATTGTGACATTCTTTGTATTAATTGCTTTGAAGATTTGCTAACGCAGTAATCCATTCTAAAAAAATCATTCGAATCTCATCAATAGCTGCAAAGGTATTAGAAGAAAACTTTTGAGAAGCCATATGCTAGAGTACTTTCAGTAAAAAGTTTTTCCTGCAAAATCCTACACTTTTGAAGTCAATTATAATAATTGACAGAGCTTTTTCTAATTAGTTTTTATTCCAATATTTTTTATTATTGTGTGTGTGTGTGTTTCATGATTCCTAATACAAAAGTATTTTTTAAATTGTGAGGTAATTATCCCTCCCTCCTGCCCGCCTTGATGTGTGAGAGGAAGGGAAGGAATACCATACATATTCAAAAACAATCCATTTATTGATCTCACAAATTAGCAACCTGATTCAATTAATTTCAACTAGAAGAAAATGTCTCAATGTAAGCAATATACGTGGAACAACAACAAGAAGCACGAATTATAAAATGACTACAAATATCGACCTCTTTATTTTAGGATCAATTCTATTATCCCGATCACTTTAACGTTAATTTAACTTTGGTGACCAATCGTCACTTTAATTCTTTCTTTCATCTATTTAATCATAGAAATATTCTATAAATTTGAGTGATACCTGATCAGTAACAATATCACCTGACTTCTGGCCTTCTCTCTCCTTGACCTCATTGCTAGCTTGAAAACCTTGACAATATATAGTAGATATAATTTGAAAAAAAAATCACGGTTTTCTTCTTCAAAAGGGTTGGTTGTGAATAAACGCGAGTGATAGCCCAAAGATTTCCCCAGATGATTAGAAGAAGATACACGAATAGATCGGTCACAAAATTGTTCAGAAATAAGATGTACAACTCATAACATCTTTTACCGTTTTTGAATTCCATTTAATAAATATATTGGTAATCATACATTATAAACTGTTATATGTTCCCTTATAACACAAACAGACTTTAAAACGTAATTTCAGTTATGAACGCATTCTGATCTAATTGAAGTAATTTCATAAAATTTTTAATTTGGGATTTTATGATATAGGGAACCCAAATATAGAAAAAAATTCATTAGGTAAAATCTGGCATTTTTTCATATCAGTGTTTAATATAATCCATACAGAAGCCTAAGAATTTTTTTTAAAATTTCAGCATAGTGTTTGAAATATTTATCATTTGAGGAAAACAACTTTGAAAAGAGATTCGTAGAAAATTCTGTAACTCTGGATGCTTGAGACATTTATTTAAGATTAAAGGAACAGTTTTAAGAGCCCCAAAACTGCTGAAATTGTTTGCAGTATCATAGGACATTTTTAATTTAGTCTAATTTTAAGATCATTGGATTAGATATTTAAACAAGTAATATGATTTGTTTAAAAAGTATATTCCTACCTGGTTATATAGAAAAACGTACTGACGCCATCTGTTGCAGCCAGCTGTAACTTCAAAATAAATAACGCAAAATAAATTTAAAATTAAAAATAAAATTTAGTTAATGAATTAATATTAGAAAAAGTATATTAGCATCAAGTGTCATCGACTACAAGTTTAAAAATGTATCTGAACTTGAATGAATGAATAGAAAGTATTTTATTAAAGACTGAAAAATTTGAAAAAGATATATATATATATATATAGGGAGAGAGTGAAATGATAGAGTAGGAATTGAAAAAGACTGTTTTGTAAAGAGAAAATATCTTTCCTAAAAAAATAATTGACTATATATGTTAAACAAGCTGATTAATGAATTAATATCATAATTCAGTTTTTTTTTCAGCAATTAAAATTGATATGAAAAATATGGATGATTTTTATCAAGACCTACTTTTGTTTGTTCGACAATTGTGCGTCAATAAGTACTTACTCCTCTGATAAAATTATTTAAGAAACAAAACAGAAAGCATCATTGAATTAAGTATTAGAAAGGTTGGCCATATGTTGCCCAAAATTCAAAAATTTTAACATCTCGGTATAATATAATTCAAGACGTTTTTATATGCGGAAATTTGATATAAGCATTTCAAAATAAACACTCTAAAATATATAAAATCGTATTTATCAACTCAACAGACCTAAAACTCTATCATAGAAAAACCGGATGCTATAATTAAAGTAGAAATAATCATCAAACTGAAGTATAAATGCAGAATTTAGAACATAAGAGAAAACGAATGGTTTTATGGTTTTTGTTTTATCAAGAACAAAATCAGAGTAAAACTTATTTTTTATTTATAAAACTTAATTCAATCTAGAATTCATTGAAATTCTTATGGAACTTCCTTGAATGAGTGTATTATTTTTTACAAATATAACTAAATCTCTTAGGGAAAAGTTTGAAAAACCTGCCAAATATAAGTAGAACAGGTACGATTAAATGAAAAATGGTATTTTTTAGCTACCTTCCAACGGATACATCGACTGATTTTTTTAATAATCTGATAATTAACCTTTTTTTTTTCAAAAATACAGAAAAAGAAACTAAAATCTTTGCAGGCTTTTAAGTAAAAATTTGATTCCAAACTCTTGATTTATTTTAAAGTAAAAGTACCGATATAAGAAAAGAAATGATCGATTTAATGTATTATATTTAAAAAATGAAAATTTTAAGAAAAAAACACCTCTGTATTTCATCCCTGAGGAACTTTTAGTGACATGAAATGTGTCTAACTTTTAGAAGAGTTCTATATTTCAGTAATCATTGCATGGATTGTGTAAACAAGAAAAAACTTGATTTTTTAAGTTTCTTTTAAGTTTTTTACGTATGCTATTTATTCATCTCTCTTAGCTAGAACTCCTCGCATAAAGTAAGTTCCCAGAGCATTTATTTTCTACGACACGTTCGATTCTCTTTCAAATAAGAATTTTAGATAAAAATTTTCAAATAAATTTCACAATAAAATCAAAATTTATTCTTTAAAATTTGAGGGTAAGTACTGTTTGGGAAGTCATAAGTTTTGAATTTATTAAACACGTAACTTTACTTATAATTTGCATAAAGGATGTATGTATCAGGTTCATAAAAAATATTAAACGTTTCCGAAAAGGATGTTTGTTCTGTCCTAAGCATCTTCCACACGTAAATTTAAGATATTTCACATATTCATAAGTGCAACTATAAAAAAACTCAAAATTGACTTCTATTCGAAATGTAGCTATGAGTCATCAAGCTGAAATATTAAAATTATGAAATATATTATTCTTGAAAGAAAGCTTTTTGATATCTATAGTTTATGAAGAGATACAGATAACAAATGTATAACACTCTTTACCTATCACCCTATCAAGCGTATATATATATATATATATATATATATATATATATGTATATATATGTATATATATATGTGTATATATATGTATATATATATGTATATATATATATATGAATATATGTATATATATATATATGAATATATGTATATATGTATATATATATATATATATGTATATATATGTCTATATATGTATATATATATATGTATATATATGTATATATATGTATATAAATATATATATATATGTATATATATATATATATGTATATACATATATGTATATATATATGAATATAAATATATATATATATATGTATATATATATGTATATAAATATATATATATATATATATATTTGTATATATATATATATATGTATATAAATATATCTATCTATATATATATATACATATATATATACATATATATATACATATATATATATATATACATATATATATACATATATATATATATACATATATATATACATACATATATATATATATATATATATATATATATATATATATATATATATATATATATATATATATATATATATATATATATATATAGTTTTCCTTTTTCTTGATAGAATCTATTTTTTCTTTTCTAAAAAATAAGAAACAATATTTGTTTGCATTTTTGCTATTCTTATTACTGTATTTACTAAAAAAGTAAAATTATTTCTTTGAAAATTAAAGACAAATATTTTACATTTATAATGTACATTGCAATTCGTTTTCAAGGTTTTTTTTTAATGAAAACAAATAAATTGCACACACACACACACAAATCTAAATTAATTTCACTAAGATTAATAACTATAGCTATAGGTGGGTGCTTCAAATATGTTTAAAATATCAATATCTAAATGCTGGAAAATAAGCTTATGATTCATTCGAATATTCACTAAGTCTATAAGTATTTATTGCTTACTAACGTCGTATTACGAAAGTACGCGAAGATTGTTTCTCCCGCGTGGACATCGTAATTTTAAAGAGTGACCAAGTGAACTTGGGCTGGGAGCCAATGTCAGAATTTCAAAACATTATCAACATAAGAACTCAAAACTTCAACAGCTTTATCATGCTTCACAATGAACTATTAGCCGCACTGGGACTAGAAACCTCGATTCTGAAGAAAAAAAATGCCGGTCGCATTCTCCATGTAAAAAATGAATCTTAGTAAATTTCAAAATCATTTCAAAAGCACTGATTTCTAACTGCTTCAATGAAAACGAAGTACGCTTCTTCAATGAACTATAAATATGTCCTCAGTAAAAGTTATAATTTACTTAAAAGCTTCATGAAATTTGTAGTTAACATTTAATTATTTCTCTTTAAAAATAAAGTTTATATTTAAATGTTATTTCAAAGATAATTATATAAAAACGTTTCACATATTTATAACTTTACAGTTTTACTACTCGGTTTTATTGTACAACTTCACTATTTTGCATCTTTTTTACATGCTTTCTGGAAAATTATCTGAGAAAACAATAAATAAATGGACATTGCTTCAAAAATGTGTCAATCGTCAATATAAAGAAATAAGAAATTTGATCATTTTATACATGAGAAAAATATACTTAGCTCTTATAGCGTTCCTTAATTAAAATATCAGGAAAACAAGATAGTTTCAGAAAACACAAATGTACGATTTTTAAAAAAATTAACTATACGTTTAAATTTAAAAAGAATATTCGACGAATATTTTAAGGTATCCGAACACACGTTGAAATGACCAAATTCGGTCAAAACCCATATTTTTTGTTTTTTATTTTATTGAATAGAAATATATTTTGGCTTTATAAAACACACTTTGTTTTGTTTCTCTACTACGTAGAGACCAAGTTACAACCAATTGTATAAAATTATAAAAACAGGAAGTGGGTCTTTAATCTTCCAGAAGGGGAAAGTAAAGAAGTAAATTGTTCAAAATCTAACATGGCAAGTCTGATAATAAAAAATTTTACAAATGTATTTCCATAAAAAAATTTTGAGCCTAGTATTTATATTATTTTTTGAAGAATGTACTAAAATATTTCTTTTTATCGAAATAATTTTTGAGCTATGGTCTGTTATTTATATAATGATCTCATAAAGAGAATGTTACATTTCTTAAAATATTTACTCGATCAGCTCTAAACTTTTTAAATTTTAATAAAACCTTAAAATTTTTGTATAATCTTTGTATTTCTTCATCTAACAATATAATCGTCGAGATTCAGAAGCAACTTAAAAGCCTAAGAGATAAAAACATCTCAATAGATTTTGCATTTGTTCGCGGACACACGGGCGTTCTTGGAAATGAGCGAGCCGATTGGCTTGCAAAAGCTGCAACCAAGCGCAAAATTGACATTGACGTTAATATTCCTAAATCGTTTTACAAGAAGATCACGAATGAAAGAATGATGAAGTCTTGGAACCAAGAATATCTCATTTCTAATAAGGGGAGCATAACAAAGAAATTTTTTCCCACCATTAATAAGAGACTATCATGTCATCATTTTTACACTAACTACAAATTAACCCAATTTCTCACTGGTCACGGTAATTTCAAAAGCTACCTGAACAAATTTAATTTAGCTCCTTCATCTTTCTGTGACTGTAATATTGGTGGCGAGGAAAATGTAGAACATGTGATCCTTCTGTGTTCCAAGTATGTCAGAGAGAGAAAGATCATAAGACTGGCGTTCAAGAGACTCAACATTAATTGGCCACCGAATTTTCACCAATTTCTTTCCACCAGAAGTGCTTTCAATAATTTATGTAAATTTGTTGTAACTGTTTGTAATCCTTCTTAACTTCATTTTTTTAATTGTTTATTTCCCTTGAATGTGTGTTTAATACTTACTTCTGTAAGCCCCGTGTGATACTTTGTGGTGCACGGGGATTTTATAATTGTTTTCAATAAAAAAAAAGCATCTAAATTGTTTTAGAATATTTTTATTGATATAAGTTATTACTTTTCCCTCTTTGAAGTTCTTCAAAAATATTGCTAAAATTTCACTTATAATTGTGATTTTTGTAAAACTTAGATAAATTTTTTTAGTTAAATATTAGTATTTTTTGGCATATTGATACCTAAAGAAGCATTTATAATGTTTTAGTATGTTATTTTTACCTTAATGCTATCTTAATTTCTATATGCGCTATAAATTAAAATAATCTTATAATTTTGTAACAGTTGTTGAAGCATTACTTCACCTTGGAATTCCTCCTAAGTCAAACAAACATTTATAAGTTATTAGAATGTTAGCACTTCATTTAATGAATAACAACTTTTTAAGCATTTTGGTTATTTTCTATATTGATAGAAGAAACATATTATAGACAATATGACAGTGTGTATATACATGGTCAGTATGTATCTAGAAATAGTGTCCAATATGGGTTCATCATTTCAAAGAAATTAGAAATTGATTACTTTTTAAATAACATAAAACTTTTAAAATTAATTAAATGTTCCCATATAAAATTAAACAAATTTTAAAATAGATATTTATACTGGAATCAATGTCATTTGTTTTCAATAAAAAGTATTTAAAACATGGATAACAAGTAATATAGGAAAAATAAGTCAATTCCTACTTAAGTCATCAAAGAAAAATTTTATTTAACTACTTTTTATTAAATAGCTACAGTTAATTTAAATATGTATATACATATGACAGAATCAAAACATTAAGTGACAAAAAAGAAAGAGATTTTCCTTGCAATTTTCCATTTTCCTTTCTATATATGGGATTGGTCAATTTTTTTTGTTTGTTACTATTTTTTTAATTAAATTTAATTATTCTAATAAAATAGTGTAGCATAAAATAAATGATATTCTCAAATCTATGCCCTTTCAAGTGGAATTCGAACCCACGACCCTTGGATAACATGTCCAACGTGCTATTCATTACGCCACAGAGACACAACGAACAATTTGCCTACAAAAATAATAGTCTACAAAAATAATAGTCTGCAGAAATAATAGTCTAACGGCATATATAAAAAAATGCCGTTAGACTATTATTTTTGTTCGTTACTATTTATTCATATTTAAATTTAATTAATGAATTAATATTGGAAAAAAAACTGTATTAACATTAAGTGTCACTAACTTAAAAAAATGTATTTGAACTTGAATGGACGAATAGAGAGTATTTCATTAACGATTGAAAATTTGAACAAGATATATATATATATATATATATATATATATATATATATATATTTATATATATAAAGAGTGTTTTTTTTCCAGGTATAGAAGTTTAAGTTGGCATTACTTTCCAAGATGGCGACCGATTTAACAGCTGTCAATTGATTTATTCTCAGTTTGGTTTGACAATTCATCAAAACGATCATCAAGCAAGGCGTAGATTCGACGAATGGGCACAAAACGATATTGCCGTTGTTCCCGATTTTCATAAGCGAATTTTGTTTAGCAATGAAGCGCACTTCTGGTTGAATAGCTAAGTCAAAAAACAAAACTGCCGGATTTGGAGTGAAGCTAATCCACAAGTGTATGTCGAAACACCGTTACATCCAGAAAAACTGACTGTTTGGTGCGCTTTATGGGCTGGTGGAATCCTTCTTCAAAAACGATGAAGGCAACAACGTTACAGTCAATGGTGATCGGTATAGAGCCAAGATTACTAACTTTTTCTTTCCTGAATTGAACAATCATGATGTCCAGGAGCTGTGGTTCCAACAAGACGGCGCAACATGTCACACAGCTCGTGCCACAATCGATTTATTGAAAGACACGTTTGGTGACCGCCTAATTTCACGTCTTGGACCTGTGAATTGGCCTCCAAGATCTTGTGATTTAACACCGCTAGACTATTTTCTGTGGGGCTATGTAAAGTCATTGGTCTATGCGGATAAGCCACAAACGCTTGACCATTTGGAAGGCAACATTTGCCGTGTTATTGCCGATATACGGCCACAAATGTTGGAAAAGGTCATCGAAAATTGGATGTCCAGATTGGACTACATCCGAGCCAGCCGTGTCAGTCATATGACAGAAATCATATTTAGAATGTAATGCCACAAGATTATCTTTCGAATAAAAATATTCATGTCAATCGAATAATACATCGTTGTTTTATTGCAATTTAAAGTTCTATACCTCTAAAAAACACCCTTTATATATATATATATATATATATATATATATATATATATATATATATGTAAAGGGAGAGAGTGAATCAATAGTAGGAATTGAAAAATAGTTTGTGAAATTTGAAATACAGCTATTTTCTTTTTAAAGAAATCGGTATTTAGTCATATACAGAAGTATATATAATGTTAAATCTAATATAAACCAAAATTTAAAATCATGCATATATTGTATAAAAAAATTTTCCTTTCATACTGAACATAATCATTTAAAATAAATTTTGAAGCTGCTTTAAAAAATTATTTATGTTTTTGAAAGTGTCATTTTGAATAGCGGAAGTGTGTAACGAATGTATTTCTGTAAATTCATTATAAAATCACTTCGAGCACTTGGTATTCAGTCAAAACTCTTCGTACGTTCATTTTATGGAGAAGAATTGAAATACACATCAAAAACAGTTTTTTTTTAAAAAAAAAAGAATGGAAGTTTCTTAAGTAAACTGCAGTTCTAATTATTAATTCTGATGAATCCAAATTAAAAAATTATGTATATAAATGTGAATAAATAGAAAATGTACTTCGAGAATTAACTTTTTCTTAAGTCTGATCGCATATTAGAATTGAGTAAAATTAAATCAAGAATTGCAAATATTTAAGACTCAATTCAATATCAAAATGTGAGTAGAAGTCTTTGAATCCTTTCAGATTAAAACTTTTCTCATTTTATTATTTTTGGAATTAAAAAATAAAACACTCCATTTCTTTTAAGACATAATTATTAATAACGATATTTTGAAAAGAAGAAACAAAATTAAATTTATGCAAAATATATCGATTTTAAAACAAGTACAAATTTTGTCAATAAACAAAAGAAACTTTAATTTTGAATAACACTTAGAATAACGAACAACAGAAAAATTCACAATTCTATATTGTCTATACAAGTTCTACACTGTTCTATACAAGTGGAAATTTTTTGTCAATAGACAAGAATAAAATGAGCTGTGGTTTAGAATAACACTGAGAATAAATAACAACAAAAAAATTCACAAATTCTATACTGTCACTCAAGATTCTAAATACAAATTCAATAAATTCTTAGATGATATGTAATTGGCAATTTTACTTTTCTTTGTTTTCCAGAAACGCTTTGAATAATGCATATAACTTAAAAATATTTGTTATAGCCAAATAGACAAATGAAAAGTGAAGGATTGAATTACAGATTCACTTCAATACTAATAGCATAAAAGATAATTTGATTCAAAATTTTACTATGAAAATAAGTCTATACAGTGATATATGTTATTAGCAGGTTGTCTTTCCTAGACTCATTCAAGTGATCCTATTATTATTTTACGCATGTACAATTATTTATTTACCCTATAAACACTTTTAAAAGTGTAGTTTGAAAAACAATTTTTTACTTGCATTAGTTATTTGCGATATTATTTTTTATTGTCTGAATGAATTAATTTTATTTCATATATGGACTTATTACATTGTTTTATTGCTTTAACTTCTTTAGAACGATAAATCATTTTATCTTACTATAATTTGTTAGATAAAGAGTAAATACAAGATTGGGATAGGAATGCAAAATTTCCATTTCTTAAAAGCCTTACAAGAATGACAGAGCTTATTTGAAATTGATTTAAAACTTAATTTCATTCTTTATTAAATTTAATTAATATTAGTCATTTGTTATGTCACTAATAATGTAATCATTTCGCAGCTTTTAGAAATATTAGTTAAAGTTAGAACCATAAAAATATGAATGAGTTATATTATTCCTTCACAAATGAAACAAATATTCAATAGTACGTAAGCATGTACATGTTTTGTTCATGCGTGAAAACTTAGCAAGAAATAAAAATAGCCGTATTCATGAGCTGAAAAAATTCCGAAACATATCGAAGGGTAGAAAAAAAAGTATCATATATATAATATAAGTACTTCCAATTCAATTATTTCTCTAAAACATTCAAAGGTGCATAAATAAATTTTATAAAAACAAATATTGAAATAAAGGATCTAAATAAGGGTTTTTAAAAATAAAAATGCAAACTTCGTTTAAAATATACATCTTCGTTTTTCAACAAAATTTTTAAAAAAACTATGCAGAGTTTAAAAATTAATATTTTCCGAGAAAACAAATTCTATTAAATATGCAACATCATAAAACTTATTTAAAATTACGTTTGAAAATAAACTGTCACTTATATATATATATATATATATATATATATATATATATATATATATATATATATATATATATATATATATATATATATATATATATATATATAAATTTTCTTACACTTTTATTACGATTCATTACCTAAGATCATAAGATATATTCAAAATAGTTTGTTTTCAAGGGAACCAGTCTTCGTATGATATTTCTACAATGTAAAAAACGAAAATAATTTTAAAAATGACATTTTCATTGTTGAAAAGCCTTTCAAATGGTAGGAATCATGTATCAAACTTATTACGCAGAAAAGTTTAAATGAGGCTTATATGTCTTATTTTTTTAGAGAAATAAAAAAAAATTCTCTATTAGTTTTATGTAGGTACTAGCTGCATGGCCCCGCGTTGCTCGTGCTTTCTCTTTCCTTCATGACGCCATGTGTGTGTGTTTGTACGAGCGAAATGTGAGTGGTTTCTTAAATTATTTCATTAAATTTCCCTTTTTCGAAATTTGTTCCACATTTTTTTTCGATTTAAGACAGCTTTCTTTTCCTTCTCTCTAGTCCGGCATAACACGGGGTTTTTTTAGTGTAGAATTATTGTTACCTCTTCCCTTCATAGATAAAATATAGCTTCAAATTTCGATGTATGACTTATAAAAAAATATTGCGTTAGTTAAAAAATCATTAATGTGAAGCAGTAAAAAGAAAACGATTCTGATGCTAAGAGTAAAACAAAAAACTTTCATCATTTTTTTAATAATAGTTAGTTTCTAAGAAACTAAAATAACAAAATGAATTTCAGATTTTCATGAATCAATCAATCGTTACATACAGTTAGCTTAAAAAATGTCTCTAAAATGTATTTTTATCCAAAATAATACACGATGTACTTTTTACTTAACAAATAATTGATTTACTAATGAAATAGTTGAAATAATTCTTTAAAAAACATACATATATTAATGAAAATCCCTTTTCTATAAGTAATAAATAAAAGAAAAATTTGCAGATAGCTATTGAAACGATTGCTTTTTAATGCATGAATAAACATATATATATATATATATGATGTAAGTTATAAAAAAATGTGTGAGGGAACGCCTAGCTATATATTTACATGTACTGAAAAAAACATTTTGATATTTTATTTTAATTTCATAGTTTTTTACTCCACTGTGTTTAGTAAAATATTTAAACACGTATCGGACGAAAAAAAAGTATATTACACAAAACTAACATATTCATTATTTTAACAATAATTTCCTTCTTAGGTTTTAAAATAATAAAATCTGTTAAAAATGTTCCTTTAGCAAATAATTGTGACATACCGTTTGCTTAAGAAGCAGCAGTAAATAGAAAATCTCGTATATAGATATATAATATATTATTTATATTATATAGCTGGTATACCTGTTCTTTACACGGGTGAATAGAAAACTTAAACATTACAGATTGAAGGATAAAGAAGTTTTAAATGAGTTAATTTTACGTGAATTGCAAATTAAACAAAAAACGAAGAATTTTGCATATCTCAGCAGAACCAAAAAATATATTTGTTAGATCTAATTCCTCCTAGTCCGTAGATCTAATAGCTGATAAAAGAGATTTTTATTTATTTTTTATCTCTCCGTAACTCTCTTGTCAGTCGATTTTGAAAGCACCTTCCTAAACTGATCTCTACTCAGCAAAAGTAACACATTGTAACAAACTTTGTGTAATTAACGCTTAAAATAGTGTAAATAATTTATATCTGGAAGTGTAATACATTAGTATTACTTTTTGTTGCATTTGTTTTATGTTAAAATTTTGCCGTCACCTCTCCCTTCGAAATCTAGTTTTATTATAAAATTAAAAAGATAGTGATTAGACTGATCAACGGAATAAATTAAAAGTGAGCGCGCACTGAGGCATGGCGTAGACAAAACAAAAGGGAAAGCTTAGCTTCACACAAAAACGATTGATATATACCGCCACGGGCTTTTCTGTAGAAGTCAGAATTTTTTCCTACTTTCTTGAAATTATCGTTATATTTTCGTAACTTCACACAATATCTTTATAAATTATATCCTATGTTTTATTCTGATGTATAAGCTATATTATTTTAAAGTTTCATTAAAATACATTCAGTTGTTTTTCCGTGAAAGACTACCAAACATCTCCAAACATATTTTCGCATTTATAATATATATCTTGATATAAAGCGAGAAAGGTTTCAAATACAGATACTAATGATTAGAGCTATTACATGTTTATGAATGCATTTATAGGTTTTTAATTCTGGTAAAATAAATTAACTAATCTCTTCTTCGTAGTTCTCATTTAATTTTTTTTTTAAAAAAAATTGCGAATATCAGATATTGATAAACAATTTGAAACTATTTTTTTATTTTTTTCATGAAAATGGTTTGAGAGTTTGAGGTGGCCTTGGAATCAATGACGACTTAGATTCGAATAAGTACAATATTTTATTTGAGTTTTAAACCTTTTGATATACTTTATTCTAGGTTTTATGTTTTACTTAAAAACTCCGTCATGTATTTGTATTAGGACTTAATTATCAGTTTCCAAACTTGAGTTATGTGTACAATTATCTCAAAATTTTCTAATTTTTAAACTATTTGTTCGTTAGCTATTGCTTTCGGTATTCAAGAAAATAAGGCATGCATGCTTGGAAATGTTCGTTTAAGAGAAATTAAACTGAAATAGGATTTTAGAACTTTTTATTTTTGAATGAAATATAGAGTTTAATGCAGTTCGCGCGCTCGCGCGCGTTTCTCAATCTTTCTGCACTTGCGACCCAGCTTTTTATCATAATTTTCATCGCTTCCCCCTCCATACAATAATACACACAATAGCAATGTTTTGAATTCAATAATAATGTATTTAAAGTAAAATTACCATTCGTTTTTAATTATAAACCGTTCAAATTATCAAAATATTAAATTTTATGTATGACAAGCCTATGGAAGTCACTAGTAATTATTATAATCAAGCTTTTAATTTAATATTGATAAAAAAATTAAGTATCATATACATTGTGCAGTACTGATGCATTTATAAGTAAATTATATCAGTGTAAATGTGAATTTTACTTTTATTATGCCTGAATGTATTTTGTTTTGCTTTCTTTAAATAAATTTGTAATTTTTTAAATCTTTTATTTTCGATATGCTCGTGCCCCTCTTGTAAGGTTATCACTTCCCCCCCCCTACGGTGGGCGTGCCCCACAGTTTGAGAAATGCTTGTTTAATGAAGAAAATAGCATTATGTAAGAATTCATTCTTCGATTATGTACTGAAGTGGAGTAGGTTCCATTTTTATTCTATGTAAACTTAGAAAATTAATCTCAATATCAGTAAAAGGGGTTAAATAAGCATTAATTGAAACAATGAATGAATATAATTCATCCTTATTATGTGTTCCATTCGTTTGCTTTCAACTAAAACATTTTTTTAACAATTGACGAGACTTGAAACTTACAGTTTTAGGAAAAATTATTAGCATTTTGCTTTCTTTCATTAGTAAAACCTGAATAAAAGATTTATTTCTTTGCAACTACTCATCTAAATGTAATTTTAGGTTAAAATTTCAAAGTTTTCTGTTTGCTTGTTTCTTACTTGATACGAGTTAAACATTTTCTTTTAATCATGTGAAAAATTTAACAGAGATACGTTAAAATATTTTTCATTGCTCACTTCCAACATCATATTTATTTTTTTAAAAAGATAAAACTTATTTATAATTGAAATAAGAAAGAATTTTTTGTTAAAATTATTTCCTAACCTCTATCATTATTTCTGAACAGAACTTTTATTTTTTACCTGTGTTAGAGCAAAGGGAATAAAAGTTAATGACTCGTACATATATATTAATAAAACTATATATTTCAATGCATAATTTTTTGAAACAGAAATATACATTGACACATAGAAATAAATATTTTTTAAAAATAACTTAAGTTTAAGAAATGGTTGCTTTACAAGAATGGATGAATTAAATGAAGTAAACAGAAAAAAAAATTTGAATTTGAATTTTTAAAAGCAGGATTTTTTTTAAATATGTTGTAACATGTTTTAAAGTATATTTTTGGTACATTTGATTATAGAAAGTGTAATAATATCTTTAGTATTTGAAAATTTAAAAAGAAAACCTTTTCAATAAATAAGCAATATTCATAATTATTAAGTATCCAACTGCGTTCGGAACCGTGATTTTGCAAAAGCTTATATAAATGGGTAATATTTATGATATTTAGCTTAACTCAGATTAGATAACGTAAATAAAATTGTTTTAAGAATTTTATTACAATAAAAAATTATTTAAGTACAATATTTTGGCAAAAAATGAACATAGAATGACCAATTTTCAAAACATTCTTCTTTTACGACAAATGCTGCGATTATAATAATATTTTGCCTGTATATAGCTTAGACCTCTGTACAGAGGCTGAACTGGAGTTTTTGAAATATATAACTTAGAAGTGGGTTTATCCATATTTTACTACGACAGGGGGGATAAATTTTGTGAAAAAAACGTCGATAATTATTTCAATTGGTGGTAACTATGGAAATAATGTGAATTTTTCAAAACTCCTAGGTCAGACTCTCTGGAGAAGTCTTTACTTTATTTAAGCGAAATATTATTATTATAGAAACATGTTTTATAAAAAGAGAACGTTTTGAAAAAAAAGTTATTCTAAGTTATTATTTTTTTTGCCAAAATATTGTATTTAAATATTTCTTTTTGAAATAATGTCCTTAAAACAATTTTAAGCGTGTATTTTAAGTGACACTAAATATAAATATACTGAAAATTATCCATTTATGTGTTTTTTTTTAAATCACGGTTCCCAACGCAGTCGGATACCTTGAAGCGTTCAAAGTATGATTATGAAATAGACCGATGGTGGAACTACTACTATGTTTTAAGACCACTTTGAAAGAAGGGATTCGTAGTAATACGTTAATTAAAACACATTTTCCCTTACTAATTAAATCTAATGAAAAGTTACGTAAAATGTAGTTGTATCGCAATTGTTTTTTGAAGTTAATCCCTTCACCGCAAACATTAATATCTAACTTCATTCTCTGTGTAAAACTTTTTTTACTGTTGAAATTAAATAGCGAGAATCTTCACTTTTAAACGAATAACTGAAAAGAATAATTTGTGGCCCTCCATGGTTATTATTCTGGGTGAAATAATTGCGTAGACTGTGATATATACAAAAACAAATATTTAATTTTGTGACAAAGTTCCTCAACACAACACGGACACAAAATATACATAAAACAATCATTTAGAACACATCACAGCATCTTACAAAAGAGAAAGAGGCAATTCCTACCAAGTGCTTGGACTATCATGCTTGAAAAGAGTTTTCCTTCAAAAGAACTGGTATCGTCGCCTGGCGTTCGTTTAGTAGTAAAGGAAAAGTGTCTTGAAATATACAGGGCTCAAAATTTTTAATTTAGAGTATAACTATTTATGAATTTTTAAAAATTTCAGAGAACTAGTAAGTTGATATATATGATTTTTTTAAAAATTGTATTTCCTTTTATGCTTCAAATAATCAAACATTACTTCGCGGAAAATAGGCTTCAGCTGATTTGAGAATATATCGTTGTAATATGAAATGAAAAAAAAAAGGTACAAAAATAGTTATGTTTATCGTTTAACTCATAAGATTTATATTTAAATTTAGCTATACTAGAAATCATTGAAGATTTCTTTAAAAAAAGTAGGAATTTTTAGTGAAGTAAAAAGAGAAGCGAACAAAGGTCTCCTGCTAAAAGTTATAAAGCGTACTGAGGAGGTATGTTGATATACCAATATTTCCATTAATAAAATGACTATTTTTAATATTTTTTCAACAGAACTGCTTTTCCTCAAGTTTTGAGGAAGGCCTAAAATACAATACAGAATCAGGTCTAACGCTTATTTGATTTATAATTCAATTACTCTTTAATTAAACTGAAAAAAATATAGTTTTTAGTTAAAGTCAAAATTTTATGCTCGATATAAATACATTATTAACAAAACAAATCGACTTCGAAGTTTTCTCACAATTTTACTTCTAAACCACGAAAAAACAAAAGAATTATTTTTGTAACTTTAAATTTTTAAGACTATGTGAGTTATACTATTTTAGATTGTTTTTTAAAGCGTATAATGATTGCAAAGTACTGATAAGTTTATCAAAAGAGCTTAGGCTCTAAAGAAAATAATAATAATAATACAGTATTTACCCAGCGTAGGCATTACAGGAAAATAAAGTTAGCTCTTATCTAACTGTTCTCAGACAGAATTGCTAAATAACCTAAAGCATTAATTAAACGTTTCACTTTGAACGTATTCTTTGCACTTTAAAACTTTAAATTTAGGAGTTAGTCTTCATTTCACAACACTTCAGACTTCCCTTTGTCTCTAACGTTAAAACAATGTCTAAAGTTCAAACATTGCTTTTCTACAGTTATTTCACTTAGTTTCTTTTGTGGAAATACCTTCATAAAACATTCAAACAGAAAAACAAATAAACCAATAATAATACTCTTTCTTGAGTTGCTTCTCTGGTTACTTGGCGCCTCAAAATAGGTGATGTAGCTATTGGAAAGACTTACGTGTGATCAGGGGTGGCTGTAGGGCCAGGCCAATTGGACCCCTGCCCAGGGTGACAAATTTTAAGGGAGGCATTTGGATCGATTTTGAAAAATATTTTTTTTCTGTTGCAGATAAATTGATGTTTTCTGAAATATTATTGGGTGTGAATTTGGTATTTCATTTAATGTATCCCATTTCTTTATTTTGCACTCTGTATGTTTAATGTCAGTTTTCTGTTATGTTGAAACTTGAATGGTTCGCTGTGTCAGTATATGTTAAATCATGAAGTTTGATATACTTACACATATTTCACTAAGAACATTCTCCCCCTCCCGGAGTGGCGTCAAAATGGACTTTCATTTCACTCATACGTTCATCGGTGTAAGCTATCTAAAAGGATACAGGGGTAATAAGTTTTTGTTAGACAGAAAACCTCAGAAGATGTTTTATTTTAGTTTTGAGTGTAGTTACTGTAAGTTATAAAATAAACGCTTGGGATCCCTACTATCAGTAAACTCTTTTTCCAAGAAATTGGATTACTGAATTTGAGCAAATCCTTCTATTGCATTTTACTCGTATAAAATAATAGCATATAATTATGTCCTTAATTTCGAACTATTTTTTAAGACTTAAAACGACATCTATATATAATATTATGTAATACATATACATGTATGCATATGTATTGTTATGTTGCTTTTTTGATCGCAAGAATTATTCAAGTTTTATAGGTGTGTATCTATCTGAACAATTTATCTTTTTTACTTAGAATTTTTTTTAGAGAGAAGGGCGGCAAAACAGCTAAAGCCTACACTGGTGTGATCAAAGTGAATTACTTTAAATTTAGAAATTTTTATGAATATATTTTAACTATTCTAGTAAATAATTTCAAATTAATTAATCACACAAATGAAATATAGCCAGGTACGATAACAATCTAAATCTAACAACGAACTACTCCATGGAATTTCAAAACAAAAAAGACGATAAATATAGAATTTCCTCAAGGAAGGATAGTTTTTCACTTAATAGTTGGCTGTGAATTGCTTGCTTGAAACTTAATAAAATTGTATCCTATTTATTTCCAACGTAATATCACTTTTATTATAATCTTTCTCTTAGAATATTATAATAAGTAATTGAGATATAATAACACGTTCTGAAGGAGTACGTTTTCTTAAAACATTTGACATTATAGGCATTATTTTTATGCCAAGAAATACATGTGAAAATAGTATTTTAAATACATTAATTCAAAATTAAATAATAAAAGAACAATATTTAATTTTGTACTTAATCTAAGAGATCGTCATTTGATCTATTGTAAGTAAATTTGTATTAAAAAAAATCCTAATGCAAAATTCATACATTATTTTAATTAAAGCTAAATATTTATAGCATTTACTAAAACTGGAGTGAGTGAGATTTATATTAACGTCACACTATAAAACAACACAATGGCTATTGGTGACGAACCTCGTAACATCGAGCCTCAGTCACGTGATGAGTCGATACCTCCTTTCCAACCTACCACACCATGAGAGTAGTTTTAGCTTGAATGGTTTAATGGTCATCCACCGCAGGACTACAACCCATGACCCGCCGAGGATGAGTTTGTGACTATAACCTCTAGGCTACTGCAGCCACTGCTAAAAAAGGAAAAAAAAATATATAAGCAATAAGAAATTACAGGTTGATTCATAATTTGTGTGACCAATTTCAAAAGCATATAGCTATTTATGGTAAATTTCAGTCCCTTTACTGCCAATTATATTTTAAAAATGAAATGTTTAAATTACCAATCTAACTATTTTTGTTTGTGAGAATAAATTATGGCTATGAAATCAGAACTTCAAAACCGAAACGAAATTTTACAGTTTTTGAAGGATGGTTGCTGAAATTGTGTTATAAATAAAGCATTTAAAAATCAGAAAATATACTTTTTTCTAATGAATTACTATCTAAACTTCGAAAAGAAATAAAATTTGGCTGCCAATCAAAAGCTGCAAGAAAGAAGTGTGGACGAATGGATGCCTTTGGAGAAAAAGATAAAAAAAGAAGTCGAAAAGACTTGTCATGCAGAAAATGCTCTGCCTTAACGAACTTCAGGAAACAAACTACAGGTGTCGCAACAGACAAATTGTCGTCCGGTAAAGAAAATTGGTTATAAAAAAGTGAATAATCCAGTTCGTCATTAAATGCTTTCAAAAACGTAGAAAAAGAAGAAAACGTTCATGGCTTTTGTATTTAATGTTACCCAAAGGTACATACAAAACACAGGCAATTTAGGATGAAGTTCTGTCATTCGCCAAAACGCAGATACAATATATTTCACGTGAGAAGCGATGCAAAATTCGCAAAAGGCAAGTTGGGCTTTAGATGTTATGGTATGGATGAGAATGTCCTCTGAAAGCTCAACAGAACAGTTTTTTGTTGAACAAAGGCTAAAGTTGACGCTAAATACTGCCAGAATCAAATTTTGAAGCACATGATCAAAGAAAGTAAACGCCTTTACTTTCATGATTTTTCATTAAGACTGCACCAAGTCATACTTTAAAACCAACCATATAATGGATGAAAGATAAGAAACAAAAAATCCCTCCCTCCTAAGATGATTGCCAACATCTTCTGACTGTGTTCTTACGATTATTTTTTTTATCTAGATACTTAAAAATACAATTAAATAGACATAAAGTAAAAACACTTCAAAGGCTTCAAAAAGCAATTAAAGAGGAAGTTGGAAAATACCCACAAAAATAGTCGAAAAAGCTCTTTTGGCTTTGGCTAAACGTTTGAGTGAAGTGTACCATGCTAAGGAAAACTACAATCAACTTTTCATGTAAATAATTTAATTCAGTGCTTCTCAAACTTTCCATATTGACGGACCAATTTTCAATCAAAATTTTCCTCGGACCCCCCTTCATACAATAACAATGTAGTGAATGAAATAATAATGTACTTTGAAGTTAAAGCTACAATATGATTTTAATCATAATCTGTACAAGTTATCAAGGCAAGTATCAAACATTTTGTGTATAATACTATATATGACAAGTCCATGGGAGTCACTAGTAATTTTAAAACTTGTTATTTACTTAGTATTGATGGATTAGTTATCAAATACATTATAAAGAACTAATACCTTTATAAGATTATTATATCAGTGTAAATCAGTGTTTCTCAAACTGTGGGGCGTGCCCTCGTGGGGGGCGCGAGCATATCGAACATAGAAGATTTAAAAAATAATTAATTTACTGGAATGAAATAAAACACAATACTTTCAGATATAATAAAAATGAACTTTTACTCTGATATAATTTACAGGAGCGCGCGCGATATTAAGTCATCAAAAATAAAAACTTCTTCAATATCTAATTAGCTATCTTTGATTCTATAACCAAATAAAAAAAACTTTCATTTGATTTGCTGTAATCCCATGATGAGAGATTTTTTTATTAGGCTTTCTTTTTGAACCTAGCATACTACTCTTTCAGAGAAAAAAACAGATCCCAGACCCAAAGTCTATAAAATTTAGGAACATAAAAAATTCATCACTCTCATTATTTTTGAAATACTGCACATTACAGCTGTAATCTGTTTGACCTTCTAAGTTATTGGTACAATTAGTTATGATCCCTCTCTTATGCGTTTGTTTCTCATTTAGGGAAGTTATAAGTACTGTATTTCTCTGTTGCGCTTTTTCTATACAAAAAAGTTTTATGATATTTGGAAAGCCACGGAGAGCTCTTTGAAGGATTACTTGGCCAAGACATATTTTTATGAGTATTCTCAAACACATAAAGCATAACGAAAAACGTTTTACTCAATTTTTTAGCATTAACATACATATTATCATAATGAATATACTTTTTACCTGGAAGTGGTGGCACGGGACACACAGATTACGACATCGTAAATTCTGGCAAAACTGTTTATTTGTTACCGAAGAAAAATTGAAAAGTCCTTGACAGTAGGTAAGTAAACTTTCTCTTAATTGAATTATTCACTGGAATCACGATTTGTATCGTGTATAATAAAATAATTATAAAAAAAATTATTGGGGTGACTCAATAACCCCGCTCGACCGTATCGAGTGCTCGCCTGCTCCCGGGTTAAAACATGTTGTAGTCTTTTCGCTTTAAATATTAAAAATAATACAATTATTCTTCATCGGAATTTTATATTATTGTTCATTATTTAACATCAGTGGAACACACAAGGGGGGGTCCTAGTGGTCCAGACTCCCCCCAAATCCCTTGATTTTTTTCCGAATGATTATAATTCTAAGTATATAGTACGTAAAATTTAATTAAATATTAGTTATTAATGATTAATTTTATTATTTAATGCTAATTATTTATTCAAGTTCAAGTTTTTTTACTGTGTTTTGTTTCCGAAAATCGACAAAATCAAAAGGAACCTGATACAGGATTGGTGTACCTATGACCCCGGACCCCCTTGAAAAATTCCTGCGCATGCTACTGTTTAGCATCAATTTTAAATGCTAATTCTGTGAGGCTTAAAATTACAATTCGCTTAAAACTAGTTATAATTTGAGCAACCATTTAAAAAAAAAATCATTTTACATTTTTGTAAGCATTGTCGAGCACTTGGCTTTGCTCTCCTTACAATTCAGCTATTATATCAATAATGTTTTATTTTCTTATAAATGAACTCGTGCAAATAGCGATTATTTCAACCGGTATACTTTTAATGTATCAGCGCTGTACAGAGTATTTTATAACGAATTAATTAATACTAAATTAAGAACAAGTTTAACAAGTATTAACGACTTCCATGGGCTTGTCTTGCAAAGCAAAGTTTTTATAAGGAATGCTTATGATTAGAAATTGACCCTCCGAGTTCTTTTTCTATATTTAGCAGATATCTATGTTTTATCTTCTAAACAGCCACCGAATTTTTCAATATGTTCAATTTAAAAATTAGAGAAAGGAAAAATAACATAATAATTATTCTGTTATTTTATTTATTTATTTGCTTAAAAGTAGTATACAAAATTAATACTTATGTTACTAACTTGTATGGTTTATAATTAAGATCGCCTATTGTAGCTTTAGCGTCAAAGTGCATTATTATTGCATTCAGTGCATTATTAATGTATAAGGGAGGGCGATAAAAATTGTGATCGAAAAGGGGGGCGCCAGTATTGAAAGTTTGAGAAGCACTGGTGTAAATATGTATTTTTTATTTTTTTATTATATCTGAGAATGTATTTTGTTTTGCAACCTTTCAGTAAATTTGTAATTTTTTAAATTTTTTATTTTCGACTTTTGAATATGCTCGCTCCCCCCTTGTAGGTTTATCATGCCCCTTAGGCAGGCGTACCCCACAGTTTGAGAAACGCTGACCTAATTCAATAAAATCTACTGATACTATGAATTTGGTCACACTATTTTTGTCAACCAGTAATTAATTAAACTTGTCATATTATGCAGACGGGTCAAGCTTCAGAAACTTGTTATTCTTCTTTCAGACACATTTATATATATTATTATACATTTATGTGTGGTTATCACATATATATTACTTTACTAATTATATGCATGCTACATTTAAGCAATAATATCAGTTCAAATTTTATGCAAAGAAACTTTTCATTTTTTATAAAACTTAATACAATATTTTTAAACCGATAGAAATGAAATAATATTAAACAAACATGAAGAACTTTTAACACCTCGAATAGAAGATGTTTGATAATGATGCATTTTCATTTGACTAACAAAAATACTTTAAAACTTCGGAAATACATATTAATGGGTAACATTTAAAAGAAATAGTTCTAAATAGCATACCAAGTAAGCGTTTTAAGGATTTCTTCCAACACTTTTAAAAAACTGCAATCAAGTGTAAACCGCAGATGAAATCAATGGAGTGTAGCCTTAACCAGACGATTATGCAGGCAGAATTTATAGATATATGCTGCAACGAAACTTTAATATCTCAGAAGATTTTATTAAAACATCTGTTCCACATAGTCACATAAAGTGCACCATAATTCATTTTTTCCCATTTTAAGCATTTAATTCAATTTAGATGGATCCCAGAGATAATTAAAGAGGGGTTTTACATATCTGTAATTGAGAATGTTATACCAAATATTCGAAAAATGATAAATGGTGAAACCTCTTTTTTTAATGGTATCACACATTCTATTTACAATATGTTTTGCCTTATACTGGAAAATTTAAGAGGTGTTAGATCCCCTTAAATGAGGGTTAGAAGTCAAGTTTGTGTGATTCCATATCATTCTTAGCTCAGAATATATTACTACTCAGACATATTCTTAAATCAATAAATTTTGAAAAATTGATGTATATATATAGATATATATATATATATATATAATTTTAAGATTATACGTTATATGGATCACAATTTCTTTACTTTTATAAAGAAAAAAAAACTCCTATAATTGTGTTAAAAGTTTATATTTTTTAACAAAAGTTCAATAAAATAATTCACACACATATACTACTACTTTATTCTAAATAAATTTCTTATAATCAAGTTCATCATTATAACTAAATTTAATAATACTATTATAATATCATTATAATTAAAAAGCTATTTTATTTAGTTTTTAATCTCATATGTAACTTTGTCCAAGTTTGCGGGTTTGACCTCGGCCCAAGTCGGTGGATTTTTATGAAGCAGAATATCCCTTGAGTGTCTGTTTGACTTGAGCACTCTCGGCAAAATTAAATACTTGTACAGGTTCGCATCGTCAGAGCTCAGGTGTCATCCTGTTGGGTGGAAACTGGGCGTCAAAATTACCTGCGGTGATTGGTATTTACCTATATGGTGCCGCACTAAAAAGGGATACCAGCTTCCGGGAATGTACTAGATCTGCAATGGTAAAACACCAATCCGCAGCCCATTAGAAATAAAAAAAATTGTAATTTTGTTTTTTATTTATGGTTAAAGTTTTATTTTACATTAAGAAATGTAGTTTAAAATCAAGGTTTAAATATATTCTTCAAAATTGAAAAATGTAACGTTTTTTTATTTTAAATGACTTAAAACCAGTTAGTTATTTTATGAATGAAAGTCCACTATCTTATTACTAAGTTAAAATACTATTCATTTAAACCTTGATTAAAAAACGTGTCCCTTTTAAAAGAAGATATCTTTGCTTAAAACAATGTTCATTCACAACTAAGGCTTTCAATTCATTTTTAAATAAAATAAAGAACCAATGAAAAAGAAATCTTTCTGAATTCTTTGAGAAAGGGGAAAATTTTTCTTCATTCATTGGGTAAACATGCTTCCATTATTTGTATTCCATTCTTCCCCTCCTATTTATCAGGATTTTCTTAATAGTTTAAACAATATATTTGTGTGCATTTATAACGTTCTAAATCTCTTAATAACAAAAAAAAAGTTATAATTCAATGTATTACAGCTTTTTTTAACCCTGAATCCTTTAAATAATGGTAGTAAGAAAAATAAATTCTGATCAGAGAAACTTCAGATAAATAATGCAAGATTGACCTTTCTAAGGCAAATATTTTTTTCTGAAATAAATATGCTTAAATGTTATTCTGAAGTTAATTAAGAAACTACGAGAGTTTTTGTGTAATGTTTTTTTTTATTTAATGTTACTTTTTTCATCTATGTAGCTTAAAACGTTCTTAAAGCATTGATTTTTTAATTTGTTAATGGAAAAGTGTATACATGTTTGCTTGAGGGCTTGAGACTTGAATTTAAATTACAAAAATTAATATGAAGTCCTTTTGTTGTCTTTTTAAAGTGGTTTCATTGTTTTTTAAGTATTAAATTCACACTTACAAGCGTTATTTAAGCAAATCACACTAGGTACATACAATTACAGTCATCCTATATATAGACCATACCAGGGACACAGATTTTTTTTTGTAATAAAAAAGTTTTATAAAAGCACCCGTTGAAGGAATCGTACTTGAGTACTATCGTATGCAGGAGACATTGAATAAAACCTCACTGATTCTAAACACGGATTTCACTGAGAGGAATATGGAGAAAGTAATTGAAAAATACTATGTGAAAAATGATAAATAACAAATAAATAAGATTGAGTAAAAGAAAAAAATTACTAATTTTTATCTGTATAATTCCTACCTTTATTTCGCAATATTTCAATTACGTTTAGGTGGAAATTATGAAAATATTAGGAAATGTTATTGGAAATATTCACAAGTTTCCCATGCCAACGAACAGTTAGGCTTAGAATGGCGGCAAGTGGAGAAATATGAAACGAATAACATGATTGCTAATTCAGTGCCTATGCCACGTGCAAATTCGGGTTGCTAATTTGGTGAGTTATCTTCAAAGTTGGCATGGTTGCGATAATACGTAAGTACGTAGGAATATTTTAATATAAAAGTCAGTGCATCTCAAATATTCATTGTTTGCGACCCAATATCCAATCATAATTTTTCATCGCACCCCTCCCTCCAAACAATAACAATGTATTGAATTCAATAATTTCATACTTTGACGCTAAGGCTACAATATGCTACTTTAACCTATTAAGTACCAACGGCGTAGATAAATGTCTCTCTCAGTCAAATAGTTAATTGCCCGGGACGTATATGTACGTTTTCCTAAGTATGATATTTTCTGTGCTCTGCTATCTATAAAATTATTCCGAAGACTTTCGAATGCAACAAAAGGAGCTTGACAATGTTGGCAAAGGATTTACTCATTTCAGAGGATTTGCTTACTTATTCTTTTTCTTCCTCTTCCCCATACATCCCATACGCGCGCTTACGTGGAAAATGGTGGCATTGGGGAAAGAATCATGTAACTTTCAATCGGCAGTGAGAGATTAATTATAAACCGTATAAATTTTCAAGATAAGTGTTAATTTTTGTATATAAGTTTATATATGATAAGCCCATAAGAAGTCATTGGTAATTATTAAGCTTGTGTTAAACTTAGTATTGTTAAATTAATTATAAAATTCAGTGTGCAGTGCTGATACATTTATAAGTGTTTTATATCAGTGTGAATATTTATTTCGTTTTTTATTATGTGAGACTGCACTTCATTTGTTTATACTTTCTGTAAATTAATAATTTTTTGAATAAGCTTTTTTTTGTTTTTGACTTTTGAATGTTCTCGCACCTCCCTCGTAGAGTCATCACGCCCCCTTGAGGTGTGTGCCCCACAGTTTGAGAAACGCTGATATAAATAAAAATTTACAGGTGAAATCTTTGTTATAACGTATTGTAAATTCCTTAACAACAAGTTTTTTTCAGAGTTTTAATGTGGCCACGGTAGCCAAATGGTCAGGATTGAAAGGTTACTGCTGGTGTTATATCGAATGAGTTGTACCACTTAAGACCTGCTTTGTAGAGGAGATGCTGCATGTTTAATCTGTCAGGGCTAGAAGTCCTTACGGTTATGTGGTGAGATGTTTGGAGAGGGAGCTGCTGGCTCAGATGTCATCCTTAATCACTTGAACGTGGTTCAAACTGAAGAATAAATCAGTTGGGGTGTTAATTAAGTCGATAAGGCGACAGTTTTATTATTTCTCAATTTTATTCTATGTATTTTTTAAACAGTTCATGTTAGTGGACAGCAATCCATTACTCTATGTATGATGCATGTTGTATTAAGATTAAAGTATGTTTAGTTTTATGTTAGTTTACATCACACTTACACACAGTGCTTTTTCTCAAACTTTTAATATTTGCCACCCAATTATCAATGAATAATTTCATCGCCCCTCTTTATAAATAACAATATATTGAATTCAAAAATAATGTACTTTGACGCTAAAGCTACAATGCGACTTTAATTAAAAACCGTACAAATTATCAAGATAAGTATTAAATTTTAAATATGACATCCCATATATATAGGGTCACTCGTAATTACACTGTTGACCACCGTAAATGCAACACCAAGAAAGACAAGAGATAGCACAACACAATTTATTTTGTAGATAACATGTTTACCAAGCATCAAATGATTAAATATATAGACTTCTGTGAAGTGGGGTTCCTGTCAGAATCAGTAGCCAGAGTATCCGCCATTGTTAGAGATCACCGCTGCCACACTCTTCGGCATTGATTCAAAGAGACTTTGGATGTATTCTTGGGGTACAGCAGACCAAGCAGCTTCCACACGTTGCCAAAGTTGATCTGGTGTGGCCGCTGGGGGTGTAATCTGGGTCAATCGTTGAGTAACCATGGACCACATGTTTTCTATCGGCAAAAGATCCAGAGAGCAAGCCAGTCAGGGAAGCAATTAAATCTGATGATTGACGAAGAACCTTTGGACAATGCGTGTCACGTGTGGTCGCGCATTATCCGGTTGAAAAATGGCTGTGACCAAGCCCTGAAGGTAAGGAAGGACAACTGATTCCAACACCTCGGAGATGTAGCGCTGGCTCCTTAAAGTACCGGCAATGCGTACTAGAGGAGTGCGAGAGTGAAATCCAATTCCACTCTATACCATAATACTCGGTGCAGGACCAGTATGGTGGTACATAATGCAGCTGTTCATCATCCTCTCTCCACGGTGTCTTCAGACTAGAATCCGACCATCGTGGTGTTGCAGACCGATGCGTGACTAGTCAGTAAAGACAACTTCATTTTATTCTGCCACCTACATCCTTCTTTCATCACACCATTGGCGGCACTGTGGTTCTGCGTCAAGGATAGACCAAGCAATGGACGACTTGCTGTCAGACCACTCTGCTGTAAACGGCGTCGAATGGTACGCGCATACAATGAATGATACGTTACAGACTCAATGTGCTGTGCTACGGTTCGTGATGTGACTGAGCGATCCGTCATTGCTATGCGCACAATTTGCCTGTTCTCACGTGAAGTGGTGTATTGAGGTGGATGCGATCGACCATGTCGGTCTATCGTACCCTCCTGCATCCAACGGTCACATATCTGCATTACAGTTGTTTGGTTTCGTCCTACACGATTTCCGATTTCCCTGAAAGATAATCCACAATCTCTGTAGACCACTATCCTTCCTCTGTCGAACTCGGATACTTGATCAAAAGCTGATCGCTATATTCTACGAGACATAACTGATCGTTTTATGAAAAAAACACAAGAAAAACACAATTGCCGAACTTGAATCGTCGAAATCTCGAAACCTTAAATAGCGTTTTGAGGTGGCGCCACAGGCACGCGTGATGTGTTTCTGCTCTGAAATTCTAATCATTTGCATATCTCACCTCCACTAATGCATCCTGTAAATTTCATGCTCTATTTGCATGCTTCCTTCAGGTTGTTGCATTTACGGTGGCCAGCAGTGTATTATTCTTAACTTAGTGTTGATAAATTAATGATCAAATACATCGTGTAGTATTGATACATCTATAAGTATATTATATCGGTGCAAATGTGTATTTCATTTTTTTGTTGCCAGAAAGTCTCGTTTCACTACCTTTCCATAATTTATTAATTTTTTTAAATAATCTTTTATTTTCGACTTGATAGGATTATCACGTCCCCGTAGGGAGGCGCACCCCACAGTTTGCGAAACGCTTGTTTACTTGCAGTTCCTCATATTAAATATATAATTTGGGTAATAACGACTATTAAAATATTGGTTTAGCTATTGAGTGGATAAAATAAGTTATTACAGTATTGTGTTAAGCAATACATTTATAGGGAAAAATCTATAACAGAAACAAATTTTCAAAAATATCAAACAGTTAACGTTAGAAAATTCTAATAACTTCCTTAAACTAAATTTTTGGAAAAAAAATTTTTACAGTAAGATTCATAAATTACAGTTTTTAATTCTTTGCACATGTTTGAATTGTTTTTCTTTGAGCAATATCTCTACAGAGATCTACAATGCATTTCACGATTAGGAATGTTCTCACAATAGTGTTTTGTACTAAAGATACGTAAAAGTGTTATGCATGTAAATCTATCGAAAAGTCTGATCACGTATTCGCCGAGATGAATACAGATAATTTTCGTCGTATTTTATAATGAAAGTGCACTTTTTAATTATTAACTAATTATTCCAAATTTATGGCCGGCTGGGTGGTACAGTTGGTTAGGCGCTGGCCTTGTATCTCCAAAACGGGCTCGACCCCACCCAAATCGGTGGATTTTTCATGATGCAGAAAATCAACAGCGTCCATGTCATATGATTATGCAGCATGTTAAAGTACCCATGAGTGCCTATTTGGCTTGGATGCTCTCGGCAAAGTTGAATTCCTAATACAGTTTTGCTTCATCAGGATCCTCCCTCTGGAGACGAAAATTACATTGAAGCAATTGATATCTACCTATATAGAGCCGCACTTAAAAGTGGTACTATGAAGTATAAATGTACTAGGACTGTAATGGTAAATATACCAATCAGCAGCCCCGTTTGAAAAAATAAATTACATGTTATCGAAGCAAACTGCATAACAATTCATTAATTATGTATTTGAATTTTAAATGCTTAAATTTTTTTAATAAAATTCTTGAATTCTTCATCTTGGATTTAAGTTTCCATATTTTATAAATGTAAGATAATGTTTATCATTTTTATTAAAAGTTTTTACATCAATTCCATGTAATATGCCTGAAAACGAAGCAATGATTTTGTAAATATGTTATTGCCTTTATAAAACAATTGTGTAGGTGTTTTACCAAATCCAAAAGACTTATTATATTCAAGGGAAATTCGTAAAATTAAGGCATAAAATAAAAAAGTCTATCTCTAGTTCCCTTACCAATATTGAAATGAAATCAACTTTCATATATTGCCTAGAACGCTCAAAATCCCTCAATATTCTATTTACATTGGGATAAATATACTACAAAATAATCCAGGACTTAAAATATTCTGCAACATCAAGCGCTAGTCTCACTAAATTTAATTTTTTCTATCTCATATATATATATATATATATATATATATATATATATATATATATTCAGATTACCATATTTCTGAGCAGAGATTTATAATTTAATAGTGCTTCGTATATTTTAATTATTATTGCTTGGCATATTACTTGATAAAAGTAATAATTTGTGTAACCTTGAATTCAAAATTACTTTATCTTGTAACTTCATAATTAAACTCTCCTTTTTGACAAGTTCCAGATCAGGCAAGACAATGTGCCATTTTCTGCTTGCGAAGAAATGAAAATGGAAAGATAATCGAAAAACAGCTGGTATTATCTTTGTCTCCATTACAATGTACGTAAGACTTTGTATTACGCTATGTTTCCAATTGTGTGCCCCCGCACACACACAATCTTAACCATTTGAAAAAGAGGTACGAACACGATATTTTTTTAAGTATGAGAGCATATGAAATTTTATTCATAGCATGCAGGGTTTACTAACAAATAGCAAACATTTAGGGTTTTTAGTGTTTCACAATTATAAAATAAAAAAAAAATTGTGTGAAAATTTAAAATTGAAAATTAAAGTTAAATTCTTTCCTTTTCGCATTCTGTGTGTTAAGTATTATGCTGAGTTATGTGCAATAAAAAAATGTGCTTTTTTAGGAACATTTTGGGTAAAAAAAATGGCCACTTAAGGAGTTAAAAGAATTTTGTCCCAATGAAGATAAATGAGTAGTTGTCGTTATTGAATATTTTTTAATAATGTTTCACAACCAATTACATAGGATAATTTGAGTCATTGGCATTACTTTTTGTACTCCGCACTTCCTCTGTGCTATTTCATTTAGTTCATTTTACGTTTAATTCTATAAAACTAATACTTCATTAAAATTTTTCTCTAAAACTATAACTTGCGCATTCAGTTATGATCTAGTTATTTAGTTTTTCCCATTTTTATCAACTGTTACTGAAATTGGGAAAAATTATTAATATCTTATTAACTTTACGCAAACTTTCAAACACTTTGCATTAAAAATATCACTTTAATTTAATCAAAATTGTCAATCACAAATTTCTGTTTCGCAGATTTTATAAATCTACATAATTATTCAGAATTTTCTAATTTTGCTATTATTAAATTTTCAGAATGGATTATAAATAGATATCGGAAGGAGTTCCTTCAAATCAATAAGACTCTTTTCTCTTAACTTGTCACAAACATTACACATTAGGATAAACTATAACTTAATTTTCTATGCATACTTTTATCATTTACAGAAGTTTCGAATTGAAAGAGAGAAATCGGTTTGAAGGAAATCGAACTAGAGAGAGATAGCTTCATCTAAATTTAGATGTGCGTGGGTGAAATGTTATGCATATCTTTCCTTTGATAAAATAGTAAATGAAGGTATGGTTTTGTCCATATTTAAGGACGCTCATGTTAAAGATTATGAAATGCAAATTGATATAAATGACTAATAAAGAATACCTTTTGTTTTTTGGGATGCATTGATACTATGGCTTCATTGTTTTTCTTCCGTGATTAGGAACAATAAAGTATATTTTTAGAAGAATGCGTTATTCATATATATTTGTTTAATATTAGTTATATTGAACGACATTTTTCACTTGCAAAATTAATAACGTTTTCTTTGAACTGGAGATATTGAGTGTTTATTTCAAGAGATATAAAAATTTAGCTAAAAAATTAACGTAAATTTAATACATAATTATTAAATAATACATGTATATATTTTTATATATATTAAATAATGCATGTGTTATTTTATTCTGTGTTTTCTGTTTGAGTTGTATAATTGATAACGCTTTCTGTGTAATCCGAAAACATTGAGAGTTTATTTCAAAAGGAATAAAATTTACTTAAAAATTAACGGTATTGTGTTATTAAACAATATATACCGTATTTATTGGAATCTGAACCGCCCTCGGTTCTAAGTCACTCCTCAAATTTTTATCACGTTTTCGTGAAAAAATGAACAATAGTGTATAAGATTTTATCGCAATACCTGATAATAATTCGAAATTTTAAAAAAATAAATGAGGACTAATAAGAAATGAATAATTAGAGTATTTTACCAGTATTAAAAACTTTTAAACTCGTGTACCTGTAATTTCTCTAACAGTCTGTATCATTAACAATTTCTCCCATCGAACGCATGCTTTCATCTTCGAATGCAAGCATCACCTGATTTTCAGTAGCATTAACATTGTGAAATAAATGTGGCTTAGATTTCCATAAATACGGTATATCGTATTTATACAAATACAAGTTGCACAACAAATTCTCATCATCTTTTTGTGAAAAAATAAAAAGTAAGATAAAAAGTTTTATCCATATTCGATATTTACGAAATTAAAAAGAAAATTTAAGTTAGATTTAATAAGAAATGAATAATCAAGTTATTTTACTAGTATTCAAAATTTAAATATGTACATGGTAATCTTTTTTTCGATTATAGACTCAGTCTGGGAACTTTTTAATCATTCTTTGTGTAAAACAATTGAGTGCAGTACATTAGGAGCATTTTGAAACACAATTACAATTCTATTAAACTTTGTAGCTCCAGAATACATGAGGATAAAGTATTACTATTTAAATTTCACTAAATTATACTTTTTAAGCTCGTTGTGTGTAAAGTTATGCTTGTGAAAGCTTACTTATCGATGAATATAAAGACAAGGGCAAAAAAAGTTGAGAGTTTGCTTAGAATTACCAAAATTGTAATATGCAAAATGGAATATTTTAGAGATTTTTGGAATATAAAGAAAAAAAATCTCACTATTTTGCAAAATTAATTTCAAATCCATTCGGCTATCATTACAATGAGATATTGATAACTATTTTTACATATTCTTCAGTACAAGAATAGAGTTATTATTTAAACTATATTAAAAATATAAGGACAACATACTGATCCAAGTGCAGCTCACCGCAAATTTAATATAAGAGGAGTTTAAAAAACATAGAGAGAAAATTTTATATTATATTAGAAAAACTTATGATGTTATCAAAATAGAAATAATTTACTTTCAAAGATATTCTTAACTAAATACATTTCAGATATTTTTCTCAATATTTGAAAAAAAAAGTATTGATGATTTCCCATCTGTAAATTTTTTTCTCTACACTTATTTTGCCAGTACAATTATATAAATGTGAGCACATTCCTAAGAAGGATAAATGTAATTTCATTAAACACTCATTGATTAAATTCTTTCCTTTTCGTTACGATATGGAATCATATCTCTAAATCCTAGTTTTAAAAGTTATCCGGCTATTTTACGTGAACGCTCTGTACTCTCTCGAATTATACACATATCGAAAATCAGATCACGAGTAGAAGAGCAATTTATTGGTAAGGGCAACAGTCGATTATTGCGGGGGCCACATGTTAACGTTCCATCGTAATTGCTTGTCTCTCTGGCCAAGCATTAATGGAAGCCATTCAACATGTTTTCTTACATAGAGCTTACTCAGAAGCAAGCGACTCGCAGCCATTCAACCGAATATGTTGTTTCAGATAGCAGTTGTAAGCTCACAAGTTTGATAAAGACATGTGATGCCTTGATAGTTTCAGGCAATAAGGCCTTACTTTGATAAATATTATCGTAGATATAAGAATCTTATATCGTTACATTGCAATAAACGAGTATATAGCAAAGTTTTTAAAGAATCTAGTTATAAGATCGTTCTCATAACTGAGAGAAATTATATATTCAGTTTGTGTTTTCCTTTTTCTCAATGTAGTCCATTCATACAGATTAATCATTTTGTAGTAATTTAAATTATTTTTAGATAGAAAATATCGGAAGAGAAAACGAAAGACATATACGAAAAATTATCAATAAACCTAAGTTTAAAATTATCTTCCGTTCATATTTTTTTTTTAAAAAATCATGTTATTTTTCTTAGTTTTTATAATATAGTTTTAAAAAATTAAACATTCACTCACTAAATACCCGAGTGATGTTAATTTAATTTTATTAAGGTATCCGACTGCGTTCTGAAACGTGATTTTAAAAAAGTGGATAAATCGATAATTTTCACGATATTTAGAGTCACTTAAATTAAAATAAATGAATAAAATAGTTTTAAGGACATTATGACGAAAGAAATATTTACATACAATATTTTTTCAAAAAAAAATTAACTTAGAATAACATTTTTCAAAACGTTCTAATTTCATAAAAAATGCTTCAAAGTGAATGATATTTTGCTTATATAAAGTAAAGATTTATCCAGAGAGTCTTAACTAGAATTTTTGATAAAATTCACATTATTTTCAGAGTTACCACCAATTGAAATAATTATCGGCGTTTTTTTCTTTAAAATTTCTTCCTCAGTTGAAGTAAAATATGGATAAATACACTTCTAAGTCATCTATTTCAAAAATTCAGTTCAGCCTCTGTACATAGGTGTGAGATATAAACAGGCAAAATATTATTATGGTACAAGCATTTTTCATAAAAAAAGAAAGTTTTGAAAATCTATCGTTCTATGGTCATTTTTTGTCAAAATATTGTACTCAAATCATTTTTTATTGTAACAATATTCTTAAAACAATTTTATATACGTTTTCTAATCTAAGTGACACTAAATATCATAAATATTATCCATTTATAAGCTTTTGAGAAGTTGCGGTTCCGAACGTAGTCAAATATCTTTAAAAAAAATACGTCCTGTATTTGGAATGTCTTTCTACAAACTTATAAAGAGTTGGCATTGAATATAGACTTAGAAAACATTTTAAATGTGAGTGAGACAACTGTCCAGACTTGTTTACCTTAATTCTACGAATATTTTGGTACTAATATTTAAGTCTCTGAAACAGAAGCGATTCTTTCATGTAATATAATTATATATTTATTTTAGAAATTCTAAAATGCTTACTTCCTTTCTAGAAAATAGCAACACATTGCCTAAATTTGATCTAAGTTTACTTTAAAAATTATTCGTTGCATGAAATGAAGGATTGTTGTATAATTTATTTTCTCTAATGGGGCTACGTGTTGGTATTATTTTTACCTTTGCAGACCTAGTTCGTTCCCAAGGTAAGCTGGTATATTTTTTTTATTTCGGCACCATATAGGCGATACCAATTGCAGCAAGTAATTTTGACTCCCAGTTTCCTCCCCAGAGGGAGGCACCTGAGCTCTGACGAGGTGAAATTAAACTTAGGAATTTAATTTTGCTGAAGGTACCTAAGTCAAATGGGCACTCCAAGGAATTTTTTAATGTCACATAATCATACGACATGGCCACTGTTGATTTTCTGCATCATGAAAATGCAACCAACTTGGGCCTTGTCGAACGCGCAATTTTGGGTGCAGAAGGCCAGCGACAAACCAACTACGTCGGTGCAACTACTACTTGATAGTAAATAAAATTTATTGAGATTATACTTAAATTTTAAATACATTAAGAGAATACTATTTCAGAACGAAAAATAAGTAAATAAATGTTTTTATAATGGTCTATAGTATGATTGTTTAAAGCAAAAGAGTGAGGAAGAGAGAGAGAGTGATCTTATTACATTTACATTCTTTATTTAGATTCTTTATTCATTATTTATTTAGAGTCAAGTTAATTTTGGTAACACGCAAACAGTTAAACACCCAAAACTAGCTTCGGTACTAATATATTCTATTAACCAAGAAACTGTATTATATGCAATTTTATAAAACAGCTCCTAACATTACCACATTTCTAGTGACTCTTCAAGGCTTTTATCGAATTGATGTTTAATTTTAAAACACGAGGAATTTTATAAATATTTTTCCCTGACTCTGTTAATGTGTAAAGAAAGGAACTATAAGATTCGAGTAATACACATAAGAAATTCCGAGTTTTCTCAAAGAAATATAATATCGATGAAAATATCCAGTGGCCAAAGGTAAATACAATGACTTTTTATATAAACACCGAGATGTGCCTTTCAGTATGTTCTCTGAAGTTTATTTAAAAAAAAGTTAAAGCATATAGAATGGTAAATAAAATATTGTTTATCTTTAACATATATTAAAAATTCTCGAAAGATAAGCAATTGCATGTATATATTCTAAAAGGATATTAAAACAAACTACAGAAATCTCATAAATTCGAATATCAACTTTATTTTCAATAATTAAAGTATTTTACAGTTGTCTTTATATTTTAATAATTTATGCACGAATCTGTCCATAGCGTATATGATGCATTATATAAAGTTTAAGATAATTTTTCTGCTATATTTTTTTCAAATCCTTATTTAAGACAGACAGAAACAATTTAATCCTTTAAGGCTCCTTTTGCTTTTACCTTATTCAATTTTAGTTTATAAATAATATACATAGCTAAATACTATAGTCTCCTTCAATATTATTTAGTCATTAATTATGTATAGCATAACTATAAAAATGAAGTAATAAGGGTTTTTGAAAATAATAGTTTAACAGTAAAAAATTTTAACAGATTCAACATTTCTTTTCTTATCTTAAATTATTCACTATTAAACAGAGTTCTAAAGAAGATATATTAATTCTTAAAATAATTCTTTCTTACTACAACTATTAAGTATTTAAAGGATAGTACCTAATTTTTAAAGGTATTACTTTATGTCTATTCATATATTTATAAATTTTTAATCCTCTAGTTTACATCAGATTAACCAAACAATTCCCTTTAACAAGAACTTGGAGAAAAATAACTCAACAAATTTGAGTTTATAAGTCACAAGTAAAATTTTAAGCGATGAACTCTACTTTTATAAAAAAATAATGAATATTAACCCAAAAGAATTTCATTTTATTCAACATTTTCTACGTGGACTAAGTAGAATAATTTAACACCATTAATTGAATTTTTATAAACTTAAAATCTTTGTTATTTTTTTTATTTTCCTGTGTTTGTAAAAAGCGTATTATTTTTAGATTTAAACTCTCTCAGGGAATTAATGAAGCATTTCGTTATAAATATTACTCGTTTGAAATAAAATTAAAAGGATATTTTTCTGTTATATTCAGAAAAAAAATGATAAAATCACAGAAGGAAAAAAATTTTTGAAGGAGAAAATTTTCCTCGCAAATTTCTTTATTTTGTAATTCCACACACAGATTTTACATAAATGTTACTGTTTTTTTACGTTAGAGTGACATGGAGCTTTTATATTAAACAGAAAAAACATTATACACATAGCGCGTAAAAAATCTAAAATATTTTTTTTTTCTGTTAAGTTGTGCAATATCATAAAATATCTTGCTTATTATTTGACAAATAAAAACTTGGTCTTATAGAGATCAATGAAAGTTTGTCTTTTACAGAGCAAAATGAGCAACATTATGTGCTCTTAACTGTAGAAAAAATATTCACGTTTTCTACTTTATAATATCATTTTTCAATTCCTACTATTAGTTCACACTCTCCCTGTATGTATATCTTGTTAAAAATTTTAATCATTAATAAAATATTTTTTTATTTATCCACTCAAGTTCAAATACATTTTTTAAACTTGTAGTGGGTGACACTTGATATTAATACAATTTTTTCAAACATTAATTCATTAATTAAATTTAATTAATAAATAAATAGTAACAAACAAAAATAATAGTCCAACGCCATATATGAAAAGGAAAATCACTCGTTGGGTCCCTGTAGTGCAATGGGTAGCGCGTTGAGCAGTAACAAACAAAAGTACTAGCCCAACACCGTAAATAGAAAGAAAAATTGCAAGAAAAATCAATTTTCTTTTTTGCCAATGAGTATTGTGATTCTGTCATATGTATATGTATACTTATATTAATTGTAATTATTTAATAACAAGTAACTAAAATAAAAATTTTGTTTGTTGATCTAAGTAGGAATTGATTTATTATTTTTTTACATTACTTGTTTACTTTCTTTTTCAGTATTACTCAGCAAGTTTAACATCGAACTAGAAAATAATGTATCGTTTTTGCAAAAACCTGTTTTACATATAATATATATTTCGTTTTATCTGATAAGAAATCATAAAATACAAAATGTATCCATACTCAACTAAATTACTTTTTTGATCAACTACACAAAACGTATCCCGTATAGAAGTAATATGCTACATTTCTTAGCATTTTCTTCACATACAGCATACAAAAATAGAAAAAAATAATTATTAACACAATTTTCTTAATTATAATGTTTGAGAACATTCTCCTAAAAATAAAATCACGATTAAGAGAAAATGAAGTTATGAGTTAATTAATCATTTATACACTAGAGAAAAGAGCTGTGTGTGTGATTCATGTTCTCTTCTCTGTCTTCCTGAAATTCTTACATAACAAAGTCGATTTCATTCTGCATACAGTAGAATGCTCTGCATTCGTTCTCGATGCTTCAAGGCACGCTTTGAAGGGGATAGAGCATAACGAAAGTGGATGGTTTGTCACGAAACTTTAAACATGGAAGTTGTAGGAAATTTTACGATTGTGTGTTCTCAACATATTTCTTAGGCAGCACTGATGAAACATATCCTTAAGGCAACATATTAATAATTAAAAATTTGTGTACAATTATATAGGTATTCCAATTAAAGAAACTTCAATTTTCATTAGTAAATTATCTTTTAACTAAAGGTTTCTACTCATGTAAATGATTTTTGAAGGAAATACAAATTAGTTTTAACTTGCGCTTTCTGATGATCCTGCCGTTATCAATGGTTCTCAATTCATGCATTTGAACAGTTAAGTTTATGCTTGTGTATTGAAATGATAATTATCCAACACACACATTTGTAAAGATATCAAATGAATATTTTATAATAGTGTTTTAATCTTAAACATACATATTTCAATTCCCGTGTGTCGTGCAGTGAAATATTTATTACAGCTGACGCAAAATGATATAACTAAGGAATAAAAAATGAATTTCAGAGTTTGCGTTTAAAAAATATCACAAGTCTATATTAAAGTAAAACAAAGCAGATTTCTTTTTAATTAACTTTTCTGTATAAAGATCTTTCGTTGTAAAAATCGTTTTCTGAATTTTTTTAAATGTATCATGGATATTAATGTCATGTAAACATTGATGATTTACTTCATTAAAAAAAGATTACTCATTGAAAAATTAATTATATTTTGAGACTCAATGATAGAAAAATTTTAAAAGCATATGTGTTCAGTTGTTACTTTCATTTGAAATAAAAAATACCTTAATTTTAATTATATTATCTGAAAGCATTTCTCCGTTTCCAAAAACCTTCTATAAAAACTCCTGAATATGGAAGCACAAATACTACACTTAAAAAAAGGTGATGTAAAATATTCATATATAGTAGTTTTTTTTCTTTATATTTTTGTATTAGTAAGAAAAATTTACTTTTATCAAGGCATTATGCACAGCAGGTAAAAATTTCTCATTTTATATATTTATTTAAAATTACAACATTATTGAAATTGAAATTTTATTTATCATTCTATAATAATTAAGTATATTGCCAAAAATTGTGCTTCTATGACACCAATGAATTTCCACGATCTTTCTGTTGTAAAAGTCGTCACTTTTGGAGAGAGAGAAAGAGAAAAAGAGTGATATTTTTATGCTGCACTATTAAACTGAAAGAGCGTTATTAGTGGCAGATATCGTAATTCTAAACTGTGATCAAGTAACGAAGAGGACACCTGAGTTGTCCCCTCACCTTCCACACCTCACCAATGGAAGGACGTTTAAGCCTTGACAGATTTAACGCGCATCATTACCGCTACACGGTGGATCTTTATTGGCACCGAAACTCGAATCCGTTATACTTGGACCATAACTACTAGGCTACCTATAACATATCGGACGTAGGACGGAATTTGTCTGTTGGTCATTGAGAACCTTGATTCGCATTCTCAGACAAATGTTTAAACAACCAAGGTAATTACGTCGAAAAGCAGATTTGTATGAAATTTCAGCATACAAATGAAAGTATTGCAAAATTTCGGTACTTATGGGTATACACATGTGTTTGTATGTGTAAAATGTGTATGTAGAAAAGTAACTTACATTAGTAGAGTAAATTTAAATATTGTACTTAATAAGATGCTGTGAAATGTATTTTTTCATTGTTTTTCAAAATAGCTTGCTTCTGAATAATAACCACAAAAATAAGTCCTCGAAGTAAAATTAATATGCACCCTAATGGACACACATTCAGATATTTTAATATAACTCCCACTCATTTATTAGTCACAATAATGTGATCTTACAAAATTAACAAAAAAAAAATGGGGAAAAGAAATTTGAGTTATTTCGTTTGTAACAAACTCACTGTAGTACAGTTTCATTTATTTAGAATATAAATACATTGCAATTTCTTTAAAGTCTTAAAACCATAGAAAAAAAGTGCCACACTTTTCTGCAATTTTAGCGCACTGGTAGATATTTAAGGAAAAAAAATATTTGCTCCACTTGTGAGTATTTTAAATACAAAACAAATTAATTTCTTCTTTGAAAAGGTAATTAAAGAGAATTAAGGGCAAAAGTTTTCTGCAAAATTTCTTTTTATACTGCTTCATAATAGTATTTTCCTTTTTACTAGTGCTTAAACTATATTTTTAATGTTTAGAATTATATCTTTGTTATTGCTTTGTTAAGAATGTAATGTTCGGTAAGCACAGAATTAGAATTTTGCATATTAAAATTTGAATTATGTATTACATATCCTTACAAATTATTGAGGGACACTTTGCATACAAGATCAGTGTTTGAAGAAAATATGAAGAACAGTTATCTGAAATGAAAATAAAAATTCGGATATTTTATTAGTTTTCAAATTGATTCATGCTCCAATAAAAAATATGTTTTGAAGAAAACTAATATCCACTCTTCTACTTTAACTTATCGACTTGGATAAAACAAAAATAAGCTTAAAAAAAGTATCAAAATCTCAATTCCAAGAAAAGTAGGAATTTAATGGAAAATTACTGAAGGAGATATACGTTTCAAATTAATTAGTGGAAGCAAAGTAAAATGAATATTTAATTTTTAATTTAAGGTCGTGTTTCTCAAGTGTATAAGATATACATATTTTTCTTAAAACTTGTGTTAGGCAAAGCAAATTTTAAGTAACAGTTGTGAAGTGATTATTAAAATAAAAGGACATGCTAACGAGATTTATCATAGATATGTACATATATATATGTCAATTTTACATCCTTATATAAATTTCTTGTCCATACTTATACGAACTTCAAAAAGTTTCATAAAAGAAAAAAATGATTTTTAAAGTAAAATACAAAGTGTTTTTTTCAAAGTATACAAGTTTAAGTTGGCATTACTTTCCAAGATGGCGACAGATTTAACAGCTGTCAAGTGATTTATTCTCAGTTTGGTTTGGCAATTCATCATGAATAAACTCACGCCTGAACAACGCTTTCAAATTGTGCAATTTTATTTCGAAAATAATGGTCGATTTTCATAAGCGAATTTTGTTTAGCGATGAAGCGCACTTCTGGTTGAATGGCTACAACAAACAAAACTGCCGCATTTGGAGTGAAGCTAATCCACAAGTGTATGTCGAAACACCGTTACATCCAGAAAAACTGACTATTTGGTGCGCTTTATGGGATGGTGGAATCCTTCTTCAAAAACGATGAAGGCCACAACGTTACAGTCAATGATGATCGGTATAGAGCCATGAATACTAACTTTTTCATTCCTGAATTGAACAATCATGATGTCCAGGAGCTGTGGTTCCAACAAGACGGCGTAACATGTCACACAGCTCGTGGCACAATCGATTTATTGAAAGACACGTTTGGTGACCGCCTAATTTCACGTTTTGGACCTGTGAATTGGCCTCCAAGATCTTGTGATTTAACACCGCTAGACTATTTTCAGTGGGTCTATGTAAAGTCATTGGTCTATGCGGATAAACCACAAACGCTTGACCATTTGGAAGACAACATTCGCCGTGTTATTGCCGATATACGGCCACAAATGTTACTGCACACTTGGCCATCGTTTACACTCCGAATTAGTAGGTTATGTTTTTGTTCATATGTTATTTAGTTTAATGATTTTTTAATATTTAAATTCTACATACATAATTCTTTCCTTTCCTCTTGGTACATAGTATGACAAATTACAGGTGAAGGTTGGCTGGCCGCAAAACTTGTTTGAACCAGCAATCATGGCTCCTAAGGCCAGGAGTTTGTCATTATACTACTGTACCTTCTTCCTAATTTTAGTTATCTTAGGTATATAACTATATGTTTATTTTTTTTCGTTTATATATTTGTGTATATGTATAAATATATATGTATTTATATATATATGTGTATGTATATTTATATAATTATATATTGAATTTTTTTATATTGGATTATATATATATATATATATACACTGCTGGACAATTGCTAAAGACGGATCACAAATTGCTATGTAGCATAACATTAAGCGAGACATGAGACCTAGTAAGATAAAATGTAGTTGCTACACTATTCAGACATTAGAATAAAGAATATTTATTGTTCTGGAAAGTACAAAAGCTGTGAAACATCTGAAAGAAAAAAAAATGTTCATTTGATCTGCGTACGGAGAAATGGAACAATGCATCTAAAAGTCAGCAGGCACCTTAAAGAAAGGTATCAGTACGGGATATGTCCACCGTGGAGTGTGATGCAATATTCCACACGTCGTACCATACTTTGCACAACATTATCCAGCAGCTGTTGAGGCAATTTATCCCATTCCTCTGTGAGTGCACGGATGAGGGTGTTCTTGTTTGTCGGAGGATAGTTTAGACCAGCAACTTGCCTTCCCAAAGCACCCACACATTTTCAATGAAGTTTAGATCTGGAGAACGCGCTGGCCATACTAGACGTTGAAAACCCTCGATGTCTAGACAATCCTGAACAGCGAGTGTTCGATGACATGTTGCGTTGTCGTCCATAAAAACAAATTTATCACCGACAGCACCAAGGAAAAGACGAACATGAGGAAGTAGAAATTCATCAATGTATCGTTGGCCCGTCATAGTCCCATTCGCAACCACATGTAGGCGCGTGCGGCCATTGATCATGATACTGCATGTCGGATATCGGTCCTTTTACTGGATATTTTCTGGACGATAAGCAGTACCACTCTCGCGCCAGATCAGTTGGCGTCTACAATCCGATGACAGACTGAACCTACTCTCATCTGAGAATAGTACGCATGCCCAGTCCTGTTCAGTCCAATTGTGATGCTCACGACACCATTGCAAACGGGCAGTACGGTGCTGTCTGGTCAATGGGACACACACAACAGGTCTGCGTGCGTATAGTCCTCCTCCCCTCAAACGTCTGGCAACAGTTTTTCGGGAGATCTGCTTTCCTGAGGCAGCAAGAAACTGATTTGCCACCTGCTGAGCTGTGGTGCGCCTGTTCCTTTTTGCTGAAAAGACGATATATCTGTCTTCTGCAGGCGTCGTACTTCTAACACGACCTCCCCCGTGCCGTCTACTATACATTCCAGTAGTTTTAAATGACTTCCACAGCCGTGAAACAACGCCGTGAGCGATGTCGAACTCCCTGGCAACATCTGTTATTTTTCGCCCTCCTTCGATCTTTCCAATAATTCGGTCACGCATAAAATCATCTATGTGATGTCGGGAAGACATGCCAAAAATTTTAAGTTTTTCTATTAAATCTTTCCTGTAAAATTTTGACTTGAAACAACAACTGTCCACACGCGTCAAAACCTTAAAACTCTTATGAACGCTATCACGTGATGAACAGACGTGGAAAAAAAATTTGCATACTCATACTTCTTCTTTTACTAATATCTCGCACTTATTCTAAATTTCCACATTTTGCTTCCTTTCATTTTGTGGTTGCTATGGATGATAGTGTTATCCGTCCTTAGCAATTGTCCAGCAGTGTATATACATATACACATGTATTTTCACTTACAGAAAATGTTAACAAACACACAAAATTTAGAATTTAAATAATACAGGAAAAAATGCTATTAATATATGCATAAAACGATGTAAAAAATTATTTCCTTCAACAAAGGCAGAGAAAGGAGGAGGCCACACTACATTGTTCTTTTCTAGGCAATTCATGCGTGTACGTTTTTCCGAAGAGAATTTAGTACAAGTAAAAGAATCAGATGCTTGGCATTCTGGATTGTATCCCTGGAGCAAGAACACTGGTCAGTAGGCGACAAATTGAAGCGCTTTAAATAGGTTTTAAAGATCCCATGCCCAGTTAGAAACTGGGTAAGTTTAAAAATAGGATGAAAGTGCTTAGCCTTTAAACGGCTCTGAATAGAAGGAATGAATTTTTTGGTGAGAGGCGCATTATTTGAAATTTGATACCAGTTATTCCACTCGGAAATAATCTTTTCTTTAAAAACTTTCTTAAGATATGATTTTGGAATTCTCATAGGAATCAGATCGCTTAATTTTGTCCACTTCTTTTGAAGCCAGTCAGCACGTTCATTGCCATAGATTCCCGTATGTCCTCGAACAAAAGGAAAGGAAACTTGTACTCCTCTGCTTCGAAGAAAATTGAGATTAATATGTGTTTTAATAATTAGTTTAGTTTGGGAATTAATGTTATTTAAGGCACACAAAGATGATAGGGAATCGCTGCAAATTAAGAAATTCGATGAAAGGATTTCGTTATTGCAGATCCAAGAGACTGCTTGAGCTATGCAAAGTAAATCAGCCTGAAACACACTACACTCATCTCTTATTCTAAATTGGCGAGTTTCAATTTCAAGAAAATCTTGGAAGACAACAAATGCAAGGCCAACCTTAGTGTTGATTTTGCTACCATCTGTAAAGCAGACAACTGGAAACTTGTTTTCAATATTTTTGCGTTAATTAACCAAGTTAAGGGTTAATCGTTCAGAAGGATGAGTGAGCTCAGAAACTCTCAGGGAACCATCTAGACTCTTATTGGTACAGTTCTTCGTTGCAATCTTGAATTCATTATTTCTGATAATAAATATGTCAATGGGTGGAAAGACCGAAATAGCAAACACAGCTTCATAGGATATCGTTCGATACCCAGAAATAACTCGGAGAAGTATTCTTCGGTGAATTTTTTGCAAAAGCCGACAATTTATTTTCTTCTTCAAGGCGAATCCCCAGATTTGCGAGCCGTAACAAATAAATGGAACAATGCCTTGCTTATAAATCAGGGATGGTAAATTGGACTTGATCCCAAAGCTATTTCTGGCACCTTTATTAAGCACTAGCTGAATTTTTTCACATTTATTTGAAAGATGAAAAACATGTTGTTTCCAACAGAATTTACTGTCAAGGACAACACTAAGATATTTTAGTTCTTTCACGCAATCAAAAGAAAACCCATTAAGTTTGAATTTGCAAGTGAAAGCGTTGTTTTCTCTCTTCTCCAAGAACATAACTTTTGAATTGAAAGCATTAAACTCTAATTTATAATTCTTTGTCCAGGTTGATGCAAACAAATAGTAAGCTGCGCTTGTCTTCTTATGTCATGAAAGCATTTTCTCTGGAAACAAAGAAGTGAGTCATCGGCAAAAGCGATCGTTTCAAAGGTAGAGAAATCCAAGATTTTTTCCAAAAAATCATTTAGAATGACGTTCCAGGGAAAAGGTCCAGCAACGGATCCCTGAGGACATCCCTTGTTCAAAAATTTCTCTTTTGAGGAATGACCTAAAGATACAGCCACAGATCTATCCTTCAAGAAGCAGGAAATGACGGCAAATAAGTTGCCAGAGATGTTTGATATTTTTACTAGACTCAGAACACCAGGCCACCAAGCATTATCAAAATCACCCTTAATATCCAAGAAAACCAGGATTGTATGAAGGTTTCTCTTTTTTCCTTTTAAAACAACTTCATTAAGTTTCCCCAAGGCGTCATCAGTGCATTTTTTAGGCATAAAACCAAATGGGTTTTTATTGAAATAATTATCTTTGTATAAATGCCAGGCTACTCTGTTGATAATGAGTCTTTCAAAACATTTACCCAAAGTTGACAGCAAACTGATACACCTTAGGCTGTTTAACTTAGGGACACGTACATCTTTGACTATGGGAATAAGGATTTAAGCTTTCGAATACGTTCAATTGCGTCAGTGAAGTATATTATAATGCATAAAAAAAATATAAGACTAAAAAATTAGTCAAACACAAAGTTTAAGCAATGAATTTTATTTTTAATACCAAATTAAGGCATATAAATTTAAAGTATTTTACAATTCTAAATAGGAAAAAATTCGGCTCACTGCAGTTTTAAAAGAGAGTTGAACTCAAAAATACATATGTAAGGGAGAAACACCACTTCCACATCATAGAATATCCAAAACTACTAGACTTACAGGGGTTAGGAGGCTCCAGATATAAAAAAAATCCCGTTTTTGAACTATTAGACTTACAGATATTTAAGTTTTGGCTAACATGTTCGTTTGCATAGTGGATATGATAAAAATGGGTTTTTGTGGTAATTGACACAGAAGGGTAGTTACCAAAGCGTAAACGACAGACTTGCACTTCCAATTTACAAATTCAAGTCCTGTCCTTTTTAAATAGGAGTGATAAAAAAGCTAATCAATAAAATATAAGGTAAAATCCTAGGAGAGCCCACACCTTTGGCGACAAAACGAAAAAAGCACCAAGCGAAACCGACAATGGTGGCAGGTGAGTACAGAGAGATATGGTGGATGCGTAATGAAAATATATGTAAACAATACAGAAATAAAACATTGAAGATAAAAAAAATATAAAAACAGCCCTTACTTTCTTACTGCTGATCTTTTCCGAGTGGAGGGTATAGCATAACAACAAATTTTAAAAAAGTCTGAAAGGTCTCATTGCTATGTGAATGATCGCGTGAGCGCCGCCGTTTTTATTCTGCGAGGTAATGGTCGAACATACCTTCGACGTGGCTGGTGCAATTTCGAAGAAAGCGTTTTACTGTAGACCATGTGTTACATCATGCCGATCGTTACATTTAGAACATTCATAACTCTAAGCAATCAATCCTTCCTTTATACACTATTCAATCAATTCTTTCTAACCTTTCGCATTCAACAAAGTAAAAAATTCTAAGATATATTCCTTCACACGCACAACCATTCCTGTCGGGTTCCCCAAAACAAAAGTAAATTTAAATTGTCCGCCGACAAAATACGAAAATTAAGAAATAGTTAGGTTTACCATATCTAGTATATCAAATTAGGGTTACCAAGATGGCGCAATTATCGCCAACCAAAAAATTTCGCGCTAAGTGTGTCGGCTCTCCTAGGACTGAACCAAATATAAAGCTGAATGCTAGGACTTAGATATCAATACCTTAAAAAGTATATAGTCTTACAACATCATAAATACCCAACGAAGTATACGAGTAACGGCTAGTTTATGAATATTTTAAAATACAATAAGTAATATTAATGTACTTTTCATAAAAACTCATTTGTTTGAAAATAATTTTTGCTGTACTTATCATTGAAACTATAAGTGTATACCTGTCATATTTATCATTTAAAAGAGAATTCACACACACACATCACCATTTAGTAAAACAGAACACTTATTATTTTTACTATTTTTTAATTTGTGTATAATTTTTATAATATTTGATTGCATCCAATTCCAAATACGTTTTTCTTTTAAAAAATATAAATTTTAAATTAGTATTAGAAACTTACTGTACAAAATTAGGAAAAAAATAGTCAGATAGAATATAACTAACAGAACTACTAAACTGAAACAGAATCTAACTAACAGAACTACTAAATTGTTATGTAAATGTTATATTGCATTAGGACAATACATGCACAAAATAGTGTGTTCTTTTTAACATTTTGCAAAATGTTAACATTAATCGGTGAATTAAGTAAATAAAGCATTATTTTCACTTATTTGAGTTAGTGTGTTGATATGGCACAGGACTAACATGTACTTAAGTCAACTTTAATTTCGGTGTATAGTAATTTCACAGATGTAAAGAAAAAGAAGTATCTTAAAGCATTCGTTTTTTTAAATGGATTTCCTGATTAAGAAAACAAAAAAAGCATCGAACTGCTGATATTTCTGCTATTTTTCTAATTTCTTGAACATAAACTCATATGAGGGACTTTCCGAAAGGAAGTTTCGTCATTATTTTTGTGAAAAGGTAAGATAGTATATCTGATGAAACAAACAATCTCCATAAGAAGCAGCACTCTTTGCTGGTTTAGCGATGGAATGACTAATTCGCAGAACTCGAAAGAGAAAGAGTAATAGCAGACTGTCATACCGGAGGCTATTTGAGAAAGAATATGAATGATAGGCAGAAGCGTGCTGACAATGTGCCTGCCAATGGTAGTGTGTACTGTTATTCGTATGAGGGGAAACCCGGGATTAGCATATCCGTCTTCCCCGTGGATACCTACCGACCGTATCTTAAGAAGATGTCATGTCACGTCAAATGGTTGGTTGCTGGTGTTGCATGTTGAATGAAGGAAATAGGAATGTTGAGTTTGAAGGTCGAAGTGGAAGTCCCTCCACATCCACAAAAGGAAACAGCATTACTTGAGCACATGATATGGTTCTGACAGATAGGCACATAATGGTGTTAGAATAGCGTCTACATTGCTCATTGCTCATGTCCAGGTCCATAATATTGTGACGGGCTCACGCGTCTTTTATTTAACATGTCTTTTGTGTTCTTTGAGAACAGAATTAATGGCAACTCTTTTCCAACCAAATCCAAGAAGTGAAGTGTGAAAGAAAGATGCAAATTAGGAAGCTTTTAAATATCAGAAGTAAGAATAAGTGGGATGGCAATTAGACGATGTAAACAGTTCATAGTTCAAGAGTGAAGAAGTTGTAGATAACGTTACGTGACGAATAGTAGGTTTTATACGTGAAGAGATCTATCGAATCAAGGTGCATACCATTGCACTCGAGTCATTGTATGGCTTTATCTAAGTGTTATAATCCTTACTTCAAACTACAGCAATGTAGGATTGATTACTTAATATTAGTATCGGCGATATTTTTTTAATTGAGTTTAGGAGAGTCAGTTATTGAGAGTGGTCCGGGTTAGGTTAATTTGTTAATAGCTATATGTTGTGTGTTGCGTGTTTTGCCCTCATAGATTCTCTCACATAAATTATTATAATCTAATTTGTTAAAGCTTTAAGTTGAAAATCTTAATAAAGCTATATTAAGATTATGTCTGCTTCTAGTTCTTCCGTTAATCCTACTCCTCTAGCTCACGCTGATACCCAAAAAGATAATCACCCCAGGGGGGGATTATCACAATATGATTTATGAAATTTTGGGTTACCAAAAATATGAGAGAAAGAAAGTACAAAGATAAAGGAGTCCCTATTCAGAATCTTTACAAGCTCTGAGACATGGGAGCAGAACATTGCTCCAGAAACTAAGCCCCCGCCCCTAATGATGTGGAAGCATCCAAGTTTACAAGTGATCAAAACATTCCCTATAAATAGGCGCTGAAATTATACAAACTGTGAGAAAATTCCTTTCATCACAGGGCACCAAGTTTTACCAGAGTGGTTTCTTCGAACTGGTTGAGCGCAACGACAAACGTTGCTCTGTAGGTGGTCAAAATAGTTCAAGATCTATAATTCATAATGCCATTATGAATTTTTTTTTTCAAAAAAGTTTCGGTGTGATAAAAAAATGACGAAACTTACTTTTGGAACTCCCCTCATAGTATTGTTACTTACATTAAATTTCTCATGTCTACCACACATCAGACTTAGAGCATAGAAACATGTAGACAGTGCATAAAACAGAAAAATTAAAACTTGCTGAAAATTTTGCAGCTGTTAAAGAGCTGAAATTCATTTTTTTCAGTAAGTAATCCGGTAGTTTGAAACTCAACGCAGTAGCATTTAATTATATAAAACAGAGTGTTTTTTTTCCAGGTATAGAGTTTAAGTTGGCATTACTTTCCAAGATGGCGAGCGATTTAACAGCTGTCAAGTGATTTATTCTCAGTTTTGTTTGGCAATTCATCATGAATAGACTCACGCCTGAACAACGCTTTCAAATTGTGTAATTTTATTTCGAAAATAATGGCCGATTTTCATAAGCGAATTTTGTTTAGCCATGAAGCGCACTTCTGGTTGAATGGCTACGTCAACAAACAAAACTGTCGCATTTGGAGTGAAGCTAATCCACAAGTGTATGTCGAAACACCGTTACATCCAGAAAAACTGACTGTTTGGTGCGCTTTATGGGCTGGTGGAATCCTTCTTCAAAAACGATGAAGGCCACGACGTTACAGTCAATGGTGATCGGTATAGAGCCCTGATTACTAACCTTTTCATTCCTGAATTGAACAATCATGAGGTCCAGGAGCCGTGGTTCCAACAAGACGGCGCAACATGTCACACAGCTCGTGCCACAATCGAATTATTGAAAGACACGTTTGGTGACCACCTAATTTCACGTTTTGGACCTGTGAATTGGCTTCCAAGATCTTGTGATTTAACACCGATAGACTATTTTCTGGGGGCTATGTAAAGTCATTGGTCTATGCGGATAAGCCACAAACGCTTGACCATTTGGAAGACAACATTTGCCGTGTTATTGCCGATATACGACCACAAATGTTGGAAAAAGTCATCGAAAATTGGACGTCCAGATTGGACTACATCCGAGCCAGCCGTGGCAGTCCTATGCCAGAAATCATATTTAAAATGTAATGCCACAAGATTGTCTTTCGAATAAAAAAAATTCATTTTAATCGAATAATACATCGTTGTTTTTTTGCAATTTAAAGTTCTATACCTCTAAAAAACACCCTTTATATATATATATATATATATATATATATATATATATATATATATATATATATATATATATATATATATATATATATATATATATATATATATATATATATATATATATACATATATATATATATATATAGAGAGATATATATAGAGAGAGAGAGAGTAAAAAAACTAATAGTAGGAATTGAAAAAGCATATAATGAAAAAAAAAATATTAAGTTTAACTTCATACATTAAGTGAGCTTAACATTAATAAAAAGTTTTAGCTATTTAAATCATTTTAACAAGGCGGTCTTATTTCTAAAGAAAAAAAACCTTTTAAATAAGAAGGAACACAAAAAAATTGCATCAGATTATTTTTTTATTAAAATAGCAATCAAAATGTGCTTAAAAATAGGAAAGAAAAAACATCTAGAGTATCATTTTTCTCCGATAATTTATTTGTTACGTTGAAACAATTAACAACTAATTACTTACATAAAAACGACTTTTGCTGAAGTTTGTTCGATGGAGTGTTAATTAAAAATAAATGTTTAAGATAATTTACGACGGGTAATTGCATAACGGATAAGGTGTCTTAAGATTTTAAAACAGTAATGTTTAACCAATTTTTTAAGCTATCCGACTGGTTTAAAATCATAACTTCCATCAAAAAAATCGAAATCACTTTTATAGTCTATTTTTGTAGCCTGTTTAATAATATTTCTCAAAATGTCATACTTTTAATTCAGAGTGAATTAGAAAAAGAGTTATAGCGGTTTTTGTTTGAGGTAGTAAGGCAAAATCGAAACCGGAAGTGTGAGATTTCGGTTCATTTTCACCGGTAAAATGAGTTATTTATTCTTTTAAAATATTTTAGTGATTTTTTTTTATGTTTAGTAAACTTTTTTTCACTTTATAAATACTTTAATAAATGTATTTGTCCTTCAAATAGGCAGAAGTTATCTAATTGCAATGTTTGTCTTGATTTAAACGAGTTGCTACCTTTTTATTATTTGTGTTTAAAATTAGATATCTTTTTAACTTTTTTATTAGTACTTTATACAGAGTTATAATTCTTTTTAATTAAATTAAAGTTTTAATGCTAAAACAAAATAAATGAGGCTAAAAAGAAGAGATTTCCAGATAGCAGTATTTGTTGGAGAAACGTCAATAGAAATATCAACGGATCTTCCAAATTCAGTAATTAATTCTGTTAAAAAGACTTATAAGGAACTTTGCGATCAAAATCTCCTAAGAAAATTTCTTCACGGGAAAGCTCAGAACTGCAATTAAGGTCTTAACAATGTGGTGTGGAGTATAATCCCGAAAGACAACTTGGTTGAGCAACAAACACTCCGTTTAAGGAATTATACCGCAATAATACTTTTTAATTCTGGTCTTGCTGGTCTATTACCTCTACTTCAAAAGTTAGGAATGAAATTATGTTCTGAAATGAAAAGATATTCTTTCTACCTCGACAAAACGAGAATTGTTGTTTCTACAAGGCATTCTAAACCAGATAAGAAAAGGTCTCTTAAAAAAGAAAGGCCCTGAAAAAGTGCAAAAGTTTGAAGTATGAGGTTCAGGAAGGCACAACATACAAATCTGGAGAGTTTTAATACCTTCCACTAAATCTTTAAAAAGTTTTCTTGCAAATGTAAACTTTATTTTGAATTTTCTGAAGAATGTTTTTTTTTAGCATAGTGGTAAACAATAAGAGTGATAGTTCTAAATGTAAATGAAATATTCTTAGGAAATTTTTTGAGTTTGTTCTTTGCATTATAATGAATGCTTTCTGCTAAAAGCTAAGTGTAATTTTTGAATTAATTAATTTTAATGTGATCTTATATAAAAAAAAAGAAAATTCTGTTTTTTTTTCATTTTGAACTCCTGTATTTCATAATTTTACAGTAAAATCTGAGCTTTTTTATAATATAAAGCAGAGCTAAACGTTAAGAAATTGTATTCCTGCAAACATTTTATTCCTTTGTGTGATATATATATATTTAGAGTTGTTAGTAAAAGATCAATTTTTTGTAATATTTTGATACAACTTTCTCAATATTTTGAAAAAAAAACCTTTCAAAAAATTCTTCTTGCTGTATTTTCATATAGTTTTTGAACATACTTAATTAAAAAATAACAACGAAATAATTATTTAAATTATATTTTAGAAAATTTACTCCAAACCCAGTCGGATATCTTAAACGCCGATTTTTATTGCTTTTCATTTTGCAAAGTTTAAATTTTGATTCACACAGTTCTGACAAAAATATGTGTGATTTTTTTTTTAAAAAAAGTTACAATCATACAGAGAAAAAAAAAAAGAAATTCAATTATATTTTCATATTTTTTTACTGAAAGGTATTTTTTCTCAGGTTAACATTGTGTGCTTAGATACTAACATTTCAAAATTGTTTTATTTTAGCAAAAGAAAGAAAAAAGGGTCATTAACTACTGTTTAAAATGTATATCATCTATATAAAAGATCCAATTCAAGAAAATAACTTTTTCCTATAAAACAAAGTGATTACTTAAGGTATCCGACTACGTTCGGAATCGTGATTTTGCAAAAGCGTATAAATGGATAATATTTATGATATTTAGTGTCACTTAAGAATAGTATTACAATAAAAAAAATTAATTAAGTACAATATTTTGACAAAAAATAAACATAGACTGTCCCATTTTCCAAATATTCTCCTTTGGTGAAATATGCTTCCTTTATAACAATATTTTGCCTGTGAATAGCTCAGATCTCAGTACAGAGGCTCAACTAGAATTTTTTAAATATATAAAATAGAATTGGGTTTATCCATGTTTTATACGACAACAGAAGGGATAAATTTTAGCAAAAAAACGCTGATAATTATTTCAATGGGTTGCAACTCTGAAAATAATTTGAATTTTTCAAAAACCATAGTTGAGCCTCTGTACAGAGGTCTGAGCTATATACAGGCAAAATATTATAATAATAGAAGCGTTTTTCACAAAAGGAGAATAATTTGAAAAAAGGTTATTCTAAATTAATTTTTTGCCGAAATATTGCATTTAAATAACTTTTTTTTGTCAAAATGTCCTTAAAATACTTTTATACATGTATTCTAATCTCACACTAAATATCATGAAAAGTATCCATTTATGCGCTTTTTTATAATCACGGTTCCGAACGTAGTCGGGTAACTTAAGAGCCACAAAAACTGCATAGGTTTATAAATTTAACATTGTTTTTGTAACTTAAATACACAATGGTGAATCATGTTTTCTTAATTCTATAAACTGTTCTAAATGTGCGAAAATAAATGAAATTTTCATTGTAATATATTTTTAATTTTTATAAAAGTTTACCTGACTGCCATAATGAGGTGATGGGGGAGGGGTTATAAAAATAAAATCCTATGTACAGAAATTCAAAACATCTTTTCATCCAAAATATCATTTTTTTCAAGTTATTTTTGTGATACTCACATATTAATTTAAATACCTTTTTCGAAATCTAAAATATTTTCTTTAAAATTCGCGAATTCTTAAAAAAAAATTAATCGAAATTTTAAATAAAATTTTTAGTTGCTTATTGAAATTTTAATTTTTTCTTGTGTCCAGGTGTGACACTGCTTTATAAAGATATTTGCCTTACTGTAAACATTAAGAATATAGAGTCTTCGCTTTTATTCACAAAAAAGAAAGATTTGAACGGCAATCAATATTTAAAACTGGCTTATTTGTCACATGCCTTTATACACGAAATATCAGCGGTGATACAGTCATCCTGATGCAAATAAAAAAAAAGTAATTTTAGGAATATGGAAAATCACTATTGTTTTAATCATCATCATCATCATATCTGGCAAGACATCCTCTCGTGGGTCAATGCCAGTACTGTAACGGAGAACATTTGGGCCCCCTGCAAAATCAGGTTTTGGGCCCCTAAGTTGGATTTTACAAAGGGTACGTACTTGGCGGCAGTTAGGCTTTGGGGTCCCCTAGATGCCTGGGCACCCCACCATGCTGGGTTGTACGTTACACCACTCACCAGTGCCTTCATTTGAAGATTCCTCCACAATAACCCCTTGTTTACTTTTGTTCTCCAAGTTTTCACTTTTTTGATCCCAAAGTCTGATTCCACTGAGTCTGTCAATCTCAGCCTTGGTCTTCCACGCTTTCGAATCCCAGTGACTTTAAACTGAAGTACTTTTTGACATTATCATCTGGCATTCGAATTATATGGGGTTTCCAGTTCATTCTATATATTTTTATGCTTTTAATAAAATCAGGTTATTTAGAAATGTATTTATATAGTAGTTCGTGAGAGGTGTAAGATGTAGTATTTCTGATAATATAGAAACATGTACATTACTTTCCCAATGAGGTACTTTTATAATATTGATTTTAAATTCATCTCTTTTTTGTCATAAAAATATTAGAAATTACAAAATTATATTTATATTTTATTACTATATCAAGAAAATTTGCTTCATAGTTGTTACTAATTGTCTGAATTAAATTGAGATACAGGGAATAAAAACTAGTGTTGGGTTTAAAATTGTGTTGCTCGCCAAAAATGATCATATCATCTATATAACGGAAAATGTAATATTCAAAATTATCAAAGGAGCTATTTTCAAAATAACGTAAATATAAATTGTCTAGAGTTGCTAACTGGACCACCTTGGGGCAAACCTTTAATCTGTTAATAATAGTTGCATTTATAATATATGTAGTTCTCTTTTAGTACAAGTACAAACCTAATGAGAGAACAAAATCTATTATAATTAATATTTTTCAATGAACTATTTTTATGTAATTTTGAAGATATTTTATCATATCATCAATATATATATATATATATATATATATATATATATATATATATATATATATATATATATAATCCTTACATATCTACGAATCATTTTATAAGACGATGAAAAATCCTTTATATATTTATTGCAAACAAAACAGCTCATTCATTCTTATAATGTAAAAAATTAATTCATTTTAATAAAAAACATAAGCAATTAAATTAGTTTCAAATATGCTGTTTGCTTTATAGAGTACACATTATTATATAATATAGAAAACAAATTAATAAAGAAGAATAGAAATATATAAAATAAGCTAAGATGACATGGTATCATTTGAGCTCCTTTCTTTATTTATGTATTTAAAAATATTATTTTAGCATTTTATATAATGTTTCTATATATATATTCAAGAAAATGATACGAGATGAATTTTTTCACATATTATTCACGCAATTTTAAAAATTTAAATTTTTTGAAGAGAATTTGGAAAATTTCAAAATCTTACTCCTTTTGTAAATATTAATTTATTAACCTAAAATTTTTTTGTAATATTCTTATGGGTGCTTTCAACAACTTTAGGGATCGATTTTACAATAACTTAATTAGTTTGGGAGAAAAAAAATAAAATGTACATATGCATGCTAAAAATCAACGAAAAAAAGCCAATATCTCTTACATTTTAATTTTTTAAAAAAAAAACAATTCAGTTTAAAGCAAAATGGATCCCTAATTTTACTACTTGGTTTATATATAACAGGCAAGAAAAACATGGAAGTGATTGGTAAATAATTGTGGAAGGAGTAGTATTTTGAATGCACTAATGTTTCCAAAAACACAAACTGAGAAAAACCACTTTAAACTTTATAATTCTGAAAAAGTAATTCTAATAAGCTTAAATAAACTTAAAATATCAATTTAAGATATTAGTTATATTTTTTTCTTTAAAATAATTGCATTTTTAAATTTTTTCAACCCATACATTTTAATAAATGATCAATTTTTGAGAGTATTAATTACACAAGAGAATTCAAGAAAAATGTAAAAAATTTTTTTTTCCTCTTACGACAGAAATTTTGGTTTTATTTTTCTTCTTTTAATATTGAAGTATTACATTTGTATGTGTGAAAAACATGAGGAATAAGAACGGAAAATATAAAATTATTAATATATATATATATATATATATATATATATATATATATATATATATATAAAATACCTTAATTCAAAAATTTTTCATGCACACATTTCACAAAGAAAACTGAATGATTCTATTGTATTTCCACGGTAATATTCTGCTTTATATATTACACATTCTTTTTTAATGTTATTATTCCACTTTATAAAATAGAATTTTTGATCAAAACGCTTTTTCTAGCTTTTTTTTCTAAAAAGGGGGCGTGGCTGAATTGCCTAATTGGTTTTCAAATGAAGTTTTATTCAACTTCTAACTTTCCGACATGCGCACAAGTGATACATCAATCGAAAGATAATAATGCAAAGAATAAGATTAAATGAAAATAAAAAAACAATAGGTCTGTCATTTTTGGGGTACCAAGTCCTCTTAATAGAATATATTTTAACTTTTTCAAAATAATTTATGTTTAATAATGTACCTTGGGAGTATACTTATTGGGAAATTAACAATACTTTAGAGTATATTATTATCTTTTAATGGTAAATATAAATTTGCCTCTTAAATTTAACTATAAAATGATTAAAAAATATAATTGAAAAAAGTAAAAAAAAAAATACAATTTTTTTAAAATTAACTAAAAATTTAACTAATAAATGTTTTAACTTATAAAAATGTCGTATATATTTATTTATTCATATACACACTCACACATTTATCTATTTATCCCTTTATGTAATCATCTACGTAAATATATACACAGAGAAATATGTGTGGGTTGATCAAGTTTTTATATTGATTCAAATTTCAGAAAATATCATGTACAAAATAAAGAAGAAAACAGAGAAATACTTTAAAAATAATTTATAGTACTAATGCATATTTTATACAAAAAAACTGTTTTTTCTATTATAAATATAATTTTAAAAAAGCAAGCTTTTTCTACGATCCTGTTATATATGTCAATATTAATATGAAACTGCAACCTTTATCCTGATGCTTGTTCGATTAGACACAACTCAAGAATTTTTTATCGGACAAAATGAAAAAATAATTTTAATTAAGGAAAAAATTCTCAAATTCATTACACATTTTGTTATACATCAACTACATAATTCTCCAACTGTCTCAATATATTTAACTACACAATAAATATCTCATAAGTAAAGCTCTGCAAAATACTTTGTGCTATGTTTCATTTTCTCTTAAAATTTCTGTATTAACTGATTATATTCGATAAATGTATATTTTTGTATCTCATTTATTTTAATGATTGAAAATCAATATAATTGTACTTATCATTATGCAACCTCTGACAGTAAAGTTCGGTGAATAGTCCTGTAACAATAACGTAAATGAAATGTTAATAAAAGTTACCTTAATGTAGTCACCTCCCATGACTATGCACCGCTGAAATCTGCTATGCTTTTAAACTTTGCAAGAAGTCTTCATTTGGGATGGAGTTCAAAAGCATCATCACGCTTCCCTGGATCTCAAGAATATCGTCAAATATCTTTTCTTTCAAAGATAGTTTGAGTCGTGGGAATAAAAAGAAGTCGGAGGATTAAAATCTCGCGAGTATGGTGGATGTTCAATTTGCTCCACCACTTTTTTTTGCCAGGATCTGTTTGACGATATTAACCGTGTGAGGGCGAATACTGTCGTGAACAAAAAAACCATGTACAATGTAGTGCGTACGAACACTGGGTAAGCATCATACCCTGCGTAGACGTTTCATGAAACGGGTAAAACTTCAATGTGACAAATCTATACGGAACTTTATCACTAACCTTCTGAGTCGACCTTTTTAGGGAAATTTAATTCCCTACCTATTTCCAATCAACTCCAAAAAGCGGACAGGATTCCTTGTTATATATGCAGATTAGATAAAGTATTTAAGTCAAACGAAATAGTAAAGTTAGAGCAGTAGGAGATAGATATTGAAGCATAAAGTTATAGTGAATTTGAATTGAAGATTTCTTGTTGGAGATAATTTAATCTCAAGAAGAGTTGAGATTCTGTTGGTAATTATAGATTTATAATTAAAGTCTCATTAAAGTTTTAGGAGTGAGATTAAAGTTAAATGTTCAATGAGAACATTATTAAATATAATTCTGGGATCTCTTATCGTGGTAATCTCTGCGTGATCGTTATTTAATAAATTAATTAATTGGATCATTAATTAATTAAGTTAATTTAAAGGATATTACCTTTAAAACCTCATAATACTAGTTAGATAAATTTGTCAATAAGTCTTTGATTCTATTTGGATAAGATAACCAAATAAAGAAAGTTGTTTATAAAAATGGCTACTGGTTCTTACATGACTCCTATTTATTCTTGTTTTTAAAGTGAGGTCCTAGGAGACCTTCACAAATGTACCTTGCAGCATTCATTGTCATTCCCTCAGGTAAAAATTCTTTGTGGATAATGCCTTGACTATCAAAAAAAAAAAAAGGTAACACTCACTTTCTTAATGTTTTCATCACTGGCGGAGGTCACCGGTCTTCCGCTACGGGGGTTATCAGAAACACTGTCCCGGCCTTCTTGTAAACGGGAGTAACAATCGTACTCACATTTCATAGACATTGTTTGATCTTCATAAACACGTACCTGCATCACATAAGTTTCTTTCGATGTCTTGCCAAGCGTTAAACAAAACATTAAATTGATCTTTTGTTCGTTCATTTACCTGTTCACAGTTAAGAACCAACGCACTAAACAAACACTTTTTAAAACAAGTCTTACACGGAACACAAACGATGCTCAACTGAGCAACGTTGGTAATAGGTGGTCAATACCTGCCGCTACTCATGTGCTGAGTTTTGTTTCGCTAGAGTAGCTAGATCGGCCATTCTGACTTCATTCACCGAACTTTATTGGCAGAGGTTGTAGTTAAGATTTTTAGTAAAATTACAAATTAGATATTATATCTATTTAAATTTAAATTCAAATTTTTAACTTACATATAAGCTTTCTTAGTAAATGTACAACACTTTTATCGATATATATTTAAGGTATCCAACTACGTTCGGAACCGGGATATTAAACAAGCGCATAAATGGATAGTTTTCATGATATTTAGTGTCACTCAGATTAGAATACATGCATAAAATTGTTTTGAGGACATTTTGACAAAAAAAAAATTATTTAAATATAATATTTTGGCAAAAAATTAACTTAGAACAATCTTTTTCCAAATGTTTTGCCTGTATATAGCTCAAATCACTCTACAGAGGCTCAACTAGAATTTTTGAAAAATTCACATTATTTTCAAAGTTACCACCCATTGAAATAATTATTGGCGTTTTTTTCTTAAAATTCCTCCCCTCTGTTGTCGTAAAATATGAATAAACCCACTTCTAAGTTATATATTTCAAAAATTCTAGTTGAGCCTCTGTAGAGAGGTCTGAGCTATATACAGACAAAACATTATTCTAATAGAAGCATTTTTCACAAAAGGAGAACATTTGGAAAAAAAGGTTATTATAACATATTTTTTTGCCAAAATATTGTATTTAAATAAATGTTTTTTTGTCAAAATGTCCTTAAAACAATTTTATGCATAGATTATAATCTAAGTGACACTAAATATCATGAAAATTATCCATTTATGCGCTTTTGAAAATAACGGTTCCGAACGTAGTCGGATACCTTAAATGTGCGAATTTACTTTACTTGTGCTTAGTTAAATAAACATTAATGAACAAATGCATTACTTTCCTCATTTATAGCAACATAAATAAAAAATCATGGATATCTATTTTTAAGATTTTGTGATAACTTGTCTTGCTGTTATCTTACTTCTGCTCAAATTGGAATCCATTTATAATTACATTATCGTCTCTGTTTTTGTTTACTTAGCGTTGAAAGTTTTATTACTTACATATCTGCATTTGTATAAAGAGAAAATGTCTGTGTTTCACGACATAAAATCATTTATGAGATACAGCATTATTGCATTAGTTTACCATCTTTACTTATCTGCCATATATATTTCTTATTTTAGTTATTTGATGTGTTTTGCCAAAGACGATAGATTCACTTAAGTAAGAATAAATAATAAATAAATATATTGGTATTATATGTCTTATATAAATGAAGCATGAATGTATTACAAAAATATTTCCGTAAATATATTTAATGAATATTATAAATACTTTTTGTCAATAATTACTATAAGGCTTTAAGGCACTAACTAATTATTTGTATTTATGTAACATGAGTAAAGATTATTTGTTTCTTTTCGATTAAGCATCAAAATATTTATTCAATATATTTATTTGATTTTAATGGATTGTATAACAAATTTCATTTAATGATAACAAACCGTCTTTATAAAACAGTCTTTAAACCTGTTTATATAAGATGTTTATGGTAAGTACTATAGCAATATTACTTTATCATACATAATCACTTCTTTAACATGAAATATGAAAAAAATTATAAGTCAATTCCTACATATATATATATATATATATCTTTTAAAAATTATATATAACCCTAGTGTTCCTAAAGTAATGTTAATATGTATACAAATTTTTTAACTTTTTTTTATTTCTATTACTTTCATATGTTTTCTAAGTGCTAGTATTCAGGCATTCACATGCTTTTAATTTGTGTTTGGGTTCAGAATCTGACAATAACTTGTTTATTGTATTCAGATTTAGCGCGGGGTCTGCATTTTTAAAAGCAATTTTTAGGTAAGTTACCTTTCCATTGAAATGGATTTAGAAAATTTTTTCAATAGGTTTTTGCTCTGTATAATTAACAGAAAGGGGGAAGGTTGGCTGCCCAAAAAACATGTTAAAACCCACTTTTAAATAAATAATTTTATATATAAAAACTGTCCTAAGTCAACAATGATTATAATACTGTGTGTGTGTGTAGCATCCATATTTTTATACTTTAAACTCTCTATTAATTTTAATTTCTCATATATCCTTTCTAAAATTTAATGTCTGGTTATCTTGCAATTTCAGGTTTTTTCAATTTTGATTATTCATTATTCATCTCTCTTTAGTAGAGAATTTTTCAATATATATATATAGTCTTATATTCTCTACAAACAAGGTATAAAATCCAACAATCACATTCGAAAAACACATAGACAGTAGGAAAATCACACAATGAGCAACCGAGATTAAAAATTATAAAATGGATGCTGCAGTATTATAAACATTGCATAGTCAAAATTCTCTGCTAAAGAGAAAAATTGATCCAATTTTTTGCCTTCTTTAAACTTAACTTAATACCTCTAGACTTCTTATTATCTTATAACATTAAATCATTGGAATAAGAAGTTTTCGTTATAAAATTAATCCTTAAGTCATGGAATCATTTATTATTTTTGAGGATTAATGTTATTTTATAGAAATCTCGCATAAAATATATATTTGGAATAATTAACAAATGTTAAAACGAGCGAGACAGAGATATTGTCATTTCTTAAGTTATTTCTCATTTCCGACTGATGAATGACAGCTCTGGAGTAGAAATAAGAGAATTAGCTATTGATTTAGACCTCGACTCTTGCTTCCGTTTCAGGACTCAAGTTTTCTCGATCTATCTTCTTGTAATAAAATATGTTTATTTTATTTGAGTATATAATTGAATTTGTATTTATAAAATAATTCATTAAAAATAAATGAACTACAACGGATTTTTATAATTTGGAATATGCATGTGCATTTAAAATGCATTGGAAATAGGTTTTATTTAAGGGAGAGTAGTCTATATTATTTACTTTACTTTTATTATTTTCTCAATTTTATGGTTATATTATAATAACCATAACAGTGCTCATTAAAAAATTTATTGTCAAAAAGGTATCAAATCAAAGCTTTCAGTGCACAGATATATTTTCTAATTGAATTAAAGGCTTAGACAAAATGGTCAACAAGCACTTTTAAAAACACTTTTTGGCACATATACTAAAATAATAGCATAGAGAGATTTTTAAACATACATGCGTAAGTCCATGTGTCTTTTATTACATTCTTTAAAAAGTAGTAGTAGCTTTATATATTTCATTTAATTTGTAAATGCAATAAAATTATTATACTTATTCTAAAAAAAATATTCGATTTTATCATTTAATTGTTGACTTTGAATTAATTTTACATTAGTTTTACACAACGGATACTAGCAATAGGCTTTGCAATCATAAACCAAATTAAAGAAAAAAAAAGAAAAGAATAAGTGAGATAAAATACACGATTCACCAATCTTTATACTAGATATCCATATATATAGTGGCCGTGGTAGCCTAGTGGTCCAAAAAACGGGGAAGTTAGATGAGGGGGTAACAGCTCAAATGCCGTAACTGTAACTTGACCAAGGTTCAAAATTGCGAAGTCCGTCGCCTAAAGACATCGAGTAGCTCAATAGTACGACATTAATTTTCACTTCCTCCCCATATATAGATTTTGAAAAGGAAATCAATTCAACCCACACCAATCTTCCTTTTTATCTGAAATGCATCTAGTGTAATAAGGGTTAAAATGCATTGACATTTGATATGACATAAAATGCATACCTCTGACCTATCTCCTATCAAAGTGAGAACCAAGCATTTGTACTTAGAAGATCGATAATACAGATTTTTCTATCCATTCTTTTTGGACTGTTTAAATATATTTTTTAAATAGAATATATAAAAATTACTTTCTATGAAGTTGGCATTTCAAAGGAAAAGTTCATTTTCATATTAAACCTTGTTTTTATAGCGTATTATGCACAAGTGTCTACCTTATTAATTTACCGGAATTTAAAATAAGGATAATTAGCACTAATTTAAAAAAATAAATGAATTCATTTGATTTTACTTCCTTAATGAAATTTTGACCAGTTGATCTGATTAACTATCAAACTAGTTTAACTAATTTTTTCTCAAACCCAAAAAACAATATGAATTACACTCATTTAGACACTAACTTTAACTGTAAACGACGATTAAAAATGATTTGAAGGAAAATATTAAGTTCGAAAATAAGTAGAAAATATGTTACATTAGACTTTTTATATAAACTTTACTTGAATAACTTTTTATCATGAATTGTTTCAATAAAAATAAAAACGGAATCAAATTTAAAACGAAAAAGGAATCAAGTATGTATGAATTGAATAATAACTTGTTAAATTACTTTTTTGTAGAAATTCACATTAGGGATTAGTCCAAGGAAAAAAAAAATCTTAATTTATATATTGCTTCTATATAAAGATATAAGCAGTTCGTATTCTTCTTGAGTAGAATATGTATCAAATTGTTTGTACAAATATATCTCTTATAATTAATACTTTCATTAAAAATAAAAAGATACAATGATTAAATTCTCATTTTAAAAGATTTTAATAGTTCCTTAAGACTTCAAAAGTACATACCATGTAATATTTGAAAGATAACTGAAATTTTTGTTCACTATTTGAATCTATACCCTCAACAAATACACAAGTAATGCACACCAGGGACTTACATAGTATACATTATAACAGCTCATTAAAATGTTTCTACATTTAATTGTTTTCTGTAAAAAAAACTGGATATATTTAGTATTAGCAATTCTATTACATTACATAGATTTATCCTATAAAATGCTATATAAATTATTACCTGTAAGTTGTTACATCTATAGCACTAAACAAGATATGGATAACTCGTAGGAAATCTCCTTCACCTTATTTATCTGCCATTGAGCGATTTAATCAATAATACTTATGACACTTTAATGCTCCCCATGCGTAGAAAATGACCGAAACAAGTGATGACATGGAAAATTTCAATCATCAGACAAGAGGCTCTTAAAAATAATTTTCCCTCTATATCTATGTATAATGAGTTACGAACGTATTATCGACTTAGACTTTCATTAAGATTTCAAACGAGTGTATACATTAATTTAATAGTACAAGAAATCCAACCACTTTCTCTCTCTTTCAATATATATATATATATATATATATATATATATATATATATTTGTGCATATGTCTTTATGTTTATATACATTTGTACACCTATACACACGCATATAGAGGGTGGTAGCGAATCCATGGCAAAAACTTTAAAGGTAGGTACAGGACATTGTGTAACAATCATTTATTGTATAGGAATGTATGAGGCTCAAACATAAAAAAATAAGACACGAAAAGAAAGAGAAAGTGTTTATTGAAAACATTGTTAACAAGTGAAATGCTTACAATAATTATTCATAACTGTTCAGCACATGAGCTATGAAGTTCTGCTGCAGTGCACATGGCTATTCCACCCACTGGCAGTCGGAGAAGATAGTCTGCCGTATTCAAAGCTTGCACTCACTGAAGTGTAAGCGATTTTCGTTTATATAACACACTACAAACCATCTGATGACTCACACTTTCGTAATAAGCAACAGTTCGTGTACTTGATTTTGTTCTATCAGCCACAACGTTCAAGATGCTTTCTTCCTTGCTTGAACTGCGTACAGCTGTTCGTCGAACAACATCATGTCTGGTGATGTGGAACAAACCTATTTCATGAAGTTGACGATGTAACCACTGATAAAAAAAATTCTGTGATCCGGTACTCGTTGATCAGGAAACTGCGCGTGATACATTATTAGCGCAGCTCTACCATTACCATTTGCACTGCCATACATGTAACTCATATCTGCATTTTTGGCGTAAGTCAAGTATCCCATCGTAGACGTCAGCACAATTATGAATGGCACTTTACACTACTGAGATGCATCATGTTGATCGCTGGTTAGACATCTACTTCCAACAACCGGTAACGCAACCAACCTATAATTCAATTTCTCGTTCCTTTTATTTCCCCTGTTTGGGCCTCACTGCGGCATTTGCGCCCATACATTCCAGCATAAAAAATGATTGTTACACAATGTTCTGTATCTACCCTTAAAGTTTGTACCATGAATTCGGGATCACCCTGCATATGAATATTTTAAATATGTATATCAATCTATAGATGATAGGGTATAAGGAAAAGTTCTACCGTTTTTAAACACGTGCACTTTTATGCATTATCGATTCTTAGCAAGAATTCGAATCCGACTGAAATTGATTTAAACAGTTAGATTAGTATACATTTTTTGCATTTTAGTCTGTTTATTTAACACAACGTTCAAAACTGTCAATATGAGTAAAGAAAAAGTGCCTTTAATACATTGCATGTTGTTTGAGCTCCAAAAAAGGAATAACGCAATGGAGACAAAAAGAAACTTGTCTACTTGTATGACGTGAGTGAAGAGGAAGCAGTAACAGCTCGAACATGCCAAAGATGGCATGTGAAACTTCACTTCTGTGATTTTTCTTTGAAAGATCAACTCAGATCAGGAAGTCCATCAGATGTCTATGATGATGTGCTAGGCAGTATGATCAGGACAAATCCTACGTTAACTTCCACAGAAGTGAGCTTCAAGCTTGGAATTCCTCAGAATATTGCTTTGGATTACATTAAAGGACTTGGTTTCGTGCCAAAACTCTTTGTTTGGGTGCCACAAGAATTGCGATATCTAACTACGTTCTGTACCGTTATTTTGCAAAAGCGTGAACAAGAATATCTTTTTAACATTTAGTGTCTATTAGATTAGAATATACGCATAAAATTGTTTTAAGAATATTATTACAATAAAAAGTTATTTAAATGTGATATATTGGCAAAAATTAAAGCTGAATTGCATATTTTCAAAACATCCTCCTTGTATGAAAAATGTTTGTATAGTAATATTTTCCCTAAAAACACATAGCTCAGGCCTCTGTACAAAGCCTGAACTAAGAATTTTGAAAAACATAATTTTGAAGTGGATTTATCCATATTCTAATACATCAGCGTGAAAAAAAGCATCGATTATTGTTTTAATTGGTAGTAACTCTGAAAATAATGTAAATTTTTCAAAAATTCTAGCTCAGACCCTTTGAGAAAGCCTTATCTTATATATAAGCTAAATATTATTATTATAGAAGTATTTTTCATAAAAAGAGAATGTTTTGAAAATAGGTTCATTTTTTGCCAAACTATTGCATTTAAATATTTTTATATTGTAATAATATTCTGAAAACAATTTTATACATGTATTCTAATCTAAGGGACACTAAATATTAAAATAATATTCATTAGTGCACTTTTGTCAAGTCATGGTTCCAAACGTAGTTGGATAACTTAAGCGAAAAAGTTTTAATGGTCAGAATTTCGATGTTCTTTAAATGTTGCTCGTCACAAAAGGAACCGCTTTTGGATCACTTGGTGACTGGAGATGAAAAAAGGATAGTGTATAAGCGTGTGGTCTAAAAATAAAAACATGTATACTCTAAGTAGGGACAGAACCATCCACGTACAAAGTTGGAGTGCATCAAAAGATTGTTATATTGTGTTGTTGGTGAGGCAGCAAGAGTATAGAGTACTATGAGTTGCAGAATGAGAATGAAACGTTCGTTACGGTAGTGGTAGATCTATTCGCGTCCTTTCATTAATATAATCATCTTGGGAAACCTTTGGTCTATTAATTTGAGTTTATTCACAACTAACCCTCTGAAGAAAAAATCTTCATTATATAAATTAGGTCGGCGATGTATAGTCTAGGTTTTCAAGCTAGTTAGAGAGACTGTGATGAGACAGGATAAATTGCTACTGATCAGATATATTTCAATTTTATAGTATATTTCAGATTTTGGAGAGGTGTAAGAAATAAAGTGACGATTGTTCACTACAATTGAATTAGTAATCGAACAATTTCGAAAGTAGATTTGATCTCTTAGAGCTAAATTGTGTCCTTACAAAAGTCTTATAAGATCTGTCATGACTTATGAATCAGAGACTTGGCCATTGACTTTACGTGATGAGGAAGCTTTGGAAATTTTCGAAATAAAGATCTAACGCTGAATACTTGATGAGATGCAAGTGAATGGATCATGGAGAAGAATATCTAACTTACAAGCAACCTGATATTGTAAAATTTGTCAAATTACATAGACTTACATAGGCTGGTCATCTGGCTAGAATGAATGAAGATCGTTGCTGCAAGAAAATATTTCTGGCAAACCCCATGGGAAATAGACCTCGGGGTAGATCACCGTTAAAATGGATTGACTGTGTTGATAAAGACCTAAAAATTTCAAAGGTCGAAAATCGGAAAACAGTTGCCAGAAGTAGGGATGCCTGGAAAAGATTTTTAGAGAAGGCCTGGGCCCACCCAAGGCTGTCAAGCCATTGAAGAAGAAGATTTTATCTAGAATTAAGTAGGTTGCTATTTAAAGCCTTGCACACTTAACGTATCCCGTTTTTAATCCCATATTGCTTAGATTTTGGGCATCTATTCTTTGAAATTACTTGAATTGTGTTGCTAATTGTGAGATCAATAAATAGATTGTTTTTGGATATGGCTAGTCTTCCTTCTCTTTCCCTACATCTCTAGGGGAGACCTAGAGAATATCTCGTTCTTCACACTGTTCGCAACTTCATGTTTTAAATAAAGGAATTCAACATAAAGATTCATATTTGGTCATGAGAAAAGATGTGATTCTTCATCACGACAATGCTGGACAACACGTGGCAAGAAACACCGCATAATGAAATCGCAGATTTGCGTTAAGAAACCTTATCTCAGCCAGCATATATTCCTGATATTGTAGCATCTGACTACCATCAGTTCAGGTCGCTGTAAATCTGTCTTGATGGAAATGAATAATTATGAGAGTGCCCAAATGACAGTGGAGGAATACTTTGCCTCCAAAACAGAGAACTTCTTTTCCACTGGGGTTAGATAAGCTTCCAGAACACTTGCAAGCAGTTGTAACTAACAAAGAATATCGTATTTAAGATTAAATTTTAAATAAAAAGTGAAAAAAAATTGGGTTTTTTCTTTAGAAAGAAAAACGACAGAACTTTCCCTTACACCCAATTTGTCTCAATATGATACAAAGGAGAAAAGCGCGTCTCGCTCACTCATTACAATATATCTGGATTTATTTGACCTATATACTTGAAATTTGGTTATGGTGTTCCTTTTATGAAATAAAGATCCGCTAAGAACGGATTTTAAGAATATCGAAAAATGGCAAATTTACTGAAGATGGTGACATCCAATGAGCCACAGCACTGCTTTAAACTGTGGAATACTTGTATGTAGCTATGTATGAATATGGAAGGACAGTATGTTGAAGGGGATTCAAAGGTATTCGTACATTGTTTTCAATAAAGTTAATTTCTTAGACTAATCCGGCTATTTAATTTTCACAGGTTGTATATTTTAAATTTTTTATCTCTTTTATTTAGCTGGAATTGTATTGTTAATAAATAAAATGTTTCTATAGATTAATGGTATCAGTATAATAAACGGAAAATTCCGAGACACAAAACAATAAATTTCATTATTTATTTTCCTTTTAATGTAAAAATTATAATTTCAACAACTTTTTCAGTACCTTTTGAGAAATTTGTACTATCAAACTTCCATTCGAATTTTGTTCAAAAATGACCAATACAGTAAGTACTAGGAAACTATAACACTCGCGGATCTAAACATCGTGAAGCAGTTTTGGACACTAATGTATTTTGTATATTACCCTTGTACCCCCCCCATCTCTCTCACTACTTCTTTTAAACATGATAATATTTATTCATGATTTATCACTCGTACTACAAAATAACGTAATTTCTTTAGGGAAATTTATTATAATAACATATAGTTCCTTTGTCTATTTTTCACAACTTCGCTGCCAAAAACTGTTTCCATAAAATGTTAACTTAAGGTATCCGACTACTTGCGACAACTTTTTTTTGAAAAAAAGGAAATATGGAGATCTTTTTGTGATTTTTATATTTATATAGTATATTTTAAGGAAAAAATCCTAAAATTGGTAAAAGAAAAAAATTATTATTATTAAAATGGGAAAAAACTAATAAAAATGTACGAAAAATTACATAAACGGGGCCCGCTCTCTACAAAGATTTTATGAACAAATTCTCAATTTTTCAATTTTGATGTGTTACTTTGTTATTCCTGTTTGAAGTGATCTTCACGATAAGAAATATTTTAATTTTTACAAAAACTAGAGCACTTTATCTAAGTCATTATACGAAATTGCTTAAAAAACATTGACTATATTCACATAAAGAGCTGCAAATTTTGAAATAAAACAGTTATTGATAAATCTGAAGATCAAAACACTTCTACTGTTATGCAGAACATAAGCAAAAAATTTCAGCTAATTATTTTCAAAACTTTTTGAGCAATCGCGGTCCCCGTTTGAGTTTTTCGAAAAAAACACGTTTCGCGTAAAACGCATTTCAAAGTTTGACATCTTGTGTAAAGTTATGGCATTTGCTTTTACTAAAACGCTTGTAGTTTTTGTTCTAGTGGAGGGAAAATAAAGTACTTGGTATTGTTATTAAGTTAATAAAATGGTCTATAAAATAAAATCATAAAAATTCTTGCCAATTTTTGAAAAAAATCATGGTTTTAGGGTAGTCGGATACCTTAATTTATTTAATCAATAATAGAACACTATCAGATAAAAAAATACCACTCAATGTGAGTATGTGTAATTGCAGAGAGTAAAATGTTTTTAATCCAAAGACTTACTTAACTAATTTTTCAATTATTATTGATGTCCCTTTATAAGGATAAAGTACTTTATTAGAGAAAATTAATTATAAAGTACCAAAAAAAAAACTTAAATTTGAATCTTCTCTTTATAAGCGCGATAAGACATAACTCAAACTATGAGTCCCTACTTTTTCTTATACATACTCGCATAAAAATCTTTTTTCCCCCTCGGTCAAATGTCTTCATGTCTTTATAAAGGTTGAAACTTTTCATCCGTAACATTTTCTTGAAGCTGTAATCCATGTCAAATTACCGTACCGAATGCTTTTAACACTTCTTGCAAAGAGTTTTTAATAGCCTCTTCATCATCGTCTTCTCTCTCTAGAAATTCTTTACTAACAATTTCACAGCACTTTAGAAGATGTCTTACCGCGCAGTATTTAAAACGTTAATGAGAATGAAGCAACAAGAGAAGTGCTTTTAAAAAGTGAAATAAAATACTTCACTACAAATAAATAATTTCATCATATTTTTCCTTTGTGTTATTGGGAGCTTTGTATTCCTTTTTATAAAAAATGCCATTAAATTATTTATTTTTAAATTTAGAATTGATGTATTTTTTGTACTTTATAAAAATTCCCTAATGATTTAATATCCGTATTTACATCTTAAGATATTAATTAGAGCTTTTAAAACGATCATTTTTATATAATTGTGTTATAAAAGTAATTAGATGTTTTATCATTATTTCATTACACAACACTTGTCTCTACTAATTTGGAACGGACAATTAAGCAATTTTTTATGGATTTTTAATTATTACTCAGAAATTCTGTGATCTGCAAGTTCTAAAAGTAATATAATAAATTAGATGTAAAATACATATGCTTTAATATAAATTTCCGAATCTTTAATTTCACGTAACAAACTCATAAATGTATTCGCAGATAAAGTTTCTCGATATTATATTTTATTATTTCTATTCAAAACCCCCATTATCTCATTTTTTTAAAAAAAAATTTAGACAGCTTAGAAAAATGTTAAAACCTTTGGAAGTACACTTGATAAATCAGCAGGAAAAATATGCCTCTATATTACATTATGTTACAGTTATATTTGTTTTTTTTTTAAATTTTGAAAGGCTATTGATGTGGAAAAATACATTAAATACTGATTTACATTATATATATATATACATTATATATATATTATATATATATACATATATATATATATATACATATATATATATATATATATATATATATATATATATATATATATATATATATATATATATATATATATATATATATATATATATATATATATATATATATATATATATATATAAATGCGTATTATGTTTGTGAAAATTGCAAAAACATGCAAGAACTTCCAAAATTGATGAAATTTATATTCCACGTATTCCTAATACTGGTACAAATTAGCGATTAAATGAGCAAGACAAAAAAAAGACGTCAGAAAGCAGTGCTTTTTGTATTCGCCACGCTGAGTGATAAAATCCTGTATATGCCGTGGCATTGAATCAAATATATTCTGAATTAAAGTATCTTTTCTAGCGAATCGCCGACTGTTGAAATCCTATCTGTAGAATAAGCAGGTCATGGAAGAAGCGGAATCTGTAGTGCACAGAAGAATGCTTGCAGAGTCTGAGAAACATGTACGCAGGCATTATCCTGCAGAAATACAGAGCCCACGATGCATGGAACAATGGGGAAGATTTCTGGCTCCATAATTTCTGTTACGTAGATAACACTGTTGAGGTGTCACGCACTTTGCACAATTATAGCCAAAAACTCTTCCCGCCATGATACTAGGCGTTTTTGTGGAATGATGCTGGTTGATACACTGTGGGAGCGCACGCTCCCCTTTGTAAACGTCTGACACGTTCTCGTCCATAATTGTACTCCAGACCGTAATGAAATTTATCAGAGAAAACAACTTTTTTCACAGGACATGCCATGCCCTGTGCTAAGTCCATTAAAGTCAGAGGCGTCTGTAACACACACACACACGCACGCACGCACGCACACAAACACCCATATATATATATATATATATGTGTGTGTGTGTGTAGGTGTGTGTGCGGTATACAGTGGAGTTATGACGAGCAAAACCACTATATGACTAGGAGAGTACTATAGGGATATCTTCAGAGCAACGCACCCGCTCTTGCAGGAGAGCCAATCAAATTCCCCCTGATGCGCTAGATGTGAAACTCACCGACAATTTCTTGACGAACTGAACTTTGAACCCAGGTGAGAGAAACATTCGGACTTTAGTCAGCTCGCTCAAGAGCCGTGTTTTCGTGTGTGCAGGCACTTTTTTATTTTATGTAAATAGCTTCTTAAAACATTTTACTCCTAATTAAATCTATTTTATACAATTCTTCCAATGTTTGAGTCCCATCCCCGTGTGTGTTATTTTACATATATATATATATATATATATATATATATATATATATATATATATATATATATATATATATTCATTTAATATATAAATGTTATTTAAAAGTAAAAATTCAATTTTTCACAGACTCTAAATATTGTGTTATATAAGTAATAATGGGGAAAATTATTAGGGAGAGTGTAAAAGAAAGCTACACAATTTAAAACTTTAGACATTTCTATTATTTATTCTATTATCTCTCAAAGTTTAACAAATTAAATTATATTTATTTAATAAGTTTGAAGCTGATTAAAAGTTGTTTTTGTTTACTTTAATGAAATTAAAGAAGGAAAGGGTTAACGTATATATATATACTTTTAGTCTTCTTTTCAAATTCTTTTTTTACTTCTGAATATGTTTCTTGAAAGTTATATATCATAGCATTCGTTTTGGTGGAGCCTAACTAGAGAACTAAGAGAAGGTAATTTAATTTTGAACCATCGAAAGATCAATGAGTTGCTGGGGGTAACATATGTTAAAACTGTTGACGTTGCATGGTGTGAATTTAGGAAAGTGAACTGATGAATCAGATGTTATCCTGAATGCTTGATCTTGATTTTTAAATTACGAGAAAATTCCTCACAACTAGTGTAATATATAAATACTCTATTAAATCTAACCTATTAAAGGTAACTTTAATATTATCTATTTGTTTAGTTGAAATGGCACTTTTTGTAAGACATTAAATGTCTTGCTTCTCAAGTGATATTGCTAAGAAGTTTTGTAAATGGTTGCGTTGATTTTACTTGGTACCGTACATTTACAGCTGAAGCTATTTAAATTTAGCTAAAGAGGGAATTTAAGTAGCTACATTAAGAAATCATCATTATTTCTGAATAAATACAAAACTTGTGGAAAAATAAGTAGAAAATAAGAGAAAAATTGCCATTTACGTTATAAGTATCGATTTGTTTTTATGCAAAAAATAAAATAACTAAAATTTACAAAAATTATGAAATGAGTTATGAAATGAAACGAAAAAACTTGAACATTAAAAATAAAGCTATTCGTAATTTCTACGTTCTTAAAAATTGTGGAATTCCTATTTTCGCTGCATTGAAAGTATTTTTCCCCAGTTGTGGTATAGGACATATTGTCATTGTTATGTTATTATTACGCTAAGTGCTCTCGAATGGAAGCGAAATTAATTAAAGAAAAAAATGAAAAGTACGAACCTATTTTTCTTTAATATGCATATATAAGTGTACTTCATCAAATATTTTCTTATCATACTCGTTTATTTAAAATGTTTCGTTTGGATGGAAAAAACAAATCAAAATTAGGAAATTCTAACATTTAAAAAGTGTTTATTCTGAGAGAAATAGTAGTACAGTAAAAACACAATCATATCAATAAAATAAAGTTAAAATTTGCTTTTTTTACTCAACAACTCAAAAAACTTCAAGAGCTCTTAGTTACATTTTTCAAAAAATATAATAACGCATAAAAATGTAAATGTAACGTAGCATTCTCTCAATGGTATGTTTAATATTTTTAAAAGCTCAATAATAAATATGAACAGGTATTACAGATTGCAATTACTTTAATAGAGATTATATTTTTTATTATATAATTTCAAAGATAGTGGTTAATATATTGCTTAAAATTCCATAATAGTTACTTAAATGGAATGAAAAATGATACCATTTCATTATCATGAGGAGCATTTATACTCAGCCGCCCGCGTTACAAATATTCCACACTTATTTTATTTAAATAAAAGTTTCAATATGCAAATACAGAGAAATATGTTTAACGCGAAAACGCTTAAGACGAAATATCGGTTAACACGAAATAATATAAAAGTCCCGAAAAACTAGTATGTATTTTCATGCATGTTTTCTCTTAACGAGAAGCAAAAATTGTTTAACCCTTTATGTTCCGCATTATAATTCACTGCAAATTTTCTGATGAATATTTTTTTTGGATCACTGCATTGAAAATTAAGGGATATACATAAATAAAATACACAATTTTTGGAAACTTAACTCGTTAGAGCTAATTAAATTGGTACTTTAAAGTACCATCAGCGCACAAAGGTCTCAAATACTCTGACAATACGAAAAGAACGAATGACTTTCTTAACCCAGTTTTAACTCTTCAAAATGCTAAATATCCACAGAGAATACTTATATTATACATCACAAATATTTATTTTTAAAGATTATTAAATTTTTAAAATCAATTTACTTTTTTACGCATAAACTTAATTTGATGATATTCAAAGAAACAGTTTTTTTCATTAATAAACAGAAATTCATTACACGTTGTGCATTTTGAGTGAGAATTCGATTGAATGTTTCTTAAAACTCGGCATCCTGGGGTAAGAAATGTAGCATTTTCTTAACGTGAAATTCTACACTTTGAGTTCAGCCCCTTGAACATCATTCTAAGAATCTAACAAAAATTCTAGCAGATAACTTGCTGGGACTTCTTCATCAGAAAAAGCATTTGTTAGTACATCCCTGATTTCAGATGGTAGGTTCTATAACAAAAATCTAAAGCCTCTTGAAGACTGAGCTTTTTTTACAGACTCTCTAAGTAAAGGAAATAATAATAATAATAATCTTAGCACCTTGAACATCTCCAACTACTGTTAAATCTCTGTTACCCAAAAAGGAATTAAAATGATGTTACATACTTTTTTAAATAAGAATACATATTTCATTTAATTTTGTGGCAAAAAAATACAAGCTCGGATTAAAAGTTAATTTTTTTTTAAAAACATTAAAATAAACATTATATAAAAAGCAAAATAAATAAGTTAAATAAACAGAAACGCTAAAAAAGGCATAACTCTATTGCAATATAGTGATGACGTTTCAACAGAACAAAAATCAATAATAAGCTACACGCACGAAAAAAAAACTAAGTTCTTGCTCCAACACCTAATGTGCTGTCGGTACTTATATGTACCATAAAGTTATTCAACTGTAAAATTAATTGTATATACTGTTCACTTAAAATAAATAGTCAAATCGTTTTCTGAAGTCTTCCATAACATGTAAAAAATAAGACACTTACCTTTTGATATTAACTACTTTTTCGGAACAAAAATGACAATCTTCGCAATCCGATCAAAAAGTCATCTGAAAACGCAACTTTTGCTGTAAATCTATATATGCTTTCCTCGCTAAAATACTCATCGTAGAACCCATGCTGTCATACATCTTGAACGAATGGATTTCAAAGAATATTTCTGCTAAGTATCGTCAGAATATTCATTAAAATGGTTGTTCTATATAATTTCAAAGTAAGTGGTACTTCGGTACATAAAGGATTAACACGAAAAAATTTCGCTTTTAAAAAATGAATACTTAATGAAATGATTGAGAAAATTTCTGTATTATTGGATTGTCCTACTGTATCATCGGAAGACTTTGTTGCAGTAAATGATGATAATGTGTGTACAGTCCCAACTCTGGCAGATAAAGACATTTTGGAGTTTGGTAACCCTTTAGAGGGCAATGGCTAACACGTCTAGCCACAAATTAAAAAAGATTTTTCGCCAAGCGGGTGATGGATATTTAGTCCATCCACATGAATTAATCGAAGCTAAAACGCGTAAAAATCAATACAGATGGCAGGACGATACCTTTTTTGGCATTTCATGCCCCCTGATGGATAGTTAAAAACAGTGTTTCTAGGTGTAAATCGACAAATTGTATTTTGATTGCTGAAAATAAAATTTCTGATCTTTGAAAAAAATTTCGACTTGTCTTAAGTATACTTTTCTCTCATCTGAATGAATTCAGCAAATTTGCAATTAAAAAAAGGTTTTATTTAAGTTTTTGGAAAGCTTTTATATGTGGCTAGTGGCTCTATCCACTGCTCACATAGAACAGAAAAAAATCCTTGAAATTTTCGCTCTTCCTCCACTCTAGATGGAACACTGAGAATCACGTGAGAATATTGGGGGTGGGAAATATAAACAAACTTGGCTTACAATATGTGGTACAAGACTCTCAGGTTTGAAAATCTTTCATTGCAGCTTTTCTGCTGGGAAAAAGCGTTTGCATGTTATAAAGTTCCACAATAAGTAGTTCATCAAATTTGTGAAATAACTAATTTAAACTCTCTAAAATATTACTTTATTTTTAACCTTTTTTTTCTAAAATTAAATAAAATATAAAATGTGGATATATACTAATTTCAATGTACATTCTAAGTATTCTACATATATTCTTTGTAAGTATATTTTAAGTTGCACAATTATTCTATTATTATTTAATTGCACTTACACTTTGTATTTAATTCTTATTGAAATAGTTATTACATAAATGTCAATTTTTCATAAAAAGTTTATTGTAAAATGATTAATTATTTCTGTCCTGAAAAGTAAGTTAAATGTCTTAAGTGCGCAGTGGCTATAACGTCTAGCCACCACCCAGGGGAAAAAAAACCTTGATCAGATATTTTTTGTGACTAAATAATATTTACAGAGGATGAAAACATTACGTTTATCAAGTACTTTATCACAGAAAAGTGTATGTTAGCTTTGTGCCCATTAAAGGGTTGAAAGCTCAAAAAATATCATTGAGGCAGATTCCAAAGACGAAAATGAAATGAATACTTCAACTCCTATCCCCAAGTCATTCGAAATGAAGAACACCAGGAAAAGTATGCCCAGTAACTTAGGTGCATGTTTGAATGGTGAAAGGAGTAACAAAATATACAACATCAAACAATTTGTTGAAAATTTGATGCTAAGAAAGACAATGAAAAGAAAAAAATCAGACCATTTTCCAAAAACTAAATAAATGTTTTGTTTTTCAAAAAACTTGAAAATGTTGTATTAAATTTCATTAAGCTCTTGTGAATGCCTTTGTTTCATTATTTTTTTATTAAATACATGTATATATGCATATCTCTGTAAATAAATAACTCTAAACTACTCTAATGAACTTAATTTTGATCAATTTTTTTTCAATATCCTTTAACACGTAATTCTTTAAACACAAAAAATATTTCAGTACTCTCAGTTTCGTTTCAAATGATTTTCACTGAATTGCAAAATCAAAAATTTTCAATTCTGGGAATCGAAAAAAAGGCAAAAAGTCGAGAAGTTATTGGTACATGAATAAAACATACCCTACAATGCAAATTTAAATACTAGAATCAATACATAAAAAATTACGGCCACATATGACATGCTTAAATTTGCATAACTTTACTCCAGATTTAAAAACTTTAACTTATGAATAATAGCCGAGATGTTACGTTTCAGAAATCATGGGTGAAATAAGTCGATGACCTCATTTCGAAGACGTTTGACACTGACGCTATTTCGAAACGAGCAACTAGCTTCGAATATACGGTAATGTGAAACCTTCAGCATTGACTTTCGATTTAAGTTAGCTTCAGGGGAAATAATCACTTGTCATCAGGTAAAGGGAACGTTGCAATCATGATAGGAAAACGCTTCTTGGCTACTTTATTTCAAGGATCGGTGATCTTACCAGCCAAGATTTCTCTCTTATATTATGACACGTGGTAATTTTATTCGAGAACAAATTCTGATGAGTTGATTTAAAGAAATAATGAATGTGTATACAATGCCTTTTAAAATGATAAAAATAATAATACGTCTTTTTCTACACGGTTCACCAATATGCTTTTTTACACGAATTTTTTGTTCTAGCGTGAATCCCACACAAAATGTTCTTTTTATTCTAATTCTGACTTTGTATACAGAAGACGGTCGATTTATGCCCTCATATGTGTGAGTGGCATAGTTTACTTCATGACTTATTTAATTTGTAGTCTGGAGTGACTGGAAATACCCGCGTGAATATTTTATAATCTCTTTTTTATTTTATTATACCTCAACCTGAACACAGCATTTCTCGTTCTGAAGTATTCGTATTTTATGTTAAAGCCCTTTGAATGAGGACGATTTGATGAAACTTATGACAGTTTATGATAATAAAGAAGTCGATAATGACGAAGTTCAGCTATTAACAGCTGATTTAATTCGCGAGGGCTTGAAATTTGCTACAAGTACGAAACACCATTTTCTTAATCATGACACTGACATAGAGCATGCATTAAAATTTCAACGTTATCTTATGTTTTGTATAGAAGAATATCAAGAATTATATAATCAACTTGAGAAACCATAAAAACAACTGTTAATAAAAGACCTTGTAACAGCAAGAAACTCAAAAAAGAGGTCGTTAATAACGAACGGAAATTTTCATTTGAATCAAAGCCAACAGTTGTATTAGACATAACTGACATATCTACTGATGATGACATTTTTTATCCAGTTCGTAATAAACGTCCACGCTTGTTATCAAGTAGCGATGAATAGTTGTTAGCAGTTTTACTCCTAATTTGAATTTGTATATGTTGTTTGTAGTTATAGAATGAAATTTAACTGTACTCTGATTTTTATTTTTTTATAATGAAAATGAATTGTTTTTGTTTTATAAATGTATGCTTAAATAATGTTGAAATGCGTAACATGTATTTAATTATTACTTCTTTTTCCTGGTTTGGGGGGAAAATGCTTAGAATTTCTTCTACTTACACTATTGTTTAAAGCAGTGGTACACATCCCCAAATTTACCATGTGTCGCATGTATTTTCTTACATTTTTTGTGCATGTTTTTTTATGGAACGCATTTACCATTCAAAAAAAGAGTTGTTATTGTAAATCAAAATACATTTTACATTTCTTTTCCTACATCTTAAAAGAATGACTTATCCATTCAAGAATGTCAAATTGGGGACTATTTCATACAAAGGAATTAATACACTTTCTGAAATTAAAACCATTGACTGGCATATAGTTACACTTACCTAAAGCTATTTTTAATACAAGAAACGAATTTACAAACGTGTGTATCATTTAATTGAAAGTTTATATCCCTTTATCTCTTAAATACATTTTCACTATTATTCCCAACCCACTAAAACAGTGTTTCTCAAACTGTAGGGTATGCCCCCCGAGGGGGGTCGCGAACATATTGAAAAGCCGGAAACAGAAGATTATTAAAAAAATTATTAATTTATTGAAAGCAAACAAAAAAATACAATCTGACGTAATAAAAAAAACCATTTGCACTGATATAATACACCTAGAAATGTATCAGTACTGCACAATGTACGCAGTTTATAATTAATTCAACAAAACTAAATTAAGAACAAGTTTAATAATTACCAGTGATCCCATGGGTTTTTTATATATAAAATAATATTCAAAAATTAACACTTATCTTGATAATTTGTACGGTTTATAATTAATACCTTGACTGCCGTTTAAACGTTAAGCGATTTGCTCCCCGATGCCTCCGTTTTGCACGCATGCGAGCGTATGTGGTGTTTTTTTGGAAGAGGGGAGAGAGAAAAGGAATAACTAAGGAGTTCTTTAGAAATATGTAAATCCTTCGCAAACACTGTCAAGGTCCTTTTATTGCGTTCCAAAGTCTTCTGAATAATATTATGGATATCAGTAAGCAGAAAAGATCGTATTTTTGAAAGACGTATATATATACTTCTGGAGCAGTTACGCTTTGACTGAGCGAGACGTTTATATACGCCAACGGCACTTAAGAGGCTACAGCCGTCTTGTAGCTTTAGCATCAAAGTATTGTATTATCGAATTCAATACATTGTTATTGTACGGTGGGGAGGCGTGATAAAAATTATGATTGAATATTGGGTCGCAAGTATTGAAAGTTTGAGAACCATTGCACTAAAATATATCTTAATGATGAAATTGAAATTGTCCAAGAGTGGGATAAATTCTGCAATACGTTTTCAATATATATAACAGTTACCATAATAATGTTACATGTTTTAAGTGAAGAAAGGAGATATTAAATAATGTTTTATTTACATAACAGTTTTTTATTTTACCAATGGAATATTTCAGGAAATTTTAGTATTTTAAAATTTCAGACAAGAGATAGTGCTGAATATTGTTGCAAATTGTTATCTGCGTGTTGGGGGGGATAATAATAACTAATTGAATAATAGAATAATTATAAATTTATTAATGGACGAACAAATGACTATACGAATGCTAGTCAACGTATATACATAAAGAAATATTAAAACACATCATTTACAGTGACAGAAAAAAACAATTGTTATAAACATGCTTTACTACGCTCCATAAACGGCTCTCTAGAACAGTTCCATTAGCAGGAACTAAGACAGATAAATTCTTTCAAGAAGGGTTGTGATTCCGAAGACTTCTCGAAAGTTCTTTGACGAAATAATTTTCGCCAAATCTATCGCCAAGCGTGATAAAGTTACCAGTCAAGTTGCTTTGCTTACATTTTCTATAGGTTTTTCATAATCTTATTCAAGTTCAGGCTGAGAAGCGAGCATTAGGGTAAAACTGAACATTCCCAGAGGATAGTGTTACTCCGGAGAAAACAATATACGTGGCATGTATTGCATTAGTAAACAGAAAGTGCGGTATTAGTTTTTACAAAATATCCGCATTGTTAGACTTAATTGAAAATAATTAATAATCACTATTAAAGTTTATTATTTGCAGTACTCTGAAATACGTTTAATAACAGATTGAAAATGAAATAATCAACATAAGTCTAGATATGCTAGAATCGTGATGGATTGGGGCTGGATATTGTTAGAATTATTTGTATTTCGAGAAGTTAAATATGTACTCATTATGCGCAAATAACTGTGATAAATAATATTTTTAGTTCTGTATTTCGAAACAAACTTTTCATATTTTAAGGCATCATTTGCATTATTATACTAAAACGTGCTCCATCACAATGTATTCGCACCGGACAGAATAATATTTTAAGACTACACAGTACTCTTCTTCAAAGTTTTTTTTTTTTGAAAAAAGTAAAAATAAAAATAATTTATGTGTTATATTCAGAATATATTATTAAATTGATTCTGAAAATGTGAAAAGTCAGTTTGACAAGACATTATTTTACAATTTAAAAGAAAGTAAACATTTTTGAAGTTTCTTAATCTTTTATAAAATGCTAAAACTTTTGAAAATGCATTTATTTTAGGTGATTTTTATATTTCTAAGATTATATCGGGAACAACACTGAGTATGCTATTAGAAATTTGTTTCGTTATTGATTTTTAATAATTATTTTTCTAGCTATACCTGAAAAAAACACAAAATGTTTAAAAACATCAGCTTAAGCATTTTTTAAAAAAATAAGTAGGCATCTCTCAGCCACAAATCCATATTAACTTTTACAGAACATACATTTGGAACAATATACAAAAAAATCTAGGGTCTATCTAACAGAAATAAAGCTTTAGGGATTAGAAAATACTTATATCTTCAAAATTGAAAGTCTGAGAAAAACGTATTTAAAGTGCGTAAAAGCATAAAACAAAAACTTATAATGCCCTTAAAGCTCTAATTCATTAATACGTTATTTTTCAATGTATGTTCTTAACTAAAACACTACTTTAATTAAATATGACTACAAATATCTTTTTAAATTCAAAAAAATATTTTTGCATAACATTCATTGCATTTGTTGCGACGACATGTTATTCGGCTTAATCATAACCTAATATTTTTCAGAAAAAGTTATGAAACAAAAAACATTTAAATACAAAATAATAATGGTACTATGTTAAGCTAATAATCGCCAGGTTTGTACAAAAAATTTAATTCTTTTTATTTTTAAATAAGTTCAGTTTCATGAAATTCGAGTATTTGTTGCGCGACTTTAAAATACTTATAATATAGCACTACAATATGCTTACTATAATGTAGTTGGATACATACATCATGAAAATATTCAGTTCTTTGTGCTATACTTAAATTCAGAATATTTGTATTCGGTACTTGAATAGTAGAATATTCGTATCAGCTGAGAGCTGATTTTTAGATACATCATTTTTTCAGTAGTATTTCATCTCCTTAAAATATTGTTTTCATAGTGACCAAAGAACGTTTTGGCCATGGCAAATTCTCAACGGGGAAATTATTGATAAAGCTTCTAATTTGCATAAACTATTTTTTAAAACAGAAATTGGCCTTGAAATACATTTTACACGCATGTCCATAAATTAAGGATAATTCAGAATCACACAGAAATTGAACTCTAAAATAAAAATTTCACCTGTAGAATTATCACACATATCTTGAAGAATATGCAAATTACAGGAAACCACCAGATGGCGCGGATAGTACATCACAATGACGAGAGTCTAAGAGAGGGGTATATATGGAATGGTGGCAAAGAAGTAAAATTGTTCACAAGCGCTATAAAAGCCTTTCAGTGCAATAACCGCATAGTTATGGCACAAAGTAAGCATTTGGATGATTTTTTACATTGTAGAATTATTGGACGACTGGAATGTGAACGTACCCAGCTGGAAGTATCCGAGGAACTTGCAATCGAACAGGGTGTCATCTCCAGGCTTTGGCAACGATTCCAAGATGATACTAATGTCAGTAGATGTTACAGCACAGGTCATCCTGAGTTACAACGCAAAATGAGGAAATGTATATATTTGGCAGTTACTGCCAAAAGAAACAGACGGAGCACAGCATCAGACCAGTCTCGTCAGCTTTCTTCAGCTACCGGTACGACAGTTTCAAGGCAGACCGTGTACAGACGCTTAAGACACATTGGTCTATATGCTCGTACGCCTGTCAGATGTGTTCCACTTACCGCAAATCACTGTCGCCTGCGATTAACCTGGAGTAGAAAGCATGCATTGTGGACCCCCCTACAGTGGTCTTGTGTGATGTTTTACGACGAGTCCAGGCTTAGTTTGCAGTCTGATTCTCGCCGGACTTTAATATGGAGAGCACCAGGTACCCGTTACCACCAAGAGAACACCATTGAACGACATTGTTACGGTGGTGCAGGATGGCTCGCGCGTTTGGGGAGGAATTATTCTTGGTTCCGGAATTGACCTGCATGTTCAGAGTGTAACGATGACAGCCCACATTTATTGGGATGTCATTCTGGAACAACATGTACGTTTGTTTCAGGGCACCATGGGGACTGAATTTCTGTTTATGGATGACAACGCCCATCCTCTCCGTGCAAACATTGTAGACGAATGCCTTCAATCGGAGGATATCACCCGCATGGATTGGCCAGCATACTTACCGGACTTGAATCTAATAGAGCATGTGTGGGATATGCTTGGCTCACGAATTGCAGCCCGTCAACCCCCTCCCACCTGTCTTACGGAACTTCGGAGGGCATTGATTGATGAGTGGTGTAATATTCCCCAAGATCAGATTGATAATTTGATACTTAGCATGTTTAGGCGTTGTAAGGCCTGTATTGCATCATCCGGTAGACTTACTCCGTATTAACCATCATACTAACCATGTTATACTGTTTTTTGTAAATAGGTTCTTATTTGAAATTTGCTCCAGGGAGTAAAAACCGCAATTTTTATTAATTATTTCAAACATATGGCATCATTTTTGCTCTTTACCTTTTATTTAATAAATAGACTTTACAAATAAGTCAAATTTGTTTTGTTCCTGTCTCTTTCTTTGCCTGAACTTCATTATTCTTAATTTATGGACATGAGTGTAATTAAGTAACTATGAGAACTCAAAAAACTCAAAACATATTGATGCAGTAATTTTTTTATTAATGGAAATTGAAATAAATTAGCATTGGACACTGAAATAGTTTATAGTGCTCAAAAATATTTTTAATCATTTCAAGTTAAAAGTGGAAAAATGTTTTAAAATGAAGCCGAAACCAGAACGTAAGCTCAGAAAGCTACAAACGTCTTAGAAACTGATTTGTTGTCAGATCTGAAATTCGTTAGCAAGCTTGAAAAAAAAATTCGGTATATTTGAAGTTTGTATAGTACTGTGTGTAGCCTTAAAGGAAACTTGAAAGAATTACGGGAAAATTAAAATTAATCAATAGATTAAAAACACAATATATTTTGAGGTATATTTTAGTTATTTTAATTGTATATCATATATATATATAGTACTATCGATAATATAAACTATCATCACAATTTCTGAGAAATGAATTGAAATGTTTAAGAAGTTTTTTAAAACAGAAATACAAATTTGTAAGTGAAAGAAAAAAACCTTGCATTATAAAAGCACTTTTCTTATTAAATACAGTTTAACATATCCTTCAAAACATACAGAATGTGTCCTTCTTACAGAAAATAAAAAAATCCGAGTGCTAAAATTTAATCAATTTATATATTAAATGAGATATATTGTTTTTTTACAATTTGGGATGCCTTTTATGTTGATTATATTTATTTGACTTCATTTCATTTTTGGGAGTTTTGAATCAACAGAAAGTTTAAAAAAGGAAAACCCATTTAAAAAATTAATTCTTAGAATTTATTCTCATTAATTTTCAGATTAAATAAAATTCAGAATCAATAGATCAATTTTTAAAAAAAGTTACTGTACGATGAACTTCGTTTGTTGAGAATTGATGGTAATAGTATATATACCATATGTTTTATTGTTTACAAGGGTAAATTTAGCGAAGAATGAACATCATTAACACCATTAATACATCTTTCACATTTTTTAAAAAGTCCATAAATAAGTATCCTGATAAACTTAAAAATAGAAAAGTTATAAAAAGAAACAGTTTAGTAATAAACTAGTCCAAATCGTATAAGCTATGCGATAAATTTCACATAGCAATCGAAATAATATATACAATGTTCAATTCCATTATTTGATCAAAATTACTATTTTTCAGAGTTCTTTTTATAATTCAAGAACTTTAGCGCAACTATTTGAGTTAACCCATGAAGATAAAAATTGCCTCTATTTTCAACAAGAAAACTCTAATATTTTCAAAAATATGACTGCTTTTCAAGATATTTTTAGATTTTTCTAGATATCTTCTATCTTTTTTTTTTCATTTAATAAAAAAAGGAAAATGAAGTTCTTAAAAAAGACTCAAGTTCTTTTTTAATATATATTTCCAAGCAAACTATACAGCGTTTTGATTTTCTCTCTACTCACCATTTTACACACTTTCACGAAACAAATCGAAAAAGAAACTAAATAAATTCCATTAAGTTCGAAATGAAAAGACTTTCCTCCTAGGAAGGTCTCATTTTTCTCAGTAAAGCGCAACGTTTTCGAAAATATTAAAGAAATACCTTTAAATTTTTTTACTTCAAGAGCGTTTAAATGGAATTTTAGTAGTGTGAAATTTTGTTCCGTATCATAACAGCTAGAAAGAAATGAAAGTCACATGATAAATGTCTTGAGTGTGATAATTGTTCTGTCTACAATTAAAAAACCCAGAAAAGTTAAAACTCACCATTTGGTAAGTATGATATTGGTAAATTATAAGATATCAAAATTACAGCGAAATATACAATAATATAGATTATATAATTAGTTTCTTTATCTTCTCTGGAAGATTCGAATTATTAATGAACTATAAATTGAAAAATTAGATCAGACTGAGGAAAAAAAAAGGATTTCTATCAATACAAGTTTTAAAAGCTATCCAGATTTTATTTTATAATATATGCGAGTTATTATTAAATAAAATCTGATATTATTAAATTTTTATTTAAATACGAGCATATATATTATATATATATATATATATATATATATATATATATATATATATATATATATATATATATATATATATATATATATATATATATATATATATATATATATATATATATATATATATATATATATATGTATAAGCTTTTAAAAATATTCACATCCGCAACATTAAAATCTTTGCTTTATTCTAATGCATGATTGTACGAAAGAGCTTCGTCAGTGTACAGTAAAGTTTCCAAAAAGATTCATGCTTGTTGCAGGATTTTCTAACAACGGCAAATTACAAATCAAAAAAGTCTCAAGTAAAGACAAAATTAATTCACTCTACTATCAGCAGAATATATTAAAACCAATTTTTGAAGGAAAAAAAATTGTAACTTTATATGGAAAGGTCATTGATAAAATTGATTTTTAAATGGATAAAGCCTCTAGAGGCATAAGTCTGTGGGAATTGCCTCTTATTTAGCAAAGAAGAAATCAGAAACAGGAATAAAGTGCAGCCCATTTGATGAAATACGTGTAAAATCCCTCTACGCTTCTGCAATGGACTCTTCTTAAGGAAACGGAAATAATTATTTTATCCAGAAACTTTTCACTAAGAAATAAACAATTATAATAAAATATCAAAGAATAATATATATTATTTCATATACATATATTATTATGCGTAATTATTTATCTTTTTTACATTAAGAAAGACTAAATAGGCCCTGTTAAAATTAATTTGTCTTTCTTGACAACTTTTTCTTCGCATATTCCACTATTACAACAATTAAGATTTGAAATATTGTGGAATTTAAAGGAGCTTTTAACTCGATTATTTGATCACTGGACTCTCAAACCACATGGTACTAATTCTACAAAACTATTGATATTGAAGTTTAATTGCAAACCCTCTCCAAAATGAACCCAAATATCTTACGGTTCGTATTTAACCACTTCCTCCTAAATAAATCAGATAAAAGCGTGTTTCTATCAATATACATAAAACAGGATTTACTTCGATGAAGTTTGACGGAATGGCTTCAAAATTATTAGTTCGAACATAATGATATTTGTATTACAATTTTAATGGAGGAGATAACGAAGCTGTGAAACGAGTTTCTAGTTTAAAATTAAGGGCCCTTCGAGGGCTTGATAGGATAGTAGAGCTGGAACAAATATTAAATTGACAGTACGGAAAATCCAGTGTGAAAAGTAATTTTTCGTAAGAGTGAAAATTATTCTCATGAGAAATGATTCTGAGTAAATTAAAACCTGCTTAAATGATATAATTTATAAGTATAATTGAAAGAATGGACAAAAGTGTAACATACAGGAAAAAGCATTGATGATTAATTTTTTGACCTAACTAATAATATTTCATCAAATATTTCAGGTTCCTATATGATTCAAACATCCCTTACAGTTATTATTCACGAATGAGTTTTTAAATTTATAAGTATTTAAAAAAGATTAAACAAATATCGTATGTTTACCTTGACTTTTAAAAAGATTTTTAAGGATGTTATTAAATATTTTTTTTCCCCACAAATTGCAGCAAATAAATTTCCTCTTTTTCATACGATTCTAATCGAGAAAAATATTACCTTTACAAAACAAATTATTAAAAAGTAATTTGTTAAAGTGTTTTTTTCAGTTTACTCTCTTAGATATAAGGATAGATTCTCGATGTATCCTTAACTAGGGGAGGGGTACTCTCTGTACCACCATTGTACAAATTATACAAATGTTCTTGCTAATTGTTCAAATTGTAAAACTGTAATTTGCATGCATTATGTAGTTAATTTTTTTCAATATATTGTAAGCAGGAAAAAAAATTTCATCTCCGCATTTTAATTTGTACTTGAATTAAGCCACGAACACATTTTTTTTTATCGTGAGAGTATATTTTGTGTAATTAATGCTTTATCTTTTTGTGTGATTATTGTATTATTTTAAAATAGTGTAAATAATTTATATCTTGATGTTTAATACGTTAATGTTACTTTCTGTTGCATTTATTTTATGGTAAAAATTGTAATATTCGCAAGCAAAGCCGTTCCATACAATATAATAGTGTTCTAATGAAACATTGGCGAAATATTTGCAATCCTACCAAGTTAGCATAATTATTGACCATCAAATTTAGTGGTGACATTGTTAGGGGCAATTTTGAGTGACTTGGCGACCATATGGATGCTTCTGGAAGTAACTGGAGAGATCTATAACATCACGATCTATGACATAAGCTTATGTTTCGAGAAAGCGCTGGAAGGTAGGGAAAGGGACCCCAGGCAAATCGTTTTCTTGCAATTCCTTTTCAGTTAAATCCAACTTTTTTTACGTCCCGTTTTTACTAATTATACCTATAGTAATTTACTATTATATTAATAAATTTATTACATTATCACGAAAAAATGTGTTTATGTAGAAAGATTACACTTAAATGTCTTAGTAGGCTTTCATTGTTCATTCAAATACATATAAAAAATAAAAACAAAACAAATACATAAAAAATTCGTTATTTATGATAACAATCCTAGTAAAAAATTATGTTTTTTAACCAATTGAAGGAAAAGCACAAATCATACATCGCTGATATTGTTTCGATTAATACTACTAGATTTTGCATTTTTCAACTTTTTCCAATTTATTTGTACAATTAATCACGAAGTATTTACTCTCGTTCGTGATATGCTTGCTAAAATTCCAAAATATCCATGCTCTAATTTTTGATTTTTTTGTATCTTACACACACACACAGCATTATATATACCAACTTTTAAAAACAAATTTACGTACTATTAATCTTTAACACATGTAACTATTTATTTATTGTTGCAGTGTACCACACTTACTTTGAATAAAAACGATATAAAACAATTTCTTGTTTATATTTTTAGTTTTATATAAGGCTTACAGATTGGATGAAAAATGTTGAGAAAAAAGTAATAGCATGCTAATAAATATATCACATATTTTAAAGGAACATAAATTCTTAAAAACATTTCTAAGTTTCATATTTCACGTGTGATTTTATTTTTTCGATTATACTTCTCCCATCAGGCACACTTTTATATTTCCCGGAGTTGCTTAAGCAGGTATATGAAAGAGATAAAGTTAAAAGGGTTTCATAATATGGTATATGTTGGTGTAGAGTAATATTTAACTTCGTTAATTTTTATAGCAAATCGCACATCTTAACTTTTCCTGATACATTAATCTGTTTACTTTATGTTGACGCATGAGTTTTTCGTTTTATTTCACACTAGCCGTTACCCACCTGCTTCGCTGGGTATTTCATGATTTATATATATATATATATATATATATATATATATACTCATGAACAAAACAATTAGCGCAGAAAGAAGGAAACATCAAAATGAAACGAAAATTTACATACGTAATGAATACTTTGATGTAAGAGAATGATTGGAAAATCAAAGAAAATTATCATTTACTTCAGAGAAAAGGCAAAAGAACGGAAGATTTAATACCCTGTTGAATCCCCTCTAGCGTTAATGCACGATGCGATAGGATCAGGCATTGAGACAAACAAGTTTTGTATGATGTCTTGAGACATTTCGTTCCATATTTGCTGTAACCTTGCCTATAGTTCGTTCAAACTCGTGTGATTCCCAACTCTCCGTCCCAAATGATCCCAGATATGCTCGATTGGAGCCAAATCTGGGGATCGGGCAGGCCAAGGATGTGTAGTAACAGTATGGAGACCGTCTTGTGACACTCTTGCCGTGCGAGGCCGAGCATTGTCTTTGTTGAAAAATGGCTCCATGTAGACGTTGCATGAGTGGCAACACATGTGGTTGCAGGATGTCATGGACATACCGCTGGGCTGTCATGTGGTGCCAAGGATCAATAGTAGGGGTGACCGTGCATTGTATGCAATGACATCCCATACCATCACACCAGCTGTGGGAGCGGTGTGTCGCTGTAAAGCAAAGGCAGGAATGAGGCGTTCACCAAGGTGTCTCCACACACGCACACGATTGTCATTACTCCTAAGATTGAATCTGGATTTTTCGCTAAAGATGACCTGGATCCATTCCGCTGCAGTCCATTTTCCTCCTCCGTGTCACCACTCCAAACGGAGGCATTGATGGGTGAACGTCAAGAGCAGCACACATAATGGGCGCCAAATACGATACCAAATGTCCTTCAGCCAGGCGCCTTCGTATGGTTACAGAAGACACAGGGGCGTCTAATGAAGGGGCTACCAGTGCCGATTAAGCAGTTGGCTGTGCGTGTCCATTTCTTACGATGTTGCATTCTGCTCGACAACTGATCTGTCGTGGGTGTCCTGAGCCTGCTCTTCGTGTAAATGTCATCTCTCGGATCCACTGGTCCCAACATCTCCTCATAACACAATCAGAGCGGTCCAGTTGACGAGGTTCTCGCCTAGCTGACCACCCAGCTTCCATCATGCCGATGATTTTCCTCCTCTCTAAATGTGACAGCTGCTCATGTTTTCTTCGAAAACGGCGCAATGGAATGTCTGCTTCAGCTCTTCCTTTATAAACGATTCTGCACACTCGAACAATCTTTGTTTACCTCTTTTATACTCCACGGAGAACAACGTTAATCATCCTGTATCGGCTATACTTAATGAGCAATCACGCTGCATTTTCGATCATTTGCATATCTCCCCTATATGTACGTTCACGCCAAGTTTCGTTACAATCCCGCAATTATTTCTTGGTGCACTCATTTTTGTCCATGAGTGTATATAATATGTATATATATATATATATATATATATATATATATATATATAGATATAGATATATATATAAGTTATTGATATCTTAGCAATATATAAGAATTCAGTTGAATTGAAAGATGTTCTTATAATTCTTGATTTAAAAAGGACTGAACTTCCAAATAATAATTTCTAAAATTGATGTAGAATTACCATTTACTCTTTTGTAACCCTTTCCAGGTGAATTTCTACAAAACCAACTTTTAGTAGATATCTACTCAAGAAAATGAACATACTTGCCAAATTTTAAGTCTAAATCTAATAGATCAAAAAAGGATTTTTTTATCAATATCCTCCAGTAACCACCTTTGAGAGTTGATTTCTGTAAGAATCGTTGAACAAACCCTTTAAATTCCTCAACAGAGACATACATACCGAATTTCATTTCTTTAGGTGTAGTAGTTCGAAAACGGGTATTTTTTTTTCAATACGCCGCAAAAGATTTCTTCTCCCCATAGGTGTCGATTTCCCTAAAATCCTTTCTTAGTGAATTTCCATTCAACAAAACTAACATGCATGCTTAATTTCATTACGGTAAGTAGCAGTTCGATAACGATTTTTTTTATATAAATAAGTCCCAGCAACTCCCCCTCCTCCTCAATAGAAGTCTATTTTCGTAAAATCCTTTCTGAGTGGATGTATATTTAAAAAAAAAAACTTTTTAGCAAAATTTCAAGTCTGTACGTCTGAAAGCTCAAAAACGGAAATATTTATTTCTAACGCCCCTTAAGCCCTTGCAACGACATGTCGACATGTCTCAAAACATTTTTTGTAATGGATCTCTACTCACTGAAAGAAAAGGGCCTACCAAATTTCTAGCATGTAGTTTTAATAGTTCAAAAATGGAAATATTTATATATAATGCCCCTTAGGCCTTTGTGCCACCCCTTGGGGCTCAATTTTTGTAAAACTCCTTTTGTAGTGAATCTCAACTTTATAAGCAGAATGGGCCTACCAAATTTGAAGTTTGTAGGTCCAGCAGTTCAAAAAAGGAAATATTTACCTATAACACCACTTAAGCCCCCGCAATACACTTAGGATTCATTTTTCGCCTTTTGTAGAGGACCTCTAATCCCTAAAGAAACATACCTACCAAATTTCAAGTTTGTAGGTTCAATAATTTAAAAACGGGAATATATATCTGTAACGCCTCTTATGCCACTGCAACACCCCTTATGAGTCAATTTAACTAGCCTCCACGCGCATGCGTCCAACCATTCCCCTAAGTTTCATCGCAATCGGATGAACGGTTTAAGAAGGCAGGAGACATACAGACTCCCCTACCCCCAAACATTCAATATTATTTTTATAGATTACAGGAACTTGTGAAATTAGGTGAAAAATAACTGTTTTAGTTATATTTGTATATATATATATATATATATATATATATATATATATATATATATATATATATATATATATATATATATATATATATATATATATATATATATATATATATATATATATATATATATAGTTCTTTAGTATATATTTTACTATCTACTTACGAATATTTAAATAATGATACTGAAAAGTAACAGACAGCACGATTTATAAATTAGAAATATGCATACATAAATTTATTACTCATCAATGCTTTTAACATGCAAGTCGTTATTTCATGTTGCGCTTTGTTATTCTATGGCCTACAACGCTCATTTTAAAATGCAATGAATATATTCACATTTTTAAGTTCCATTATCCAGTTTTTCCACACTTTACTTTTTCATCAAGCTAGATATTTTATATATCAAACGAATCAGCACTTTGCTTTGTTGAATTACAGATAAGCTCATGTAATCCAAGTCAATGTTTAATTCATCATTATTTTTATTTAATATTTTTTGTATAGCAAACATGATAACGCATCATTTTCTGCAATTTTATTTGTCCTACTTCTGAGAAAGACATTTTTAAGAGCTTTCTAGTGTTTTAAATTACTTTCTGATTCATCAAAATTTCAGAAGCCTATTTTTTGCACGAATGACTTTGTTACGAATTTCATTTTTCTTGCAATGATCAATAACGATAGAAGGAAATGAAATGAAGAAATGAACTTAAGCATAAAAAGGTTAACTCATCAGAAATGACTCTCAACGTAACACAATATTTTTCACTTTTACTAAACTACAGACTTCATCTGTTAAATATGTTGTTGCTTAGTGCAGTGTTTCTCAAGCTGTGGGGCGCTCCCCCCTTGAGGGGCGTGACAACTCTACGAGGGGGGCACGAGCATATTGAGAAGTCGAAAACAAAAGATTATTTAAAAAAAAAATATTAATTTACTGAAAGTAAATAAATAAAATACATTCTGACATAATAAAAAATAAAATACAAACTTGCACTGATATATTATACTTATAAATGTATCAGTGCTACACAATGTTTTTACTAATTAATTTAACAATACTAAGTTAAGATTGATGATTATATTACGTCGCATGTTAGCTACAAGGGCTTTTGGCGACGGACCACTAATTTTGAACCATGGTTGAACGAACAAGTTTAATACCACACCACACCAACGGGAGGAAGCTCTCGACAGATTTAACGTGCATCGCTGCCCTACACGGCGGGTCTTTAGTGGTACTGGGCTCGAACCCGTGACAAAGCAAGCCACGGTCCGATACCTAAATATACCGCGGCCGCATACATGCAAGTTTAATAAGAAACATTGACCCCATGGGACTCTGTCAAATACTTACACTTATCTTGATAATTTTTGTACGGTTTATAATAAAAAAATCCATTAACTGTCAATTAATAGTTACGCGATTCGCTTCTCTATCTCAGACGTTTTCAACGGAGGCGCGCGTATGTGATGTATTGCGTGTGTGGGGGAATAAAGAAGCAAATAATCTGAAATAAGTAAATCCTTCGCGCAAGGTCCTTTTATTGCATTCTAAAGCCTTCGGAATAATTTTATGGAAAGCAGTGTGCAGAAAAGATTTTACTTTGGAAAGACATATATATATGTCCCGGGAAATTGACACTTTAGATGACAGAGACCTTAATATACTCCGGTAGCACTTAAGAGGTTAAAGTCGCATCGTAGTTTTATCATCAAAGTATAATATTATTGAATTCAATAGATTGTTATTGTTTGAGGGGGGCGACAAAAATTGTGTTTGAATATTGGGTCGCGAATATTGAAACTTTGAAAAGCACTGGCATAGTGTTAATATACACCGGTGTTCAAAATTAAGATAATTTTCAGATTTGGTAGATTATCTCTAGAACTACTGGACAGTTTTTAATGAAATCTGAATTTTACATAGGACTAATGTAATACAAAGTGAATCCAGAAAATACCCTCATTTTTCCAGAGAGTTGTCGACCAAATGAGCACAATGAGGCATCTCGTTGTCATCCATTAAAATGAAATCAGTGCAAACTGCACCCTCGAACATAGGGCTTCTAGACGTCATCTGTATACCTCACAGCAATCACAGTGCCTGTTTCAAAAACATTAAGGAGTGTGGGGTCAACCAATGTGATGCCCACCCAGAGTATCTAGCCTTAATGGTCGATTTCTTGGACATCGGAGGGTAAGTAGGGAGTTTTGGTTCTATCCATATGAATGCATGATGAGAATTGCTGGTTAGGCTGAACCTGGATTCATTAGTGAAGCAAACGGTCGCCATTGATCCATTATCCAATATTTATAATTTCTGAACCATTTTAGGTGGACACTCCTGTTCGTGGAACTGAGCGAGACACGAATAACAGGTCTTGCAGATAGCGATCTCTCATGAAGTCTTCTGGAAACAGTCCCTCTGAAACTTAGGGTTCTTGTGGCCACAAACAACTCACGAGAAAGCTTAGATGATGTAACATCCCTGTTACGACTCTCAAAAATGAACAAATGGTGATCTTTTCTTGTTGTCATGGTTCTTGAACAACCTTTCCCGAGCTTTCTGTCGACGAATCCGGCATTCCGAAAATTTTTCCATAAGCTCGAGATGACTCTGGACTTTAAGGTATCCGACTAAGTTCGTAACCGTGATTTTAAAAATGCGCATAAATGGATAATTTTCTTGATATTTAGAGTCACTTAGATTAGACTACATGTATAAAATAGTTTTAAGGATATTTTGACAAAAAGAATTATTTAAATTCCATATTTTGGCAAAACATTAACTTGGAATAATCTTTTTTCAAAATGTTCTCCTTTTGTGAAAAATGATTCTATTATAATAATATTTTACCTGTATATAGCTCAGACCTCTCTACAGCGGTTCAATTAGAATTTTTGAAAAATTCACATTAATTTCAGATTTACCACCAATTGAAATAATTATCGCCGTTTTTTTCTTAAAACTGCTCCCCTCTGTTGTGGTAAAATATGGATGAACCCACTTCTAAATTTTGTATTTCAAAAATTCTAGTTGGTACTCTGTAGAGAGGTTTGAGCTATAGACAGGCAAAATATTCTATAGAAGCATTTTTCACAAAAGGAGAGCATTTTGAAAAAAAAATATTATAAGTTAATTTTTTGCCAAAATATAGTATTTAAATAATTTTTTTCGTCAAAATGTCCTTAAAAAATTGTATACATGTATTCTAATCTAAGTGACACTAAATATCATGAAAATTATCCATTTATGCACTTTTGCAAAATCACGGATACCTTAAATCGAATTATCCGCAAATCTAGATTTGGGACTGGCCTTCTACTAGCCTACCCAAAATTCTTCACCCTATTCCATCATCTAAACATTAGTGTGGTAACTCATTCATATTATTTGAATTTGAATTTAAGTGATTACTGAAAAAGAAAAAAAAACCACCAAGAAATTCGGTGAAATGTGCTAGTGAACGAAATGCATATTTTGTCACGGGCGCTTATAAATCCTGTTCTTTGAGTAGGCCCTTCCCCCTCACACGTATACACTTACGTATTTGACGTACACGATTTGCATCTTTGTTTCAAAGCAGTATTTTTACATTTTGCTCAATTTTGTCATGATATTCGAAAAAGTATGAAAATTCTCTTAATTTTAAACTCGAGTGTATACGCAATTTCGGTAATGTATGATTTGCTTTAATAGAACAAACAAATGTAGTTCTTATTTTAACTGAATTTGTTGTGGGAAGCCTTTGATATAGATAATTTACTTTGTTATATATGCAAAGGATTTTTTAAATCGAGTATCTTCTTGACTACAAAAAACTAAAAAAAAATGAGAAAAAGGAATTATTTAAAACTGTAAAATTGTTTGATTTCGGTATAAAAAACTTGCATGAAAAAGCTATAAATCAATAGCCTGCTGCATTTTTGCTGCACTTTTCCCCTTTATTCTATTTAGCAACAATTGCATCAAACACGAAGGTCTTTCTGAATGGTCTCTAAATATATTAAAATTTTAGTCGTATTAACATTTAGATATAGTATACTTATTCAAGTACCAGGACGGAATAGAAAATAAGGGGATAAAGAATTATGAACTGTTTTAAAGTAGTCTAAAACATTGTGAAATTGTAGAAAAATCACCTAAATCATTTTATTATAAATAATTTTTTTAAAGAACCTGGAATAGGTGCAGTGATCAAGTGTCGAAGGTTGCTTATTAAGTACACCGGTGTAAGAAATTAAGGTATCCGACTACGTTCGGATCCGTGATTTTGCAAAAGCGTATAAAAGGATAATATTTATGATATTTAGTGTCACTTAGATTAGAAAATGTACATAAAATTGTTTTAAGAATATTATTAATGTAAAAAAATATTTAAGTACAGTATTTTAACAAAAATGAACATAGAATGACCCATTTTCAAAATATTCTCCCTTTGTGAAAACTGCTTCTATTATAATAATATCATGCCTGCATATATCTCAGAGCTCTGTACAGAGGTTCAAAATTTTTTTTTAAATATACAACTTAGAAGTGGGTTAATCCATGTTTTTGCGGCAACAGAGTGGAGAAATATTAAGAAAAAAACGTCGATAATTATTTCAATTGGTTGTAACTCTGAAAATAATATGTATTTTGTAAAAATCTAAGTTGAGCCTCTATACAGAGGTCTGATCTATATACAGACAAAATATTATTGTAATAGAAGCATTTTTTTAAAAGGAGAACATTCTGAAAAAAGTTATTCTAAGTTCATTTTTTGTCGAAGTATTATATTTAAATAATTTTTTTTGCCGAAATATTGTATTTAAATAACTTTTTTTGTCAAAATGTTCTTAAAACAATTTTATACATGTATTCTAATCTAAGTGAAACTAAATATGAAAATTATCCGTTTATGCGCGTTTTTAAAATCGTTTCCGAACGTAATCGGTTCCTTAAGATAATTTGCAGACTTGATCGATTATCTCTAGAACTACCGGACCAATTTTAATAAAATTTGATATGTATACACATTGATACTATACAAAACAAATAACCATTCAATAATTGCATTACATACGTATGATCGTGTGTAATACTCGTTGGAGTTTGAAGATATAAAACAGTGGTTGCAGGATAAACAAAAGAAATGGTTTAAGTGGGGGTATGGCTCCCTCTTACAGCTATACAGGGCTCGCAGCGAGATATCACACTTGAAATAAGGCAGTTTATCAGCTCTTGTGGCAATTGGTCCTACTCGTTCAGCAGCGCTGTTTTAGTTTCCTGGATGGTGTGTGTGTTTTCGGAGGGGGTTGCGTGTGAGTTGCAGTTACCCCCCCCATAGCGTTTGACATGCTCTATAGGGTTGAGGTCTAGAGACCTGGTTGTACAATCAATATGGCGAATATCCGCACTCTCTAGAAATTTGGCAACCAGTAGAGCTCTATGTGGCCTCGTGTTATCGTCCATTAAAATGAACTCAGGGCCACATGCACCCATAAAAAGGCGAACACGAGGCTCCAAAACCTCATGTCTATACTTCAAATCAGTCAAAGAGCATCTTTCAAAGACCTGGAGAGGTGTACGTCTATCCAAATGATACCTACCCAGACAATTAAACCTTTCCGCCATAACTGTCGATTTCATGGACAATGGAGTGTAAGTAGCGGGTCTCTGGTTTTATGCACATGAACGTACAGTGAGAATTGGTATTTAGGCTGAAACAGGACTCATCTGTGAACAAAACTGTCACCCATTGATCAATATTCCAATCTCTATTCTTTCTGCATCGTGCTAAACGGACTCTCCAGTTAATAGATGTGAGCGGAACACAAAAAGCAGGTCATCTGGAAAACAATCCTTTCTCATGAAGTCTTTTTGAAACAGTCACCCTTGATACACGGGTTCCTGTGGTTGCATACAAGTGACGAGATAGCTGAGAAGCTGAAGCCCATCTGTTGTGCCTCGCTGTAATCGACAAATGGCGATCTTCTCTGGCCATCTTGGCTCTTGAATGATCTTACCAAGTTTTTCTTTCGATGGCTCCAGTATCCTCGAACTGTTTCCATAAGTTACACACGAAGCTGGGCGTTAAATTGAAATCTCTACAAAACTAGATTTGTCGTTGACCTGTTTCTAGCCTCCTCCCAATTCACCACCTCATTACATCATCTAAACGTCGGTGGTTACTCATTTTTACTATTAAAACTTGAATTGAACCGATTGCTTCAAAATAACACCAAGAAGTTCGCCGAGGTGTGGTGGCGAACGAAATATGTCTCAACTTCACGCACTTATAAAGACTGTTTTTCTTCTGGCTCCACCTACACATACGCGTACGCTTACGTATTTACCGTACAAGATTTGCATTTGTTCTTTAAGCAGTGGATGTTTCATTCGGTTCAGACCTTTTCATGCAATTCAATAAAATATGCAAATTTTCTAAATTTATATATTTTGCAATTTATTTTTTTTTTACAAATAAAATCAGATTGTTAAAATTAGATGAATTACAAAATCTATATTAAAGAAAAGTGCTGAGAAAAAGTAATTAAAAGGCATGGCACACACAAAAGTAGAGTACATTTTACAAAATACACTCAGAAACATTGAAAATAGCGACCCAAGAAGAAAGCATCGGATTGAAATGAAATTTAATACACATAATGACACAGATGAGAGATTCATGATCTCAAAAACAAGACAATTAAACGAATACAGGGTGTGCAACGACACAAATACTGGACAACTTCAATAGCGCGTTGGACCACATCCAGCTGCAATACATGCCGCCACACGGTCCGGCATTGAGTTGATTAGACACCTTATGTTGTCCTGAGGTAGATGGGCCCACAAATTTTGAACAGCCAAATCTAAATCATGTACAGAGTGACACAATGGCATCTGCCGTTTTAGCTGATCCCACACGTGCTCTACAGGGGACAAATTGGGGGAGCGGGCCGGCCATGGAAGATTTTGAAAATGACGTAGGAAGTCTTGAGCAACTCTTGCTGTATGCGGAATAGCATTATCTTGCTGGAAAATTGCCCCTGGGCGACCATTTAGGAAATGTCCTACATGGGGTCGAAGAATGTCTTCAGCGTAACGTTGGCCAGTTAAGATTCCACGCATCACAATTAAAGTGGACCGGCTATGATAGGCTATGGCCCCCCAGACTAATACACCAGCTGTGCGGGCAGTGTGACGTAGAACAGTGTGGGGGAAATTGTACCGCTCACTAGGGCACCTCCACACCCGTACACGGTTATCATCTGTCCCTAAAACCAACCGGGATTCATCACTAAATACAACTTTTGCCAATCTGTGACATTCTACATTGATCTGGCTTGGCTCCACTGTAGACGCAGTTGCCGATGTTTCGGTATTAAAGGAAGTGCAAGGAAAGGGCACTTGGATTTAAGATTTGCTTCTGCAAGTTGTCTGGAAATTGTTTGTGGAACAATTGCTTTTCCTACGTCTGCTCGTATCGTTGAACGAGTCACTGTGGGGTCCACCACTGCTTTCCGCACGATCCTTCGATCCTTTCTCCTCGTGGTCTTCCTGGTCGCTCTAGACCCGGTTTTCCGCACGTGGGTACCTTCTCTCGTGTCCACTGCTCCCAACAATTTCTAACGGCACACTCCGAACGATCCACCTGGCCAGCAACACGGCGCGTCGACCAGCCGGCAGTTTTCATTCCCGATGATCAGGCCTCTCTCAAACTCTCTTAACTGTGAGAAATGTCTTCTAGCATGTTTATCAGGCATTTTTCGCTTACCAAAGTCTTCCTACAATCGGCGGGTAATCGTCACGTTTATGAATCTTCGAATTTGCGCTGGCTTATATAGCACCATCTTCCTGATTGTAGCGCCACCTCGGCGTGTATGAGCATGCGTATTGGCACAAAACTTGGATCATTTGCATATCACATTACGCTGTATTTATTCGCAAAGTTTCGCGATTGTACTTAGCTTCCTTCTTGGGTCTCTATTTTCAATGTTCCTGAGTGTATATTATCTATAGAATAGGTTCAATATGGGTAATTCTGTTATTTATCTTAATATGGGCAATGCAAACACAAACTTTTAAAAACTAAAATATATAAGGTATATTACATACTACGGAAAAGTGTTCAACACCAAATTATTTTCCATATATCTGACAGCTGAAAATACTGATTGAAAGATATTGTTGAATGGAAACTAATTTTCAGATGAAGATTTTGATTTATAAAATAGTTTAAGGGGACTTGGCACCTTTCAAAAACCGAAAATCGATGAAAATATCGATTTTTCAATTTTTAGTTTAAAATGTAGTTTGATACCTTTGGTACAATTGAGGGAAGTTTCGAAATGATCTGATTATTTTAAACGCAGTAAAATGCATTTTAAATATTTTGACAGCTCTGTCAGCAGTTTAAATGCCACGCCCACCTCAATGTTTACATTTTTTTACTTGAGAATAAATCCATTATTTTACATTAAAAACTACAGAGAATCAGAGGAATCCGTTAAGCTGTGACTGTAACTATCAGCAAAGTTGTTTATTTACATTAGCTTTGCCATTTTCGCTTGCTGTGTGATTTTTTAGTTTCATTAGTTTTTAACTTCATAGAAACCTAAAAAACAGCATTTTTAATGCTACTTCAATCATAATTCATTTTATTAGTTGTTGTTATCGCTAATATGCCTCTTAGAAAACGTTCAGTACGTGCTTTGCAAATGAATGAAAAGCGATGGTGTAAAGCGAAAGTTGATTGTGAAGTGAACAAAAATTCAGTTTTTCAAATGTACGCCTGGAAAAATTGAACACTGTGGTAAAAAAGGATACCTCTGCTATTGGAAATTATATATTGGTGGACTTTAACCAAGTTAACAATCTTCTTCGAAGTGCAAAGTGCCAATATTGTGAAAAACAAACTTTGAAACTGGAGCTTGGAGCCAAGTTGGGATTTTCATACAATTTAAAACTATTGTGTAGCAATTGTGATGAAAACAAAACAGTTGTAAACACATCTCTAAAGTCTGTTCAGACCAGCCATGATGTGAATTTGAGAATAACTCAAGCTTTTTCACATATTGGGAAAGGTTATTCAGCTATAGAAAAATTTTGTATGGTGATGAATATAGATCCTTTTTCATCAACTACATATGGGAAGTGTGCGAGACGGCTGGATAATGCATATACTCTGGCATCTGAAAACATATTTGCGGAAATCCACCGAGAAATTAAAAAATGTACGAGAATGGAGCTGAAATCACAGACTTAAGTGTTAGTTTTGATGGAACGTGGCTAACTCGTGGTCACACCTCACTTATCGGTGTAGGATGTGTTATAGATATGCTCACCGGATATGTTGTTGACTTTGAAGTGATGAGTAAGGTGTGTGTCGTCATTACTCTGTGGCAAAAAATAAGCTAGGCCAGTCAAGTGCTGAATTCAGCATATGGTATGAAGGACATAAAAGCGAATGTGATATAAATCACTTGAGCTCATCTACATCAATGGAAATGGAAGCTGCATTAACCTTGTGGAAAAGATCCACATCACTTAGATTCCGTTATATTACAGTATTATCCGATGGTGATTGTAAAACGTTTAACTACTTGTGCGAGAAAAAAGTGTATGGACCTGACATTGTGATAAAAAAGGAAGAATGTATTAATCATATTAGTAAGCGGTTAGGAACAGCTTTGAGATCTACTGTAAAAGACTGTCGTGCTCAAAGTATTTCTTTAGGTGGTAAAGCTCATGGTAGTTTGAAAGAAGCCACGATTAAAAAATTAACTACTTACTACCAAAAGGCTATTTTGAGAAACAAAGGGGATGTGAATGCTATGAAAAACAGCAATATATGCTACATTGTTGCATAGCATTTCTACAGATGCTAAACCTCAACATTCGAAGTGTCCTGCAGGAGAAAACTCATGGTGTTTCTACCAATCTGCGATTGCTAATGGGAAAAACCTAACAATCATAAATTAAATGTAGGAACACCAATAAATGAAAAGTTTCTTGCAAAAATTCTACCGATTTATCAAAGACTTGCATCTAATGAATTGTTAGAAAGATGTATTCGATGTGGAACACAAAATGCAAACGAAAGTTTGCATAGCATGATTTGGGCAAAGTGTCCGAAAGAAATTTTCGTAAACAAAAGACGTGTTAAGCGGGCAGTAACAGAAGTTGTCTGCGAATACAATAAGGGTACAGTACGCACCATTGTAAAAACACAGAAAGCATTGGTGTAGCTACTGGAGGTTCAACGAAACAACTTGCTACTATCTTAGATTGTCGAAAACAAAAATTTAGAAAACGTCGTCAAAATGCCAGTAATAAGCTGGCTCTTAAACTTATTAAAAAGCAATACATAAAAAAGAGTTATTAGCTAGGAGGAGAGAAGGAATGACTTATGGCGCAGGCCAATTTTAAAACAAACCTGTTTTGAAAAAATAATACATTTAGCATAAATTTGTTTTACTTTATTTTATTTTAGATATTGATTTAAGTAGCAAATTATTTTTATAAAAGCTTTTAAATTTTCTATTGTACATTTCATGTATTTTTATTACATTTATTTCATGTATTTCATTTATTTTTTAATATATTTCATAGATGTTTTCTTGCAAAAATAAGTCAGAATGATATTTCCTATTTTTCGTAATTTTGGGCTCACAGACAGGCACTTTAAAAAAAGCTGATATTTTTGTTTAATATTTTGAAATTGAATTGTATTATGTTTTATTTTAAAGGTATATATTTATACAACATATTGAAAAATCATTACAAAATTTAGACATTGTTTTGATATATATTTGCTGATTGGTATTCTTAAAAATGCATTTTCTCAGTTCGAGTTTTTTCATGAAATCATGGTCTTTAAAAGTACAAAACTTCTACAGATATTTATCAAACAACTTGAGTTTTAGTGTGTATCTTTATTACAATGTGCTTAATTAAATTAGGGATCCATTTTCAATATTTTGAATAGAAAAATTTTATAAAAGAAAATGTAGCAGAAGTCGTGTTTTTAGCTTTTTTCCATTAATGTTTACATTTTATTTTTTTTTTCCAAAACTAATTTGTTTGTTGCAAAATCGATCCTTAAAGTTATTACTCATAGTCTAATAAATCTCAAAAAAAATTTTGGTGTCAAAATAATGATAATTGTAAAAGAAGAAGAATTTTGAAAATCGGTAAAAAATTTTTAAAAAATTTAAATTTTAAATTTTTTTTTTTTAAATTTAGGCATTTTTTTCATGGTGAAATTTCTTAGTTTAGTAGTAACTGTTAATAATGTACAAAAAAATATTTTAAAACCCTTAAATAAAAAAAAAATTGAAAAAAGGTGCCGAGTCCCCTTAATAAGAAAATAAGATCATGTATCTATTTATATCGTAGATACTTTATCTGGGTCAAAACAATATGTGAACATAGAAAATTTTGAAGTAACAAACGTAAAACGAGCATTCATTAGGATATGAGAAATTTAAATTTTCTTTAAACTCCATTGCTACTAGACTCTTAAAGAACAAGAAATAGCGGTATGGTTTACAGAAAAGCAAAATATAATTTTGTATGAACTATAAGATAAAAATTTTATTGAAGGATGATAAAAGGTTTTATAAGTGAGTGTTTAACGTTACACTTCAAAACAGCGACAGGACTATTGGCAAATGACCTCATAATTTTGAACCATATTTAAATGTTTACGTACCATTTTATATTGCTGATAATCTTTTAAAGTTAGTTCCTCAAAGACACTAAAATGATTTAAGTGAACATTTTATAGTAACGTGAGGAAAAACTCATTCTGTAAATTGAATGCAGTTTTTATATAAAAAAGGCACCGATTTTTTTTCAGATATCTATGTCTTAAGTGCATCTGTAAACACTATTCTGAGTACTATTAAGCAGAAGAACGACATTTTGCTTACAACGTCGCACTATAAAACAACACAAGGGCTGCTGGTGACGGACCTCGTAATTTTTAATGATAGCTAAGTGTGTGACCTGGGGTCTGGCACCCCGTTCTCCACACTACACAAACGAGAATACAACAACAACGCTGGATGTCACTGGGAAATGGAACGCGAAGCGTTTCTCTATCCCATATCGAGTTTGTCGATGTGGGCTGAAGTGAATGGGCCTGCCTGAGAAAGAGTGTCCTGATTGGTTGTTTGATCGTCGCAAGGAGGCGGGGCTACTGGAACGATGTTGGTCTTCTCGGTTTCGGCAGGAATGTCCTGAAGTGAGCTGAAAGGCCCTGCTACTATTGGTTGATGGCACTGTGAGAGTAGGCACTGTATTGGCTGCACTGATGCATTGGAACTAATTACAAGGGAGGTCTAGAATGCTAGCCTGTGTGGGATTCCCAAATGAAATTTAATTTAATAAAAGCTGTTTAAAAAGAAGTTACAAAAATAAAAATATTTAAAAAGAGAATTTTGTAAAATCGATGGTCACTCTCCACATGGAGAGTGCCTAAATTAATTGTTAGGGGGGGATTATAGGAGTGTAGGAGAATTCTCCTAGGTTTTTTGATGTCTGGCTCTTGGATGTAGTTATTTAGCATTTTAAAGTTTTCATTATCAATGTTAGACAGATTATTATAAAAAGAAACAGCCAGTTTTTGAATGTAATTTTTAAGGGGGCTTTAATATCTTCATAGATTTCAGAATTTTTTGCATATCTATTTGCTTTAACAATATTTCTTACTAGCGAGTTCTGAGCAATCTCCAGAATTTTAATATTTGCATCTGCTGTATAGCCCCACACAGGCAAGCCATAAGTCAAAATCGGACACAAGACGGCAGTATAGAGAAGTAACTTATTGCAAACGAGAAACTTTGAGTCTCGATAAACTTCGTCTCGGATGAAGGGGAGGGGGGGGTGAAAATACAAACAATTTTCAAACAGATATAATTCTTTGAAATTAAGGTTAAATAATTCGAATCTGGTACACATTATATATAAAGGAATGAGGTTTCAAAAAAGTAAAAAGAATGTTTAAAATATAATCATAATTTTAAAAAAATTATAAGCATATGAAATTAAGAAACTTTTCTCTGTAATAAATCTTAAATAAATTTTTTTTACGTTGCGCATACCATTTTTTAAAATAATAGCATTTGGTGTATAAACATTGTAGAATTATAAAATGTACCATACTCTTTAATTTCTACCTAATTTTAGTATTTTATATCTTGTGTATTTCAAAATATTCGAAAAATATTGAAATTTAAAAAACTTTTTTTTAAAATGTAATTTTTGTATTTTTTTAAAAAATAAAATTTACTTTTTTATTTATATAAATATAGCTACAGTGTATAATAAGGATACAATTATAGTAAATCAACTTATCGCTAGCAATTAGAGTTACTATTTCAGAGAATATGATGCGCAACGTAAAACTTAATATTTCTTAAAGAAATGTTTTCTATTTTCAAATGCTTATAATTTTTTTCTTAAATTATTAATATATATTTTAAAAATTTTACACTTTTTTGAAGCCTCATTCCTTTATAAATAAAATGTGTAAACGATTTGAATTGTTTAATTTCAAAGAGTTAAATATCTACCTTTGAAAATTGTTTATGTGTTCAGCCACTGAGACCAAGTTAACAACCCTGAAAACCCTTACACTGAGGGTCTTTAGTAGCACTAGGGCTTGAACTCATGACACGCCGGTCACAAGTTTGGGACTATAACCACTAGTCCACCTCGGTTATATACTATTGTGAGAACTTTGAACCACTAGATGTGGCCGCAAGGTCATGGATTCGTGAATGACGTGCCATGAGTTCGAGTTTGTTGTTTTTGTTGTTGTTACTGATGTCACTTGATCGGCAAAGGCCAGATCGAGGCCCACGAAAATTCATCATGGCAAAGGGTTAAGTGATGCCTGTTGTTATCCGTAGCTTTGAGCACCATACAGGTCAGGGGCCTCCCACATCTCCTCCCCTTTCACCAACCTCATGAGAGGACTTGCTCGACAGCTATTTAGAGTACACCCCCGCCGCAAAGGCACTATACATTTACAAACATCCATGTCTTCTTCGGGATTCGAACACAGTCCCTACGGCACAGCAGTCAACGTCGCTAACAACTATACCAGATGGGCAAACCTAGTACCACCGAAGACCCGCCATGTAGAGGGGGTTGTTGCTCGTTAAATCTGTCAAGGACCAAAGGTCCTTCCATTAATGTGGTATGGAAGTTAGGAGAGGTGGTGCCAGCTCAAGTGTCGTCCTCGCCACTTGAACATGGAACAAAATTACGAGGTCTGTTTCCAAATGCCCTCTTGCAGCTATATAAAGCGACGTCAACACAACTCTCCTTCACTTGAACCAGTAGATATTTAGCCTGCATCAATCCCTCAACACGGTGGTTCTTTAGTGGTATCAGTACCTGAACCCGCTATGCGGCAAAGCCAGCCGTGAGTTCGAAACCATAACCACTCGGCTACCTCTCCCAAACTAAACAATTTATATTCCCTGAATTAAGTAATAAAATATTATTATTTAATTTTTATTAAAATAAATGACATTTTGAATTCAATTAAAGCTTATAAAGTAATTATAATGGAATTCATTTCCCAACTTTACGTTATCTGCTTCGAAATATTTCATTAGTCTATAAGTTTGCTTCCGATAAACCAAATTCATTCCGTGTTGATTATGTCTGTTTTCATTACTCCTAATTGGGTCAGTAATTTCTTAAACACACCTCAAAAAAACTAATCATTTATCAAGGGAATTATAATCTTAAAAGAAAAGAAAAATATTAGGAACAAATCTCAATAACACATTTTTTTATGCAAGAGTTTCGTTCGCTGGGAATCGATAAGAAGGGGAAAATGTTTGGAATTCCAAAAGGTATGCCAGTATTTATTCATGTGCTAATTACTTTGCATGTTTTAATCCCTTTATCTCGCAATCGAAAATTATCAAGTGAGACAAATGGAATTTTACCTTTGACGTCAATTGTTCATTTCATTGAATCAAAATGTATTCTTAAGTAATCTTCAAATATCTGAAGTTTATTTAACAATATTTGTTTCATGTATTTCCAAAAGATTTAATAACTGAATACTTAAATTCTCCAACATGTATGTTAATTAAGGTATCTACCTACGTACGGAGACAAGTTTTCTAAAATTCCAAGTGATTAATAATTTTCTATTATTTTGTTGGTACTTACGACGTAAATTATTGAAAAACATCCATCAGGAAGTTATATGATTATTTAAATTTACTGAAATAAAGTATTTTAAGTAAAATTTGATGAAAATTATAACAAAATTCATAACAATATACATAGGATTCGAAGTCATACAATAATTTTTTTACACAACATATTAAACATAGTTATAAAGGTAATCAACTAAAATTTAAAATATATTTACAAGTACCTAAAAGCTATGACTCATTTTATATTTTCTAATAGAATATTTTATAAAATACATAATATTCGTAACAATAAATTGTTTAAAAAACTATTCATGTTACAGTTAAATCTCAATTCATTGGCTTTATCATACTTTAAATAACACGTATGCAAAAAATATGAAAGAAATACATTCATACATTTTTTGAGATACCAGAGTTTTTAAGTAACCTAACTTTCATAGAAAACTACAATATTCATTAAAGGTGTTAAAAAGCGCTTTGATTCTTATTTTACTAAAATAATTTTTAATATAAGATATTTAAAATTCACCCCCCCCCCTTTTTTAACACACACACACACACATACACTTTCCTCGTTCTCTAACTTATTAAATAGGTTCTTTCTGGCAGCTCAATTTTTTTCCTACACAAAATAGGCAAATGCAAAGAAAAATGTTTGAATTTTAGTCAAACATTGATTAAAAAATTTAGACACGTACCTTAAAACAAATAAAATAACTAAGAGTATTCAGAATAAACCGTGGATGCAATCAAAAGTTAAAATAAATTTCACAAAAATAGACCTATCGGAGACTCATTGGTATTAAATTGGTTCTGCCCTATTTTTAGCTATCCTCTAACAAACTAATAGATATAACAAATGCGGGGGTGATGTCGTTTAATCGATATACCCCTAAATCGTTTATTATTATTTACGGCTGCTTACCTTTCATACCGCAACAATGCTGCATTCTTGTTCAAAGCGCAATTGGAAGGTGAAAGTTTCGGAAAATAGTTTGAATAGTTCACCATAATTTACATTTTCTCTTATTAAACACATGTTTGAACAGATTCAAAATATGTGGAATACCTATTTTAATTAATAAATTACGCGGTATTGTTATAAAATTCGGTTGAAATCCTTTATATATTTTTGATAACGTGGATCAGATGGTAAAATTTCTTAATTGTAGCATTCCAAGTATAACAGTTAATTTAAAAGTAATGAACATGAATTGAGTGTAATTGCTGTTGAAATATTTTATATTTTGAGAATATAAATTCATTATTATTTCAATCAAATTTCACTACTTTACTTCCTTTGTGTTTGGCAGAAAGCAAAACAGATAAATTAGTTATCTAAATATTTGAAAAAAAAATATAAAAATATATTTTTCGTATCATATGTAGAAACATATCAAAAAGATGAAGAATTAAAAAAAAATAATTCAAAATGAACAAGGAAACAAAAATAAAAGTATTGGTGGCGGAAAAAACAGGAAATGTGTCTTTGTAAATAAAATACAAAGATGAAAAACCCGTTATGTTATTCCATTAGTAATAAAAGTTGATGAGGAAATCTAAAAGGTAAATGTATTTAAAGATAGCAAAAAGAAATCAGTAATTGCGTTACATTTTAGAAAATTTGTTGGTCATATATTTTAAATTTAAAATGGGTAACGAATTACCTTACGTATATTTGTTCGGAATTGTATACCGTAATAAAGCAATGCAAAAAACTTGAAATAAACGAGGAATAAAGATCTCATTAACGTGACTTTGCATCTTAAAATAAGTAAACATACGAAAAAAAATTTTTTTTATTTAAAAAAACATATTTATTTAATATTTGAGAACGAAACAGCAATATTTTATGAGGCAAGTAATATAAGTCGTATTTTATAAAATTCAAAATATTTAATAATAATCGACTTCCAACTTCTTTAATCTATTGATATTCCGTTATAAAAGTGTACGACTTAAGTTAGTAAACTGGATATATAAAATTTTTTGTTCTATATATATATATTTAAAATAATATATAAATTTTTCATTCTACTAATTACAAAAATATTTAATTTCTTTTACAGGCATGCAAAATAAGCTGATATTAATTCAGATATGATGGTTTGCCATGATATAGTATATAAATAGAGACATAATAAATAAATGCAATATAAATTATGATATATAAATACTTTAACAATATACTACACAAAACATTAATATTATAATTCATTACATAAAAAACACATTATTCAAACAGGCGTATAAGCATAGGGTGTTGTAACTAAATACGTTATAAGTGTTTTTCAATTTCGAATAAAATTCATATGAAAAATACCTATTAGAAAGTCTTTTATTCACCTAGTATATTGTCTAAAGAATACGCATGGACGCTGTACAATCTAAAAGAAAATTGGTACTAACAACCATTTCTGATCTTATCCAAAAATACAGCAAAAATCTTTTTTACTTTAAAGGATGCGAAATATCTTTTCTAAGGAAATCTGGGATATATTTTCAATTGATGTAAATTTAAACCAGATGCTACCAAAAACGTACCTTCAGTGCTACATATACACTGGTGTGCAAAAATTAAGGACGAGACGGTTTTTTCAATATAACTTTGTACAAAAGCTTTCCAAATCAACACATTTAATACCGTAAGATCCCCAATACGTAAGGACATGTGTAATGTAAGCAACACCTACTAAAAGAGAAATCAGAGGGATAAAAAGAAGCTTGATTGAAAAAGTAGCATGGAGCGCAATGCGACTGAAGGCCGAAACATCCCTGTGATGGGTGTCCAGCAAGAAACATCCGGTCTTTAGTAGGGGATATGATCTCCCCTGACTGCTAGGCAGGATTCACAGCGTCTGTCCATGCTGAGAATGAGGGTGTCAATGAGTTGTTGAGGCATTGCTGCCCATTCATCTTGCAGCGCCAATCGAAGCTCCCGAATCGTTACTGGTGGTAAGGTACGAGCTGCCAAGCGTCTGCCTAGAAAATCCCATACATGCTCGATGGGATTGAGATCCGGAGATCGTGCCGGCCAATCCATACGTTCAATATCCTCATTCTCTAAGAGCTGTTCGGCAGCTACTGTGCGATGACATGGTGCATTGTCGTCCATGAAAAGGAACTGCAGACCCATAGCGCCTCTAAAAAGACGCACATATGGAAAAAGAATCTCGTTACAATAACGGGTCCCGTTGACTGAACCTGCGTCGAAGATGTGAAGATCTTTACGACTACCAAGCATGATGCCTCCCCAAACGAGAACACCGCGACCTCCATACCTGTCCCTTTCAATGATGTTCGAGGGATGATTGCGGCTTCCCCGCTCTCTCTAGATGAGTATGCGATGAGAATCGCTACTCAAACTGAATCTGCTCTCATCTGTAAAGAGTACCCATTCATTGTCTCTCCAATTCCGGTGTTCCCGGCACCACAGAGAACGCCTTCTCCGATGGGCAGGCGTTAAAGGTACACACCGTACAGGGCGTCGTGCAAACAGACCTCCATCGTGCAGTCTTCTGGCCACGGTAAAACGCGATATCGGTCGTCCAGTCGCCTGTGTCGTGTGTCTAGCGATTTCTCCCGCTGTCAGCCGCCTGTTTCTTCTGGCCTGTAAGACAATGTACCGGTCATCTGCGGGTGTGGTTCCTCGTGGACGACCACTACTGAACCCCCGGATAGCTGTTCCTGTAGTTTGAAATTGTCTCCAAAGTCGTGAAACGATGCTGTGAGCAATTCCGAACTCTGCCACCACACTTGTCACACTGCGGCTTTCCTCCAACTTCCCAATGATTCGACCTCGAGTAAAAGCATCCAGATGTCATCTAACAGATTGATTATTCGCCATTTCTTGCTGAGGCAGCAACTCGGTGTGATTTTAACTGCTATACGGCGTGCAATCTCTTTGCCAGAAATACTGATCTTACACCGACAACATGCTTTATACTACTCAGTCACTCCCCCATTACGTCTACCTGCATATCTGCGCATGTGCTACCGTACATCACCTTACCTTATCTCCTGATTGGTCTTTCTGTCCGCTCTGCCTCTTCGTTCAGCTGATATGTAATTTTTCGACTTCATCCTTAATTTTTGCGCACCTGTATATATATATATATATATATATATATATATATATATATATATATATATATATATATATATCACTGAAGGAGTGTGTAACTAAAAGCTCAGGATTTTTAAAATTAAGGATCATACAGTTTTGCATCACCCGAGTCAGAGTATCTGTATCAATCAGAAAAGGCTTCACGGGAGTTTTAATGATTTTAATATAGCTTCCAGTTAACCATCAATATAAATAGACGAGATTTCTCGAATGAACAAGAAATGCTTTCTGTGACCGCTTTAATGTGCGTCTTAATGTTTGTCTATTTGTGTTTTTGCTCTACTCTTTAAGTCACAGACATACTATTTTGTTCGTAAACAAAATACTATCGTTTAACGTCTAAACGCCTCGTCATACTTTCTACCAGTGAAAAAAACCAACAATAAGTTTACCTTAATATTAAAATGCTCTAACTCATGTGTCGCGTATTATTTTCAATAAATTTTTCTCTCTTTTCTTGTGAAAAAATCAGCATATCAAAGCAGTTTAAATAAACAGTAAAATGCATTTTTTTAATTCTTACAGTGGTTTCAAAATATGTTTTGCAAACATTTTCATAAACATCATTCATCGAAATTTTGTTTTTGCTTCGATTTATACGTAAGTATTTTAGATATATATAAAATAACTCAAGAAGAGAGATTAAAGAAAATAAATGTTTTGATGTAGCTTTTAAACTGGAAGAAATTCTAAGACTACTACTTTACTTTACAAAGTTTTGAGATATACCCTCCCCCCCTACTACCACCTCCAGTTATATGTGAGTTTCAGTAACATTTAATTTGCTTCCTTCTTTTTCAGATTGAATACGTACTTTTATTACGACAGTTAGCAGATGAAACGCATAACAAATAATAAAATTTTACATTAGTATTAATTTCCCTTGTGTTACTACTGTAGATTCTTATATTTTTTATTAGTATTTTATAAATAAAACCAATTTTATATCAAATACTTAGTAATAATTTTTTCATTATTTTGTTTTTAAATGCTGCTATTCTTGCGTTTAACAATTAATAACATTATAACATGTTTTCCAAAAACATTTACGTAAATACTTTATGATCTAATATTTTTGTTTATTAAGCTTAAAATGGCTGCCGTAATTGAGTGATCCTGATCGTCACATCGTGTCTGGAATTATTTCTGTCGAGCTGCATATTCGAGTCAATTGCCACTCAAAAAAGCCGGGTAAAGTGACCGATGCACGTTAAATCGGGCAAGATTTAAAGTTCCCATATAGGTGTAGAAACCTATCTGTACCTTTGACTATTCCAGTGGGGAAAATATTTCTTAGATTTTGCATGGTTATAAAATCGCTTCCCGTGGAGAAACCGTGATTTATGTTAAATTGAGAGTGACTTAATCTCTAGTGAAGTGAGTTTATTAGTTAGTCGATAGGCTTCTAGATTATCAAAATCAATATCAGAAGTCCTCGGCATATTAAGCAAGAAGTTCTTTAACCCTTCATCTACCAAATTATGATTTATTGCATTTTTTTCTTGCAATATTTTTTTGAATCACTACATTAAGGGATATACATAAATAAAATATTAAATTTTGGGAAATTTAATCTATTAGATCTAATTAGTTAAATTGGCACTTTAAAGTACCGTCAATCCACAAAAGTCGAAAACATTTTCATAATACGAAAAAACCGAATGTATGTAGCCCTTTAGCAGGCTACTAAAATACTTTAGGCCAGTGCTTCTCAAACTGTGGGGCGCGCCCCCCTGGGGGGGCGCGATGACCTTACGAGGGGGGCGCGAGCATATCGAAAATAAAAGATTTAAAAAATAATTAGTTTACTGGAATGAATTAAAACAAAATACTTTCAAACAATAAAAAATGCACTTTTACTCTGACATAATTTATAGGCGATATTAAGCCATCAAAAATAAAAACTTTTTCAATACCTAATTATCAATCTTTGATCCTATAACCAAATAAAAAAAAACTTTTATTTGATTTGCTGTCATCCCGTGATGAGAGATTTTTTTATTACGCTTTTTTTTAACCTAACATACTACTCTTTCAGAGGAAAAAACAGATCCCGGACCCAGAATCGAAAAACTTTAGGAACATAAAAAATTCATCACTGTCATTATTTTTGAAATACTGCACATTATAACTGTAATCTGCTTGACCTTCTAAATTATTGGTACAGTTAGTTATGACCCCTCTCTTATGTGTTCTCTGTTGCGCTTTTTTTCATGCAAAAGAGTTTTATGATATTTGGAAAACCACGGAGAGCACACACACAACAAGCACATGAAGGATTACTTGGCCAAGACATATTTTTATATTCTCAACGTATAAATCATAACGAAAAACGTTTCACACAATTTTTTTAGCAGTAACATACATATTATCATAATAAATATACTTTTTACCCGGAATTGGTCGCGCGGGACATACAGATTACGAAATCTTTAATTCTGGCAAAACTGTTTATTTATTTCCAAAGAAAAATTGAAAAGTCCTTGAAAGTAGGTAAGTAAACTTTCTCTTAGTTAAATTATTCACTGGAATCATGATTTGTATCGTGTACAATAAAATAATTATAAAAAAAAGGATTGGGGTGACTCAATAGCCCCGACCGTATCGAGTGCGCGTCTGCTCCCGGGCTAAGACGTGTTGAAGTCTTTTCGCTTTAAATATTAAAAATAATACAATTATTCTTCATCGATATTTTATACTATTGATCATTATTTAACATCAGTGACGCGCACACAAGGGGGGGGGGGTCCGGACTCCCCCAAAGCCCTTGATTTTTTTCCGATTGATTATAATTCTAAGTTTATAGTACGCAAAATTTAGTTAAGTATTTGTTATTAATGATTAATTTTATAAATTAATGCTAATTATTTATTCAAGAATTAGTTTTTACTGTGTTTTGTTCCCGGAAATCGACAAAATCAAAAGGAACCTGATACAAGACTGGTGAACTTTCGACCCCGCCCCCTTGTAAAATTCCTGTGTGCGCTACTGTTTAACATCAATTATAAATGCTATTTCTGTTAGGCTTAGAATTACAATTCGCTTAAAACTAATTATAATTTGAGCAAGGATTTAAAAAAATTCATTTTACGTTTTTGTAAACATTGTCGAGCACTTGGCTTTGCTTCCCTTACAATTCAGCTATTATATAAATAATGTTTTATTTTCTTATAAATGAACTCGTGCAAAGAGCGGGCACTTCAGCCGGTATACTTTTAATGTATCAGTGCTGCACAGAATATTTTATAACTAATTAATTAATACTAAATTAAGAACAAGTTTAATAAGTATTAATGACATCCATGAGCTTGTCTTGGAAAGCAAAGTTTTATAAGGAGTGCTTATTATTAGAAATTGACCCTCTGAGTTATTTTTCTATATTTAGCAGATATCTATATTTTGTCTTCTAAGCAGCTACCATATTTTGCAATATGTTCAATTTGAAAATTAGAGAAAGGAAAAATAACATAGTAATTATCCTATTATTTTATTTATTTTGCTTAAAAGTAGTATACAAAATTTAATACTTATGTTACTAATTTGTATGGTTTATAATTAAGATCGCCTATTGTAGCTTTAGCGTCAAAGTGCCTTATTCAGTACATTATTAATATATAAGGGGGGCGCGAAAAAATTGTGATCGAAAAGGGGGGCGCCAGTATTGAAAGTTTGAGAAGCACTGCTTTAGGCTTTAGAAGCTAAAATACACACACTTTTCTGCGATAAAGTACTTGATAAATGTAATGTTTTCATCCTCTATAAACATTATTTAGTCACAAAAACTATCTGATCAAGGTTTTTTTTCCCTGGGTGGTGGCTAGACGTTATAGCCACTGCGCACTTAAGACATTTAACTTACTTTTCCGGAAAGAAATAATGAATCGTATTACAATAAACTTTTTATGAAAAATGAACATTTATGTAATTATTTAAATAACAATTAAATACAAAATATAAGTGTAATTAAATAATTATAGAAAATTGTTACAGCATAGAATATATACTTACTTAGAATATATATAGAATACTTGGTAGAATATACGTTGAAATTGGTATATATCCACATTTTATATTTTATTTAATTTTAGAATAGAAAGTTAGGAATAAGGTAATATTTTTGAGAATTTAAATTAGTTTTTTCATAAATTTGATGAGCTATTTACTGTGGAACTTTATAATATGCAAATTTTTTCTCCGAGCAGAAAAGCTGTAATGAAAGATTTTTGAACCCGAGAATCTTGTAACACATATTGTAAACAAAGTTTGTTTATATTTCCTACCCCCAACATTCTCACATGGTTCTAAGTGTTATCTCTAAAGTGGAGGAAAAGCGAAAATTCTTAGGTCATTTTTCTGTCTTATGTGGGCAGTGGATAGAGCCTCTATCCACACATAAAAGCTTTCCAAAAACTTAAATAAAACCAACTTTTTTATTGCAAATTTGCTTAATTCATTCAAACGAGAGAAAAGTATACTTAGGATATGTCGAACTTTTTTCAAAGATCAGATGTTTTATTTATAGTAATCAAAATACAATTTGTTGATTTACACCGAGAAAAACTGTTTTTAGTTACCCGTCATAGGACATGAAATGCAAAAAAAGGCATCGTCCTGCCATCTGTATTGATTTTTATGCGTTTTAGCTTCAATTATCGCATGTGGATAGATTAAATATCCATCACCCGCTAGGGAAATTTTTTTTTAAATATATGTGGTTATACCTATTAGCCACTGTCCGCGAAAGAGTTAACGCTGATTTATCTCTTAAAAATGCTAAATAACCAGTACTAATATTTTACACTAATATTGGGATAATAGAACACTAATATTTTACAGTACAAAATACTTATTTGTAAAGAATATTAAATTTTTAAAATTTATTTACCTTTTTTACACTAACATATTTTACACATAAACTTAACATAATGATATACAAAGTAGCAGTTTTTCTCTTCATTGATACACAAAAATTCAATACACGTTATGCGTTTTGAGTGAGGTTTCGATGGAATGTTTATAAAAGCTCTGCATCCTGGAGTAGGAATTGCTGAATTGTTAACATCAGTTATTGCACCTTCTTGTCTTGTTCAGTCATTTGATTGTCATCTTAAGAATCTAACGAAAATTCCAGCAGATTATTTTCTGAGACTTCTTCATCTGAAAAATGATCTGTTAATACATCACTGATTCTAGATGGCGGGTTCTGTAATGAATTCAAAGCCTCTTGATGACTGTGAGCTTCTTTTTTCCAGACATTCTAAGAAAAGAAAATAATAGTAATATCACATTGAAATTCTCCAATTTTTGTTAAATCTCAGTTACACGTAAAGCAGTGCTTCTCAAACTTTCAATGTACGTGACCCACTATCTCATCGTCATTTTTATCGAGCCTCCCTCCACACAATGACAATGTATTGAATTCAATAATGCTATACTTTAAGACTAAAGCTTCAATATGATTTAAATCTCTTATGGGCCATCGACGTATATAAACGTCTCGCTTGGCCAAAGCATTAAATTTCTGGACGTATATATACGTCTTTCCGAAGTACGATCTCTACTGTGAAATGCTATCCATAAAATTATTCCGAAGGCTTTGGAATGCAGTAAAAGGGTCTTGATAGTGTTGGCGAACAATTTACTTAGTTTAAAGGATTTGCTTATTTATTCCTTTTCTACCCCACCCCCATTACACCACATACGCTTGCCTACGTGTTAAATGGTGGCATTGAGGAGCGAATCGCGTCGTTTTTAATCGGCATTTAAGGGCTTAATTATAAAGATAATTGTTAATTTTTGCATATAATTTTATGTATGACTATCCCATGGGGTCACTCGCAATTATTAAACTTGTCCTTAACTTAGTATTGTTAAATTAATTTTGAAATACATTACGCAGTAATGATATATTTATAAGCGTATTATATCAGTGTAAATATGTATTTTATTTTCGAAATGTGTTTTATTTGTTTTCCTTCAGTTAAATAATTATTTTTTTAAAAATCTTTTTTTTTCGACTTTTCAATATGCTCGCCCCCTTATAGGATTATCACATCCCACTAGCGGGCACGCCCCACTGTTTGAGAAACACTGACGTAAAGAAAGTAAAATATTTTCAATTTTTGAAGTAAGAATAGATATTTCATTTATTTTGTGGTAAAAAAACAAAACTCAGCTTCACAAAGTTAAAAAAATTTGAACACGTTAAAATAAAATGATAAAAATTCAAAATAAATAACTTAAGCTAAAAAGAAATGCCAAAATAGTATAAGTCTATTAAATAATATTGATGACTTTACAACACAACAAAAAACAAAAATAAGCTACACGGACAGGAAAAAAAACACGCAACTCCAACACCCAATATGCTATCGGTACTTATAATTGCCACAAATTATTCAACTGTAAAATAAATTATATACATTGTTCACTTAAAATAAATAGTCAAATCACACATTTTCTAAGGTCTTCATTAACATACAAAAAAATAGAACACTTATCTTTTGACATTAACTACTTTTTCGGAACAAAAATGACAATCCGGCCAAAATGTCAACGCAGCTTCTGCTATAAAACTATTCACCTTCCCTGCTAAAATACTCATCATAGAACGTGTGCTGCCATATATCTTAGAATAGTGGATTTAAAAGAATATTCCTGCTAAGTATCGTCAGAGTATTCGTAAAAATGATTGTTCGATGCAATTTAAAGTGAGTGATACTTATAAGTAGCGTCGGTAGATAAAGGGTTAAGCCGGATTAGTTAATGATACCAGTCAAGCCTTGATCATTGCTGTTACATCTGATCGTAATCAAGATAAGTTACATAATTATTTGTCTTAGAAATATAGGATGGTGATTAAGTTGGCCACTCTCTCAGTTTATGAATTTGTTTTACAGTAAATTGATAGATAAGACAAGTAATATGAAGAAAAAAAATCAAGTCAACTCCTACTTAGGTCAACAAAGAAAAATGTTATTTTAGTTACTTTTTATTAAATAATTACAATTAATATAAATATGTGTATACATATGACGAAATCACAATATTAAGTGACAAAATAGAAAGCGATTAAGTGACAAAAAAGTAAAAGCAAACGTTCACATTTAGAAGAAATAATAAATAAGAAGGGTTTTGAAGGTTCATAGTGAATACTTCAAGGGAATACACCTTTGACTATCAAAATACTATTGCCTCCTAACTTGCACCTTTTGTCAGATTAAAGCATAATATGAATTAAAAAAATCACAACTATTAAAAAAAAAATTCTTTTTTTGGTTGACTTGCAATTTCCAGTCTTGGGAAATTTTGTTTTTGGAGTTATTGTGCAGTATACACGATAGTTATTTATCACTCTCCAGAAATATTAAAGATATATATATATATATATATATATATATATATATATATATATATATATATATATATATATATATACGCATATACATAGGGAAGAGTGTGAACTAATAGTAGGAATTGAATAAAGTTATTGCTTTTATAATAATGGCTGATTATTCGGTGTCACACCTGCCGGTAGGGTTACGACATGTGTGTTGGGAAAGTTTGGAGATTGGAATATCAGATGAAGTATTTTCTTCGTCACCTACATAGAAACCTCGTCAAAATTATGAGGTTCGTCCCCAAATAGACCTCGTGTTGCTTCAAAATGCGATGCTCATAAATATCCGATCAATATTAAGCTGAAAAAAAATCTTTAAAGACCAAAACATATTTCATCAGCTTGAAGAAGAAGAAGAAAGGAGTTTTTCTCATTATATTGTCCTAAAGCACACAGATGATGCCAGGCTGAAAATCGATTTCCCGTAAAGATTGTCCATAAAGATCGTATACTATGCTCCATCCTAATCTCTGGGGCTTTTTTTTTTTCTTCAAAGAAGTTTGAATATGAATGACATATCCCACACGTGTTCTGAGCACAAAGAACGCGGATGCAATTGACAGAAAATGCTGATATTCAAAGGAAATCGAAGACGGTGAAAGCGAAATGCATGAAACAAAGATAGCTCAAATCGTAATATCTAGGAAAATGATGGAAAAAGCTTATATATTTTGGCACCTCTTTTGACAAGATATGCGTCGGATTCTATCTTCGGCGAGTAAGTGGATATGTAGTATTATATTGGTAATAGACAAAATAATAGGAAATGAATTATTTGCTTGAATTTTCGATTGAATTTTCTTATATTATAAACATTCTCGTTTCTTTTGCTTTTTAAAGAGACATTTTCATTTCAATCGGTTCTCTTTTTTTTTTTTCCCTTTTGTTTTAACTTCGGAAACTGTAAAAACTGAGATAATTTACCGTGTGACATTGATTCGTTTAATTTTTTTCTTGTAAATTGTAGCAATAGACACCAAACATAAAACTGAAAGTGGAGGTTTTCATTTGTCAATGAAAGAAGTGCATTATGGAATGTTGAATTTTTTTTAAAAAATGATGTAAGACAAATGTAGTGAAACATCTGTTTTAAATTATTGGTTTGATTCATATATATATATATATACTTTGAACAGTTTTCTGTCTATCTATGTTTTTATACATCATTGAAAGATGCGACGATGACTACAGTGCCATAGGGACTGGGTTCGAATCCCGGAGAAGACATTGATGTTTATAAATGCATAGTGCCTTTGCGGCATGGGGGTACTTTAAGCAGCCGTTGAGTCGCAAGTCCTCTCGTGAAGTTGGTGGAAGGGGAAGAGAGGTGGGAGCCCTGACCACCCTCAGGGTGTTCTCCCTCAAAATTGGGGTGAAACCGAGCTAAATCGTTCTGTCACCTGTATGGTGCTCAAAGCTATGGCTAACGACATGCGTCACTTAGCCCTTTGCTATAATGAATTTCGTGGGCCTTGATTTCGCCTTTGCCGATCAGGTGGCATTGGTAACAACCACCACCACTACAACAACACAGATATGATAATTTAATAAATTTTTGTCAAAGCATATTAAAAGTTTGTATTTTCTTACAATTTTGAAAGAAGAATGATTGAACATCTTAATGTTTCATGTTTTTGTTGTCAAAATATTTTTTTGCTTAAAATGCTTTTTATATTCGAAACAATTACAACATCCTTAAATATTTCTTTTAGCTGAAATAATAATATTCTAAAATGAAAAATGTGCCCGCGGTAGCCGAGTGGTACAGGTATCTTTTCTTGTCACGAGTTCGAGCCCAGTACCACTAAAGACCCGCCGTGTAGGGCAGCGATGCTCGTTAAATATGTCGAGAGCTGAAACGTCCTCCCGTTGGCGTGGTGTGGTAGTTAGGAGAGGGGGTGCCAGCTCAGGTGTCGTCCACGTCACTTGACCATGGTTCAAAATTACGTGGTCCGTCGCCAAAAGCCCTCGTGTAGCTGAACAGTGCGGCGTTAATATTCAATCAATCAATCACTAAAATGAAAAATAGAACTATCGTTCACTTGATGTAAATTTTCTAAAGAAAATAAATACTAAGAAAAAGTTAAGATTGGCATTATATATTATTTTTCATTTGCTTTAAAAATTTAATGCATTCTATTTTCGTATGGTAAATGTTTTTCTTCTATGAAAAAATTCAATGGATAGATAAACATTAATATTTTGTGTTATTCAAGATGAACTTCAGTCTATGTTATCATAATAAATATTATTTATTTCAGATTATTATCCTAAGGCGAATAAATATTTACTATCAACTTCATAGGTATTTTTAAAAATATTATCTAATATTATGTACAAGAAGAAATAAAATTTATTTAAAGTTATATTACATAAAATACTTAAAAATAAATTTAAAAAATACTGAAAATAGTAGCCTGATTATTACTTATCCTAAAATCTGGCGTATAGCCTACCACCTGCATATATAACGCGTACCTATACTTTCAAGCTGCATTTTTTAATTTTTAGGTACATTTTTCTAATAACGCGCATCTCTTTTATTTAAAGAAGAAACTTGAAATATACGTATGAATACTTTTATGTTTTGAAATAATTTTTTCGAGGTATTATCCTAAGTTTTTGAAAAAAAAAAAAAAAAGAATATATTTAGATTTATACAGCTCTAAGTTTATCAGGTATGTAATTTGTTTTAAATGGAACAGTATTTCGATGTATATATAAGCCTAATTTTTTTAATAGCCATCTCCTTTTTGTTATTTTATAGCTATAATTTTATACCAGGCGTACAACGCGTACCCTTACACTTTGATCTTACTGTTTGTGCTAAAACTGCACGTTATACGCTGGATTTTACGGTAATTCTTATTAAGTGTGAAATTTATATATCAATTGCAATATACTCTTAAAAAACATATTAGAAAGAGAACATTAATAGCTGATAATTTAATTTTAATCCCTATCCAACTCCCTGTAAATAACGTAACATTTATCCTGTTTAAACAAATTCTGAGTATTAGACAATATTCAAGTTTAAAAAACAAGTAATATAAAAAAAATAATAAGTCAACTCTTACTTAAGTCAACAAGTAAAAATTTATTTTAGTTACTTTTTATCAAATAGATACAATTAATATAAATATGTATATATGTACATATGACAGAATCACAATATTAAGTGACAGAATAGAAAACGATTTTCCTTGCAATTTTCCTTTTTTCTTTCTATGTAGGGTGTTGGGCTACTTTTTTTGTTTGTTACTATTTATCCATTAATTAAATTTAAATATTCTAATAAAATCGTATAGTAAAACGAAAGCACATTCTCAGAAATTAGGCCATTCCAAGTGTAATTCGAACCCACGACCTCTGGATTAGAGGTCCAACGCGCTATCTATTGCGCCACAGGGACACAAATACCGAATTTTCTTTCTATGTATACTGTTGGACTATTATTTTTGTTTGTTACTATTTATTCATTTTTTAATTTAATTAATGAATTAATATTTGAAAAAATATATTAACATCATGTTTCATTCACTACAAGTTTTAAAAAAAGGTATTTGAACTTGAAGGCATGAATAGAAAGTATTTTATTAACTAACTAATAGTGGGAGATGAATAATTTCGCATGTGTGTTTCATGAGAAATTTTTTAACTGGACAGTGAGCCATATTATTGATTTTAAATAAAAAAACAGAAGTAGAGATTAAGCGTATGATGATAATGGTGATGCATGGTTATTCATCATAGTTCTTCATAACACCACCAGATTGCATCGTACATCATAACGCTTGGCATCTCGCACAAGTAAATCTGAAGTAGATCCTACATACCATGTTCATAAGCGTGATGTAAGGAGATTGATCACCCAACAAGTAGAATGTTCATCGACGCATAAATAATCATCTGTATGACCAAGCAAAGGATGATATTACTGGCCAGATTTTCCTTGGCCAATATAAGAGATCCCTTTTGGTGACGTATGATTCTTAGAAATGGGTCTTGTATTATGACTAACATACGAGCTGAAATTCCGCTGTCAAAGGTTCTCCTAATTTATGATAATGCAAGCATATCACCAATCCAAGTATTAAAACTCATTCTGCTTCCTTACTCTGTGTAAGTATATTCTATAAGTATCTTAATTATTCAGTACAATTAAAATAAGTGACACTTTTACTTTTCCTCCTCAAGGATTTCATCATACTTTTGCTGAAACATGTGAAGTCTACTTTTCCATTTCAGTGATTTATCGGTTACATGGAAAATTTCTTAAAACAATGTATTTATAATCTAAAAAACAGGGATCGGCAACCTTTTACCTGTGGCGGGTTGAACCAATCGATCAATATGATTCAGCGAGCCACACAGTAGGTCATTTTTGAAACAATTCCATTCCCGCAATAATGCATGCATAGTTAGAGAATAGAGGTTAATACTACAGAGTTTACAGTTTTATTATGCATTAGTTTTATATCACTTAAAAGTATTTCTTAAAATAAAAATATATAAACAGCATAAAATATAACTATTTCTTTAAAAACAAAAAACAAAATAAAGCTATGCATATATTATGTATTTTCAAACATATTTATAAAAATAAGAAATTGACAACATAAAATATAAGTATTTCGCTTCATTATAGTTTAATAAAAAGAGAAATAAAAATTTTACTGCTAACCTAGTACTTGCGCCTCTTTACTTTCATACCGCAAAATCAGGGGTATAATTTGTGACTCTTAATTTGACACGATTTTCAGCATTCAGTTGTTAAGCAATTTATTTTCGGGACTCTAAATAGTTTTTACTTTGACATACATAATCAAAAGCGAAAAACAGAGTACACGCAATTTTCTCTCTTCAAACAATTAAATCGCCCCGGCAATGACATTCAATAATTTACAAAAGCTTTAAATTAATATTAAGAGTTATCTTTCAGATTTTTTCGTATTTTTCTAAATGTCCATAATTCTGAAGATGTTTGTCAAATAAAGTCCATTACAAATTTATCAGGGCCATGGGTAACTTAGTGGTTAGAGCATCGGACTCCAGACCGGAAGGCCTGGGTTCGATGCCCGATGCCACCAAACACCCGCCGAGTACACACGGAGTACGTGCTCGTTAAATCAGTGGGTCCGTAGTCTTGTGGGCTTAATCACGAGCGCAGGAATTGAAGAATATCTCCCTCTCCTTCAGTTTACATGCAGAAATTGTGGAGGTGGAGATAGAGGTCGTGTCGCCATCTATCGTCCCTTCGGGGAATTTCACTGAGCTAAAATCGCACTGTCACCTGTATGGTGCTCAAGGCCAACGACAGGCGTACCTCTTGCCCATGCAACGATGAATTTCGTGGGCCTCGATCTGACTACGTCAGACAGGTGGCACCAGAAAACAGCAACAAATTTATCAACTTCCATCTACTCAAAAATTGACAAATTTGTAGAATAGTGCAGAGAGCCATATAAAATTGTACAGAATGCCACCTGTGTCACGCGTGCCATAGCATGCCGACCCCTGTTCTAAAAAATTGCATATAACGAGCTAAGAAAAGAGTATAGAAGAAAAGCACACCAAACTCACTTAAAAATACAATAGATTCGTGTAATGCAAGAAAATTGCTTTTTTTCTTATTATAAAGAAATGCATTCCAGTGACTTTCCATTTAATACTTAGTATCCAGTGTTATACAAGCAAGAAAAGCCTTATTTTTCTCTGTAAAAGTATATCAGGAAAGCTGTTATCAGAAAAATGAAACTGAGTTCGAAAAGGAATAAAAATAATCTAGCTTACCTGCTTCCCAATACATATGAAATATATCGTGAATATTTTAAAGCTTTTGTAACTGAAGATTAAGAATCTGATAACAAAAGACCTTACGAAGAGAAATATAGATGCTGGTGTATCTTCAGGAAATGGAAAGAAAATGAAGAATAAAAATGTAAATTTAATATTCGAAAGATTTATTTCATACTTTTGTTCCATGTATTAAAAAAACTTTCTGTTAAAATTTAACTTAAAGCTAGAGATGATGATTTTTACAACCCTCGAGAAATTCTACTTTATCAGTTGTGCGCGGAAGAGTAAATCCTTTTTAAGCAGCAGAGGACAAAAATAATTTAAACGATTCTAGTCGTATTTTAGGATTCAAGCAGAAAAATGCATCATATGTGTGTTGCTGGTTTCATATTGTAGCTCTCATTAAAACTTGAACGTAAATATTCAATTTAAAAATGTACCAAAACAAGTGCAATATTTTTATCTGAAATAAGCACACATGTAAAATATAATTCTTCATGAAATTACTTTTTTTAAAAAAAATAGATATATTGAATTTTTTAATGCTCTTACGGCATTTTTATATACTGTTAAGAAAACTAAGAAAAAAATGTTTTTCAGTAAGTATTTAATATTTTTATTGTTTTATTCCTAGTTATGAAATATGCGTTGGTATTCAAAACTAAGTTTACACATAACAAATGCGATACCTCGGAAAAAATTCAATATAAAATAATTTATAAATCTCAGGCTCTAGGCAGATATCAGTATTAAAAAAATAAGAAGAGTTAAATGTAGATAAGTAAAGAAATACACTCTAAAACACAAAACAAAAAAAACGACGCACCGAGAACGAGTTGTCCAATGGAGACAAAAATTGGTGGTAGAAAGATTGCGTACTGAATAAAACATGATTAAAATTTCAGAAAAATTGAATGATTTTTTTCAGAATTATACACAGTTACAAAGTAACGAACTCAATAAGGAGTTAACTCACTTTTAACATGGATTCAAGCTGCCACTCGACGTGACGAGAGTGATAAAGTACCCTGATGGTCTCATGTGGTATTTCCTGCCAGATTTACTCCAATTGTCAGGCCAGGTAATCAACATTCCCTGGTAGATGCAATCGCCTTCTCCCAGACATGCTCGATTGGAGCGGGATCTGGCTGGCCAAAAAAGCTTTTTATAGGCTGTAAGACAGTTTATAGCAACACGTGGGGTATGTGGTTAGGCATTATCTTGCTGAGAAATAAGGCCAGCGTACTTCAAAAGTAACGGTACCAAAACACACACATAGTTCTCGGATGGCCGTCGACATACCAATGTGCTGTAAGCGTGCCTCTAATGATGCCAAAGGGGTCCGGCCTCAAAGGAAATGGCACCCAGACCATTACCCCTTGCTTAGGGTTTGTGTGGCATGTAATAGTAAAAACAAGATCGGAGCATGCTGCCCTGGCCGTCTCCAGACACTTCTTCGATGATCGTCAGGACACAATGAAGTGGGATTCGTCGCTAAACACTATATGTCCCCAGTCAGCATGATTCTAACCTGATCGATTCAAGAACCACTGTAATCTAGCTCAACAGTATGCAGGCGTGAAAGGCAGGTGGCGTAGCGGTCTCGGTACGAGCGTAAATTTCGCGGTTTTAGCCATCTGTGAATGTTCATGGGGGATACTCGTGAGCGGGTAGTACATGTGACGGTTGATAACGATGAATCAAGTGCTGTGACAGCTGATCTGACAATCAATCTGTCCTTCTGATCTGCTGTGGCACTAGATCAACCACTACCCTCATGACGCTGAAATCTGCTACTGCCCACCCATTCTTGCCAGCAACGTCTAGTAGCAGCATCGCTTCGACCATATCATGAGCGTTTCTCCGATTCACCCAACCTCCCTCTTTCAGTCCAACGATATTTCTTGGACTCTTACAGTTGTTCGTAATGAGCTCGAATCTTGCGGTGAGGCATTTTTTCAGTTGTTCAAAAGTGTCCTAAATCTCAATGCAACAGAAATTTTGACCATCTGATTGAGAATAGCTTCTTATAGACACTTGCTGAGTGCACAGTTCCGATGCGCTGTAGCTCCCACTATTCATTCGTTGGACACCAAATTTTAATCATTTGAATGTTCGGTTGAAATGTCTTTGCATACGAAATTTCATTACAATCAGCGAGCAAATCCTTCCTGGTGCATCTTTTTTTTGTTATAGAGTATATTTCTCAAAACAGCATATAACATAATTATAAACTGGTCAGATTAATAAATGTGTACACACCTCGTACAGCTTTACACGTGTGACACTGTTAATTAGAGTGTTGATGATCGACAGTGGCACTCACTTACGTTCTTCTACAAGATACATCTTTTCCGACTGAAAGATCCTGGGAAGGGGTTGAGGATATAAAATGTATTATTACATGTGTGTCCGATACATGTTCTATGAGTTTGAGGTACACCGCAAATCACACCATGCGGTTAATATTCACTTCCTTAAGATCATATAAAAAGTACGTTAGTACATAATTATGTAGATATTAATGAACTTTTAGTATTTTGCAAATTATTTTTTGGAGATAAAGTTCCGTAGTATTATATGTTTAATAAATGGTTGGTAAGAATTATATTGTATATTTATTTGCGTTATATCAAGAGGGAACTCTGGGTATAATGGTGATAGACCTAGTAATGGAGTTAGCTCTTCATTCTCCAACCTTTTATACCAGTGGTCTTCAAACCTTTTTGACTTACGGAACTGCTAGAACTATAAGATGTTTTCATGAAACCCCATTCATCCTCCCCTCACACACATTCTTAGAAAAATATATCTTAAAATAATATGTAAATTAGATCAACACGCTATAGAAACTTAATTTAAGGATAATTAAAATTTATTGTATTTGATATTTAAAAAATCTTAGTCTGTCTTAATAAAATTTAGTCAATTATAATATTAATTTTAATGTTTCACGTGCCCTTGAATTATTTTTAGTAACTGCAATATTTACTCTTTTTTATATACAAGCTCTCGAAGTCTAGGTCTATTGAAATTATTTGCATTCGCATTTCACATTCTGCGTGTAATTTGTTCTTATATTTTGTTTTTTAAATAACTCACATTGAGAAACATTTTTCACTTAAGTACATTGTTTTGAACATTATTAACATGTTTATGCTGTTTGAGAAATCTGGTGTATTTTGAACGAATTTGCATTCTAAAATTATGGAGCTGTCCTTGCTTAAATTTAAATTTTAACGTCAATCTGTTGATACACCGATAAGTATTTCCCTTTACTTTATAATAGGTGTTTTTTTATTACAAATGAAAAAAGATACATTTTCCATTAGAAACTTTTTAGTTTTGCAAAACATTGCACTAATACGTATGAAATTAATTCTTGGAGCCTGGTATTGTAAATAATAGAATAATCACAATCTAGTAGCTAGATATAAAGAAAAAAATGTTTTAATTTTCTTTTATTATTAGAATATAAGTTTTAAAGTATTGCAAAACAAAGTTATATTATGTATTAATAAAATTTTCGGTTTGTCATTCATACAGAACTTGAATCCATTAAACATAAGCATTTATAATTTTCTTTTGCAATTTTAGTTGTGACTCGTGGAACCCCTGGGTATGGTTAGTATAATTCCAGGTTTCCAGGGATCACAGTCTAGAGACCACTGTTTTATACCAAACAACGTATAGCAGTGCTTCTCAAACTTTCAATACTGGCGCCCCCTTTTCAATCACAATTTTTATCGCGCCCCCCCTTATACATAATAATTTACTGAATGCAATAATAATGCACTTTTACGATAAAGCAACAATATTTATTATAAACCGTACAAATTCATGACATAAGTATTAAATTTTGTATATGTTACTTTTAAGCAAAAAAAAGTTAAGTAATAGTATAATTACTAAGTTATTTTTCCTTTCTATGATTTTTAAATTGGAACATATTACAAAATGCGGTGGTTGCTTAGAAGACAAAATATAGATATCAGCTAAATATAGAAAATGAACTCAGAGGCTCAATTTCTTATCTTAAAACTCCTTTCAAAAACTTTGCTCTGTAAGACAAGCCCATGGAAGTAGCTAATAATTATTAAACTTGTTCTTAATTTAGTATTAATTAATTAGTCCTAAATACTCCGTGCGCCACTCATACATTAAAAGCAGTGTTTCTCAAACTTTCAATACTGGCGACCCAATTTTCAATCATAATTTTTGTCTCGTCCCCTGTACAACAAGAATGTATTTACTGCAATAAAAATGCACTTTGAGAGAGAGACGCTAAAGTGTTACAATACGATCTTAATTATAAACCGTACAAATTAATACGATAAGTATATTAAATTTTGTGTATATTTTAAAATATATATATATATATATATATTTTAAGAAAATTACTTAAAATATATATATTACTTAGAGAATTATGTTATTTTTCTTTCTCTAATTTTTAAATTGGAACAGATCGCAAAATGATGTATTTAATTAAGGATTTATTTCCTTCAGCATTCATTTCTCAAAGCACAAATGTCATTAGAAAAATAGTCTAGTCAATGTCGCTCTCTATCATATCCATCACATCTGGCATTATAGGGTACGTTTGCGTGAGTCTGGGCAACCTATCGGACGTCTGCGCAAAACATGTAAAAATGCTTTTCCTCGTACAATTCCAGTCAGTTTTGGTCGACTCGATACTCCTATAGCTACCGAATCTAGCTTGAATGTACATTTTTTTAATTTCCACGTTAATTGTAATTCACGGTAATTAAGTATTTACGGCAGTAAATTAAAACAATATCATACATACATTTTTAAGTCCTAAGCAAACATTCGACCATAATAAAGAATCAACAAGTACACAGACGAACGAGCATGGTTCCGAAAATTAAATCAAGGCGATCTTCTCAAAAATACTTAAATTTTGGATTTACCACTACTGAAGTAAATGATGGAAAAAAAGCCCCAGCTCGATATGTGTTAAAACTTACAAATCTGTAGAACAACATGTGAAAGTTGTTTTTAAAACATGTAAAATCATTTAGCTATGTTGGCAAAGAATTTTAAAAAGTATTTTCTGGATGAGGACAGCTTGGTAGCAAGTTACGAGTGGATTAGGGATCTATTTAAAGATACTCCAGAAGGGCTCTCAACTTCCGAAGAAGAAATCTTCATAGATTTCACATGCAGTGAAAAATTAAAAGGAAATTTTGTAAAAAATACTCTTTGAATTTGGGGTAGAGGTGGATGAGGAATTATCTGTACTGAAAACAAAAGCACTTCGTATACTATTACCATTTTCAACATCCTACCTTTTGCAAACCGGATTTTCTGCAGTGGATGCCTTGAAGACAAAATATAGATCTCAGCTAAATATAGAAAAATAACTCTTTAAGTGTCAATTTCTGATATTAAAACCTTCCTTTGAAAAACTTTCCTCTACAAGAAAAGCCCGTGAAAGTCCCTAATAATTATTAAACTTGTTCTTAATTTAGTAATAAGATTGATTGATTGAATATTAACGTCGCACTGTTCAGCTGCACGACGGTTTTTGACGACGGACCACGTAATTTTGAACCATGGTCAAGTGACGTGGATGACACCTGAGCTGGCACCCCCTCTCTAACTACCACACCACACTAACGGGAGGACGTTTCAGCTCTCGACAGATTTAACGTGCAACGCTGTCCTACACGGCGGGTCTTTAGTGGTACTGGGCTCGAACTCGTGACAAGGCAAGCCACGATCCGATACCTATACCACTCGGCTACCGCGGCCAAATTCAGTAATAAGAAATTATTTATAAAATACCTTCTTCCTTACTGATACATCAAACGTATACTGGCTGAAACACCGACTCTTCGCACGAGTTCATTTTTTTAAAAAAATAAAACATTATTCTTGATATAATAGCTGAACTGTAAGGAGAGTAAAACTGTGTGCACGACATTGTATACAAAAATGTAAAATGATTTTTTTTTTAGATAAATGCTATAATTGTAAATAACTGTTTAAAAGAACTGTAATTTTAAACCTCACACAATTAGCTTTTAGAATTAATGTTAAATTATGAAAAATAATATAAAATTCCGATGAAGAATAATTGTGTTACTTTTTAACATTTAAAACGAGAAGACTTCAAAAAGTTTAACCCGGGAGCAGGCGCGTACTCGATACTAACATTAATGGTAGTGCGGGGGGACTCAGTCACCCCAATCATTTGTTTAGAATTATTTTTACTGTACACGATACAAATCGGAATTCTAGTGAATATTTTAATTTATAGAAAGTATACTTACCTTCTTTCAAGGACTATTCAATTCTTTGATGATTTGAGAAAAAATCCAATAAAACTGAACTAAAATGATTCAAAAGTACAAGACCCAAATATCGCAAAACTCAATTATTTACAATTTCCTTAAGCGAAAAGCAAACACATGAAAGATGTGAGGGAACTAATATTGATAATAACCATACCATAAGATTGAAGGTCAAATTAACATTCAGATTTTTTATCCAGAAACAAATATTTTGACATCTACTAATTTTTAAGAAACATCTGTCTTTTAGGGGATCATAGCCTTTGTTGCTCCATATCCCACAAAACCTGAACTGAACTGAACGTACTATGCAGCCTGGCTGAAAAGTGAATCATGACTTCCTTTTCTTTGCTACAACTAATGTACAGTATTTCAATAATAATTGCAGCGGTGAATTGTTTATCTTCTTAGAATTTTTCTCAGGGTCTGGGTTTCGTTTTTTCTTTTAACGAGTAATATTTTATGTTAAAACGTAATAAAAAAATCTCTCATTGAGGAAAAACAGCAAATAAAACAAAATGTTTTTTTTTCTTTAATTTGGTTTTGGGATCAAAGATAGCTATTTGATGACGGAAAAAAGCTAGATAATAAATATAAATTATGCCAGTGTGTTGTGTGTATTTTTTTTTTATTATGGAAGAAAGCATTTTGTTTTACTTCTATTTCCGGTTATTTTTTTAAAAAAAAATCTTTAAATTTTCGATACGCTCGCGCCCCCCTTGTAGGGTCATCGCGCCCCCCCAGGGGGGCGCGCCCCACACTTTGAGAAACACTGACGTATAGTTTTGAGCCTCCACAGATTTAACATGCATCAGCCACTCTACCAGAAGAGCCTTTAATGACGTCATGACTCTTGTCCGTGACTATGATCACTTCACTACCATAGCCTGTGTTACAATTGGAAGATCTAACAAGGAGAGGGCACGGCTAAGGAAATTCATTTGGATCCGTCGAATGGCCAGTCAATTCGGAGAAATCAGCCTTCGAAATTCATGCTTAGCTTTTATACAATTAAATTTTAATTTTCCGCAGCGAGTTCGTAGCTTGATTGGTAAATGGTCTTCTTACTATGCGCGATGTTTGGGATCGATTCCACGCGATCAACTTTAATTCATTTAATTATTTTTTTAATTAAATAAATTTATTTATGAAAGGTTCATTAAATATTAAAGGATATTTTACAAAAAAATTAGTTACAAATAGTTTTATAATGTGAAATACTTTATACTATAAATAAAATATATGTAATGTAAAATAATTTATAACATATATTATATATTATTATTAAATTAATTATTTTATAATTAATATAATAAAATATGTCTTTTTTATATATTATTAATTTAATTATTTTACAATTTTATAAAATATTTAATAAGTCATTTTCAAATAAATTTATTTAATTTCAAAAAGTTTATTTAAATAACTTCTATAATGAATTAATAATAATTCCAATAATAAATCATAATTTCAATAATACACAGTATTTTTAATAATAAATTAACAATAATTTCAATAAGAAATTAACAATAATTTCAATAAAAAAATAACAATAATTTCAATAAGAAATTAACAATAATTTCAATAAGAAAATAACAATAATTTCAATAAGAAATTAATAATAATTTTGCGTATAAATTAATAATAATTTTAATTATAAATTAGTAATATTTCTTATTGATACTAATGCTTAATAAAGATTTATTACTTTTAATAAATATTTAAAAATGATTATAATAAATAGTAAATAATTAGTTAATTCTAATAAATAATAATAAATTTACTAATTTCAATTATTGATAATTTTCATTAATAATTATTTTAAATATTTTTATTTAATACTTATTTTAAATATTTTAATTAATTATAATTTCAGACATTTTTAATTAATAATATTTTCAAACATTTTTAATTATTAATATTTTTAAACATTTTTATTATTAATGTTTTCAAACATTTTTAATTATTAATAATTTTTAAATAATTTTATTAATAAATAATTTAAGTTATATATTTTAGATTTTTTTTACTTTATAAAATACAAATAATTGCAAAAAATATCATTTAATATTTGATAAACCTTTCATAAATAAAGTAATTTAATTTAAAAAAAATAATTAAATGAATTAAAGAAAAAAAGTTGATCAGGTGGAACCGAACCTAGACCTCGTGCATTGTAAGCAGACGATTTACCAATCAAGCTACGAACTCGCTGCGGAATATTAAAATTTAATTGTATAAAAGCTAAGCATGAATTTCGAAGGCTGGTTTCTCCGAATTGACTGGCCATTCGACGGAATTACATTGAGGGGTGAACACCCTAAGGGAGTATTACTACTACACCAAATCTCGATCCCAAATGAATTTCCTTAGTCGTGCCCTCTCCTTGTAAGTATGCATCGTGCTAAAAATATTTTGAAATACCTATTAATTTATTTTAAAGCACTAATTTAATGTAAAAATTTCTAGAATTTTGCTTTTTTTTACGCATAAAAAAACTAACATGTTAAGATAACTAAGCTCTTTACTTTAAAACAAAGTTATACATAGTTAAAATTGTTGGAAACTTAATTTTTAGTTTCCATTTTATATAAGTATTAAAATAACTCATACGTGCACACACACACTATGAAGAAACAACCATACAGCAAAGCAACATCTTTTTTTTTTTGTCAATTTTTTTCATTATTATTGAAAGTACTTTTAGCGACTATTTCAGCAATTTTTTTAAGAGCTTTCAGAGTCTTACAAATATTTGGAAAAAAATTTCGAAACTTAAGCTCTGAAGTACAATTATAATTAAATTTCCTATTTTTCTAATAAATGTAACAGATAAATAATGTAATACATTTATAAAATCAAAGTAGCAGGTAAACAGGAACATAAAGTATTAAATCTTCTTAAAACACAATTGTACATTCCTTCGGGTATTTTTATTTTTTTCTATGCTTTGGTACTACACTTTTCAAATGGTTTCTATAACATGAATGGAGATTTATTTTAAAAATGTTCAAATCTGTCCGATTGTTAATATATTGCACGTGAACTCAAAATGTTCCTGATAAGATGAGCAATGTGATCACTGAACTGCAAATTTATGGTTACTCATAAATTTGGTTTTGGGGTGTAGTTGATTTACCCCTTAACAGAAGTTAACTAAATTATTCAGATGTGAATATCTCAGAATGTTTAAATTATCTCATGAAAATAACAATTATTATATAAAGCAAATACTTCCTGTCCTTATTTAATAATGGAACGGACTTCTTATTCTCGTGGTTTACTTTTTATTTTAAAATTAAATTTCTTAAACTGATGATACCAAGTGTGTAAATCTTATTCTTCCCTAAAGAATTTACTGTGAATTTCAATAGATAAACAATAGATCGTATCAGATAAATAAAAAATTTCTTTTGGAATGGACTTAAGTTACAAATTTAAATAACAAGGGATTTTAATGAACTTAAATCTTATTAGAAATAAATTAACATTTCCATTAATAACTCTTCTCTTCTGGAAAATATTGGAAGAGTGTAGCTTAAATCCTTTTTAATTACTTTAACATGACAATTTTGAGGGAAATGGGGAAAAAAAGCTCTTTTAAATGAAAAGTTTATCCTGAACAATCATTTATTTTATTGAAGAGATCAATGATCTAATTAGGGTATTGAAAGACAAATACAATCATTGACTTATTTTTAATAAAATGTATTTTTTATTAAAATTTCTCTGAATATATTTCAATACATCTTGCAATTTTTCCGAATAATAAGAGTATTTTTCTTTGAGTTGTCAAATTTAATCCTAGCTTAATTGATAAAAATCAGAAATGATGCACAGCCACATATACGAAAAAGATGAAGAAAAATTTATGTATTTGAAGAAATCAATTTTTTTATGTAATTGAAAACTCTAAGAATTTTTTTAATTAGAATTAATATAAATACGATTGTTAAATGAAGTTATGAAATTAAAAATAAAAGTATACTTTTTAATAGATTTTTAATGTTTTACAAACCATATATATCAGTTTACGGGTGAGTATTTACTCTTCTCCATTATACCCAAATAATATTTTATTCCAGTAATATAGTTCATAAATATAACTATACAAAATGTCTATTATTCAACCTTGATTAGACCTTAATCCTATCGCGGGCAGGGGCTAATAGGTCTAGCCACATAGTTACAAATTGTTCTCCAAGCGAGCGGGGGATATTTAGTCTATCCACATGCGTTAATTGAAGCTAGCAAGCATAAAAATCAATACAGAGGGCAGCACGATACATTTTTTTGCCTTTTCTGCCCTCTGATGGGTAGTTAGAAACAGTTTTTCACAGTGTAAATCTACAAATTGTACTTAGATTACTATAATTAAAATTTCTGATCTGTGAAAAAAATTTCGACTTGTCTTAAGTATACTTTTCTCTCATCTGAATGAATTAAGAAACTGTGCAATTACAAAAATGTTTTATTTAGGTTTCTGGAAAGCTTTTATATGTGGATAGAGGCTGTATCCACTGCGCACATAGAACAGAAAAAATTCCTTGAAATTTTCGCTCTTCCTTCACTCCAGAACGAACACTTAGAATCACGTGAGAATGTTGGGGGTGGGAAATATAAACAAACTTGGCTTACAAGGTGTGGTACGAGTTTCTCAGGTTCGAAAATCTTTCATTATAGCTTTTCTGTGCGTACCACTGTGCCTTCAAGCAAATGGTCCTACTTGCTTTGAAAAATTTAACAGTAAATAACTCATCACATTTGTGAAATAACCAATTTAAATCCTCAAAAGTATTACTTTATTTCGAACTTTTTACACTAAAACTAAATAAAACATGAAATATGGTTACATACCAATTTCAGTGTATATTTTAGTAAGTATTCTATATAGCATAATTATTCTATTGATATTTTATTTCGCTTCTACTTTGTATTTAATTGTTGTTGAAATAGTTATTCGTATAAATGCTAATTTTCCATAAAAAGTTTATTGTAATAGAATTCATTATGTCTGTCCTGAAAAGTAAGTTAAATGTCTTATGTGCGCAGTGGCTATAACGTCTAGCCACCGCCCAGGAACAAAACCCCTGATGAGAAATTTTTTTTGTGACAAAATATTGTTTATAGAGGATGAAAACATTACATTTATCAATTACTTTATCATATAAAACTGTATTTAGCTTTGTGCCCGCGAAAGGGTTAAATGCCTCAACCGATCACAACAGCTTTTTATTAAACAAAAAAAAAAAACAGTGTTCACTAAGAACATAAAGTACCAACTATTTTTATAGAGAAAAAGATGTCATTACCATAAATTTCACAAGCTACTCTGAAGTGATCTGACTTTTAATTAAAGTTTTAATTTAAATATTTCCACCAAATTATTTCATTATTAACGGACTAAAATACAGAATATAAGCTTTTATGACGAATATTTAAAAATGAAAACGTAAATAAACAAAATTGTCATAACTTCGTTGTGTTGTGTGTGTGTTAGCTATCATGTACTTTTTTCACTTACTTTTATTACTTTTAAGAATGTTTGACTCAAAAAAAAACATTGATTTAAGTTTCTTAATTTCTTATTTTCTTATGCTTTTTTTGACAACCTCACTTAGTACACACAGATGATATACAAATTTCAGAAAAGTATATTATAGTACGCATGATAATAAAAGTGAATTAAATTCTCAATTCCTTTTATTAGTAATAAATTGTAATTGAGAACTTTATCAGCTATAAAGCTTCAAGCGAGTTTTGTAAAAGTACATATTTTATACTTTTCGTATTTTATTCATGGCACTTTCAATAAAATTGTCCAACATTTAGGCCATCAAAAGTATTTTCTTTCAGTTTGTTTTTGACCGAATGAAAAACCGAATTTTTGAAAAGAATAACTACCTTTGTATTTTTTTAAAAAAAACTAGTATCTTTTCCTTTCAAGGTCTCAAATGATAAATGAATACTATCACCGGCGGCTGAAGAGTTGACAAAGCATGGGTGTGTAACGTTTGTAAGATAAATGGTTAAATGCTTATTTAGAGGGGTTTACATTTAATCTTTCTGATTAGAATTAGCTGTTACACTGGGAGACTTGTTTGGCAATTTTATTTTGAATGATAATTTATTCTATTCTATCGATTCAACTTTTACATCCAAGCCCATGTTTATTTTCCTTTGAATTTTCGAGTTTGATATTTAGCTTTCATTTTTAATGTATCAAGAGTAGAGATTGATGTTAGTAACTATACACTATTTGATGAAATGGAATACCCACAAACCATTGACTGTTATATCCCTTTATATGTTGGCTTTTTTATATTGGTACATTCACTATAACCAGTAGATTTTCCTTTTTGATCTTTTTAGCCTGGCAACCATTGATTTTTTTTATTTCATTTAAACAAAAAACAGTGTTTATGATTGTTACACTTATTGGTAAGCTAATTTAAATTTTGCAAAGCTAGCAGTGAAATTTATGTGTCGAGGAGGCATGAAGACGAAAAACAGTTTCTTAAAATTGGCCTTTAATAATCAATCATAAAGTCACTACGCTCGTTACTGGAGCGATAAAATCAATAAATCCAAAAAGCAACATTACCAGAGACATCCGATTCGAACCGTCTTCTAATATTGTAAAAATTAATTTCTAATCTAAAATGGTGATGCAACCTGCAGTTGCATTGCCAACCAGTTGTTCTCTCCCTCTAAGAGTTAAACCACTCACATACTTCTTATATTTCCGTTTCTCCTTCCTTTTCTAAAAACTAACATGAGCCGAGTTTAAATACTCGCTCGATTTGCATGGCAGTTGCTGCCAACCTCAAATCACGAAACTCAAAAAGATCGGGTTCGAATCGGTGTGCTTACTTTCATTGAGATCATGGAACGGGATTGGAAAAACAACACAAGGAGATCATAAAAATTTGGATCCGATTTTTTTAAATGTCTAACAATCGGCCCCCTTTTTCCAATCTCGCACCATTATCTCTTACAAATCAGTAAATTTTAATCTATAAATCACATGTTATACAATTTAACACAAAAAAATACATTTTATTCACAATCTTTATTGTAATAAACAAACTAATATTTTAATCTTAAAGAAACAGTCTTATTCTCTAAAAAGAAATAATTTTCTACAAAATTCTAACAATTTTTCCTTTACCATGGGTTTGGTAAAAATGTCCGCCAAATTATTTTTGGTACCTATATATTTAATTTGGAAAACCTTGTCGTATATCAAATTCCTAAAAAAATGATAACGAACATCGATATGATTTGTTCTATAATTTTCTACCGGTGACTTTGAAAAACTTATAGCAGCTTGATTATCACAAAACATTACATTTTCACTTAATTCCAAATTTAAACTTTTATTATCAATTACATTCTTTAGCCAAATGAATTCCTTAGCTGCTTCTGTTAAACTAACATACTCAGCTTCCATGGTCGACAGACTAACGGATTTTTGCTTGAAGGTTCGCCATGAAATTGGAGTTTCGTCTATAAAAGTTATGAACCCTCCCATCGACACTCGATCATCCCTATTTGTAGCAAAATCTGTGTCTGAATAACATCTTAGTTTTAATGATTTAACTTTTGAAAGTTCTAATTTGTATTCTTGAAATACCTCGTCAAATGACTCACCTCGTAATTGTGTGTTACCTCGCGCAACTAAGCGGGCCTTGTATCTAACAATTTTATTATTTTCATCATATTTAATGGTATAAACCCAACGGTTTTCTAAAATTTTTTATATTATCCGGATGATCAACTAAATCCCAAACTTTACGTTCCATCATTACGTTAATTTCTTTATCCATTGCATCATGCCATTTAGATGCGTCTCTGGATCTTATCGCCTGTTTGTAACAATTAGGAATAGTTACTTCAACCATAAGAGCTTCTTGTTGCTCTGACAAATCTGAAAATCCCTGGGATTCGGTATTATCTTTTCTAAAATTAAATAAACTAGGATCATACTCAATATTACGCCTCTTACAGTATCTCTCTATTTCGTTAAAAGATTTCAATCGGGTTGCTTCCCCTTCTATACTATAATATACGTTAGATCCAGTTACTTTCCTACCTATATTTCGAATCCACTTAACCTCTGTACATGGGATCAAGCTATGATTATCGGAAGATACATCTGGTTTTTCAGATGTTGAGGGCGTTTCCGTACTTGTCTTTGAAACTAAACGACTCGTTAATGAATCTTTTACTCTATCGGAATCATCCTCATCATCATAATAATCAGGAAGGTTTAAATTATATCCAAGGTTACTATTAACTTTTTGTCTAAAATTAATTCCCCTCTTATTTTCATCGAATCTTACATTAATAGTCTCGACTAATTTATTTTCATCTATCAACCATATTCTATAACCCTTAGTACGTTGTGCGTATCCCATCATAATTCCCATTTTCGCACGCATATCGAATTTTTTTTCTAATTTGTTTTGGCACACCAGCGTATGCCAAACATCCAAAAGGTTTTAGATGCAATACCGATGGTTTTCTACCTGAATATTTTTCGAAAAGGAGTTTTGTTACTGTCTTTGTGACAAATTCGATTCCACGCATAAGTGAAACAAAGTAATGCTTCTCCCCAAAACTTATGGGGAACTTCACTAGACTTAAGCAATGTTTTGATGCCATCTAGAGCGGTCAAATTGAATCTCGCCGCGACCCCATTCATTTCTGGCGTATATGAATTTGTTACCTCATGCTTTATACCCAGTTCTGTCAAGAAATTATCCATATCCTTATTACAAAATTCTAGTCCGCCATCAGTTCTAACTGCTATTACCTTTTACTTAGAAAACGTTCTGCTCGTTTCTGAAATCTTATAAACGTATGAAATACGTCAGATTTATTTCGGATGGGAAATACAGTCACCTTTCTTGAATAATCGTCAATTATACTCAAGAAATATTTATTACCGCCTTGGCTTTCAGTTGGCATTGGACCACAGAGGTCCATATGCAACAATTCCAATGGACGTTTTGATCTTACGGCCCCCGTCTTTTTGAATGAAACTCTCTTGGACTTTGCTAATTTACACGGTGTACAATGAGTCTTACCATTATCATTTAAGCGTGGGAGACCTTTTACACTATCATTTTTACTAGTTTTTACCAAGTAATCGTTATTAACATGACAAAAGCGTTGATGCCATATTTCTATTGATCCGTTTTTTGTTTTAGCGGTTACATCACTAAAAAAACTAATTTCTTTACTCTTTGGTATAATATAATGATCTGGCTTAAAAAAATACAAATGTTCATGGCGTGTCGCCGAGAACAATTTTATCCAGTCTTTATTAAAAACATTAATTTTACCTTTAGTACCCACAAAATGCGCACCTTTACTTTCTAATCTGGAACCGGATAATAAATTTCTCCTCAACTTAGGATTAAATAATACATCAGTCAAAGTTATTTCATGAAAACTCCCCTTATATTTTACCCGAAATCTAAGTGTACCGATTCCTTCTACGGGACAACTTTTATCCTCCGTTGCTAACGACATTTTCATGTTAGTTATCGGTTTAAGATCTAAAAATAAACTCTTGTCATTACAAAAATGACTCGTGGCAGCAGTATCTATTACCCAAACACCTTTATCACCTTTATCAAACTCTGTGTTAAAAGTTTCATTTACAGTTGAAGGAGATTTTTGTAGAGACGTTTTCTCTTTACAATTTACTTTAAGATGCCCGTACTTATTACATACATAACACGGACCTATAGTCTTAATAGATTGTTTAACATTTTTAATAGTTTTACAGTTAAATACCTTACCACTTTTCTTTTGGTAATCATTCTTTCTATTTGGATCTCCATGAGCTGCAGCCGTAGCACCAGGTAACGTCTTCGACTTCTTCGAAGTGAAACTGCTCAAGTAAGCATTCTCCGCTTTCTCCAAATCTTGTTTCATCAACTGAAGACGATTGGCTTCTAATATCAGCTCTGCTTCAATTTTGACAACTCTGAAGTCCTCTTCTTTCCATCTGTAGATTTGTTGCACGGTAGACTGGAATTCCTGAGGAAGCCACCTTATTAATTGAAATCCTATGTACAGGTCGTCCAATTTATGACCCGCTTCTTGTAGTCTGGATGCCGCTGTCTTTACACGAGATATGAAGATTCCAACATCTTCCCCTGGTTGGTATTTTGTTCCAAAAAATTGATCTAATAGTTGAATTACTCTTGCTCTTGTGACTGGTTCGAAGTGATCTTTTAATATCTTCCATGCCGCTACTCCGTCAGTTGTTTCCGTTATCAGATTTTTCAAATCTGAACTGATGTTAGTATAGATCAACGTATAACATCTATCCTTACGAAGTTGTAAATCTAATTTTTCCTTGTATGTTGCTTCTTCATCAGGTTGCTCTGGCTTGGTCTGTACTATAAACTGCCAGCAACCATAATGCATTAAGAGTACTTGCATATCATGCTTCCACGTGTTCCAGTTATTTGGAGTCAACACTGATATCTGGTTGTTAAACTCCATATCTGTTACTCGATTTAGCGTACTAGCAACAGAGTTCATAACAAATAGTTCTAGACTGGAACAGTATTTAAATAGACAAAGTTCATGGCCTGGTTCAACTGCTTAGCCTGTCTCGACACAGTACATGGACTGGGCCCATAACCAAATTTGTTACACTTATTGGTAAGCTAATTTAAATTTTGCAAAGCTAGCAGTGAAATTTATGTGTCGAGGAGGCATGAAGACGAAAAACAGTTTCTTAAAATTGGCCTTTAATAATCAATCATAAAGTCACTACGCTCGTTACTGGAGCGATAAAATCAATAAATCCAAAAAGCAACATTACCAGAGACATCCGATTCGAACCGTCTTCTAATATTGTAAAAATTAATTTCTAATCTAAAATGGTGATGCAACCTGCAGTTGCATTGCCAACCAGTTGTTCTCTCCCTCTAAGAGTTAAACCACTCACATACTTCTTATATTTCCGTTTCTCCTTCCTTTTCTAAAAACTAACATGAGCCGAGTTTAAATACTCGCTCGATTTGCATGGCAGTTGCGGCCAACCTCAAATCACGAAACTCAAAAAGATCGGGTTCGAATCGGTGTGCTTACTTTCATTGAGATCATGGAACGGGATTGGAAAAACAACACAAGGAGATCATAAAAATTTGGATCCGATTTTTTTAAATGTCTAACAATGATTTCCTTTATTTTGTGCGTGTCTGCCTTTCTAAGAATATAAGAGCTAGCTACAAATGTTTTACGTTCATGAAATTCGAATACAATTTATGTTAACAAACGAAAGAGTTTGTGTATGACTGCGATAGAGCACAAAAATAGAAAGACAGATCCATAATTTCAGCTTCCTGAAACTATGGATGGTGAAGGTTTGCTCCTTGAATAGATTTTTTTTCAAAATTAACATAATACTTTAAAATTCAATAATTAAGCGATTTGTCACAGATCTGGCTATATAACGTCATCACGTTTATATCTGGATGCAAAAAAATGATTTTTCTTGCTATTTTCTGGAGATAGTTAAATATTTTTATCATAATTATATTTATTTACCGTTGTATTTACTCATTCATCTGTTTATTGTTGCAGTATCAAAAAAGTTTTTTTTTAATTAAGATATGGTGGATAAGTATTCTTTCAACAGTTTAACTTCAGTTTGGGCAACAAGGAGTTTGTATACAGTTTTGCTTTTGCACACATTTTTTTGATGTAACTCAATCGAAATTTAAGTTATTTTAACTTTTTTCAGCAATCTTAATTTTGATTATCTTTTTGATTGTCTGGCTCAAATTATTTTTAGATAATGTTGTTACTGCAATTTCTTTTTCAGTTTATGTCTTCGCATTGTTTATGTTAGTCTGATCAAAGCTGAACCTATTTTTTTACATTTCAGGTAGTTTTTGATTTCACTTATTGTTAAGGTTTTAAATTCAATTTCAGTTTAGTTTTGATCTAAATTGACTCGATATATATTTGTTTCAGATAGATTTTAACTGCAGTAAATGATAATTTTTAAACTTCTTCTCCCCTTTAAAACCTTTTTATACCTACGAGGGTCGCTCTGAAATTTTTGAGATACTGCTAGTTTCTTAAAGTTATACTTGCAAAATTTTAGGAATGTACAAAGTAGAGTCATCTTCAGCATCAATGCACTTTTGTAGACGAATTTTCCACAGATTAAATGCCTCAAACCATGCATTTCTTGGAATTGAAGAAAAAAAGGCATTTATATTGCCACATCAATCTCTTCTTCTGAATGAAAACGACGTCCACGTAAGTTATTTTTTAGATTAGAAAATTACTAAAAGTCAAACAACATCCGGAAGGTTGATGCTCATTCACTTTAATTTGTTTTTGCTTAAAAAAACACAGCAGTTAATCCGGCTGTATGGGAAGCTGCATTGTCATGGTGAAGCATCAGTCCCTAACATTAACTACTTGGAGGATTTCTGGAAGACATTTAGTGGTATACCAGTTTGCTGTCATTGTCTTCTGTCTTTCCAACTTCATGGCTTTGACCCATCTTGTACATCTGAAGAAAATGGCATGAACTGCTTTTTTCATTGTTCGTTGTCTTTTCACGATTGTTGGCGTGAGAACATCTTCAAAGACCCATACTTTGCTTTCTTGACATGTTAGAACGTAAACAATGGCATGTATGTATCATCACCCGTTACAATTTTAGAAATGATGCAGTGTTCACCATCATTTAGCAAATTAAGGGGGTTTTTTTACTGATTCTGACACGCTCGACTTTTTGGTGTTCAGTTACATTATGGGGAACTCAACGACTAACTAATTGCTTCATATGTAATTCTTCATGAATAATTTTGTATATGGCTGCTGATTTAACTTTAAGTTCCTCCTGTATTGTTTGGTAGGTACAGCAATTATCAACCATTAACTTTTTTCGTATGGCATATACATTATCAGGGATTACTGTCAACCGCGGCCTTACTGAGTGTTCTTCATCCTGAAGAGAATTGTGAGTACTGCAAAATTCTGTAAACCATGTGAATACAGTAGCACAAAAGGGAGATTTATCCCCAAATGCTAATTGCAGACGTTGAATGCATTCCTCTTGATTTAATCGAGGTTTAAAACTATAGAAAATCATAGCACGATAATGTTCTCGCATTAATTCCCTTTTCTCTTCTGTCTAAAATTTATTCTACGCTAAACAACTCGAAGAAAGTGAGTAAAAAGTCATCATCTGTGTTAAAATACTTTGTATTTTCAAATTAAACCATTAATTTTGTTTTGTAACTTCTCGTCTGCGCGTATCTCAAAAATTTCAGAGTTATCCTCGTATTAATCTGTGTTCTCGGATCATTTTTGTTATCTATTTGAAGAATTACTGTGTGTGTGTGTGTAGTCATATTATTCAATAGAAAAATAAATAAATGCAAAAATATTTTATTTTTGTATTATTTTGTATTTATATAACATAGATATTTTTGCATTGTTTTTTTCCCCTTGGAAGTTCTTATAACAGATTTTCAAGCTACGAAGGTATTTTTTCATCTGTTTTAAGTAGGGTTTTTTATTTTAGTTAATATACTGTAATTTCTCATTTAAAGTTTCATACTGCTGTAGTTTTACTGATTGATAATGATTACTTAATAAACTGCATATAATATTAGAGTTTATAGTAGTAAATGTTGCTTTCTCAGATGACCCTATGGCTTACTTCACTTATCTATATTGATAAAAGAAATAATTTTCTTGGAGATGTAACATACTGACCTCATAATTTTCAGAAATGGTCAAGTGACGTGGATGGCACCTGAGCTCGCCCCGTCCTCTCCTAACTACCACACCACACCAACGGGAGGATGTTTTAGCTCTCGGCAGATTTAACGTGCATCGCTCTGTGAGCGACTTCCCCCTGAAGTTGCTCCCCCACCGTCTTGCCTACCTATGGGTGTAGAAGAAATAAAAGCAGAACCAGAAACTTCCATACTAACAATTATTTATTTTACTCAAGCACACCAATCAACAACAGTTTGATCTTTACGTCAATGTTCTAGTTGTGACGGGCACACGCGTTTTTTCATTAACATGTCCTCTTTGGTTCTTTGGGGCCAGAATGAATGGCAATTTTTTTCCAACCAACCCGAGAAATAAAACGCGAAGGTAAGATGCAAATTAGGAAGCTTTTAAATAACAAAAGTTTAGAGTAAGCAAGGTGGCATTTTGGGAATGTTATGTTAGTACATGTTTCAAGTGTGAAGCGATTTTCGAGAAGTTAAGTGACAGTCAAGAGAGGTTACCCGTGACATAGAACCCTTCGTCATTGCAAGCCAGTGAAATGCTACTTCAGCTAGGATAAGATAGATCGTTGTTTCTATAGACATCAAGGTAGGAGTTACCATTTAAATATTTGGATCTGTGTTCATATTGAAATTGAGCTTAGGCAAGTTAGTTATTGATAGTGGTCCGGGTTAGGTTATTTCGGTATTATATATTGTGTATTTTTAGCCACCGTAGATTCTATCACATATATTATTATCTAATCTGTTATTGGCTTAAGATCTTAATAAAGTAATATTAAGATTATGGCAGCTTCTAGTTCTTCATTTATTCCTACATCTCTAGCTCACGCTGATAATCTAGGAGAAGGGCACCCGAGGGAGGCGCCCTTACATAGTAGTGATAGCGAGAAAGCAATAAACATTAAGCGAACAAGCGCAAGTAACCAATTTAACTTAACCTAATATATCGTTGACTACAAACCCCAATCCACTAATTTAATACAGTGGCAAACACCGATCTTAATCTTAAGCTGCGAAAATAAACTTCACACTATCTCACCTTCTTGGCGAATGTAACAGCTTCTCAGCTCTTTCTTCCATAATTACAAAAACTCAGACTTTATATCGTCAAACAAATCTACATATCAAGGTTTCTTCTTGAGAGGGATGGCTGTGAATTAAACGTGAATGCTAGCCCAAAGATTCCCCAAGAGGATTACTGTGAAGATCGTGTAAAGATCCGTCCGCTGTTCTCTGATATAGCGGGTCTGCAGCGGTACTAGGCCCGAACTAATTACACCCCGGTCACGAGTCCGTTTCCTTGACTACTAGGCTACCGCGGCCACTTTGGTAAGCAGATGTTGTGGGCGTTGATACTATGTATGTTAAAGCCAGTTTTTTAAGTTCTACATTAGATTCTTTTTGAAAAAAAATCCAGGGAGAAGTGGTCTCGATGCATATTTCTGTCTAACTTTTAAACTAAATGTTTTAGAGTTTTTTAATGCTACAGCGATACAGAGAAAAGTTTACTACGATTTTCGCATCTGAGAGATCTAAAATTTTTTAAATTAAATATTTAAGCTAACTGGCCAAATTTCGGTGAATTTTTGTGTACTTACTAAAATGTGTCAATTTCCAATTTTTTTAAATTTTTTTTATTTCCTATCTATCCCAATGACGTGTAATTTATAATTTATGTTAAGCATTTTCATTTTCTTTTTAAAAAAAGAACGAAAATAAAATATCAATTCGTGGATTTTATTAAAAAAATGTAATTGCTCAAAGCAGTGTATTCAGAGATTCTGCCTTCTCTTTCTTATACAGAGGGGGAACTACTCCACATGGTTTGGGATATACACAATGTGGCAAATAAGAGGTCTCAGGGGTGTTAAATTTCTCTAGAAGTCTGAAAATATAAACACTTTTTAAACAGGTATAATTCTTTTAAATTTAAATTAAATAATTCGAATCTTTTACACATTATTTATAAAGGAATGGGGCTTCAGAAAAGTATAAAATGTTTAAAATATAATCATAATTTTAAAAATTATAAGCATATGAAAATAAGAAACTTTTCTATAAGAAATATTTATTAAGTTTTACGTCGCGCATGCTATTTTCTGAAATAGTAGCTTTAATTATTAACTATAAGTTGATTTATAAAGATAAATGCATTCTTATTACACTGTAGCTACTTTTAAGTAAATAGAATAATAACTTGCACATTTTAATAAATAAAAAATACATTTTTAAAAAATATTTAAAAAAATTGCAATATTTTACAAATATTTTGAGGTACGAAGGATATATAATACTAAAACTAGGTAGAGTTTAAAGAGTATGATGCATTTTATAATTCTGTAAAGTGTTATACTTTAGAGGCTACTATTTTAGAAAATAGCATGCGCAACGCAAAAAATACTTAATATTTATTATAGAATTTTCAAATGTTTATGATTTTTAAAATTATTATTATACTTTAAAAACATTTTATACTTTTCTGAGGCCCCATTCTTTTATAAATAATGTGTAAAGGATTTTCGAATAATTTAATTTAAATTTAAAAGAATTATAATTGTTTGAAAATCGTTTATATTTTCAAACCTCTTGAGAAATTTAATACCCCTGAGACACCTTTTTAAGACTCGTCCCAGAGTGCAGATTGTACAGGCGACATGAGTGCAAATGCACATGAGTCATAATGTTTATGGTCTACTGATACACCGCGAAAAAGTTGGTGGCATTTGGTTAAGTAGCTGAGAGAAGAAAAACGTACATTGCAGAAGTGAATTTTTTTCATGTTGATTTTTTAAGACGGAGAGAAAACAGCTGATATCAAATTTTACTCAAAACTTAGTAAAAGTGCTTCGGAAACATACCAACTCATGAGAGAAGTTTACGGTGACTGTTGCTTAAGTAGATCAAACGTTTTTGTATGGCGCAAGCGTTTTTTGGATAGAAGAGATGCGGTAGAAGAGGATCAGAGTAGTGAAAGACCAATTTCATCTAGAGCACCTGAAATTATTGAGAAAAAATACGAAATTTCGTAGCAAACTATCTCTGTATGCCATTAAGAATGATGTAAGACTTTTTAAACACCAAAAAAGGATTAATTTGAACCGTTCTGCATGAAGATTTGGGCAAAACAAAAGCCTATACTAAATTTTGTTCCACACACTTCTTTATCCCATGAACACAATAAAAAAACAATGAGAAGTGCACATTGCAAGAGGCATCATTTCAGCCTCTGAAACGACCCAAACTTCTTGAAATCCATTGTTACAGGTGATGTGAAACCTGGTGTTTCCAATATGACTCTGAAACAAAATGACAAAGTGCGGTATGAAAGTCAGAAAAATCACCGGAAATAAAAAAAAAAAAAAAACAAGGAAAGTTCTACCCAAAATATAAAAAATTGCTTATTACATTCTTCGATGTTAGGGATATTATGAACAAATAATTTATTCCAAGTGGACAAACAATTCAAGGTCAGTATTATTTAGCTGTTTTAAAGTGTTTTATGACCAAAATTCGTCGCCTTCGTCCAGAATAACGGACTGAAAACAGTTGGTGTTTGTTCCACGACAATGCATCCAGTCACACCTCCCTTGTAGTTCGTCGATTTTTGGCAAAAAAATGATGTCTGTGTGTTGAACCATCCACTGCATTCACCTGATACAGCATCCTGTGACTACTCCTTGATCCCAAAACGAAAAAAGAAATTAAAAGGGTGTTATTTTGAGGATATTTTGATCTTACAAGTAGCTTCGATGCATGGTTTGCAGGCCATTCCACAAAGTGATTTACAACAGGTATTTGATTCCTTAATTAATCGATATAACAAGTACATTGAAGCTAGAAAGTCCTAATCTGGATAAAAGAATAAAAAAAAATGAATTGATTTCTTCTTTCTATTTCTTTTTAAGGACACGATCGTAAAACTTTTTTGCCGCAATGTGTATATCATCGTATGGAATATATGGAATATATTTTTTTTCACGCAGAAACTTCGTATTTATTTGGTAGCTTTTTGTACTAGAATTACAATTCTCTCTTTTACTGCAGAATCATTGTAAAGATGTATTCTTTAAAAAACTCCTTGGAAATTATTTAAGGAATTCTTAAAAAATCAGAATATAGTTAAAAAATGTTAAAAGTTTTTTTATGTAACATCTGGAACCAGGTTGAACATGATTCCTCATTCAAAACATTGCATGGAAGCTAGCTGGGGAGAGATTGATGAGTATTATTTTTTAAAAATTCATTCGTATGAAAAATACATCCAACAGCTAGTATTCCTAATAACAAGTAAAACGTATTGTGTCTACTTTGATATATACTAGGATTAAGAAAGACATTAAAAATATTTACATACACTCAAATTTCGTAGTAGATATGCATAAATTTGATTTTCGTTGTCCTCGCACTTGCCTCTTTTTGTAAAAGTTTCCAAAGCAAAGTGCAAAAATTTGAGTTATAAATCTTAAGCGTCTTAAGAAGAATTAAGCTTATTATAGAAAAACTAATGTTGTTGTTGTTGTTGACTAATTCCTCCTGTCTAGCCGCAGGCTAGACCAGGTCCATGAGCCCAAGAGTCCTCAGGAAATCGTACACCAAAAGAGGACTGGAATAGATGTCCTCCCTATCAAGTCCTGCACAAAACAAAAGATGATCTGGAGTTGCCTGTACCAAATTGCATTTAGTACAATTCTCGTAAATTTTCTGGCCTAAGTTAAAGGAAAGGCCTCTAATGTGTCCACTTGCAAGCCTACTAATAGTTGTTTGGACGACTCTATCCGCCTTGATGGAAAGGGCACCACCTGGGGCCTGCCTATTATACCAGGGGTGAGTCGGAGGAGTCTTCCATAGTTCTTGAATCAAAGATTTTGTTTTAGAAAAAATTTCCGAGAAGGTCAAAGTTCTTCTCGACATTAAATCTTCAGTGACACCTTCCTTGGCTAAAAGGTCAGCTGTGTCATTGCCAAAGAGACCAATGTGAGATGGAATCCATTGGAAGTATATCTCATGTTGCTGGGAAAGTTCTTTAAGATTTTTAAGAATTGAGACTGCTGTTTTGTCTCCAACATTTGTCCAGTCGCTAAGGTGTTGGATAGCACTTCGGCTATCACATAATATCCATATTTCATCAGGAGATGTCATCGTCTTGATGATTCGGAGAGCTTCATCAATGGCAATTAACTCGGATCTAAAAACAGAACAAAAGTCCGAATTCCTAATTTTGATATTATGAGAACAATTAGGAGCATTTATAAAGATGCCACTGCCACATGAGTTTTGTTCGTCTTTGCTACCGTCGGTATAAATTTGCATTGCAGTAGCTGGAATTTTGTTAATAATCTCCAATGCTAATTGACATAAATATTCAGGTGGATCTTGATTTTTGGAAGTATGAGCTCCCATTTCTGGTTTAAAATGGACTCTAGGCAATCCCTCCTGAGGGTTTAATACATTCTTCAAAAAATATTCTTCAATGTCCTGATCTAATAGGTCCATCGCTTGCATTCGAGAGAAAGGACTGTCTCTTTTTAGTCTGTGTCTGTTTGTCCAGGTTATGAGATATGCAGATGTGCGGTTATAATCTCCGTAACTGTTAAGTTTACAAAAGTACTTTGAAAGCAGTAATTTTCTTCTCAGATCCAAGGGCATGATATCAGCTTCGAAAAGAACTAGATCTGTGGAACAGCTATGTCGCATGCCAGTGATAATTCTAGCAGCGCTTGATTGTACTCGGTCCAGTTTCGCCAAATTAGTACGTGATGCACTGAAATAAATTTGAGAGCCATACTCTAAGACAGGTCTGATCAAAGAGGTGTATGTCAGTCTGAGAGTACCCCAGTCCCTTCCAGCGATGTATTTCAGTAAGTCAAGTCTCTTCCTGCCTTTGTTTATCACATAGTCTATATGCTTGTTGCTAAGTATCTCAGGATCCAAAATGTAGGAAAAACTAATGTTAATCTTCTAATAAAAAAAGTAATATAAGAAAAAACTAAGTCAATTCCTACTTGGTTCCATTACTAAACTATAAGATGTACAGTCGTGAAACTTGGTACACAGATTTCTTTCGTTAGTAGAGATTCCCTACAAAATGATTTTTACAAACATCGACCTCCAAGGGGCGTTGAGGGCGCTTCAGGGGCGTTATACATAATTATTTCCATTCTTAAACTATTAGACGTACAGTCTTGAAATTTGGTAAGAGGATTCCTTTCATAGAGTACAGATCCCCTACTGAATGGGTTTTGTGAAAATCGACTCCCAAGTGGCGTTGTATAGAATTAAGTGGCGTTATAGGCAATTAACTCCTTTTTTAAACTATTAGACGTAAAATCTCGAAATTTAGTGAGCTCATTCCATTCATTGAGTAGAGATCCGCTATAAGATGGGTTTTGTGAAAATTGCTTCCTAAGTGGCGTTGCAGGGGCTGAAGGAGCGTTATACATAATTATTTCCATTTTGAAACTATTAGACGTACAGTCTTGAAATTTGATAAGCGGATTCCTTTCATAGAGTACAGATCCGCTGCAAAATGGGTTTTTTTTAAATCGACCACAAGTGGCGTTGTTCAGAAATAAGGGGCGTTATAGGCAATGAACTCCTTTTTAAACTATTAGACGTAAAATCTTGAAGTTGAGTAAGCAGATTCCATTCACTGAGTAGAGATCTGTCATAAGATGGGCTTCTTTTGTTGAATTGGAATCCGCTAAGAATGCCGTCAATGAGGTATTGATGATAAAAATTCCGTTTTTGCTCTGGTAGTTTTAGACTTGAAATTTAGCACGCATGTTTATTTTATGGAGTAGAGATCAAACAGAAAATTGCTTTGGTGGAAATCCACTTTATTATTAGGTTAAGTGAGCGAAAAAAATCTGTCTCCTTCTATTTTAGATATAAATAGAAATTAGATATTATAATTTATGTTCTTTTTTATATCAAGGGGCGAGAGTGTAACAGCTATAAATATATTTTTCAATACAATCGAATTCTTAATGCTAGATATCAGTAATTAATGTATATGTAAACAGTATACATACATACAACATCTTGAAATACCCAGTGAAGCGGGTGGGTAACGGCTAGTACATATATATATATATATATATATATATATATATATATATATATATATATACATATATATATACATACATATATATATACATATATATATATATATATATATATATATAGGGAGAAAGTGAACTAATATTAGGAGTTGAATAAGTACTTTTAATTTGTAAGAATATTTTTATCAATCATATTGTTTAAAATATTTCTTATCCAGCGTACAAGAGTTTAATTTTAAAAAAAAATAACGGTAAAAGAACAATAAACCATTTTTAGCGATCTAAATTTTAATTTAATTATTTACTCTTGCATTTCAGAACAAACATGAAATGTAGAAATTGAAAGACAGAGAACATCGGAAGATTAATCTCAGTATATAATGGTATTTTTCTCTCTCAGAATAAATAAAATATCACAATTGGAACAGTAGGCGTTTACATGCGTCATTCGCATCCCTAGCCAATTTCGAGTATCTCAGATATCTTTAGAGTTATCTTCCCTAAATGAATTTAGAAGCTTTTGAAGTCTAAGCTCTTTTTAAGATATGTATACAGATATAATCTATTTCATTTCAAAGATGAAAGTTACGCTGATTTATTCCTTAAGGGTACACAGTACGATTCAATTGACAAGAATTGGTCAAAAATTGAAATAAATAATTTTTTTAGCATAAATTATTTTTTATATAATGTTCCATAATCTCACAAAGATTTAAAGCTCTAAGTTTTAAAAAAATTTAGTTCTGATAACTTTTACATCCGTTTCTTAACATTCCAGGGGCAAATGAACATTTTAAAGTGATTCATCTCATAAGGAAAATATAACTGGCTTACCTTCATTTAAAATGCTATGGTTTTTTACCTATTGTGCCAAATGCTTTGATATTTTTTTCTAACTATTGCTATTAATACATGATACAAAATTTGGTATGAATTTTTGAATCAAAGCAATACTAATTTTTAAACAGTTAAATTTAGAATTTACCCATTTCTTTCAGGAATTTTTAATCCGCAATTATAAAAAAAAATGTATTTTACGAATATCAATCATGTTAGCAGAAAAAACAAATCAATATTTTTATACAGAGTTTTATGAACATGCAAATCAAATTTAATGTTTTCAAGTCGGTTTTTGTAGGAAGAGTAGCATTTTAAAATCACTTTATAATTTTTAAAATTTTTCTGTAAAAAGTAAATGGTTAATTTTTAATAGTATTTTGAACTGAAAAACGTTTTTACGATATATATATCGAATGATTACGTAGAAAAAATTTAAATACTATTAAAACAAAGTTTTTAGTATAAATCGTACGAAGTCCTCTTAATAAGCATATTTTTCAAATATTCATCGAAATAATTTCGAACTAATATTTTGTAAAAACTTTGAGCATATTAATTTTGGAAATGAGCAGTTTTATAAATAGTTAAAAAAATGTTAAAATCATGACAAATTCTTTGCGATTATCAATACAATATTCTGAAAGATTAAATGATTGAATATATAGATAAAGAAGGATTTTTATTTCACATTAACATATATTTCTGAAACATAAGATAATACCGTCATGCATGCATCCTTAGCTTCAACAGAAATAAACATTTTTTGATAATAAATACACCTATTAAAATGTGAACAATGCATTTTTATGAACTTTTGAGTATCAAGTTTAGGTGCAAATATGTATATATTTAAAGTAATCTAATTTAAATCTGAATCATCTTTCGCTGAGACACTCTTTAATACATTGATTAGAGGCATTTCCAGAATAACTACATCCTTTGTTTTGTTCTGAGCGGTACCAATATTCTCTACTGTCTTTGTTGTAAATAATGAATTGCAATTTGGAAAAAGAGAAGGCTTTATTTTAATTGATAATATTTCAAAACATGTAGAAAATAAGCTTTAATGATTTCAATTCGCGATTCTTTTGTTAAATGTCATTCTCTTGTAAATACGAAATTTTATTAAAATGAAGGGTATACTTTCTTTTATTTTTGAACCTTAAAGTGTTCACAAACATTGTTAATCTTAGTAGTAACTTAAGTTAATGTCATAAAGTGGTTAATAATATTAAATGTTTATGAATGTGTGATTTTATATCGAAAATATGAAATAAGAAGGCCCTAAAATGTAGTGAAGTCAATTGTTTGATATAAATGCATATCTTAGAAATAGATAGAATTATGTTTTTTGGAAAGAATTTAGACAAAAGTATTGCACACTAGTAGTTACAATGTAACAAAAAATAAATCATAGAATGAAAAAAATAAGTTAATTAAAGGTATAATAAAACTTGTTGGATACGTAGGTTATTAAAAAAGAAAACAATTTTTGATATATTACCTCACATAATTTGGTAGAATTTCAATATCAATTGAAATTTAGTAAATGTGTGTCTAATAAAGTAGTAGCAATAAATCGCAACTAAATTACAAGAAACCTTTAGTATATATGTACTTGAAGCTACTTTTACCTTTCAACATAAAGTTTAATTATTTTTTTTTAAATTTAAAATTGCTTTTAATTTAGAAAGCAAAATATTTACTTTTGTAGCAAAGGTGTTTTTCATTCAGTTGCAAGATATAAATGTTGGTCTATATATAAATTACATAGAGATCAACCATGAAATACATTACAAGTGGCTTAAAATGTATTTTATGAGATTTGAAACGCTTATATACAATACATTATTCGAAGCATTTTACAAATGTCAGTTCAAGTGCAATGTAAAATTAATAATACATATTTTTTTTTTATTTCCCTAGGAAAAAATGAAAGAAAATTTTTATATCTTGTCTTATTTTTTTTTAAATCTATACAGCTAACTTTTGCGAATATGAAAAATTACCCCATACTTTGACAATCTGATTCTTATTGAGAACTGTATTGCATTAATTTTTAAACGTAACTTATTGCGTACATCTCATTAAATGAGAAAATTCAAATGATTACAAATGTGTTAAAAATACTGTACTTTAAACCTTTCTAGGACCATGATAAGTGTAACCACCAGTTACATTAACTTTTAAATGTCCATAGACAGTTATTTTACCACTTTTATCATGTGTGCTGCCATCTACTCATAGCTTTCCTTCCTTCCTCATTGTCTCGACAAGCCAGGGTGAGCCTGGGTCTTCTCAAGAAGCCTTCTCCAGGCCAGCCTTCTTCCTGTTAGTCCAATCTTAGTTCTCATAAGTAGGAGATCTTTTTCTAGCCCATCAATCCATCTAAGATTTGACCTGTCCTTTCTTCGTGTGCCATTTGGTTGGGTTTTGAAGACTTTTTTAGTTTTACGGTCTTTGTTTATCCTAACAACATGACCTGCTCGTTCAATTCTTTGTATTCTGATGAAGTTAACAAATTCAGAATTCTAGCTTTAGAAAATTAAAAAAAACTATAAGCCTTTACGCCCCTTGTTACCACACCCCACATAATAGAATTAAAAGATAAGTCGATATGCTGAAGTTATTGTTTACCAGCGTGCTGTCCATTTCTTTGTTTATTTTCGTGAGTATTTTGGGTTATAAGCATAATTTCAAATATACATTATTGTAAGTAAAATCTCCCCGAAATGATGTCATCGAATCGTTTCCTCGTAAATGTGGCAAATGTCAATTCCTTTATTTTGGGAAAGTTAAGTAAGACATGTGGGTTCTCACAAGACCAGCTAGGTTTTCATCTTCTACTGGCACCCCGATTGATTTAAGAAAGTTCAAGCCTGAATCTAAAAAGACGAGTCATAAGTTTCCTGTTCAATAAAACAAAATGCTTCTAGATAAAGTAACATTGAATAAAATTAGTAACCATATTCTAATTTTAGAAAACACACAGAAAGTATGTTGTTATTGCTCTATTAAGGTACATCAAAAGAGATAATGCCACAAGTGCGATATTCCGTTATATGCATCTTAGAATTTTCCAAAATTTTATGGAAAATAATATTGTAATTTGTCCTCTATAAATAAAAAAAAGCTGTAATGTGCAATTATTTTTTCTGGTTTGCAGTACCTACAAAACATAAAAAAAGAATAAGATGGAAAAAAAGAAAATGGAGCATTAAGTTTCCTACTTCTTTAATAACCATCAATGGGTGGTTGTAAGTACACTTACCACCAAAAAATGGCGTCAAAATCAAATGAATTTAATCTATGAAAGCAAATGAGTTTCTTTGATTAAATCAATCTGAATTTAAAAAACATTTTAATATGCACCCAATTTTTTTTTCACACGGTAGATACGTATCATAGAAAACCGTGCAAAAAATTGTGTAAAAAAATGCATGGGACATATGGTAAATTTGGGGATATGTTTCATAATATAAAAATAATAATAATATAAGATGAAAATTTTTTAAATATCTTCCCAAAAACCCGGGCAAAAAAAGTAATAATGAAATCCATGCTACATGTTTATGAAACAAAAACCATTCATTTTTATTATAAAAAAATCAAAATTTGTGTACAGTGAAAGTTCAGTCTATAAGTATAGACATCACACATCATATCAAAATTCAAATTGGAATTAGGAATAAAACTTCTAACAAAAGTATTCATCGCTATTTATAGCAAGCGTGCACGCTTATTACGAACTAGATCAACAATGCTGTCATTAGCAGATATGTCAAGCACAACTGTTCGTCTTGATTCAAATGAATAACGGCTTCTGTTGGATTTTTTGTTGTTACGAAACTTCTTATTAAGGTTTTTTTTGTTTTTTTTGGTTTTTTTCAAGTTGCTTATATAATTCTTGATATCTTGCTGCACCAAACTTATGATTATGGTGACATACTTTTAGAAAATTTCAAGTTCTTGTGTGTGAATTACATCAGCTGTTAAGAGCAGAACTCCACCTTCGACTTCGTCATTATCACAATTTCTTTTTCAATTCCTACTATTAGTTCACAATCTTCCTACATATATAGCTTGTTCAAATTTTCAAATGTTAATAAAAATACCTTCTATTCATCCATCCAAGCTCAAATGCATTTTTTTAACTTGTAGGGGATGGCACTTGACATTAATACAGTTTTTTTCAAATATTAATTCATTAGTTAAAATTATGTAATATATAAATAGTAACAAACAAAAATAGTATTAATAAACAAAAAAATAGTCCAACACCATATATAAAAAGGAAAACTGCTCTTTTTGTCCCTGTAACGCAATGAATAGCGCGTTATACTTCTAATCCAAAGGTCGTGCGTTCGAATCCTACTTGGGATGGCCTAATTTCCTAGAATGTGGGCTACGAATGAATACATATTAACAAACAAAAATAATAATCCAACACTACATATAGAAAGGAAAAGGTAAAATTTCAAGGAAAATCGCTTTCGATTTTGTCCCTTAATTTTGTGATTCTGTCATATGTGTATTAATATTTATATTAATTGAAACTATTTAATAATTTAAAACTAAAAAGTAACTAAAATAAGAGCTTTCTTCTTTGACTTAAGGTATCCGAACACACGTTGAAAATGACGAAATTCGGTCAAGACAGATATTTTTGTTTTCTCTTTTATTGAACAGAGCCATCTTTTGGCTTTACAAAAAATATTTTGTTTTGTTCCTACTCTACCTAGAGGTCAAGCTACAATCAATTTTATTAAGTTAGAAAAACCGGAAGTGGGTCTTTGATCTACCAGAAATGGACATTTAAATTACTCGAAATCTATCAAGGCGAGTCTGATTACGCAAAATATTACAAATGTACTGCTATAAAACTTTTTGAACCTGATATTTATGCTATTTTCTAGAGAATGTACTAAATTATTGCTTATGGTGTGAATATTTTTTGTGTTAGGGCTTGTTATTTAAATAATGGTCTCATAAAGAATGTGATTTTTCTTACAATGTTTACTCAATCAACTCTAAAATTTTCAAATTTTAATAAAACATTTAAATTTTAGTACATTCTCTAGATAAATGCATCTAGATTGTTTTGGTAATACTTTTACTAATATAAGTCTATTACTTTTTTCTTTAATTGCTTTGAAGTTTTACAAAAATGTTACTAAAATTTCATTTATAATTGTGATTTCTGTAAAATTTAGGCAATTTATTTTAAATATTGTTACTTAAATATTATTATTTATTGGTATTGAGTCCTAAAAAAGCCTTTATAATGTTTAAATACGTTATTTTGTTAAAAAGTGCTCTGAACGTGTTCGGATACCTTAAGTAGAAATTGACGTAAATTTTTTAATGTTATTTGTTTGTCATAAACTGTCGTAAATTCGATTAAATAACCCTTATCGAAAGGCATAAATTCCCCATTTTGTTTTAAATTCGTTCTAAAAAAAATCGTGTAAAAGAATTGGTCCAAGTCTTGTACCGTGTTTTTTCAAAGTTATGTAAAAAAAGTTTGATGTACTGTTACTAGAAATAAAGGGTTCATTAAAGGGATAACCTTATGTAATTTATCATTTTTACCTTGATCAGTTTTCTTAACTGTTCCATTATTAATTGTTAGCATTAATGTAACAATCATAATCGAGATGGAGTTTAAAATTGTATTGCAACAATCACATTAACATTGTTTTTTTTCTCCTAAGATATTCAAAAATGAAAACAAAATATGTTGAATTCCAATGCATTTGAATCATTACAAGAAACATTCAATCATCGAATGATTGTTCGATTGATTTATTCAAAGCTGTACTAATGCTCCACAACAGTTTCTTAATGACGCATCTCAGAATTCTGAACGGGTACTAGATTATAAGACGTTTGATATACTGCCTTATTTTCTAAGCTTTTACAACAATTCTCAGGTGTACTTTGAGGTCCAGATAGATTTAGCCAGCATAAACTCCCATTATTCAGATTAATAGTATTTACAGTAAGGAATGAAGTTTTGAACACTGAAACTTCTGTGTAATTGAGATTCTCTAAACGTAGAATTTGAGCCATTATTTCTCAACTTCACTACAAAGCTATCATTTACAGTTTCCATGCAGTGATTAAATTGAAGGATTTAAGTATTCTTCAGTGCATAATTCTTTAAAAATTTTATATTTATTTACTGAATATTAATTCGTATGTATTTAATTACAAATTTTATTTAAAACAAAAAAAAAACAATATTATTCGAGGTACATGTAAAAGGGAAAAAATACTTCTAATCAATTTCACAAAAATGTGTAATAAAACATAGATAATAGAGAATTCTCTCCTAAAAATAAGAATAGTGTGTTCATGAATTATCTCAAAACTTCCTTATCTGCATGATTCAATGCAACAAAAAGTAATATACTTTGCAATTCCAATGATTTCAGGTAGCCGGGGCAGCTTAGTGGTTAAAGTCACGCTGGCATGACATGAGTTCGAGCCTAGCACTGCTGAAGACCCACCTTACTTACTCGGGAGAACCAAGCTCATCCAAACAGTTTCGAGCTGCGAACAGACCCTCCGACATGATAGTTTGATATACAAAACGAAATACATATACAAAATGGTTCCAAATGAAGGACCCTCCTCAAAATTCTTGAGGATAGGAGGAAGAATATAAGATACAGTAACGGAAAAGTACTTAACGCGAAATTGGCCCTCACCAGGTGCTAAATAGTAAAAATGTAGATATTTAAAACGCACACAGATACTGTCTCATTAATGATGAAGGGAAACGACTCCTACAAGGGGATACAAAAACAGGGAGGAGAAATGCACGATGAAAGAGATCGAAGCTCCATAATTTTTTTTATCCTGTTGTATTTTTGAGAGAGTGCAAGAAAGACAGTGACCACGTAGCAACAGAGCGCACAGACTCTCACAAAAGAAACAGAGTCACAGTAATACTAAGGCTTCCCAGGTAAAACAGTAGAGGCGTGCCCCATCGAAAAGTGGCCATTAGGTGTGGCAGGAGGAGAAACCAGGGACAAATGGATAAGTGTCAGTACAAGAGCACGTTTATACCACTTCCTCCACAATTTTTTTCCTACCTTAAGGCAAAGGAAATAATATTTGGAAAGGAAGGTGAGCCATAAAAGCAAGGGAAGTGGCATTGAAGTGGGCGTTCGTATGTGGGCGCCGGGACTGCGTGCAGTTCACAATCCCATATCTGGTGATCTTCGATGTGGGAGACGGCAAAAATGGGACTTTCTCAGTCTACTAAAAGGCATGACGGTGATTGGCTGTTGTGAGGAGATCCGGGAGGCGCGCCTAAAAGTTTCTTCATGAAGGAGTTGAAATAAATTTTGCATCGTTATAGCTTAGATCCTGCTCTCTGGTTGACCAATGGTGAAAGTGATCATATACTCCGATTGGCTGCCCAGAAGGCTGAGAATAGGGAAGAGGAAGGAGCTTGTCAAGTGGAGTAGTTAAGAGTTTAAAATGGAAAAAAAGGAAGGGAAGGGGGATGAGACCTAAACTAAAATTAGATCATATGCGGGCAACGGCACTGCAGGCACTTAAATCCTGTAGATTGGGGGAAAAAGAGAGACCATGTGAAAGAAAAATAAGCAAATCATGACGCTCCCGCTCAATCGGGGAGGGTTGGTGTAACCCCAAGCCAGGCGGTCCAAGAAGCAGACGAGCCAGTGGGTTCGAATAGAGGAAGTAGCAGGAAAACGGAACGGGATTACCGAGGCAATCAATCAGTACGGTGATTGGTCGGTGGCAGTTCCCACCTTCTGACCCAGTCTAAGATTCGATGCAGAAGCTGAAAGTGTTGTTTGTGTGGGTGAAAGAGAATGTTTGTTGTGTATGGTAGGTGGAGGGGATTTCTCCACTTTGTTGGAGAGTATGCATATTTAATTTTATGGTGTGGATAAGTTGGGCAAGAGACTCTCCGAATAAAATGAAAAGGGGAAGGGTGGAAGTTGACACAGAGCAAAAGGCAGAAGGGGACCAACAAAGGGTCAGAATAATGCTCTGAAGACCCACTGTGTAAAGGGAGCCGCAACACATTCAATCTGTCGAGGCTCGGACATCCACCGGTTGGTGAGATGTGGAAGTAAGGAAAGAGGTGCCACACACACAGAGCTCAGGTGTAGTCCTAGTCATTTGACCATGGTTCAAACTTACGAGGTCCGTCACCAATAGTCATCGTGCAGTTTTTTTATCGAGAGACGTTAATACAACTCTTACTCCAGTGGTTTCAATTTTGAACAAACATTGTTTTGACGTTTAGTATAAATTAAATAGCATATATTCATTTTCATGAGAAAAATAAAGGTCATGGAAGTTCAATGACTCTATCGTTGTTAAAGAGGGGAAATAAAGATTATTTACTTTAGTAATCATACCTTCTCCAAACGAATGCTTTTTAGGTACATGTAAAAAACTAAAATCAAATTTGATGAAGATAAATTAAATTCTTCGATATTCTTATCATGAGAGAATTCAAATAATCCTTTTCTGAAAAAAATATTCTCCAGATTCAGAATATTCTTCTCTCAGAAGAATGTCTTTTAATCAAAACTGCCTGGAACAGAAAGGGGAATGACCGCCACAACAAATTACAATTACAGAGATGTGTAAGAATTATTAAATGTTTACTGTGTGAGTTTTTTAATTTTATTTTTAGGGCTTTTTAATTTGTTTTTACGGATTAAGTAGTAAGAAATCCCAAATTCAAAAAATACACAAAAAATATCTATTGTAGTTTAATTATTTTCCAAAATAGATGTTAGAATTTGAATTTTGTACTTATCGTGAATTTTCGTAGTTCATAGAACTCCATAAGAAATAAATTTCCACAGAAATTGATTTTTTGGGGGACAAATTTGTAAATAATATTAAGAATTAGCTTAACAATTGACCATCCAGTGGCTCGTACGATTCGATTTTCTAAGCTCTGAGTCAAAATTGAGCCCCCCTGGGTATTTTGAAATATTAATGAAAATGGGTTAATTAATAAAGTCGATAGAGGTGCTATTTTAATATATATATATATATATATATATATATATATATATATATATATATATATATATATATATATATATATATATATATATATATATATATACATATATACATATATATACATATATATACATATATATATACATATATATATATATGTACATATATATATACATATATATACATATATATATACATATATATATATATATATATATACATATATATACATATATATACATATATATATACACACATATATATAAATATATATATATACATATACACAAATATAAACGTAAATATAAAAATAAAAAGATAGTTGAAACCTAACATAACTATAAATGGGTAGAAGGCACAGTAGTATAATGACAAACTCCTGGCCTAAGGAACCAGGATTGCAGGTTTAAACATGTTTTGGGGCCGACCAACCTTCACCTGAAATTTGTCATACTGTGTACCAAGAGGTAAGGAAAGAATTATATAAGAGGAGTTTAAATATTAAAAAATCATTAAACTGAATAACATATCAACAAAAAAATAACATACTTTTATTCGCAGTGTAGACGTAGGTCGGGAGTGCACCAACTAGTAATGTGTTCCCGCCAAATACAAGGCAGTGTGAAAGAAGATCCGCATAAAATTAATTGCGAAGAAATTTATATATATATATATATATATATATATATACTTTTAAAAATCATAAAATAATATTCATATAAAAATTAGTGTAAAATATAAAAGTAACGCAAAAAATATAATATTATTAAAATTTAATAAGCATGTGGCGCTATCTATTTAATAATTGTAGAATAAATTAAATATTTTAGAAATTTAAAAAATCATTACAAGACATAGTAACAATAAATAATTACAGTAATACAAATTGTATCATTAAAAACCATTATAAATATAATTACAAAGAAAGTTAGCAGGATATCCATGTTCAATACAGTGATTAAAAAAATTATTAAGATTTAAAAAAAATATTATCTTTATCGCTAACTAATACATTATTACGATGGATATAGTTAAAAATAATATTTCTAAGTATAGTATTGATAAATTTGAATTCCAGTAAGGCACTTTAAGAATGTTACAATTAAAGGCATCTCTTTTATCATAAATATTACTATGTAATTTCAAATCCTTAATATGCAATGTTATATCTAAGTAATTAGTTTTAATTGGATTATTATGAATTTTAACTAAGTTTAGGTAAGCCGGAAAAAAATTAATATTGGGATTTAAATTATCATTTTTACCAAAAATAATTAAATCATCAATATATCTAAAAATGTAATAGTCATTAATAATACAATTATATTCATAAAAGTGTAAATATAAATTAGCCCAACTATTGCTTGCTGGGCCTCCTTGTGGCAGGCCTTTGTATTGTTTATATAATGAACCATTACACACAATTAATGTAATTTTCTTTTAAGACAAAATCTATGAGAGTTTTAGAATTGTTAAAATTAATATTAAGATTATAAATACAGTAGTTTTCTAAAATTAGTTTAATAATATCATTGATATCAATGAAATTAAAAAGATCTTCAAAGTAATGACTATTAACTGAATAAATATTTTTATTTTTAAAAATTCTGTAATATCTTTACTATTTTTAATTATAGCTTTATTACATTGCTGATTAATAAAGTTTTGTATAATATGAAGTAATTTGCCTGCAGTGGTAATATAAGTTTTATAAAACCATTTGTCATAATTCTAAAATTAACAGGACTTTATGGAGTTTTGGTGTTAAAAATATATATGAATACTTAATTTAAGGAACACAAAAACCTAATTTTTTTATAAAAATCAATAATACGATTACTAATTTCATTATGTGACGATTCAATTTTTTTACGATTCATTATTTAAAAAGTGTTCATTAAGCATATTATAATAAAAATACTTACAAATCACAGCATATATAGTTACCAGGTACTTTATCAATGTAAGCTATGATAAAATTCTTTTCTAATTCATAAATTTTCTGTTTTATATCTTTAAAAGTAAATTCATACTGAGAATGGTAGCTAAATTTCATAAGGTATTTTATAATAATGTACTTATATTCATCAAATGCATCTAAAGGTAGTCCATATTTAATTGCAGATTTTGTAATAAAATTATCAATATCTTTATTAATTTATGTTTTTACAGTATTGTTGTTATTAGGAACAGTTAATCTGAAACTAGTGCCTTTACCCATTATATCCCTTAAAATTTTGTCATTTATTATTTCTAAGTTGCCAGTAACTACATGTTTATGATGACCGTTAATAAAATCATTATAGTTTTTACATATATAGTCTTCTATGTTAACAGAAGGTGAACTATTATTGTAATTAAAGATAAATCTGCCCATAGTTTTGTTATATTTAAATGCTTTCTTAACAACCCCATTTCTAACAGGAAAAAGTGACAAATGTCTATTAAATACATTAGAAAAACTAATTTTGTCAAAAGTTTTATTCATGAATAATAAAGTGCAATACTCTGTAATAGGCTCATTAATTTTTTCAACATTATTTTCAATTTATTAAGCAGATAATTATAAATGTCTTTAAAAATGTGTACTGCATGACAAACCTTTAAGGATTTATTATTTAAGGTTTCATTTAACAACACAATTTCATTTTTATTAAGACCAAACACGAAGTATTTGATCTTCTTGATATTAAAGTTTTTTTCAAAATCATCAATAATAACTTTAATATTGCCATTTAAAGATTTTTTATCTCTATTTTTCCTTTTGGTTTTTTTTTTTTTTACTTCTAGATTTTCTTTTAGAATTATTTAAATTGTTAACATTATAAAAAAAAATATTATTACTCTATAATATTATTTGCAAAGTATTTTTTGCAAAATACATAACATTAAGACCATATGGATATATTGTATTAAAACTCCTAATAAAGTGATTTTCCCACCATAATCTGTGCTTAATATTTGGAATAATTTTAATGATAGACAATTCAACATTTTTGAAATCATGCATATGAAAGTGTCTAAGTTCAATTTTATTAGAATTATTGGAATTATTAAAGTATTTAATATCATGTCTATGTTGATTAATCCTAAAGTTAATAGTATTAGAGGTCTGTCCAATATATTTATACTGACAAACTTTACAATTTAAAATGTAAATACAATTAAAGGTTTTACAAAGATTAAATTTAGAATTACAATCATATTGATCTTTGTTTAACATAGTACATGTCTTACATCTACTATCTCTACATTTATTGAATTTTAACTTAAGACTATTATACGATTGAGTGTTATCAAAATTATAAGAAGATAAATTATCATTAATTCCATGTATAACAGGACTCTTAATGTAACATTTTTTAATATTTTGTGAAATGTGATTACTAGAATATATATATATATATATATATATATATATATATATATATATATATATATATATATATATATATATATATATATATATATAAGGATGCTATTTTTATTCTAATATCTATACTAAAAAAAGTAGGACATGTGCAATCAGCTGTTAAATATTAATTTAACTTGAAAAATATTGAAAATACATTCTGTACGTTTGATAATATTGAAAACATTTGAATAATATTAAATATGCACCAGAAATTAAGGTGAAGTCTACCTTGAAAATGTCGTTTTTGTCTACATAAGGCATTTTGTAAATTCAAAATCTTATAGTTTGAACATTCTTCTTTGCAAAACAGCTTTTCTTTTTCCTTTACGCCAAGTAGTAATAAAGCTATAGGGATTTTAAAAAACATCACTGTTTGCAAAAGGGCAGTAATATAAAACATTAAATGAGTTTTTTGCAAAATTATGTCTTCGAAAGAAATTCTTTTCCAGATTAATGATATATTAAGAACCAAACCAGATAACGTTTTGAAATTTTGTAGGAATATTTATTATACTATATTTTTCATAAAGTGGACCACAAGTTTTGCTGTAGGTTAAATATTTTTTCATTTAGGGTAGATTTTATAAAGAAAAAACTTTAAAAATATCAAAGTTTTCATACTATTATGTATAATTGTGTGTAATTATTTTGTATTTTAATATATCTCTTAGATTTTGGTTCATTTTGAAGAGCACCATATATGTATATTGTGCATAAAGAAAATTATGATGATTGTATTAGAAATTTGTATACAGTGTTAGCCGTTTTAGTAAAAAATTGATAACATTCCTTTGAAAACAACCAAATTTTCTAAAAGTACATCATTTATTTAAAAGGTTTTATGTATTCACTTATATATATATATATATATATATATATATATATATATATATATATATATATATATATATTTATTTATTTATTTTTATTTTTCTTCCTAAAAACATTCAATTTGTTTCAAAATTTTATTTTTATTAAAAAATAGGGTCCGAAGTTAGGCAGTCTCCTTAAATAAAACATTTTTGTGTTAAAAATCGGAACATTAACGGATGCATTGCAGTACATTTAATTAAAATAGTTACACAACCCTTTAACGTGCATCGGCCCCCTCTACATGGCGGGTAGTCTTGACCACTAGACTACCACGGACTCTAAATGAGAAAAGAAGTTTTTAATGAAGTTTTCTTAAGTATATTTTTTAGCACACTCTATTATGTAATGCAGTTTAATCCAAACTTCATTCAAATCACCTCTGAAAAATATCTAGTTAAATTTGTACCACATACTAATTATTAGGTTGATTAAACGTATTTTCTTTCAAATAAATTATAATTAGGTTTAATTTAAATATAGTTTCTCGAACAGTATATGAACCATTTTGGGAAATAAATATTTATTAAAAAATTAAAATGTTTATTGTTTTTTGTACAGCGTGCTAATTATTAGGTTGATTAAATGTATTTTATTTCAAGTTAATTATAATTAGCTTTAATTTAAATATAGTTCCTTGAACAATATATGAACCATTTTGGAAAATAAATATTCATTAAAAAATTAAATGTTTATTGTTTTTGTACCACTTGCTAATTATTAGGTTGATTAAATGTATTTTATTTCAAGTTAGTTATCGATAAGCTTTAATTTAAAAATAGTTTCTTGAACAGTATATGAACCATTTTGAGAAATAAGTATTCATTAAAAAATTAAATGTTTATTTGAAACACAAATTTATTCAAAATTAAATTAATATTTTTAGAGTCATACAACTTTTTAAAAAATATATAAATCTGAAAAAGTATAGATTCATTATTTTTCTACACCAAGTGCGCATGCGCACTACAGTGAGCGATTTTGAAGTTGTTTATTTTTATCCTTTCAAAATGCGCAATATATTAGTTCTTAATTTCAATGGAATTTAATAGCATAGAAACTTCATGCATTGAAAATCTTTTATGAATCAGATCTTTCATGCCTCTTAGAGACGGAATTTTGAATAATTTGAAATGTCAGAAGTTAATATTAAAATAACAAAGCCTACTTTAAAAGTTCCGCATGATTTGAAAAGTTCAAACATAAGATTTTATGCTAGAAATAGGATAACACTTGCAAGTGAAGTTTCTTTAAGTAACTATATAGAAATTGAATTTTATAAATTTTAACTATCTTCAGATAAATTTAAATCTTATTATGCATTATATTTTAGTTCTTAAAACTTATTCGAACGCGAAAATAAAAATGAATTTAACAATTTTAGTATTCAATATTTCTCTTTCTCTCTATATATGTATACATAAAGTTTTAATTGCACATTCCTTATGAGAAAAGTTTCTCAAAAAGGAAATAAATTCCAGTAAATATATTCTTATGAAAAAATTCTTTCACAGCTCAGTTTTAGGTAATGTTTTTTTCTCGTTTTATAAAATAACAAAATATTGAGATTATTAGTTATCTATGTTTAAAATTATTAGTTATATATGCTTGTATTTTTAAATGCTACAAAAATATGAACAATTACATCGTATAATTTTTTAAAAATATTTTTTTTTGTCATTAAGTATTAGAAATAAAAAGAATGGATATATATATTTAGAATAAATTATTTTAGCATCTAGATCAAGATGTATTATTGAAGACTTACTGAAAATAAGTTGCTTTCAATGTTCGTTTGGTAATATACTAGTTTTATTAATACGACAATCACAAATTCTCTCCGAGCATTATCCTTTGAGACCTTTTCTCAGGTTAAAATGACGCTAGAAAAGACAGAGAGACAAATGCATTTGTCGAAATTCAGGTGATATAAGATTAAGAATGGCTTACTTAAATTGTATTTTTCGTGAAAAGATAGCAAAAGGGGGGGAGATAATATCCCAACGGCCACCAAAGCTTTCCTTTAATGTAATTCAATTTTAATGGGTCATAATTTGCCTTAAATTAAAGTTTACATTAAAACTATGCCATTTGGGATATTAAGCTGCCAGTATTCTGGAATAGTGCTTCGAGAATCACCGCTAATGTCGTTCTTAAGCAATGACATAAAGCATTTGGTTTCCTTCTAACGTTTCATGATAGAATATAACTGTTGTCAAAATGAACAGCAATTAAATTCAGTACTAATGAAACAATTTTTTTTGGCACTTCAAAGAAAGTATTTCAAGAATAGTCTTGTAGTTTATCAGAGTAATAATATTAGATTCAATTAAATAATAACCTTACGCTTCAGTAAAATATATTTCAAAAGAACTGCTTTTTTTATTTTTAATTAAATTTCAAATCAAAAAGAAGCAGCTACTTACAATTTAAAAGCTTTTAAAAAAGACCCACTTCACTGCCTTCATAGTTACAACATGTATGTGTGTGGAGTTTTCAATCGACATAGATTCTGATTAAAAAAACTACACTTTTAAGAAAACAATGTCTAAGTATTTATTTATTTCAAACTTTGATTGTTATAAATTTAAGAAATGTGCAAAAAACCTCATTAAATGTTTTAAAAATTTCACTTTATTGTTGAATCTGCATTACAGATAAAACTTGTTCCATTTTAATTATTAAGCATACATTATACAAAATCACGTATCTTATTTTTAAGTTATAAAAAGATACTTAAGTATTTATGATTTTAAAAATTTATAAAAGGTCTCGCGCGATTCTATAAAAATTGAAAAGGAAGTTAATTCTGCGTAAAAAAACCAATGTTATTACTCTTTATTCCGAATAAGTAGTAAATATGTGAAAATAAATGTTATTTTACTTCAAGCTTTAACCATACAGCAGACATATTGATTTTAAGAAATACATACCTCTAAATAAGATTTTAAAAAAAGATATACGCCCAGAATTTTCTCTCTAAAAACAAGAATCATTCTAATAAGTAAAAGTTTTACAGAAGCTTTTTCTAAATGTAAGATATTTCAGAGCCAGGTGAATCTATCTAAAGAAATAACTTTTTTTTCTTTTCTAATGATTTAATCATGTGCCAGACTCTAATTTTTTTCTCTATACAAATTAAATATAAAAAGGAAGAATTCTTAAGGCTTGTTCTTAAAAACGAATGTGCAAGAAGTCTTTTTACACCCGAAGAAAAAAATGTTACTTATGGAAGCATTTGCGTAAATGACTTTTTCTTTAACAAATAAAAAAAAAAATAGAATATCATAAGAAACTTCATTCATTTAGTTGTATAAGTTTAAAATCAATAATAAGAGCAGTTGATCTAGTTCTATAAGAAGAATAGTCATTGGTTGTATTTATATACATTTAGAAATTATTTTCCGGGAAACGAAATCAAATACGATTTGGTTTCAACAATTTTCATTGATTCTAAAATCTATGTTTGTAGGAGAAAAGTGACTCACTCACTCCTCACGAAATCTATCGGAATCTTCTTATCCGGAACTGTTAGACCTACAGACTTCAAATTAAGCAGATATGTTCCTTTTATTGAGTAGAAATCCGCTATAAACGGGATTTGGTAAAATCGATTCGTTTTAAATAAAGTTTCCGCTTTTGAGTTAATACATCCATATACTTCAAATTTAGAACTCATGTTTCTTTTGTCTAGTAGAGATATGCTTACAATAAGTTTTTGCAAAAATTCACTCACAAGGGGGTTAGAAGGGTGTTCTCGATGTATAAAAAATTCTTGTTTGAGGTAAAGAACCTACACTTGAAACTCTTTAAACATCCTAGTTGACTACATATGCGTTAAAAAAGGCTTTTCGCGAATCGAGGGGTTTCACATGAATATTACAGGAGCGTTATAGATAAAATTTATAGTTTTTGACCAGTTAGACCAATAGACTTGAAATTAGGCGAGTGTGTTCCTTTTGATGAATAGAAAACCACTTTGAACGGGATTTGTGAAAACTGATTCCCAAAAGGAGCTGCGTTAACGTTATATACCAAACATTTCATTGATCTATTAGACCTAAAGACGAAATATGGCAGGCATATTCATTTTGTTGAGTAGAGATCCACTAAGAAGGACTTTTTGTGTAAATCGACTTCCAAATGTGAGTGTGGGACATTCCAAATTAAAAAAATATATATCCTTTTTTGTACTGTTAAACTTTCAATTCTTGAAATTCGGTAACATGTTTCTCTTCTTTTGAGTAGATGTTTGCTAAGAAAGGTTTTTTGCGGAAATTGTCTCTCAGCCAAGGAAAGTGCTAAAGGAGCGTTGAAGTAAAAAAAAATTTCCATTTTTGAGCTAATAAATCTCCTTGCTTAAAAATTGACAAACATGTCTCTTTTATTTTGTAGATATCCGCTAATAACGGGTTTTACGGAAATTGATTTCAAAGGATATTGCGAGAGGCTATTGGGGTATTACACATATGCAAATTCCTTTTCCAATTCCTACTATTAGTTCACTCTCTCCCTATATATATATATATATATATATATATATATATATATATATATATATATATATCTTGTTCAAATTTTTAATCTTTCATAAAATACTTTTTATTCATCCATTCAAGTTCATATACATTTTTTAAAACTTGGAGTGGATGACACTTGATGTTAATGCAGTTAATTATTTGTATTTACTATTGCAGTAATTTTATTTGTATTAATTCATTAATTCTATTTAATTAATGAATAAATACAAACAAAAATAATAGCCCTACACCATATATAAAAATGAAAACCGCTCGCTGTTTTCCTCTAATGCAATGGATAGCGCATTGAACTTCTAATTCGAAGGTTGTGGGTTCAAATCTCACTTAGGAGGGACTAATTTCGAGATTTTTTTTTTACTATACAATATATATATTTTATTGAAATAATTACATTTAATTAATGAATAAATAATAACTAGCAAAAATAATAGTCCAACACCCTATACAGAAAGGAAAATGGAAAATTGCAAGGAAAATCGGTTTCTTTTTTGTGACTTAATAGTGTGATTATGTCATATGTATACACATATTTATATTAATTGCAATTATTTAATAAAAAGTAACTAAAATAAAATATTTCTTTGTTGATCTAAGTTTGAACTGACTTTTTTTGTATTACTTGTTTCCAATACATTTGAAAGTTTCATGGTAGGACTTAGATAACAAAGACTTAAAAATAATATATAGAGTTAAAACGTCATGAAACTCCCATCGAAAAAAATGAGTAACGGTTAGTTATAATGATAAAATTTAATAACTTTAAATATAGTAATATAAAGGAAAAACATTTTAAGTTATAATTTCGCATTACTCTTAAATGAATTTAGTAACTATGAATCATATTAACTAATCTTATTATAGTTCTTTATTTGTAATTTATAATTAAGATACACAAGAAATTCATGTGATTCTATAATATTTATATATTATTAGTTATGAAATATAGTAATTTTTTATGTCTCTCAGTAATGGTGTAAAATTTAATTTATTCTATGAATTCATCAAGTATATCAGTGTTTCTAAAACTATGGGGCGTGCCTCTCTAGGGGGGCGCGATTTTATCGAAAAGTCGAAAACAAACATTATTTTTAAAAAATTATTAATTTACTGAAAGGAAGAAAAAAATACATTCTGACATAATAAAAAGTAAAATAAACATTTACACTGATATAATACACTTATAAATGTATCAGTACTGCACCATGTATTTCTCATAATTAATGTAACAGTACTAAGTCAAAAACAAGTTTAATAATTACCAGTGACTCTATGGGCACGTTATAAAATTATATTCAAATTTATAATACTTATCTTGATAATTTGTACGGTTTATAATTAAAGTCGTATTGTAGATTTACATCAAAGTATATTATTATAAAATTCAATACATTATTCTTGTATGTAAGGGGGGCGCGATGAAAATTATGATTGAAAATTGGGTCACGAGTATAGAAAGTTTCAGAAGCACTGAAGTATATCATTATAGTACTACTATGTTATATGTGTAGATCACAATTAATATTAAATTTATGTAATCCAAAGTATTTTTATTTTATGATATTAATTGTTATTCCATGGAAAATTTTTTCATGCATTACATCCCACGAATATATTAATCTGTGTTCATCGCTTCAAGAGCCGGACAAACATCATTTGTGTACATTATCATATTATGAGACATTCTTTCGCATCTTAAGCAATTTTTAAAGGAAAAAAATCAAGCAGAATATGAACAATTTCTAAAAAAAATTAAGTAATTATTTGCTAACAAATAAAAATATGACTTAGTTTTTCGTCTCACTAATGTAACAATTTTTTAAATTTTGTTTCCTTGATTATCCGGTATGAGCTCTTGAGTACTATAGCGAAACATTTTTAAGCATGTGTTGAATATGAGTACATTCTGGCTTACGGTATCCGACTTCTTTCGGAACCGTGATTTTCAAAAGCGCATAAATGGATACTTTTTCATGATATTTAGTGTCACTTAGATTAGACTATATGAATAAAATTGTTTTAAGGATATTTTAACTAAAAAAAGTTATTTAAATACAATATTTTGGCAAAAAATTACTTAGAATAATCTTTTTTCCAAATGTTCTCCTTTTGTTAAAAATGCTTCTATTAGAATAATATTTTGCATGTATATAGCTCAGACCTCTGTTCAGAGGCTCAACTAGAATTTTTGAAATATATAACTTTGAAGTGGGTTTATTCATATTTTATGACAACAAAGGGGAGCAATTTTAAGAAAAAAACGTCAATAATTATTTCAATTGGTGGTAACTCTGAAAATAATGTGAATTTTTCAAAATTTCTAGTTGGACCTCTGTAGAGAGGTTTGAGCTATATACAAGCAAAATATTATTATAATAGAACCATTTTTCTCAAAAGGAGAACATTTGGAAAAAATATTTTTCTAAACTAACTTTTTGCCAAAATATTATATTTCATTAAATTGTTTTTGTCAAAATGTCCTTAAAACAATTTTATGCATGTATTCTAATTTGAGTGACACTAAATATCATGAAAAGTATCTATTTATGCGCTTTTTTAAAATCACGGTTCCGAACGTAGTCGAATACCTTAATGGTTTTCCTACCCTAAATCTTGACAGTTCCTTAGCGATGTATTAAGACAAAGATGATAAAAAATGTTCTTAGAATTTGAATTATTATTTTTATTAATGTGATAATTTAGTCCACCATAAACATTATGGAAAGTAACTGTTCGACGTGGAACAAATGTTTATAGATTTGACACTAAAAAATACTTGCATTTGTCGTAATTCTTCCGGTGAAATGTATTTCAATCCTTCTAGTGATGAAAGCAAAAAATTTCATGCTCAAAGATAACGCTCAAAATATTTCAATGAGGCTTAAGAATGATAAATTTCGGCGACTAAGGTCACACACACACACAAACGATTTCATTTTATCCTTATGTTCAATAATCCAGCTTGTGTTGATTTTACTGCATGGATGGGAGCATCATCCACCTAAAGCAAGAGGGATGCGAAAATCGTAGGCATGCTTGTCATATGATTATGTGACCTGTAAAAGATCCCTTGAGTATCTATCTGGCTCTGGTACTCAAGGTAAAATTAAATCATGGCAACATTCAGCATCCTATGATAGTTTGAATTAAATTAATTCAAACGTCCGAATTTGGTAACGAGAGCCCCCACCAGATGGTGCCATCATTGAAATAGCTCTCATATTTGGGGACTGGCCGTGTCTTCAAGGGCTTAGTTGCTAATATGCAGCCCATTAGGAAAGTAAAACATAAAACCAGGGGCAGTCGCTAGGAAAGGTTGCTAAGACCATTCTGTGAATGTAATCTTTGAGCACATTTAAGTGTTTGAGCTGCTCCTGACTATTTAAAATGATTGTTGATATCTTTAGACTCGAATAGCATTACACTCCTTCAAAATTCCACCTTCATGCTTTTTGTTATGAGCTAATCAGTCAAGATGAAATGCTTTTGCAGAACATCGACAATCATAACATTTTAAGGTGACAAATTGATTGACTGATTGCTAATTAATATCTTTTAAAGCTACATGATGGACCTCGGGATTTCGAGCCTCGATTGACGAGTGATAAGGATGACACCTGAGCTGATGACCTACTCTTCATAAGAAGCAAAGTGAAAGACTATTCATCAGATCAAATATTTTTTCAGCTATTAAAGATTCAGATTTGATGCCCTCTTTACCTTTGTATGGGCCTTTTAGCTTTGATATCAGTATTGAAGGGTTTACTCTTTTCACACCGAAAGGTAAAAAAATCTAATATGTAACCCTACCCACGAACTATTTTGCGGGGAATAAGATCTTCTCTACGAATGTTTATATCTGCTGTTATTTTCATAATGATAGATTTAATTTTTGTTTGAGAAACTCACATGCTATATATTGATGAAAAGGTATCAAGGGGAAAATGGTATAAATAAGTAATAAAAATAAAATTGTCAATTCCTACTTAGGTCAACAAAAGAAGTATTTATATTATTTTATTAAATAGTTATAATTAATATAAATCTGCATATACATGTGACAGAATCACAGTATTAAGTGGCAAAATAGAAAGCGATTTTCCTTACAATTTTCTATTTTCCTTTCTATACATGGTGTTGGACTATATTTTTGTTTAATACTATTTATTCATCAATTAAATGTAATTATTCTAATAAAATAGTAAGTAAAAAAATGAAATCACATTTTAAGAAATTAGGACATCCCAAGTGGGTTTCAATGTTCAACGCGCTATTCAGTGCACTACAGGATCACAACGAACAATTTTCCTTTCTATATTTGGTATTTGATTATAATTTTTGTTTGTTACAATTTATTCATTAATTAAATTTAATTAATGAATTAATTTTTGAAAAAAATGTATTAACATCAAAGGTCATCCACTACAAGTCCATAAAAATTGTATTTGAACTTGAGTGGACCGATAAAAAGTATTTTATTAACGATAGAAAATCTGAACAAAATATATATATATGTATAAATAGATCTATGTAGGGAGAGAATGAACTAATAGTAGGAATTGAAAAATATTGTTTTATCCATATGAGATGTTACATAAAATAGGAATTAAAATTAATTATATTTAAGAAGTCCAAATTTAACCATTATCAAAAATTAAAATATTCCCTAAAAATTTATTGTAATATAAAAAGAAATTTTTGTGCTAATATGCTTCCCTTATTCTTTAGACGATAATATTTCATTGACTCTATAATTCCAAAACTTATATTTTTTTTCTTTCCTAAATCATGCTAACGTTTTATTTTTTTATATTTTAATTTTTAAAAAATGAAAAAAAATACTTGTAGTGTACACACACACGCCCAAACATATATATATATATATACATTCCCCAGCAAAATTGTTTTTCTGAACTCATATTTATAATAAATATTTATTTAAAAAATAGTCATAGGTACCATACAAAATATTAGCTAAATTTTCCACATTAATGTATAGTTTTTACATTTTTGAAACCCTAGGCAATGAAATAAGCTCAGCATTTTTAAATGATAAATCGTTTCTTAGCTTTTAATTTGCATTTGTTTTTTTTGTTTTACAAATCTTACGAAATCATGTTTAATATTAAAAGTGAAATTTAAAAAGTAAATTAAATCGAAAACTTATTCTAACCATATCAGCTTTGTCAAGAAATAGCATCTTATTGAGTGGTCTATTAAGAAATAGGTAATACTTTCATACTTTTTATTTGGTTCCATTACATGGTAAACAGTAACTAACTACAAGTTAAATCAATGTGAAACGATTATTGGTGTAACGAACAAGAGAAGAATGGACATTGATTACTCTTAGTACAGTAGCTATTTCAGCGATGCGTAAATTACACTAATGAGTGATTCTGCTTATGTGTTCCGGATAACCTTCAAAAACAAATCAATGTTAATTGGGGTGAAAAATGTTAAGAAGAATCGTTAAAACTGGCAGAAATTACGTACTTTACAAGGGACTTTAAATTTTCTTCCCCAACAAAATTAAAAATAAAGATATCTTACTTAAGAACAAAATTAGAAAATGGAATTTTGCATATCCTTACAAAGTGAGCAAAATAAATTAATTAAATTCATTTTTTTCCTATGGTGAGATTTCTTATATTTGAAATACTACTTTGAACTTCTAAGTTAAAATAAGGATCAATTTTCTTATCATTTATTTAATTTTCTTATTCACTCAGAAAAATTTGAACTGAATTAATAATAAAAGGGAGAAATTTCTACATTTTAATAATGAAACCTGCTAAAAAGAAGGGAAAAAATCTCAGACAGAATAATATCTAAAATGCACAGATACTAATTCTTGTTTTATCCTTCTTTTTTTATTACGTTTACAAACATTCTTTAATAAATTCAAATATCAGCGGAAATCCTTTTATATTGTAAAGGAATTATGAAATTGAAAGTTTTGGTTACAATATAGATTCTTATATTCAGTAAGAAATCCGATTTCTATAAAAATATGCAAAATATAAAAGAATGAGACAGTGTTTATTACCATAGTAACTACTGGGACTTTGTTACTACACCAGGGCTTTTGGTAACATGCTTAATATTTCTGAAGCTCGGTCGTGTGAGGAGGATGGCATTTGAGCTGAAAGCACATTTTTTGAACTTCCATATACTGCTATCGCGAAGTCTTTGAGACCTGACAGAGCAACATCATACCCCCCAGTGCTTCTCAAACTTTCTTTACTTGTGACCTAATTTTTCATCATAATTTTCATCACGGCCCCCTCCATACAATAAAGATGTATTGAATTCAATAATAATATACTTTGAAGTAAAGCTACAATACGACTTTAATTATAAACCGCACAAACTATCAAGATAAGTATTAAATTTTGTATATAATTTTATGGCATTCCCTTTGGGTCACTGGTAATTATTAAACTTGTTCTTGACTTAGTACTGTTATATTAATTATGAAACACATTGTGCAGTACTGATACATTTATAAAAATGTATTATGTTAGTGTAAATCTGTATTTTATGATGTCAGAATGTATTTTAATTTGCTTCCTTTCTGTAAATTATTATTTTCTTAAAAAATATTCTTTTGTTTTCTACTTTTCGATGTACTCATGCCCCCTTGTAGAGTTAAACACGCCCCCCTAGGGGTCGTGCCCCACAGTTTGAGAAACCCTGTCATACCTTATAAACGCTGGGGTTTAGTCTTTAAGGGTAACAGAAAAGAAACTCAGTACATTATAAGAGTAAGGTTGGCAGTTTGTTTATACTTGTATATACTTTTCGGAAACTTCGCTAATATGATGAAGAATTTATATTTCACAAGAAGAAAAGTAATTTCGAATAACAGGATCCAGGGAAATTCAGGAAATTTCTGATATCATTTTTGAAATCATTTATATTCGCAAAATATGGAACATATCTATCTATATCTACTTACCTAACTACACACACACACACACACACATATATATATATATATATATATATATATATATATATATTTATTTATATAGTAAGCAGTAAATAATTTAACAATTACAAATTTTTTCTATATTTGTATACATTGACTATACAAATTGCATCATGAAAAAAAATGTTTAGCTGACCCATTTTCATTTACATCAAATTTGCTAGAAAAAGCGCAATTTGTGCATTAGATTATAAAAGCTATATTATATAATTTTAAATCCCCTATGAATTTAACGACTATTCTAGTTTAATAAATCTGTTACTCACTTTTCAAATTTTTAGGTTATGATTATTTTTTTGTGTTAAGATATCGTGATTTTTTTTTCTATTTTGCTTAAAGTGTGTAGCTCCTCTTTTATCCAATAACTGTATAGAAAGAGATTACAAATATATCTTAACTATAACAGCTAGGTTAAAGATGACACAAACAAAAATTATTCAGTATATAGTACTTTTTTTGATACTTTTAATAAATTTGCAACATGTTATTAAAATTTCATAACTGTGTTTTTACAGTACACTTAAAAACAAAACAAGTGACCTCAATTATACCTCTAATCTATTTTTAAATGTTAAAACTAAAGCCTATCTGAAAAATTATTTTAAAAAAAATGGCTGCGATGTTTAGCAATTTTCCATTAATATTGTTACTATCAATGATCTAATTTAACATCCCATACGTCAAATTCTTTATTTGATATCCAATAAATATTTTTGAGGTTTTTAATCAAAGGGAACATTTTAAATTTTCTATTAGAAAAAATGACGAAGAATTTTTAAAACTAAATACTCTAAAAGGTGTAAGCATTTTTTCTCTTCTACATTTTCTCCAATAACAAACACACATTAAAAAGACTTGGAACACTTCCAAAAAATATATCATACGTATAATTTTAATATTTTGAGTTTAGTTTTCTCCAAAACATATCATTGTTGATTACCTTTTCCAGATTATAAAGGGGTTAAACATCCCTAGACTATCTTGAGTAATATTTCTACTCTTTCTCATGAAGGTTGCTTTATGTGGTAAATATGGGGAATACGTTCCAGAGAGACTCGTGTGGTCCCTTACTTATTTTCGACTCTCATCACCTTGCGTCTAAGTCACAGATGTATATTTGTTACTATTTCATGGCATCGTCATTTGCTATCCAAAAAAAAAGCGTATTTAGTATAGTTTTGACAAATATTATGTTATTTATGCCATTAAAACAAACCCAATCTCGTAAAACAGGATTCTTCAAAGCAGTAAAATGTTTTTCCTTAATATTTGCCTCTTAAAGGGAAAAAAATGTATTATTTTTCAAATAATTCTGGTACGCACAGGAAAACTCAGATGCATCAATTATCCTCAAAATAATGTAGAAAAATGCTGTATTTGAGAAACCTATAAATAACATAGAATATGAATAAAACTATGCTGCATATATATTTATACATATATATATACATATATATATATATATATATATATATATATATATATATATATATATATACATATATATATATATATATATGGCGGAAATTTCACATGAACATTCTTTAGAGAGCGCTGGCAAGGAAGCCACCAACGAGTTACCGAGGGAGAACAGGGGATTCAGCGAGCGGACGCTAGACGCGGAGGTCGATGATCCGGGGCTGAAGATAGAGCAACGAGAACGGTGGCCGAGTACAGACCCACCAACCCGTTGTTCACAAGAGAGAAGCGCAGGGCACTCTCAACATTATCGTGAAGATTAAGTGTCATTAACTGCACTAGAACTGTCGTTAAGAGCCAAAGGTGTTTGATTGAATTGTAAATACTTTATTATATGTGTTAGACGTCTGTGGTATTGATTAGAACTGTATTTTGTCCAGCCTTAAACGTTAGGTTAGCAAAAAACAAGTGTGATCATTGAATACCCCTAGAACTGTACCATAATCACACATATATATATGTATAATTATATATATATATATAATACACATGTATAATTTTTAAGCATATTTTCAATTAAAAAAAAGCGTGTCAGACTGACTACCTGACCGGAACATCTGCCCAAGGTCGCGTATAATGAGTTGGGCACAATAAGCCTTGGTCCTCACAGGCTGTTGCGTAACTGAGTTAAGTAATTTTCAATAAAATACATAAAAACATGGACGTTTAAATATCTATCGCCGAGGTAGAGAAAAAAGGTTATCATAAATCAATAGAAATATTATTTGTTGATTAATCTAAATATAACTGACGAAACTAACACAATCTTATTAAAATCCTGTTCATGAAATTTCTATATGAATGATGGCTTTATTTCAACATTGTAAGAAATTGAATCATTTTTTGGAAACAATACAAATTAATATTTAAAACACCATAAAAATGCATAACATTTAAAAAAATTAGTTTTTTATTGGGAAAAATAATTAATTGTCAACTGCTTGAGTAGTAAAAAGATAAAAACAATGTACGTAAAATGATAATATCAATGTACGTAAAAAGATAGAACTATAAAGTATGTAAAAAATAATACTAAAGACATATATTACCGTATTAATTCGAATCCAAGTCGCCACCGATTCTAAGACGCACCCCAAATTTTCAAAGCATTTTTTTAAAGAATTGTAAAATGGTTTATCGATATAGGATTCTTACAAAATTAAAATAAGATACAATAAGAGAAATGAGTAATTAATTATCTTACCAGTATTAAAACATTTTAAATGTATACATAAATTTGCAGTTGCTCTAATCATCAGTATCATGTTCGATTCAATCATCCAACGAATTTTTCAGCCTTCGATTTAATTCTTCACCCGATTTTCAGATTGAGAAATTAATATTGAGATTAAGATTTATTAAGTGTGAGAAAAAAGTTTGGCTTGGATTTGAATAAGTAGACATTTTGAATAAATAGACATTTGAATAAATTTCGTTGCCAACAGAATAAATACTCGAATCATGATAAAACATTAATGCACTCATTAATAAGATAAATGTGACTCTCCCATATATATTCTCATCATTCAACAAATGTGCGACTGAATTCATCAACTAATGTCTGTCTAACCTATTAAAACAGGTGAATGATCTTCTAAGGAGAATCTGGTAACTCCTTAAATTATTGAAGAAGCTTTTTAGTTTATCTTTATCATGACAGACTTATTTCCTAGTGACTCTCGAAGGAGTTTCGAAGTTCTCAAATCTTCCTTTCGAATTGAGTTAACAGTGAGAGGACCTAATCGATCAAGTCAGATTTTAACAGCTGTGTAATTTTCTACGCGACCACAGTGTAAACCTTGGAGAGAGATTCAAATTAAAATTAAGCGCCAAAAGCACGGTTCCTTCCAACACAGAAAAGGATGTAGCAACTTAAGCTCTAAATAATTAAACTTGCATTGTAAAGAACTGTTTTGGTCAGGAAATTAAGCTTCCCTTCTCTGTAAATGTTATTTGATACAAGGAACTGAGGTGAAATTTCACCTTGTTTCTTCATTAACGATAAATGTAATACCTTCTTAAAGGACTTAGAAATCTGGAATTAAATAGGTATCTACTTCTGTGTGTGTAATTGAACAAATAATATGTTAAAATAAAAGTGAAAATTTCCATGCTGTTTTCTTTTGCAATGTTAAAAATGTATGAATTCCTTTATAATTTGAGAAATGAGAAATTTACCTTCTACATATAGAATGCAAACAAATATTCTTCCATATTTAAAATAACAAGTAATATAAAAAAAATTAAACCAATTCCTGCTTAGGTCAAGAAAGAAGAATTTTACTTCAGTTACTTTTTTATTAAATAACTACAATTAATATAATTATGTATATACATATGACAGAATTACAATATTAAGTGACAAAAAAGAAAGCGATTTTCCTTGATATTTTCCATTTTCCTTTCTATATAGGGTGTTAGACTATTATTTTTGTTTGTTAATATTTATTCATTAATTAAGGTTAATTGCTCCAGTAAAATAGTATAGTTAAAAACAAACCACATTATCAGAAATTAGGCCATCCAAGGACGGATTCGAATCCTCGACCTTAGGTTTGGTAGTTCAACGCACTATCATTGAGCTACAGAGACGATATGAGCAATTTTCCCTTTTATATATGGTGGTGAACTACTATTTTTGCTTGTTACTATTTATTCATAAATTTAATTTAATTAATGAATTATAATATTTGAAAAAACTGTAATAACCTCACGTGTCATCCACTACAAGTTTAAAAAAAAATATTTGAACTTGAGTAGATGAATAAAAAGTATTTTATTAACGATTGAAATTTTGAACAAGATATATGTATACATATATACTAGTGGACCCGACAGACGTTGTCCGGTACACACGTCTTAAATCCGAAAATTACAAACCTTTTTGAATACGTGGTAAGGATACGGACTGTTTTCATGAATTTTTTTATATAGAAAGTTATTACAATACCTGACATCATCACATATACAGTTACCACAATTCGACCTAACGATTGCGTGTAAGTATGTATTTAGTATGAAATAATTTGAATATAGAAGCTATTCTGAATAGAAACTTATAAAATTGTTTTGATTAAAGGGTAGAAAAGATAAAACTCGAGCTTTTTTCATAAGAGGTATATTTTTTAATGCACGAAAAAAAATTTATCATAATGCCATTGAATGAACAATGTTTTGGGTTAATACTTGAGGGGTATAAACAAACAAATGCGATGGTTTGCCAAACCTCGGAATATAATTGGCCTTGTGAAAAGCAAGGGTTTTCTAAATTTAAGTCACAAATTGTCATTGTTTGACCTTGTGCCTTATTAATGGTCATAGCAAATACGAAGTGAAATGTAAATTGCAAACATTTGAGTGGGTAGGTGAGTATGAAAGAATCATTGGGATCTGGGGTAGAAGTACAACTTCACCTTGAAGTTTGCCGCTCAAAATAGTGGCCTCAAGAATATTGCCCACGATTTCTTTATGAACAATCTAGCACCCTTGCATAACTTTGGCGCCTTTTTAACTAATTGCGATATTGGACCGAATTGTAAATCTAAATCATTCTCGAATCCACTTGAATCCACAAAAAAATTATCATCCAAATCGGTTCAGCCGTTTAGGAGGAGTTCAGCTACATACACACGTACAGAAGAATTATATATATAAAGATATATGCCGTATCGTGGCGAAATGTGTAATCTTTCCGTTACTGTAATTATTTTTTGTTTGATTTTGATAGAAAAATTGCAATTTTAAAAATGGTGGAAATATCGAAAAATTCTCCCCTCTTCTTTCTTTTTTTTGCCGCGCATTAGCAGAATAAACAAAACACAGCAGTAAACAATTATGCGTTTTAAGGTTCTTAATCAATATCATTTTAACTAATTGCGATATGGGACCGAATTGGGAATCTAAATAATTCTCGCATCCACATGAACCTACGCAAAAAAAGTGTCATCAAAATCAGTCCATCCGTTTCGGAGTCAGTTACATACAAACACACAGAAGAATTACACATACAAAGATTATTTGAAAAGAAATTAATTAAAAACGCTAAAAAGCACGATTCATCTGCATTTTTGTAACAATTAAGGCCCGGTTTGGCCAGTTTGGCAGAAAATCGATTTTCGAAACCAACTTACGTCATTTTTATAACAATAACGTTGTTACAACAATGCAGGTGAATTTTGAGCTAAATATTTGTAATGTTTTTAATTAATATCGTTTTAACTAATTACGATATTGGATCGAATTGTAAATCTAAACCATGCTCGAATCCACTTGAACCCCCACAAAAAATTTCATCAAAATCGGTCCAGCCGTTTAGAAGGAGTTTTGTCACATACACACGCTGAAAAGGTTTATATATATAACGATAGCGTATTTTATGATATATACTTGAAAGTTAAGGCTAACATATAGAGCTATTAAATATAATAATTGGAGATCAGAAATGTTTTGTGGTTAGGTCATCTGTTTTGAAGAAATAAATGGGTGATTGATTTAATACTTGAAGATGTAATGAAAAATAAAAGTTATGTGCTATATAAAGAATTTAATTTTAAATCTAATTTAATTATCTTTTCATATATATATATATATATATATATATATATATATATATATATATATATATATGTGTGTGTGTGTGTGTGTGTGTGTGTGTAGGGAGAGAGGGAACTAATAGTAGAAATTGAATAAAAGTGAAAATTTTCACGCTGTTTTCCTTTTAGTGTTAAAAATTTCTGAATTTATTTATAATTTGAGAAATTTATCTTCTAAATACAGAGTGCAAAAAATTGATATTCTTTCATATTTAAAATAAAATTTATTTTCATTAAGCAGTTGAGTCATTCATTTTATGCTTTAAAAAAATTCCTGAAATTTAGGCTTTAAAAATAGATTCTTTAAGCCTCTAATATAAATGTTCTCTACGCGAGTGTTCGTAGAGGTGGCACGTATAATTACGATATCAAGGTTTTAAAGCCACCTCTGGCAGCTATACAAGCCGAAATTCGGCGTGGCATCGATTCAATTAGATCACTTATGACCCCCTGTGGAAGATCCTGCCATAGTCTTTGCATCTGCGCAGTTAATTCTCCTGTATCTCGGGACGGCTGCAGTTGCCTTCCCAGCGCGTCCAGACATGCTCTATTGGCGAAAGATCTGGTGACCTGGCAGGCCATGGTAGGACGTCATATCCTTGAAGATATTGTTGGGAGAGTCGCGCAGTATGTGGACGAGCATTATCCTGTTGATAAATGGCACCTGGGCGACTTGATAGCATGGGTAGCACAATCGGCGTTAAAATATCGTCCACGTATCTGCGAGCTGTCAAAGTGCCTTGAAGGACCACTAAAGATGATCGTGTGTCCCAAGAAATTGCTCCCCACACTGTCACACCTTGTGAAATTGCTGTATGCCGCTCGACAATAAATGCCGGATCGGACCGCTGGCCGGTGCGCCTCCAGACACGTGTGCGGTGGTCATCAGCACTGAGACTGAATCGGGATTCATCACTGAAGATGACACGTCTCCAGTCTGTCACACTCCAAGTTGCCCGAGGTCGGCAAAAATCCAGTCGACACTGCCTATAATGTGGGGTCAGTGGTAAGCGTCTTAGCGGACGTCGGCTCCTCAAGCCAACTTCGGTCAGTCGTCTCCTTATGGTTTCTCTTGATGGCACTGGATGTCTGGAAGGAGGTAAGTGGCGTTGAATCGATGCTAGCGACGTTGTGGGTGCCGAAGTGGCCACTCTTCTGATTGCACGATCCTCGCGATCATTTGTGTTCCTGGGACGTCCTGACCCTCCGCGACGGTACACTCTACCTTCTGTGATCCACTGTTGCCAACACCGAGCAACTACCATATCGCTCCGACCGAGGTGGCGGCCGATACGTCTATTCGACCAACCTGCTTCTTTGAGGCCTATTATACGGCTCCTATCAAAGTCCGTCAGTTGCTCGTACTGCCGCCGGTTACGTCTTAGAGGCATCCTAAGTCTCAATATCGTCTATCAAAGTCATCAGATTCGTTTGGATAGCCGTATGGCGCTCGTACTCATGCTTTTAAACTCTCCCAGTTGCGCAACTAATATGCGCTTAGCACACTTAGCCTTGTCTCATTGGCTTCGAAATTTTAATCATTTGCATATCTCTTACCAGACTACATTCTTGCCGAGTTTCGTGATTGTAGCTTGGTTTCTTCTGGGTGCATATATTTTTTGCGACAGAGTGTATGCATATATATATATATATATGTATATTTAACTTACCTTAATGGCGCAACATCTTATACGGGCCAAGGCCTTCTGTATCCAACTCAGTACAGTTGACGTTGGACTCTGAGGTGCATGAGCAGATGTTCCGGTCAGGTGGTCAGTTTGACGCGAAACCCCTAGTGTTAAGTTCCCAAGCATGATTGGTACTCATTTATCAACCCACTGAAGATATGAAAGGCTGAGTCAACCTTGCCCAGCCGGGGTTTAAACCTCGGACCTGTGGTTTCCCATTTGGTCACGATGCACTAATTACTCAGCCACTAGGCTTATATATATATATATATATATATATATATATATATATATATATATATATATATATATATACATATATATATATATAAATATATATATATATATATATATATATATATATTGTAAGCAAAGTAGAACTATTTTCTCGAGTTACTCAGAATTAATAATGAATTATAAACCTGTAGATGAATGAAAAGTATTTGTCATTAGAATGCATTTTAAGGTGGTGCATTAGGTAAGGTGGTAGCGTATCGCGCTTCCACACTACAGGTCCGGGTTCTATTTCCGGGCTGGGCAAGGTCGACTCAGCCTTTTATTCCTATTGCAGTGGGTTGATAAATGAGTACCAAGCTTGCTTGGGGACTTAAACATGGGAGGTCTCGCTTCAGACTAACCACCTGATCGGTACATCTACTCATGCACCTCAGCACCCAATGGTCACGTATACTAGGATGTTCGCAGTAGGCCCTAGCCATCATGGGCTGTTGCGCCAATGAGTTAGAGTTTGAGGATACCTTTTGACAAAAATTTCACATATATAAGTCTAATACACCACGTCTATTTGTTTTTAAGGCACTGGAACTAACATGCATTGCAGCAATTTTGAAAAGAACATTTGTTTCTAATTATACAATTTCCTTTGTATATATAAATAATTAAATTAAAGACGTCATTTTTTTTATTTTTCAAATATGCTTTTGTGATTTCTTTACTGTTTTCTTTTTTTTTTATTTTCACGTTATCATATTTACATTTGACTGATTCGTTTGATTAACAAATAACTGCAAAATTATATTTCGAAACGCGAATGCTGGAATTTTGAAAGTATAGAGGAAAATGATAGCCGCACCGAAACCGATAATTGTGGGAGAGCAGAAGAGCATTTCTCCAAAAATCTCGCCATTCTATTTTTTTTCAATGAGTTATGAGAAAGTGTACAACATTTTATTTACTCAATAGAAAAAGGGAAATATTGAAAAATTGCAGATCTACCTTGAAATCATTTTGGATTGTAAGTCATTGTCATTTACTTAGTGCCATTGAAAATATTTAAAATATATACCTTATTACTAAAACAATGAAATCAGAACAGAAGATTCAACAAAAACAAAGATTAATAGCAATTGTAAATAATAATAATAATAATAATCGTATGATTTGTTCCATACTTCAAAATCAGTACAAATAAAATTTATAAAATTCATAATTTATGTATTTTGAAAAACGGGTAGAGATCCCAGTGCTAAGCCTTGATTTTTTGACCGTTTAAGCATCAGGTAATTTTGCTTACAATGTTGTGAATATTAACTGTTTTGAGTTGAGAACTTTGACTTTTACAGTGAGAAAGTGTTCTCATAATCGTTTAAATTAGTCAATGAAATACAGAGTCGTTAACAGGTTTGAAGATGAACAATTGCAAGCGGATGCGACTAGATCATTACAAGGGGGAACGAAAGTAATATTCAGGCTGTGGAATCCCAAACACAAATGGTACTAACACCATAAAGAACACCTAAAAGCGAGAACACCTGCTCGGGATCAGTACTTGACATTAAGTGCACAACAGCCAGGTCATGTGCACAGGTGAGTCATCATCCAGAGAAAACATCACACTCACTACCATTTCTCCAGTGAAAGTGAAATCGACCAATTTATAGAGACAGAAGAATTCTTTCATAGACAGCATTATACTTGACAGTAGTACACCACTGTACGTTAAAGATTCAGATAGTATTATTGTATGGTGTTGTAGGGGTGAGGCTCTTGAACCCTATGAGAAATCTTTCTGTGTTGTAGCAAGCCAATACTCCTTTTCAATCGATAATGGACGATAATACGAAAGCCTGAAGAGCTACTTTTGTCGGTGAATTTCTTAAAGAAGAGGATTATGAACTAAGCCTGCCAAGTTTCTGGATTTAATCCTTTAGAATATGCTTGGGATGATCTAGGAAGAGCTATTGCATTTTGTTACCCTTCCTATCCTGACCCTTCAGGGACTAAAAGACTCCGTGCTTTTGGAGGAATGAGATTTATTGCAGCAAGCATTTCTCAACAACCTCCTTAAGGTATCCGACTACGTTCGGAACCGTGATTTTAAAAACGCACATGAATGGATAATTTTCAGGATATTTAGTGACACTTAGATTAGAATACATGTATAAAATTGTTTAAGGACATTTCGACAAAAAATTATTTAAATACAATATTTCGGCAAAAATTAATTTAGAATAACCTTTTTTCAAAATGTTCTCCTTTTGTGAAAAATGCTTCGATTATAATAATATTTTGCCTGTATAATATTATTATTATTAATTGTATTACCTGTATAATTTGCCTTCTATCATAATAATATTTTCCTCAGAGCACTGTACAGATGCTTAACTATGGTTTTGAAAAATTCACATTATGTTCAGAGTTACAACCAATTAAAATAATTATCGGTGTTTTTTTCTTAAAATTTCTCCCCTCTGTTGTCGTAAGACATGGATAAACTCAATTCTAAGTTGTATAGTTCAAAAATTCTAGTTGAGCCTCTGTACAGAGGTCTAAGCTATATGCAGGCAAAATATTATTATAATAGAAGTATTTTTTGCAAAAGGAGAATATTTTCAAAATTGGTCATTCTATGTTCATTTTTTGTCAAACTATTGTACTTAAATAATATTTTAATGTAATACTGTTCTTAAAACAATTTTATATACATTTTCTAATCTGAGTGACACTAAATATCATAAATATTATCCATTTATACGCTTTTACAAAATCACGCTTCCTAACGTAGTCGGATACCTTAATAAAATTGCGACATCCTGAATTAAACAGACTTCCTGAGATATAATGAACCAGGGTTAAACCGTTTTTTATGTAATCCGTATCTTACAACTACACTGCTCAAAACAATTAGGGTAGCAAGCAAAAAAGTGAAGAAAACCGTGTGAGACAGCCATGTATTGGCATACAATGCATAGTAAACGCGTATTAATGCGCAATACAGAAAAAAGGCTGAAAAAAATTTGAAATTAAGCTTTAATTCTTTGAAAATATGGAAAAAACATGAAAAGATGATTTAGGGCAACAATTTGGTTACATGTAAACGATAAAAAAGGTACTGTTTAGACATGATGCATGAGTTTTAATAAGGCGTGTGGTCTCCTCGAACAGCTAAGACTGCTGCACACCTGTTTGCCATGGATGCGATGAAGTTATCGATCCGACTTTGGGGAATACTGTTCCACTCCTCAAGAAGTGCAATCTCCAAGTCTCGGACAGTAGCTGGCGGCCTTGGTCGCGCAGCAATGCGTCGTCCGAGCATGCCCAAACATGCTCGATTGGATTCAGGTCAGGAGAGCACGCTGGCCATTCCATACGCTGTATTGTTTCAGCTTCAAGCATGTTCTCCACCAGACGAGCTCTATGCGGTCGGGCATTATCATCCTGGAAAACAAAGGAATCTCTAATGGCTCCAGCGTAAGGGATGACATGATGTCGAAGTATCTCGTCTGCATACCTTTGGCCCGTCAAAGTGCCATTCCGAATGATATGCAGGTCCGTACGTCCGCCTATGCTGATTCCACCCCATACCATCCAACCAGCTCTTCTGTATTGTGACCTTTCACGAACGAATGCGGGGGTTATTTCGAGTGCCCCTGTCCCTCCATACAAGAACACGTCGGGTGTCACACTCTAGACTGAATCGGGACTCGTCTGTAAACAGCACTTGGCTCCAATCATGTTGCTCTTAATATCGATGTTCAGCAGCCCATCTTCTTCGGGCCGCACGGTGGCGTGGGGTCAACGGAATGCAGACCATTGGCCTACATGCATAGAGCCCTCCCTTATGAAGCCGATTACGTACTGTTTGGCTGGACACCCTTCGTTCTGTTGCCAAGAGCAACTGTCTTTGCAGCTGCGTAGTATTCTCTGTTCTGTTTCGACGGGCTGTTAACTGTATATACCGGTCATCAGTTGATGTAGTGGCGCGTGGCCGACCTGCCCCTGGTCGACGTCTAACATTTCCTGTTTCTTGGAATCGATTCCACAACCTTGCAGCAACACTTCTGGCGACTCCAACTGCGTCCGCGACACTACGTTGTGTTTGCCCGGATTCCAGTCTGCCTATAACACGCCATGCCATGGATTCCGGTAAATCACGTTGTTGAGACATTCTCAAGTAACCTTGTCTAAAAAAAAATACTGCGCAATCGAATTTCACAGTTACGGCAATAAAACAGACGTTTCTGCAACATCCCGATTTCTGCCCTTATCTCCTTTTTCTGGTTTTTGACGTCATGAACTTTGATTTGCATATAAAGTTTTCTTCCGTTTCCTGGTAGGCTTTACATTATGGATGATTCATTTTATGTTACTTATTGGTATACATCTTTGCTTACTTTTGTTAAAATCATGTGCTCCCCTAATTGTTTTGTGTGTGAGCAGTGTATTTCATCACTTTTCCACATTGTTAATTTGTAATATGCTGTCCCCCCTAGTAGTATATATCTGTACAAAATTTGGTTGCAATAAACAGACTATTTCTCTAGTTATTAGATATCTGTGACCTTAGTTTGTTTTCATTAACAGTGTTGAATGAAATTCTTACTTAGTAAAATTTCGTATGCATGATATTCAAATAAATTTAAGTTAATAATTAATTAAATTAATTAATTTCAGTGCAAGAAGTTTGGGATCTCAAAAATGTTTTTATTATTACAATTATTTCTAGATTTAAAATTAAAAAAAGACAATGTGTATTTTTTGTATTTAAACATCAACTGATTCAAAACTATAATCACACGCACATAGCTTTAGCTAGAGAATGAAGATACCACCCTTTTCGCTCGATAAGGTAATAATCAAATAATTTTAATTAACATACCACACAGACAAAAATTACAATAGACTAAAATATTAAAAATTAAATAACCTTAAATCATTAAACAAATAGAATTTAAAACGTTTAACGTTATCGTTATTTAAGCATGTATTATCTTAAAACAGCCATCTATCTTTTTTGACTCAAGCAATCTTCATAAAAAGTTTGACGCAGCATTAAAAATATTTGCTTTCAAAATAAGCTCATATTTTGATGAATAGATTCCAGGTTCAGAAGAGAAAATGCTCGAGAGCTCAGAGGACTTAATTATCGATCGGATGACGAAAGAGAGGACGAATGAAGCAAAACAACATTTCATTGACTGATGGAAAGAAATCAAAGCCAAAAACACTTAGAAAATAAATAAGATGCATATGGAAATGTCAGAAATCAGACGCTGGAGATGAATCACTAGTTCCAAAGTAAGATTTCTTGTAGTAAAATCATTGCAGCCACGTATGAGAGAAATTAATGTCTGTAGCTGAACTTTTACGGCACGAAAAAACAATGTTTGTGAACCTAATGGTTAGCTTTGAAGAATTAGGTGACAGCTTTCTCACAAGATCTTAAGGTATCCAACTACTTACGACAACTTTTGTTTGAAAGATTGGAGATTTTTTTATGGTTTTTAGATTTATTAAGTACATTTTAAGAAAAGAAAGGCTAAAATTAAGAAGAAAAAAATAAATTATTACTACTTAAAAGTTAAAGAAAGGGTAGAAATTGACAAAAAGTTAGAAAAACGAGGCCCACTCTGTACAAATAGTAAATGAACCAATTCTCAATTTTTCAACTTTTAAGTATTACTTTGCTATTCCTTTTTGAAATAACCTTCACGATAAGAGATATTTTGAATTTTACAAAAACTAGAGCACTTTATCTTAGTTATTATATGAAATTGCTTAGAAAAAGTGTTGTATTCACATAAAGAAAAAAATAAAACAATGATTGATAAATCTGAAGATTAAAACAATTCTACCGTTATACACAAAAAATTTCAGCAAATTATTTTAAAAACTTTTTGAGCAATCACTGTCGCCGTTTGAGCTTTTCGAAAAAAAAACACATTTCGAGTAAAATGCATTTTAAAATTTGACGTCGTATGTAAAGTTATTGCATCCATTTTTACTAAAACATTTGTATTTGTAGTTTTTGTTTTAGTGAATGGAAAAAAAAACTTGGTATTTTTATAAAGCAAATAAGATGGCCTATAAAATAAGATCATAAAAAAAATGTCAAAAATTATGATTTTAGGGTAATCGGATATTTTAAGCAAATAAGAATAATTCAAATTATAAGGTATATTTTACGGAACGAATGTTGGTGGAATTATATACATTTCTTCTTAAGCAGATGATGCTCTATACTATTAAACTATTTAAAATATGTCTAACGAAATAAATTCATACTTGAAGTTCAAAAAAACTGCGAAAAGCGATATCTTTATACAATTAATTTTTAAAAGCATGATTTTTATGCTTTGAAATATAAAAAATCGTTTTTGAATTGATAACTTCTATTGGCGCGATTTGATGGAGAGTGAACTTGAATGAACGTCACGTTCGGAAATGTAACCCTCTTGCGGCTTTTTTCGTCTTCATTCGGACATACACACCCCTAAAAAGGAAAGGAGGGACGTTTCCCCCGCCACTCTTAAACCGGTGAGTTTTTTTCCCCCACCAATAAAAGTAAAAGTAAAGTTCCTAGCTTCAATCTAAGTGGGGCTCCCCCTCACCTCTTTCTAGAGCTGGGGTGGCTAACCCAAAAACCCTCGCGGGACACTTTGGAAAAACTTTACAATCCCGCGGGGCATAATATATATATATATATATATATATATATATATATATATATATATATTAGATTTGTATCCATTACAAACATTTGTTTGAGTGAAAATTTAAAACAGACTGATATATTATTTTCATTGTTTTTCATGTATGCAAACACATGAATAGTATAACTAATAATAATGTAAAGGTCAAATAATATTTAATTTATTTAATATTAGTGAGATATCTGTTTCTCAATTCTTTCACTTAGTTTTTGCAAGTCGATCTCAATGCATGAGTATTTGTGTATCGTAATTGTGTATTTCGTGCGTTAAGTTTGAGCACGATTTATGTTTGATAAATTTCAATTTAGAAAAAAGAAAGAGATTCGCATGGACAGAAATAGCGTAATAAAGTAATAACAGTTATGGGATTTATTTTTTACAAAAAAAAAAGAAAAGAAAAACATTTTTTAAACAAAAAATATTGTACAAAAAATTTGAATTTTGTAAAGTAGTAAAGAACCTCGCGGGCCGCAAAATTATTCAAGGCGGGCCACATGCGGGCCGCGGGTTGGACCAAGGCCATCCTGAAAAACCAGGCTGTGACAGAGTTTTAAAGACGTCACGACATTTATTTCTTTTCAGGTCTTATACTAATATTTCCACATTTATATTGATTATTTTTTTATAATTATCATTTAGAATATTTTCAGATGACAGTTATGCATTAATACGTTAGAAGAATGTCTACTATTTTCCAGGAAAAAGGGACAAATATCACTCGTGAAAGGCTCATAATAATGTAAGAAACATTTAAGTAAAAACTGACTCAATATAAAATATTTTCAATCGGATAAAATAACAAAATCAACATTTACTTGCAAAGAAAATATGAAAAGTAAAGCATTAGACGCATATTAATAAAAAAAACATGTGAATTTAGCAACATTTTGCTGTAATGAATGAATCATAATAAAGGTTAAATGCATGCAAAAATATATACAAATGCAAAGTCCATGCAAAAATATATACAAATGCAAAGTCCATGCAAAAATATATGCACAAGCAATCTTCATGCAAAAGTATATACAAATAAAGAACGCAATGCGTGTAAAAATATACACAAATATGGAAATAACACAAACAGTTTTAGATACCATAGTAATTATGCAGCAAAAATAGATTCTAGATTATGCGTAATAGAAAATATATGCATTATAAAAGAATACTTTACCTATAAATCCGACAAAAAAAGCTTTTCATGGAATATATCATTAACGAGGCAATGTATGATTACTTTTTTTTTTCAAGTTTTGAATCATTTGGATTTGTACTAATATTATTCAAACCAATTTTTACATTATTTTTTATGCGTTACAAATACATATGCCTAGGTAAAAATGTTTAAAAATCAAACAAATTTTTTTAAATTAAAAAAAATATTATTTTATATTTATATCCCCTTCGAATGTGCTAAAATCTTCCTGAAAATGATTTAAACGAATAATGTAAATAAATAGAATTTTTCTGTAAGTAATAGTTATGTGAACTATTTTAAACATGTGCATAAAATCTGTTTGAATAAAAAAATGAAGCATAAGGAACTACACATGTACATTGAATAATATACCACACACACACACAATCGATGTATATTTAAATAAAATAAACAGGAAATATATAAAAATCAACATTGATCTAATTAGCCTTAAATTTCTTTATATATATATATATATATATATATATATATATATATATATATATATATATATATATATATATATATATATATATATATATATATTTCGGTTATCATTCACTGTTAAAGTTTCTTCATTGGGTTTTTTGAATAATTATTTAAGCATATATTGCCGTACGTAATGAATATTTTTTTAAATATGTGAAAAAGCAGGTGTGTTACACTTTACACAAGAGGAATGAAACGAAAGCGAGACATTCCACAACTCATGTTATTACAAATATGCGTCTGTTGTGCTTGTAAACAAGATAATTGGCAATTAACTTTAAGAAATCTTGATTCGAATGTTTTCGATATTAACAAATTAAAAAGGAAATATTGCGTTGAAATGACTTTCATAGCAATATATATTTGAGGGAATTTTTAAATCTCTTCTATCCATAAATCTCAAATGTTTTGTCCTGCATTTTCTGAATCGAAATTGATCTCTGGATTGTGAAAGGAACGAACTAAACTATAATATGGCATTTTTATAACATCAAAATCAAAAGAGTCTCTTTTATCAAAAATATCCCTTTTAGCATATTATTTTCAACTTTTAATTGGAGATCTAGGAAGTTTGCTGACTCTAAATTGCAATTGGTTTTTATTAATTTCAAGTAGAGTGGTAAATACTTTAAATTAGGAAGTCAACTTTATTGCTGAAAATAATTAAATCATCGATGTATCTGTAAAAGTAACAAGTGTTTGTATTAATTTATAATATCACGTACATAGTTTATCGTTGATCCCACTTCTGAGTTGTGGGGCACTGGTCAGGAATGGCACTTCGTTTATGATTAAGTATAGATTTAATTACTCGTACTTATTTACATGCTATATACAATGCAGATAATTATACAGTCCGTCATTAACACGCGAAGTATTATCGTCTTCATCTTAATCCATGTAAATGGCATCTCTGCTCCCCGTCTTTCTCAGTCCGTCATCTCATCCATGCATACGTCTTCCTTCAATGGCGTCGTACCTCGTTTCTTTTTTGCGTCGGCCCCAGCCACGTCGAGCATCTAACCACTGGCAGGCTCCTAAAACACTCAGTGCGTTCGTGAGCATGAGGAGTAGAATAATTGGAGTGGCTTTGAAATAGCGGCCGGCACCACACGGCCATCCTGGAATCGGCTGGTCCTCCAGACGACACTGCAAAGATACAAAAAAAAACCCAAAACAACAAAAGGGCTGAAAAAAGATATCTGAAAAATAAAAGTTCATGAGTCTCGTGGTTGTTACAAAGTTCTCAAAAGGATTAATGTTCACGTCTTTCTTCTAATCTTTAACGTCTTTCTTCTTTCCTTCTATTTTCTACGTTTTACTCATCTTATTTTCTTATTTATTCGTCTTTCTTCTTGCTTCTTTTACGTCTTTCGTCTTGCTTCTTTTACGTATTTCGTCTTGCTTCTTTTACGTCTTTCGTCGTGTCTTCTGCGTCTTTTGACGTAAACTATTGAAGATCTTGCTCAATTTGGACAGTTTGTTCCATGATTCCTTCTTCAATTTCGGTTATCCTGTGCGGTCCAGGGTGATCAATATGGCATGTTTTTAATGGCCCGTCTTCTTCGTTCGTTTGTGATTCACCAATACACAATGATCACAGTAGTCAACTGAATTTTCTATCTTCTGTCTGTGCTTGGGAATGAAGTAACAATCTTTGTTTTCTTTAATTCTTGGACATCTTTTCTCATAGGCACGTCTTTTGACTTCTTTGGGCACACTTTCAGGAACAACTACTACTGGGTCAGTTTTCTTTAAAGGAATGCAAGCCTTATCTTCTTTCACGTCTTTCAAGCAATTCTCAAGATGAAGTTCTTCGGTATCCTCAACAATATCAGGCTTTTCAGTAATGCATTGAATCATAGGGTCAGATTTTTCTAAACGTTTCAAATCGTCATCTAATTTGGGCAAAACAGATGGATGTTGAAGTTCAACAGGAACTTTCACAACAGGGCTTACGGTCACAGTTCTTTGGGCGTCTTTCACATGTAAACCATCTTTCTTTACAGGCATTAAGTTTGGAGTTATCGTCTTTTTCTTTAACTCGTAAATTTGAGAAATATCCGGTGCAATATTAACTTCATTATCAACAGGAGATAATTTAATTGGTAGAACAGATAAATTGGCAACTTCATTAGTACATTTAGGCTTATTTCTAATAGTAATACAATTTTCATTAATTATAGTCTCACCTTGCATTAATACATTCAATCCAATTATAACATCATATAACATAGCATCATCATTTGCTACACATATTTCTACATTACACTTATGATCATCAATTTGAATATCATCTTTAAAGTAAAATTATTACATCCGTACAGAATTATTTTGTTTTCTTGCCTGTCATTTATACCTTTGATTACGTAAAGCATTAAAACGGAATCATCAATTTTTCCCGAATTGCATAACACTTTCATTTTTAAAAAGTATTCCGAAGCGGTTTCGCAATCTCTGATTTTCCTATTGCGTAATAGTTCATGCAGCAGAGCTGAATTTATCTCCAAAGAGAACTCGTCAATCAGCGCCTGCTTTAATTTTTCCCACGAATTTATTTGTAATTCCGTCTGAATAAATAACTTCGCAAGTCCACATAACGATCTTTTTTCAAATACGAATTTTTCTAAGTTTGATAGACAAAACAGTTCAGCGATATTTTCAAAATGTTTAATCCAATTATTTATAATTTCATGGGGTTCTGCATTAAATTTAGAAATGGTATTTTCGATATCCGAATAGTTTACATTAACATTAGAATTGACATAGATTATATTTTTTTTATTTTGACTTCCGTTATCAACATGTATTTTATTTATTTCCAAATCAAGATTTTTTCCCATGCTATCAGCTTGCATTGAAGAATCATTCGTTTCGTTTTCCGAGTCAGACTCGTAGGTGCCACTAGCCTCCATTAATAATAACTCGTTCAGATTTGTCAATAAGGATAGAATAATTTTACACACACAATTCAGGTTTATTTCCTTCAATCGAAATATTAAGTATGTTTGAAATTGTTACTATCTCATTATACGAGAATTTCTTCTGAATATCTTTTAGTTTAATAGAGAATTCCTCACTGTCTGTCGAAAAAGTAAAACCACAAAAGTTACGCACTCTTTTACGATTGAATTTTTCATCATCATATATTAGTTTGTAGAGAAATTTCACTTTTTCTGTTTTAAAGTTCTTAATGCAATGCCGATTGGTTTTATATCATTTAAAATCATTTTCAAAATAATGCACGTACCTTTAATGTTGCTGTAGTTACAGGTGGAAAAATCTTCGTAATCCGTCTTTATTCCTAAAGTTTATCGTTGATATCACGTACATAGTTTATCGTTGATCCCACTTCTGAGTTGTGGGGCACTGGTCAGGAATGGCCCTTCGTTTATGAATAAGTATATATTTAATTACTCGTACTTATTTACATGCTATATACAATGCAGATAATTATACAGTCCGTCATTAACACGCGAAGTATTATCGTCTTCGTCTTAATCCATGTAAATGGCATCTCTGCTCCCCGTCTTTCTCAGTCCGTCATCTCGTCCATGCATACGTCTTCCTTCAATGGCGTCGTACCTCGTTTCTTTTTTGCGTCGGCCCCCGCCACGTCGAGCGTCTAACCACTGGCAGGCTCCCAAAACACTCAGTGCGTTCGTGAGTATGAGGAGTAGAATAATTGCAGTGGCTTGGAAATAGCGGCCGGCACCACACACACACATATATATATATATATATATATCACGCTAAAAAAGCACTGACAAGTTTTTTCTTTTACATATGTTTTACTGTATATGGTAATCAAGGCGGGTTCAGAAATACGCACACTCAGATTTTGAATAAAATTAAGGTATCCGACTGGGTTCGGAAACAATTTTCTAAAATTGTTTTTAGAAAATTGTGGTCTTTGTTGATAACGATGGTAGTTTTTCTATAACAATTTTAATAATGCATATAAAAATTTTATAATGCATATTAAAAAACTGTAAATGAGAATATTTGAAAATTTTATTTTTTTGCTTAATGTATGCATTAATTTTACTAATTAGATAACCTAGAAAATTCTATCAATTTTTTAACTACAAGGAAAGAGTGTATTTTTTAATGAAATATAATTTTATTTATTAAAATATCCACACCCTCACACTAAGCAATGCTTTCGCATTGAGAAACTAATTAATAAATTAAATTTTTACAAAATTGCTTATTTTTATTTTTAAAATAACACCTTTTTAAAATTTTGCATGCATTACTTGTTTTAGTTTTTGCCTCTTTCCTGTTTTGTATTAATTCCTTCATATTTTAAATTTTTGCTTTTAATTTGAATACTGCTGCAAGCAGTTGACATTTTAAACTGGAATTGCTTTGAATCATTGTCTTGAGTTAATTGATATTTAGATTTGAAGGCGTGAAAAATTCAACTCTGACATAAATTTTTTTAAACCATCATTGGTCCTTTCTTAGTGCAACTGTTTTTTCTCCAAAAGCAGTACTTTTTCTATATTATTATTCCTTAGTTTATAAGTTCCTAAAACAAATGTGTGTTATGATTCACAAATATTTGTAACAGTTAAAATTATATTTTGAATTAAAGTGAATAATTTAAGATTTAGTCAATAACTAAAGTAAAATTAATGTTAATATAATGGATATTTTTTTTAGAATTATGTGTAATAACAAGAGCAAACAGCTTCAATTTTTTAATTAAGTATTGTGATGGACCTCCCCTTGGAAGTATATCCATCGAAGTATCAGCGTGAGCTAGAGGTGTAGGGTTAGCGAAAGAACTAGGATCAAACATTATCTTAATATGACTTTATTAAGATATTCAACTTAAACTTTTAACAAATATAATTATAATAATTAATATGAGAGAATCTACGATGACGCAATACGCAACACACAATATATATATATTTATATTATGATCTAATCTAATCTAGACCAATCTCAATAAGCAAACCGCCTAATCCTCAATTATACTAATAAGTAATCAATCCTACCTTATATTAGTCCGTAATGCTGCTTGTCTTTATCTGCAATGGTATGCAGCTTGACGACTAACTTCTAGTTGAACACCAATATGTTTATCCACGACACGTAGAACTGAAATCTTGATCCACGAACTGCAATAATCATTAACTGCCACAACGCACATTAATTGCCTAACATTCCTTTACATTGACATTCCGCTACTCTAAGATCCCATATTTAAAGTCCGTTTATTCGCATCTCTTCTTCACATCTCGTTTCTTGGATTTGGTTGGAAAAGAGTTGCTACTAATTCTGGCCCAAAGAACCCAAAGGACTTGTTAAAGAAAAGACGCGTAAGACGTCAAAGTATGTTGCAAAACTATGAAAATATAGCAAGAAGAATTTTTTGAAAGCTTATTTTTCAAAATATTGAGAAATTTCTACCAAAATGTATCGAAAAATTGCTCTTTTTGCAAACAACTCTAAAATATATATATATCACAAAAATAAATAAAATGTTTCCAGGAATACAATTATTTAACGTCAAACTATGCTGTATACTAAAATTATGCTGTAAAATTAAGAAATACTGGTGTTCGAGATGAAAAAACTCAGAATTTTCTTAAAAAACTTTTTTTATATAGAATTACATAAGAAAAAAACCGTAATTGAAGAATTACCCGTAGCTTTTAGCAGAAAGCATTCATTATAATACAAAAAAAAAAGCTCAAAAATTTTCATAAGAATATTTCATTTACTCAAAGAAATGTCACTCTTACCGTTAACCATTATGTTAAAAAATAACATTCTTCACAAAATACAAAATAAGGTTATTATTTGCAATAAAACTTTTTAATGATTTAGGAAGGTTTTAAAACTCTCCAGATTTGTATGTTGAGCTTTCCTGAACCTCATGCTTCTAACTTTTACAGTTTTGAAGGGCCTTTCTTTTTTTACGAGACAGTTTCTTATCTGGTTTAGAATGCCTCGTAGAATCAAAAATTCTCGTTTTGTCTAGGTACTAAAAATATCCTTTCATTTCAGAACATAATTTGCATTCCTAACTTTTGAAGTAGAGGTAATAGACCAGCAAACCCAGAATTAAAAAGTATTATTGCGATATAATTCCTTAAACGGCGTGTTTGCTGTTCAGCAAAGTTGTCTTTCGGGATTATACTCCACACCACATTGTTAACACTTTCATTGCAGTTCTGAGCTTTCCCAAGAAGAAATTTTCTTAGGATACTTTAACCTCAAAGTTCCTTATAAGTATTTTGAATAGAATTAATGACTGAATTTGGAAGAACCTTTGATATTTCTATTGACGTTTCTCAAACAAATACTGCTCTCTGGAAATCTCTTCTTTTTTAGCCTCATTGATCTTGTTTTTAGCTTGACAACATTAATTTAATTAAAAATAACTACAACTCTATTTTAAAGCAAAATATATCTATTAAAACATTAATAAAGTGAAATAAAGTTTATAAAACATAAAAAGAATTCGTTAAAATATTTTAAATGAATGAAAATCTCATTTTGCCGGTGAAAATCAACCTAAGACTTACACTTCCGGTTTCAATTTGAGCTTACTACCTCAAACAAAAACAGCTATAGCTTTTTTTCTAACTGACTCAGAATTAAAAGTACGATAGTTTTAAAGAGCTTATTAAACATGCTACAAAAATTGACTATAAAATAGATTTAGATTTTTTAATGAAAATGGTGATTTTAAACCAGTACGTTCCAGTTCCACTTTAAGTGGAACTGGAATGTAGACAATTGGCAACAATATGCATTCAAGGGTTAAACTTCATTTGCATTTAGTACTACTAACAATATCGTTCGGAAAAATAAGTTGCGTGTTTTTAAGTACAGTAAGAGAAAAGGGAATTATCTGAATTGCACGGTCATGCGGAGAGTGAGAGTTATATTAAAGTTACACTATAAATCAACACGAGGGCTGTTGATAACAGACCTCGTAATTTTGAACCCTGGCCAAGTGATAAATACGATGCCCGAGATGACGACACCTCTTGAAACAACCCAACGGGAGGAATTGGAAATCAACAGATCAAACGTGTATCAGCTCCCACTACACGGTAGATCATCAGTGCCACCAGGTTTCAAACCCATGATACGTTGTCTACAAGCTCATGACCTTATCCAATAGAAACGATTATGCAGAATTCATTTATTGAATTCTTTTTGATTCCGGTATGTCTTCTAACTGGTTTTAACGTATGTCATATATATCAACAACATTCGTATGCAAGTACTGTGTTGTTTGTGTGTAACACAGATCTTTTTTTTTTTAAATCACTAACTCTAACTGCAGAGATAATGATATTTTTCAGGAATTAATTAGTAATACTGCCGTAATTTAAAAGCTAGGTAAGACAGAAAGTTTTATCGAACATCAATATTTATTTTTAAGTAATTTCCGTAAGAAACTTTAACAACATTGTTATTACTTTTTTAATACGTGCTGCAAAATTTCTCAATAATAAAGATTTTTTATTAATCATTGAGGTGAAAATAAACAAAATTTTAACAAAGTAACTGACGGATTATATTTCTTGTAATGGGCTTTATATACAAGGATACATTCAATACTTTATTTGAAGTGGTGTCACACATTTATTTTCCTTACTGGTAGAATTTTTCCAAATTAATATTTAAGATGAAACACTATAACTACATATTTATCTAACTTGCTTATTTATTAATGTTCGTTTTGCAACATATTATGTAAAATCATAAATATTAAATTGCTGGAAAAAATTCCACTAATGGCAAGAATTTTTCTAACTTATTTATTTATTTTAATTAATCCGCGTTATTATATACGTTGTGTTTTAATGTCGCAAAAGAAAAACACTATCTTCTTTTATTTCATTAATGTTCAGGAACTGTCAAATTTTATCAGAATTTCTATCAAAGTTGAAAAAAATCATTTATACTTTTATTAATATTTTTTATTTGAATTATTTTCTGAAATCTGAGTACTTTCAGAAGAAATAATTTAAGAACATTATTTTCAAAGTAAAAGTATAATTGCTTTTATATACCAAGATCTCTGAATATCTCGTTGAAAATTAGTAAGTGTACAACAAAGAATTTTAGAAAGAAAGATAAAATACATATTGATAAAGTAACGGGAATTCAGTCAGGAATTAAGAAGACACATTACGATTCAATTGACAAAATTTGGTCAAAAACTGAAATAAAAATTTTTTTAGCCTAAAATATTCCTTACGCATGTTTCTATAATTTCAGAAAATTTAAAAGCTCTTAATTAAAAAAATCAGAGCTATGATAACTTTTATGTTCATTTTTATTCACATCCCAATTGCAAATGAAAACATTATTAACAAAATCGTTTCAGAAAGTAAATATATATCACTTATCATCAATGTTAATCTTTTGTAGTATTTTGTGTACAAAAACTTTTTACGTAACCTATAGCATACACTGATAACAATAAAAAAATGTAAAAACCATTAAAGTATTTTTTTTTACTTTATAATTCTTATTTTTTTTATAATTCTTACCGTATCCCCTTAAATATTTTTCAAGTCTTATTTAATAATTATTTTATTGCATTTCTAATATCAAGTAGACAAAATTTTTGCATCATGTACTATATAATAGAACTAATAGAAAAATATATGACATTCCAGGAAAAGTTAATCAAAAGAGGTTGATTAGTGCATAAAGGATATTCTTTTATTTTCAAGAAGTCCCTTTCTGAATGTATTTGCATATGTTTAGTTAAAAGATAGAGAGAATTTTATTCAAACAATGACGTAAAAGCCATCTCTTTTATTCTGTAATTGAATGGGTATAAACATCTTAATACCATACAAAAGCCCCCTATTCACAGAAAATTATTTAATGGTTATGAAATGCATCTAGTAATAAGAAGTTAATGACAACAAATAAAAATATAATTAACTATAGTTAGGAAAATGAATTCCATATATTCAATCTAAAGCCATTTCCTGTCTTACAATTAATTTCTGATGTTCGATTATTATATTTGTTTGCTATTTTTTTCTTCTCTTATCCCTATTATATAAGTTGTACACCCTTATTATACGGTACAGTCAGAGTCAACAAAATATATTCTAATAACTTCACAATGTCTTTGATTAAGTTTTGAATGCTATGTTAAAATATAAGCATTGGTTCAAGGAAACAAGGGGGTCAATGAACTCTTTTTGAAGTTTGGTTAAGGTCTGAAATTGTAGGATTTTAACCACTTAACTGGTTTGCTCGTACACCGTACAGGCTACAAAAAGCTGGTCACAACTGGTGCGCTCGTACGCAGTACGGTAAATGATATATTTTTTTTTCTTCCTTTGATTTGCGCATATTTATAATTCTTATAGTGATATTATTAGGGCTAGAATTTTTAAGAGATGCGCGCAGTTTGTCCATGGTACTGAAATACTTCTTATCTAGGATTTTCTTTATAGTGAATACGGGAATCTTTCCTTAAAGTCAGGAAAAATTCTTGAAAATATTCGATAAAGAACAAGAATTGGCAAGACACAGTGGGTAATGTGTTGCTTGAAAAGAAAGGGAAATCGGAAAGATATTCCAAAGAAGCCGATATTATCTCTGTCCCCATTGTAATGTAAGAGTTAATATTATACATCATGCTTCAAATTGTGCGTGTATATATGTATTTCCACGCGCACACACAAAATCCTCAACCATTTTAAAAAGAGGTACGAACATATGAAATTCTTTTGTAAATCTGAGATATATTATTTTAAGATATATGAAACATTCTCCATAGTCTGCAGCCTGTTACTTATAAAAATCAAACACGTTAAGAGTTTTTTGTGTTCCACAATTATAAAATAAAATACAGCGCGTGAAAACTTTTAAATTTAAAATTAATATAAAATTCTTCCATTTTCTGAATCTTTTATGTATTATGCTTAGTAATATTTAATAAAAAAAAATGTGCCTCTTTTGAAACATTTTTGCAAAAAAAAAAAAAAAAATGACCACATAAGGGGTAAAATATATTATGAATTTTTCTTTACATCTGAATGTTTGTTGCACTTTCTTCACTAAGCTTTTGTTTTTGGCGTGACCTCGTTTATAGTCGTAGTGTCCATTGCCTGAGTCACATCTCAACAAAGAAGTGTTTCTAAAAAGTATCCTCCCCCCTTTTGTTATTGGTTTTGACTTTCGTAAGGATATTAATTCAATCGATATTCGTAAAATTTTTATAGGCGTATAAATTTGGTAATAATGCTGCAATATAAACCAGTCATTTGGGGAAAATACTGTTAATGATCGAAAAGTGTAGCGTTACTTTGAAAAATTTCAGTCTGGTGACTTTTCCCTATACAACCGTGCTTCTCAAACTTTCAATATTTGCGACCCAACATCCAATCATAATTTTAATTGCTCCTCCCCCCCTTATACAAATAATAACCTCTTATACAATAAGTCTTTGACATCTAAAGTGCCACCGCTGTATATAAATATCTCACTCAGCCAATGCGTTAATTGCCCCGGACGTATACATACGTCTTTCCGTAGGAACTTTTCTGTGCACTGTTATCCATAAAATTGTTCCGAAGGCATTGGAATGCAATAAAAGGACTTTGACAGTGTTTGCGAAGAATTTACTCTATTTTTAAAAGGATTTTTTTTATTTATTCCTTTTCCCCACCCCTGTACAATACATACACGTGCCTACGTGGAAAACGATATTATTGAGGAGCAAATCACGTAACTTTTAATCTTTAGTTAAGTGATTATTTATAAACCCCACACATTATCAAGATAAGTGTTAATTTATGTATATAATTTTATATTTCTCAAGTCAATGGGATCACTGGTAATTATTAACCTTGTTCCTAACTTAGTATTGTTAGATTAATTATAAAATACACTGTGCAGTACAGATACATTTATAAGTGTATTATATTAGTGTAAAAGTTAATATTTCTTTTATTATGTCAGAATGTATTTTGTTTGCTTAATTTCAGTAAAGTAGTAATTTGTTTGAATAATCTTTTGTTTTGGACTCTTCAATATGCTCGCGTCTCCCTCGTAGAGTTATCACGGCTCCCTAGGGGGCACGTTTTACAGTTTGAGAAACGCTGCTGTAAAATGAAGCCCGTGGAAGATCCAAAACTCTAAATGAATGCTCTGAAAAATAATGTTTTGAAAGCATTTGTGGAAACTCATTTAACTGTATCTATAAGGAAACTTTCTACTAGAATGTGAAAGTTGACCATGCAGAAATTTTGTGATACCCTTCTGAAAGTGGCAAGTTGAAAAAATGGATAAGTTAATACCACACGAACTAACCGAGCAAAATACGCTGGATCGATCGAACGTTAGCTGATCATTATTACCGAAAAGTACTGTCAGTACATTGATGAAATGCATGAAAAATTTTGAATTATATCGTTATAATTAAATTTTCAATCGACATGGCCCAATATCGCTCCAAGATTGCGCTTGGTCACATATGCTGTACAAAAAAAATTACAGAATTAAAATGAATTAAAACATGAAACTTTACTGGCCCAGCTTATTCATAGGATCTTTTGCCAAACGATTTTAATTTCTTTTAAACTTTAGAACAGTTTTTAAGTGCTAAAAATAAGAAAATGAAGACAGTCTGAAAAATTCCATATTAGAGTTTATTGATTCTTAAGATCACAATTTCTCTAAGACAGGCCCTCTACGTATTAAACTCTCTTTAGGAAAATGGTATAGAAGCAAATGGAGAATAAATTTTGATTAATGGAGCATATATACTTTGTTTTGTATTACAATATAAAAGCTATATTAATTTTTATCCCTTATGGATTTAATGACTATTCTTGTTGTGTGTATAAGTTTGTTACATGCTTTTTAAATTTTTATGTTATTAGGATTATTTGTATGCTAACCCCTTCCAAGTGCATTTTATTTCCGGATTATAGATACAAAAATGTCAATTTTTATGCCTATTTTACAACATACATATCTTTTTAAGCATAATAGCACCATTCGCATACAAAATTTCCTGTAAAACTAATGAAAAAAATCTATTTAAATAAATGAGTAATTTACCTGTTAAGTAGGATTTTTGTACGGCAAAAATCATTAGACTGTGAAGTCAATTACCGCAAACAATAAATATAAAGCTTAGATTATCTAGCTTTTACCTTGAATTACAAATTTTAACTACACCTTTTCATTTGCATGAATGATTATGAAATCATTAATCGAAATTTAATCGTGTATGATTAATTCGAAAATATAGTACAACACTTATTCCGACATCGCAATCTGAATAGTAGAATCTTGTATCTCTTTTTACCTTCTTCCCTTTACTGTCCCTCTTTGAGTAGCACTGTCATGTTGGATCAGTTTTCTTCCATGTTGAGGGAATGTGGCCAACAAAGTGTATTTCACTGAAGAGTGAAGGGAAGTGCTCAGCAGAAAGATGTTATTTTTTTGCAGAAAATTGCACCAATTGGTAGCTTTCATTTATTCGAAAACATAAAAAGCACATGCCCGAGCTCATCTCGGGAAACGCCGGGCAGGGGTTAAATAAACAGCCTTTGAGAAAAGATATGCAGTTTTATATATTCACTTAAAAATCCGATATTTCTTATGCACCAACCTAATACTAAGAAAAGAGGAAATCGTAAAAAGCGAAATACATATTTGAACCTTTTAGCTGAAATAGAAGAGAAAATGTAAATATTACTTTAAATGATTAAGTTAGTTTCTCGTAACGGGTTCTCCTCACGAATGTTAGAGCACCATTCTCATGAAAAAAAACCATTTCATGAATTGTTTGATTGATTTTTGAGAACTTTCTGTGAAGGAACCGTGATGCATGAGGTTGATTCTTATTATTTAATATAAAGTAAAGTGTGCTCGTGAAGGATGTTAATAGCAAAATTTTGATCTCAAGATAGTGATAGTTTAAATTACATTTGTGAAAGCTACTATGCGGGATAGTTACGCATCTTCGCATCTGGCATGCAGTCTTATCATTATTAGGAGATCTACAAGTATTTGGATCCAGTGCGTATGCCTGCCACGCTTTTAAACACGATTTTATAAGCTCCACCTGTATGTAACGGAATTTTTGAACTCAATTTTTACCCACTTAAAAAGGCCAGATTGATTCAAAACTTTGCACACTTGTCAAGGACCGATAACAATACATTAATTTAATAAGTTTGTTCCTTTGTCCTGATAAGGATCATCAGGATTAACGATTTCCCCATTTCCAGATTTAGCGACTAATTCCAGATCCCATTTCCAGACTTGCCGTTTAATTCAAGATTTGGCGTCTAAAAGATTGTTACAACCCTAAAGCGAAAACCCTCATGCCAGAAATTTCTTTTACCATAATATAAGCAACTGCCCAGTTTTTATGAAAATGAAAATAAATAAATGATAGTTCTGAAAACTATAAAAACATGCGCTTTTATTGAAGATCGAACTAGAAAATGAAAAATATATTATAATTTTAAAAAACTAAAAAAACACGCTTTTATAGTTAATCGAACTAAAAAGTAAAAAATAATTTTTATTATAAAAATAAACTCCTTAGCGAGAAAATTAATGTCATTGCGTAAAAGCGTGTAGGATGCTATGTAATACATTTTTACACCACCCCTACTTTTCGAAATAGAACTAGCATGCAACTACAACAACCTCACGCTTTTATTACAATGACATTATATATAATTTTCACGTTAATCATTTTATTCTTATATTATTCTTATTTTGCTTTTTAGTTCAATTATCTATAAAATCGTGTTTTTTAGTTTTTTTAAACTATAATTTATGTAAGTAACATTTATAATACTTGTTATTATATATTAATGTAGTCCTATATGCTAATTGAGACTACTTAAAGTATTACCAGGACTAAATACTAACAGTTGATTTTACCGTGCCTCTTCCTTTCGTAACTCCTCTCATTAACGTGAACTCGGTTTAACCTGAGTTTTACCAGAATTTCAGAAGATTGGTACTTTTATCATCTATTATGTACAAGTCAGTATCATACACGTTAGTTTTTTTTTTTTTTTAAATACGTTAAAAAGTCTAAATTGTTTTTGTTTTTTTAAAAAAAATTTTTTTCAGAAATAACACTAATTTTTCGGAATTATATTTTCAAATACAGAGCTAATTTTAAAAATTTAGCTTATTACAAAATTATTCATAAACAACATCTTCATAATCGAAATCGTCGGGACTGTTCTCGCTTTAGAGTACTTTAATGGTATATATAAGGGTAAAACACTAAAGAACTACCACATTGTTCAATGTTTGTTAGACGATTGAAGAAATATTTGCGAGTGAGTCAGACGCTTGTTCAAAATACTATTTATTGTCCCTTTTGTAAGTATCACTAGCTTATGGCTGACGTTACAGAAAAAATACAACTTATTTGTTAGAATGTATTGATCATTTTTCCCGCATGATTATTCAGGGACGTAGCTACCACTATATCAGTCGTATTAAGCCTACCAAGCTACATGGGCCCAACATGTGTAAGAACAAATAGCAAAATGTTAAAGGAATCTGTGAAAAAGCCTCCAAGGAATTCTGATACCACTAGAACGTCTGGGATTTCAATTATCCTTAAACGTCCACCGGTGTCGTTGCGACACCACGATATAAAATGTATAAAGTAATTGTTTTAATTAAATAATTGCAGGACTAGTGTTTAGTAGGCTTTAGTTTTAAGATATATATTTTTTAATAATATTTTATGTAATTATCACACATACACATACATCATGACCCTTTATATCATAAAAAACTGACGATGACATTAAGTTTCGTGAAGCTTGTTGGACCACTGCTTTGTTGAAAAACATTTCGAGTCGGAAATCTGCCAGGAATATTACTGTTATGTGGTATACATTTTGGGCCATCCCTAGCGACATATATATCAGGATTTATTGTAATGTTATCAATTACATCTGTATTTTCTTCAGGTTCTTCGCAATCACTTTTATTCTATCTTATGTCTTCATCGGAATCTAAATTAGAGCCGTTTCATTCTAAAAATTCCTCGCAACAAATAAGCAAATTCATAGGGTTTAGATCTTTTCTAAGAACCATCGTTTCAGGGTGTCTGCTCAGCACTAAGTTTGAAAACCAAATGAATTTTTTTATGAGCAGATAAGCAAATACTATGTAACGAAGCACTTAAACACAACGATTTTGGTATAATTGATTCATTTTCATTGTGAACCCAATAACACTCCATTCAAGGTACAATAAATGTACGATAGGTCTTCAAGAACTTTCTTTTATTAATAGTATCTACTTAGTGAACTATATTGTGTTGAATGACTGTTATTTATAATGATAAGTTACTTCGGTGTCGAAGTGACACCAGCGGACGTTCTAAGCATATTTAGCTGTAAAATCAATCCTAATTATCCTAGAATCACAAAACTTTTTCTGTGTAAACACCGGGGAAAATGATTAAAAGCCACGAAAAATTTTCAAATTCCCTGCAAAAATGCGGAAAGGAAAACGAAGTAAACAGGCTCCGGTATATAATTGACACCGAGGAACGTTCTATTGATGCAAGGCACACTCAATACTAGCTACACCAACGTGCTCATTAAATCATGAAGATATTCTGAGTAAATTTTATGTTTTTCTGACCGTATTTGATTAACAGTTACTTTTATGCGAAGTTTAAAAAGAAAAAAAATTCTACTTCCTAACTTTCCTTTAATTTAAACATCGAAAATTTAGATCATTTTTATTAAAATAAATAAATAATAATTAATTCTATCATTTTCTACTAATCTCTTAAATAAGGAAGTAAGAAATCGAGAGCAGATTGTTTTATACAGTGTTAAAAATGAAGTATTTAAAAATGAGCACTTCTGTAAACTGTTTTTATTTAAGTACAAGCGTTTCAGAAACGAGTTCAAATATAAGTAACACCTCTGGGTGAAAAATAATCCTGTAATATACAAAATACGATCTCGTACAGTTCTGTTCTCATATTTAACCTGCGGTCACTCGCGCCTGTTTTTGCAACCGTCGTTACTCGCGGGGTGTAGAGAACACCCCAAACATTTAACACGTGTATTTAATTATGAAAAAAAATTAAGTCATTATGATACATATTTATAAAGTACAAGATGTTTTTTTGTATTATACAAATAAAATTATTAAATTTATTGCATACAAATGAGACTAACACATTAATTTAAACCAATCATACAAGATTTTGATTTTAAAACACATAATTTTATATTTTTTCATAAACCAGTAAAACAGTATATACCAGTAATAAATATACTTCATAATTAATGAGATAGTAGAAAAATAATATTTTAATCATTTTCCAAACACTCAGAGCAGACTGTATACACATGCTCAACATCTCGCGGGAGTTCTCAGAGCCCCCCAGATAAACTTTTGAAGGTCATTACATTCCAATCGTTCAAAAAAGAAGGATTGCATCAGGCCTGAAGTTTCAATGACCTAAAATGTGCAGCTACAGAAAAAATTGTGGTTCTACGCATTCTTTTTAGATTCCTGGGAGGATTTTCTTGTTGCTGGGGTGTACAGAACACCTCGCGCTGGTGATCTCGGGTTAAGCCATAATAGAGAATATTTCGTGAACGTCTATGCTGCAACAATGTGATAGATTGCAGATTAGATTTACGCCCTTCAAAATGACGAATTATATCTTGAGCAAATGCGTTGTGTATTGTGTATGAATACAAAAGCAAAATGAGTTCTCAATTTGTCAGCTACCTTTAAGGGGAATCCTTAGTCTTTTTCTAATTAAAAGACATAATCTTAAAGATTTAAGACCCCATTGTCTCCCGCAATATCGCTCCAAAATATATGAAGTTTTTTACAAAGTCTAATAGCAAATTTACGCACTAATTAAAACAAATATGAATGAAAATTAGTTTTGTTCTAAATATTATTTAAAGGTATGTTTTGCTGTCGTGTGTCATTTGTCGAATTTCACCCACAACATGTCCTTATTTATATTTTATGCATAAAAATGGCATTACATTTATTTTTATTTACTCTTAATATTGCTTTTCCCTAGATAAAATGCTTTTATTTTATGAATCGATATTTCGGAAGAGAATGTAATCTGGATAATTCAACATTAGGTCTATTGGGCAGAGAAGGACTGACAATCACCGTTAAAACATTTCTTGTAATATACCGCTCTTGTGCGAGTTAGTCTAGTTGGCAGCGCATTGGGTTGCACATCGACTGGTCTGTGTTCGAATCCTTTTGGGTTCAACCGTATCAGTCGGTCTTTGGCCAAGGATTCCCAGCCATTTCGCGAAATGGTCTACCAAAGTAGAATATACAATATTAATTCCAAGTACTTCGGACTTTGGTCAAACCTCTTGGTCAAACTTCAGACTTTGACCGTAACGCATATATATAAATAACTATTAAATACAACTACACACATTCGTGGGAAAATGTCGAAAATATTTTTGAAAAAAATGATTTCGTTTTGTGTGAGATTGTAAATTTTATTCCTTTGATAGAACTTCAAAAACATGATAGTGTAACATAATATAATTGATAAAGAAATGTTTAGAGATAGATTATTTAATTGAGATGTGAAAGCAATATACATATTTTCATATGACATCACAGAGAAAATTTAAAAAAGAATGTAACTCAATTCGAAAAATTCATTCCAAACCGGCAAGAAACGCTAAGAATAAACATGAATAGCAGTATAAAAAATTTACTATGAATAATTTAATATCATAAAATATTGAAATAATCTAATAAAATAGCTTGAAAGTAATATTTATATTCCAATAGGGTGACGATGCATATGTTTTTTTAAATGTTATACATCTAAGGAAGACTGGAATATTATACGATTTCTGCTTTATTGTCGTAAATAAAAAAAGAGGGGAATTAATTGTGAACGGAAGAATGATTAGCAGTATTTCAGAGTAAAAACTCCTCACATTTTCAAAATAGCTTCAACTGTAATAAGAGAAATATTATTTTGTTGGGAATTTAAACTCGTTGTGTTCCATGTGGAGAAAATTATCTAGTTATGAAGCTGCTATAACGAAACAATTTGAAAAAAATAATGCTAATAAGAGAATATTGGATTTTATACCATTAAATAACAGTTTTATATCTTTAAATATATGCCTTGAATTATTAAATGGCACTCTCTGTCTAAAAATTGTCAGTCCAATTATTAAAAAAATATATTATTTATTAAAAAGGCTTTCAATATATTTTTATGCGTAACAATTCTCTAAAACTTTCTCTCGAAGAATTTTAATTCACAATGATCTTGAGCCCATAATTCGCATCATAATTAAGTCTTAGTGTACCCGATTAACGGGAAATAATCTCACAACCTTATCTCCCCAAGACTGAAATTTCAGCGTTTTTAGAGTAGAATGATGCAATCTTCCATCTCTCTCATGCACGTATTCAGCCAATTAAAATAGCCTTTACTGGAAAGCATATAATTCTAACAGCTTCCAGTTGACCAGAATTAAAAATAGACGTGATCTCAGGAGCAAACAATGGATTATCTTGTGTATTAATGTCATGTCCGCGTCTCTGTTGTAATGTGCTTCTTTGTAACTATTTGTTTTCCTGTACTCATGGTGACTTTTGACATTAGGGAAAAATAAATATGGATACTTAAAGCATAAAAACCTCCTCATACTTCCCACAATTGCGTAACCAGAACTAATTTCCGCAATATATTAAATCAAGTAAGAAAATATTTCATATATATATATATATATATATATATATATATATATATATATATATATATATATATGTGTGTGTGTGTGTGTGTGTGTGTAATATTTTATAATTATCCATAATTATTTTCATCCTGAATAGCATTTTAATTTTTAATGGTCCTTTCCTTCAGGACTCGCTTTTAAATATTTAACTAGTTTACCCGCATAGCCAGGATTTAATTGTAATCGTATCAGGAAAGTTAACAGCTTGAGCTTGCCTTTTTAAAAGCAAGATTAAATTAGAAACTATTGAATGATAGCTTTCCACCAATCATAGCCTCCATAAAAAGAAGTCACACGGATTTTGCCACCTCATATAAAAATATAGAACTCAGAATAATTTTTCTCTTTGTCTTCGTTATGTAACTTTTGTTTTCGTGTCTGTTTTATGTTAAGTCAAAATGCTGTTGTCCAGTAATTGTAAAACGTGCGTGTGATCATCAATAAAAGTTGGATGCTGATTAAGAAGATGTTTCTTGAAATTGAATAACTCCTCATCACTACAACAACCACAACCTGGATAATGTAATACTCAAAATCACACCACTCGACCATGTTCTGTGATATATATATATATATATATATATATATATATATATATATATATATATATATATATAATATTATAAAAAATTAAACTTATTAAATTAATTTTGAACTAAGGTCCAGTTTTTTAAAATAAGTATTTCTTAAAATTAGATCTATGTGCTTGAATAAAAGCTTCTTGTTAAATATATTTTATGTGTAAATTTTAATCAGCAGAGCAGCAATGAAAATCCTGAAGTGTTATAAGTTTAAATGAATGAAATGCCGAAATCGTATACTAGTGCATTTAAAACTTTTAATAAATAAGAACGTAGTATCAATGTTCAAAGAGAATTGCATCCAATTAAAATTGCCCAGCCTTTAGTATAATTCCTATATATTATTTAGATCTTTTCGTGAAAAGTTCAAATGATAACAAAGGGTTGCCATTAATGATTAACAACTTCGTAAAATTTGCTGATATACTTTCCATGAAAGTGCATCAATGAATGGCTTACGACTATTTTAAATATATGTAATTCATTTTATAATTATTAGAAAAGCATTAGTTTGGAAGAAAATATCTCGAAGCAAAATAAATAAATTTTAAAAAATAACTACTTATGGTAGTGGTTAAAAGAGGAAAGCCTTATTTTTTCAGCAATTAGCACATTTTTAAGTCGTATAACACGCACACACGCATTGAGTTAAAAAAAATAGGAATCCAATTGCTGGTATAAAATTATAAAATGGAAGATTCTTCTAAGGTTTTTGAAAATATTTTATTAGTTTAGATAACGGTGGAATAAGTACGAAACATAATTAAAAATTAAAAAAAAAATAAAGTGAACGCGCATAGAAAGTACGAATTTTGCATTCATTGTTCTGCCATGGATGAAAAAATTAACGTTGGGAAGAGAAATTAATATTAGCAATAATTGGCATGTATCTATACATATAAATAAAAATGAAGTGTCTGTTTGTAATTTGATATTAACAGTTTTTTACTAAATGCATTTAAAAGTATATACGGTACTTACATGAAAAAAATCAAATTTTAAAATTTTTGTCTGTCTGTCTGTCTATCTATCTGTCTTTCTGTGTGTCTGTTTATTGCGGCTAATCTCTGAAACGGCTGGACCAATTTTGACGAAACTTTCACTGGCAGATACCTAATGTTATAAGGAATAAGTTAGGCTACTTTTATTGTAGAAAAAAAAAATCAGGATTCCGAGAAAATAAAATTAAAACCAGTGAAATAGTGAGCAATATCCGATTCAAATAGGGATTATTTATTTCAGTAGGGACTATTTTTGTTCAATAGGGATTATTTTATTTCGCGAGCCTTCTGTCTCAACGGTTGCTAGCAGTTATATCAAACTTTTTTCTTTGATTAGGTTGCTGCCATTCGCGACATTTCCCGTTCATGTCTTGATCCTAGTGATTTTACAGTCCTTAACCGCATTGTCAAAGGTCATGCGTTCCTTTCACCCCCTTCCTTGCGGCTTCGTTTGTGTTCGCGTTTCACAATACTTGCTACTTAGACCTATTTTGATCCTAAAGATTTTAGTCCTTACCCCATCGACTGTGTCAACGGTCATGCGTCCCTTTCACCCCTTGCTCAACAAAAAGCAAAGAAAAAAAACAAAAAAGAAACATAGATTTACAAAGTAGAAGAAAAGTTTTCGTAAACTCTGCGAAGTGAATAAACACTTTTTTGTGTTAAATTCTACATGGACGATGTCGCGGGTAACAGCTATTCAACGTAAAATAAATGCATCAGAAAGTAATATTAACATATTACACATCCAGATAAAAATTATTTACACTGTTTTTAGCGTTTATTACACAAAATTTGTAACAATGTGTTACTTTTGTTGAGCAGGTAGGTGTTTTCAAAAATCGACCTACAAGAAAGTTACGGGGCGTCATAAATAATAATAACAATAATAAAAAAATCAGCAACTATATCTAGACTTAAAAATTAGCAAACATGATTTTTTTTGTTCAGCTGAGTTACGTGAAAAGCTTTTTTTTGTTTAATTTATACAATTCACGTAAAATTAACTCATTAAAAACTTCTTTATCCTTCAGTCTGTATTTTTTAATTTTTAATATCACCCGTGAGAAGAACAGGTATAACGGCTAGTATGATTAATAAAACTGGATTAATGAATTAAAACTTAAGAAAAATAAAGTGAACGTGCATAGAAAGTACGAATTTTGCATTCATTGTTCTGCCGTGGATGGAAAAATTAACGTTGGGAAGAGAAATTAATATTAGCAATAATCGGCATATATATATGATTAATAAAACCAAAAAAAAATGTATAATTAATTTGGAATTGTAACAGAATCACGCATCCAAAGCTCATAATATTTCTCTTAATAAATTAAACTAATGTTAAGTTCTGTTAATTTTTAAGTTTTCCCCTCCATTATTATAAGAAAACTATGTAACACAATAAAGAAACGTGTATTTACGTTGAGCAATCTCAGATAATTATAATAACTCGTTTCAAGGTAAGAAATATAAGAGGAAGATTCTTCATATTTTATTTACTACTAAATTCTGAGAATTAGGGTAATGTTGTCCAAATTGTTATCTTTAAATGGCACTATTTCTTCTCGTAGTTACACACATTCTAATAGACTTCGAAAGTTGATCTTTAAGAAATTATTAAATTATAATCAAATACATATAAAATACATACGAAAGGACTACGAGAAGGTTAGAATTGAAATATTATAAAATTGTAATCTTCAATAAAATTCTAAAATTCTGTCTTCTAATTTCTTGTAAAACTTTTAATCAATTCCTAGTTTTGGTGGAACTATTTTCAGAGATCAATAATGGATCTCTGTCGTACTGTCATAAGTATGGTGGTCTAAGCTATGGCTAACTACAGGTGTAAATCAAGCCATTGTCACGATGAATTTCGTGGGCTTCTATCTGACACCGTCAGTCAGGTGGCATTAGAAACAGAAGCGGCAATGGAATCAATACATTGTTAAAGGAGATTAGGTGGAATTTTTTAAACGTTCATTAGATCTTTGTGATAAGAATTACAAATCAATTCCGTCTTGGTTATACTGATCCGGGAGCGGGCGCGTGGGTCACAGAGTCACCCCAGGCTCATGAAATCGTTAATTCTGGGAAAAAACTATTTATTTGTTACCAATGACCTTGAGAGTACCCTCCTATATTACAGTCTTCATGGGAACTAAAATGTATTTGTCATATATCTCCCTCTTTTTTGGGAGTGGAAAATTTTTTTTAACAATCTTAAGGTACTTGTTTTGACTAAGTTCCCCGTGCAGCCACTTTTGTTTCAATATATTTCCTATAGACACATGCTGCATTTTCCAACTGTGAACAACATAGTGGTTTTCATTGTTGTGTAGTATGACTAATTATGGTTTATAAATGTAAATTAGTAGAATATAAAAAAGAAATGGGCATGTGTGATCTCCGATGAAGGAAGTTGAAACTGATCAAACAAGAAATGAACCTGTTGAAATAATGTATATTAATCATGATAACGAAAGTAAAGTTAAGAAAAGTGATAAACATGAAACGTTTTGTGTTGAATGGAAAATTTTTAAATGCTATCTAAAGAACTCCATCAAGAAAGATGTAAAGCCATAAGTGCAACACAAAACACACATCACCCTGTCAAAAAGACATAAGCAAGATAAAGCTCAACATGGTATTTGTCGATCATCAAAGAACAGTTACAACGTAGGACAGTTTTGCCTGCAAATAACAATTCTGTAATGTTAGCAAAAAGTGTCCGTGATTTGTGTCCTTTATTAAAATCACGCACATTTGAAACTTCTTGGTTCAATTAGATTAATATTTTTTTCTCAAATTATCAAAGAAAAATTGAAAAAGTCCTTAAAAGTAGGTAAACATACTGTTAGTTCTGTTAATGAACAGCGCCCTCTAGCGGCTTGTAAAGAAAAACGTCAGTGTATGTGTAACACTCTCTCCGAGAGGTTGTGTACGGAGTAGAGAGAGAGATTAAAAATATTACAGTCCACTGCGTGTGTTTACTGTGTGCGTGTGTTGAATCAATTCATGGTCAGCCTCACCGGAGGAAAACGACCTTATGGATATGAGAATTTGTGAAACCGTGGATTATCAAAATTCACAGTGAAAAAAAAATATATAAGTGATTGCCAAAGTGTGAATAGAGAACGATTGCGAAACTTTAGCGAGCAGCGTGAAACAGCGATCTGAGGAGGTAGGTGCAATTAATTGATCCTTCTATTAGTGTCCTTAATTCATAAATATGTCTTTAAATAAATTAGGGAAAGACGAGTTAAAAATCGTTGCGGAAGAGTTAAATTTAACTGTACCAGAAGGAGCAAAAATCGCTGGCTTAAAAAACTTAATTGTAAATAGTGACGTTTACAAAAATGATAAAGAGTTAGTTCAATCTGCAATCGATTATGCTTTGGCGGAAATTAAAAATAAGAGATTGGATAGTGAAACTAAATTAGAATTTGAACGAATTAAATTAGCGCAATTGCAAAAACAATTAGAGCTTGCAAATATCCAGAAGAATTTTCCTCAAAATCCCGATATTCAAAATCCGAGTGTTTGTGAAACTGCCGCCAATATTAATGTTGAGACTTTGTTAAAGTCCGTGAAAACTTTAACAATACCCGTACCTTCAAGAGTGGAGTCATATAATTTATTTTTCCAGTCGCTCGAAAAAGCATTCAAAATAAAAGAGGTTCCCGAACAATTTAAAGGCGAAATTCTTTTAAATATTCTAGGTGAAACAGTGAATAATTTACTTGTTCATGTTTCCGAAGAAGAGTTAAATAATTATAGTAAGCTTAAAGATTTAGTATTAAAAGAATTTTCTCCCACACCACAAGAATGCTATAATAGATTTCAGAAAGCGCAAAAATTAAGTTCAGAGAGTTATGTGCAATTTGCATCACGATTATGCGCGACATTTGAGTATTATTGTCAGCTGCACAATGTGAATGATTTTAAATCATTGTGTGAGTTAATTGTATCGGATAAAATAATGAACACACTCGACAGAGAATTATTGTCTCACATGAGTATAAGACAGGGAGAGAAATATTTTAAACCACAAGAGTTAGGGCGTGAGTGCGATACATATTTGTCATCGAAAGGCAAAATTAAGAATGAGATATTTTCTAAGCCCTTTTGTGAAAATTCCAAGCGTTTTAATTATAATAAACAAAACAAATTTAATGCTAAAATACCGCGAGATGCATCGAATGTATTTTTTTCCGAGTTAAAAAATGATAAATGTGTATTGTGTAAAAATAATGTCCATGCCTTACAATTTTGCCCACAATTTAAAATGTTTTCTGTAAACGAAAGAGTAGAATTTGTTAAAAATAATAGACTTTGTTTTAAATGTTTTTCACCTCAATGCAGCGTTAGTAGATGTAGATCAAAAATTGTTTCTGCTCGAAACCGCATAACAAACTATTACATTACCCCAGAGAAAGGAAAGGGAATTCCTTCTTCCCCCTTGAGACGATGACAGACGTTAACCAGGAACCCCGATTCGCCTTTAGTGTAAATGCTGAATCTTTCGTTCCGAAAGAAGACGAAACACAGATCGTGGCAACGGCGTGTTTTAAAAACAAATGCCTTTTGAGTACTGCTTGAATTCTAGTGAAAGATATATATTCAGAATGGCAGACATTTAGAGCCTTGTTAGACTCGGGAAGTGAAACTTGTCTAATTTCAAATGAGTGCGCGAATAAATTACGACTTAAGACCGAAAGAATAAATACATTAATCTCGTGTTTAAATGATGCTTCTATGGTAGTAAATGGGTGTGTTAAAGTGGCGATTTCTAATCAAAATAAATCTTTCGAAAGGGAATTGATATGCTCGTAGTTAAAAAAATCACTGATTTTATTCCGCAGAAAGCGTTAGAAATAAATTCTGATTTTTATAATTTTGTGGAATTAGCGGATTCTAAATTTAATGTTCCCGGCAAAATTGATTTATTATTAGTTGCAAATATATTTTATGAGTTATTGAAACCGGAAAGAATTAAAATAAAAGATTCGCAATTACTGTTAGTCAACAGCGTATTTGGTTATATAGTAACGGGTAATTTAGATTCAATAAATGAAACTAAGGTTCACTGCGGTTTGATTCGTGATGAGGATTTGAATAAAAATTTAGAAAAATTTTGGAAATTAGAGAAGATTGAGGAACCGATAGTTAAAAATAAAGAAAGGCTAATTTGTGAGGAACATTACGCGAATACTCATTTTAGAACTAAAGAAGGTAAATATGTAGTATCTATGCCCTTAAAAAAGGAACCCTCGTGTTTGGGTAATTCGAAAGACATAGCCCTCAAACGACTTGGATCGCTGTGGAATCGCTTAGCTAGAGATGATAATTATTTAAATTTATATCGTGAATTTTTAAGAGATTATGAAAGACTGGGTCACATGAAGGAAGTGACTAACGAAACTGAACCCAAAATAGCATACTATGCTACCCATCATGGAATTTATCGTCAAGAAAAGTCCACAACAAAACTTAGAGTTGTCTTTAACTGTTCTTCGTTAACTGATAATGGAATATCTTTAAATGACATTCAATATAATGGAGGAGTGATACAAGAGGACTTATATGCGCAAATGTTCAGGTTCAGAACTTACACGTATGCATTTACAGCAGACATTAAAATGATGTATCGAACTATATTAATTAACCCTAAACAGCGTAATCTGCAGAGAATCGTTTGGTGTGAAAGTGAACATGAATCACCCAAAATTTACGAACTTTCAACTGTTACCTATGGCACTGTAAGTGCTCCCTACTTAGCACAGAGAACTTTAACCCAATTGTCGATGGATGAAGAGGCTAACTTCCCTATAGCAGCTTCCGTTTTACGGAACAACTTGTATATGGACGATGTCCTTTGTGGTGCTGCAACGTTAGAGGAGGCAATTGTTCTCAGACAACAATTAAAAGGAATTTTGAAAAGTGCTGAAATGGAGTTGCATAAACTTTGCGCCAATCACGAGAAATTGTCACCGGATCCCGAACAGAATTACAATTTTGCAACTTTAACAGGGACGAAAACGTTAGGAGTGTCGTGGAAGACGAACCTAGATTGCTTTTTGATTAAAGTGAAAGTCTGTTTGGACAGTTCTTATACTAAAAGAGACGCCTTGTCTAATATTGCCAAGATCTTTGATCCTGTTGGACTGATGGCACCAGTAATTTCCAAAGCAAAGATTTTCCTCCAGCGTTTGTGGAGAAGCAAATTGGAATGGAATGACCTTCTGCCAGCTGATGAATATCGAGAATGGCAACAATTCCTAGTATCCTTAGAGAATATCAACAATATAGAGATACCAAGGCGTATTCTTGTCGCTTTTCCAGAAGTTATTGAGATCCATGGCTTTGCTGATGCCTCAGAGTGGTGCTACGGTGCAGCAGTTTACTGCAAATCTAAAAATTTGAAGAGTGAAACTTTAGTTCGGTTAATCACAAGCAAATCGAGAGTAGCGCTTATTAAAAGCCTGACAATTCCCAAACTTGAATTGTGTGCTGCAGTGCTATTGGCAAAACTGGTGAAAAGAGTTGTAGCGGCTTTACAACTAGAAACTGCTGAATTATATCTTTGGTCGGATTCGATGATCGTCTTGGCGTGGCTTCGAAAGGAACCGATGGACTTAAAGACCTTTGTTCAAAATAGGGTTGCCAAGATACAAGAACTCTATCCTAATCAGTTATGGAGACACGTACCATCTGATCAAAATCCCGCAGACTTATTCTCCCGAGGAGTCGATCCTGAGAAACTTTTGCAACAAAACTTATGGTTTAATGGACCAACATTTGTTTCAGGTGATGACTATCCATATCGAACTATAAACTGTAGATAGAAGCTAGATGAATATAATTCAGAACTGAAAAACTGTGTTAATGAACAAATTGAAAACTTTCAATCGGTGCTTAATATTCATGTTAATGATTTTTTAAACGATCTTCTTAATCTAAGCAATAATTATATAACTATTTTACGTGTATTAAGTTTTATTTTCAGGTTCGTGGAAAATTTAAAGGGAATAAATAAAGTGGCTGGTCCACTCACAACAAAAGAATTTAAGAAAGCTGAAACATATCTGGTAAAAAAGGTGCAAGAGCAAGAATTTTCCAGTGATATTAACCATCTTAAAAGTAAGGGAAGTGTGCTACCAAACAGTAAGTTAAAGACATTGAATCCCTTTTTAGATGACAACGGTGTCTTAAGAGTAGGAGGACGATTGTGTAACTTAGAGTTAAGTTTCGATAAAAAGCACCAGATAATTTTACCAAAAAATAATAGATTAACTTTAATAATAATAGAATATTTTCATAAGAAATATTTACATGTGGCAACTGTATCTTTACTGAATCATATTCGGGAAAAATTTTGGCCGTTGAATGGTAGGTCAATGTGCAGAAAAATTGTATATAAATGTATTGTATGTTTTAAAGCGAAACCAATTGTGTCAACTCAAATTATGGGTAATTTGCCAAAAGAGAGACTTATTACTGATTATCCATTTAATTGTTCAGGAGTAGACTTCTGTGGTCCTTTTTCATTAAAAATAAAGGACAACGTAAAGGAAATTTGTTTAAAGTGTATATTTGTATTTTTGTGTGTTTTGTGTTTAAAGCGGTACATATTGAGTTAGTATCAGATTTAACATCGCAAGCATTCATTGCCGCGTTGAAAAGGTTTATGGCTCGAAGAGGCAAATGTGCAAAACTGTTTTGGGACAATGGTGAAAATTTCGTCGGAGCTAGCAATGAAATTAAAAACTCCTTGAAATAGTCAGAAAACCAGACGAAAAATTAGCTAATTACTTAGCAGCAGAAGGAATAGAGTGGAAATTTATTCCTGCGAGGTCGCCCAATTTTGGAGGTCTTTGGGAAGCGGCTATAAAGTCATGTAAATATCACTTAAAAAGAGTTGTGAATGGAATTAATTTAACGTACGAGGAACTACTTACGGTCACTGTACAAATTGAGGGAATTTTAAATTCTCGACCGCTTTGCCCCCTATCAAACAATGATGATGATTTCCAAGTGCTTACACCAGCTCATTTTTTAATTAATAGGTCTTTAAATTCGCTAGAAGAGCCTAATTTGACAAAATGTAAAGAGAGTAATCTCAAAAAGTGGCAAAAAATAACTAAGATAGTTCAATTAATGTGGAAATTTTGGAGTCGTAATTACTTGAATCAATTACAACATAGAGGAAAATGGATGTTTGAGAAGAATAACGTTAAAATTGGAGACTTGGTTTTAATAATTGAAGAAAATTTACCAACATATAAATGGGCATTAGGTAGAATCGTAGAATTGTATTATGGCGAAGATAAAAAAGTGCGTGTAGTGAAAATTAAAACTCAGTATAGTACATGTAAAAGAGCCATATCAAAATTTGTGTTTTACCAATGGAAGATCCTTAAATATATAATTTGAATTTTTCATATAGTGTACCATTGGTGGTGTGTAAATTTACTCATTGTTAGTAAAGTGATTTTGTATTTGTATATAAAAAAAATATTGTTATTTGTGAAATCTTGAATTTATATAATGATTTATGTAATTGTATTTCTTGAGAATTGTCAAGTGTTGAATGTGTAAAGTGTTCTAGATGTAACCAATATGAATGTTAATTTAGTAACAATGATTGCATGGTTAAACCAGTGCAATGTGGGGCGGTATGTTAGTTCTGTTAATGAACAGCGCCCTCTAGCGGCTTGTAAAGAAAAACGTCAGTGTATATATGTGTAACACTCACTCCGAGAGGTTGTGTACGGAGTAGAGAGGGAGATTAAAAATATTACAGTCCACTGCGTGTGTTTACTGTGTGCGTGTGTTGAATCAATTCACATACTTTCTTTTAGCTAAATTATTCACTGAAATTACGACTGTTATCGTGTACAATAAAAATAATTATAAAAAAAAGATTGGGGTGACTCACAATCACCCCGTGCCACCATTAACTTTAGTATCGAGTGCGCACCTGGTCCCGCATTAAAAGCCATTTAGCCAAATGATGAAAATTGTCTCAGGTTAACACCAATTGACACTCACACAACGTCTCGTGGCAGTTAAAAGACTGAAATACTACCACAGGTGCTCACCTAATCATTTGATCTAAAGTTGTTTAACCATCCAGAATAATTCGTTGTAAAAGTCAAGCGCAACATTATTTAGAAAAACCATCGGATAGTTACATTTTGAAAATGTGATTTTCTTTTCAAATGTATAAAAACATTTTAGTATTTCTCCATTGACTTATGTGGTATTCATACTGCTTTTTCTTATCTTTCAGCCCACGTGCATTCATTTTTTTAAGTCAGCGATATGATATACAGTATTTTTCTGAATGCAATTCTCTTATAAAACAATGTAAAAGAAATACAAAGTAGGAACAGGGACTCTCGAATGTACTTTCGTTAATACGAAACATTTATTTCAGCATTTGTCTGCACAGCGGATAAAAATTGAGTTTCTGAAAATATCTTATCGCTATGGTAGGGCATTGAAAAATATTTTTCAGATTGCTCTAGAGTGTACTTCAAGTAATAAAAAAGTCAACTGAACCTTTTTCGGTTTGACCATATATTCTCACGTATCATCTAAAGTGACTATAAATTTCTCTTTCTTACCAATCGATTCCTTTTCAAATCCATTTTCTGTTTATATTTATTACTAGCGAGTATTTTGGTGTGAAATAACAGACTCGTAGTTTTCGTTTAGCTTTAAGATTAAAACTATTTTGATAGTTTGCATTTGACATGCACTTAACATTCCCCAAGTGACTTTTGAGATAGATCATATTTTCTGAATTATATGATGAATACGTTTGATGCTCGGAATTTCTAGTGAAGTTTCAAAGTATAACGAGCTTTCATAGATATGCGTGCTTGGTGTTAGTTCCTTGATTTATTCAGTTGCAATACAGTAAGACTTTATATATACACTGGTGTGCAAAAATTAAGGACGAAGTCTAAAAATTAGCATATCAGCTGAACGAAGAGGCAGAGCGGACAGAAAGACCAATCAGGAGATTAAGTAAGGAGATGTACGGTAGCACATGCGCAGATATGCAGGTAGACGTAATGGGGGAATGTCTGAGTAGTATAAAGCATGTGGTCGGTGTAAGATCAATATTCCTGGCAAAGAGATTGCACGCCGTATAGCAGTTAAAATCACACCGAGTTGCTGCCTCAGCGAGAAATGGCGAATAATCAATCTGTTAGACGACATCTGTATACTTTTACCCGAGGTCGAATCATTGGTAAGTTGGAGGAAGGCCGCAGTGTGACACGTGTGGCTGCAGAGTTCGGAATTGCTCACAGCATCGTTTTACGACTTTGGAGACAACTTCAAACTACAGGAACAGCTATCCGGGGGTTCAGTAGTGGTCGTCCGCGAGGAACCACACCCGCAGATGACCGGTACACTGTCTTACAGGCCAGAAGAAACAAGCGGCAGACAGCGAGAGAAATCGTTAGACATACGACACAGGCGACTGGACGACCGATATCGCGTTTTACCGTGGCCAGAAGACTGCACGGTGGTGGACTGTTTGCACGACGCCCTGTACGGTGTGTACCTTTAACGCTGGAAAGACAATGAATGGGGGCGAGTACTCTTTACAAATGAGAGAAGATTCAGTTTGAGTAGCGATTCTCATCGCATACTCATCTGGAGAGAGCGGGGAAGCCGCAATCATCCCTGGAACATCATTCAAAGTGACAGGTATGGAGGTCGCGGTGTTCTCGTTTGGGGAGGCATCATGCTTGGTAGTCGTACAGACCTTCACATCTTCGACGCAGGTTCAGTCAACGGGACCCGTTATTGTAACGAGATTCTTCTTCCATATGTGCGTCTTTTTAGAGGCGCTATGGGTCTGCAGTTCCTTTTCATAGACGACAATGCACCATGTCATCGCACAGTAGCTGCCGAACAGCTCTTAGAGAGTGAGGATATTGAACGTATGGATTGGCCGGCACGATCTCCGGATCTCAATCCCATCGAGCATGTATGGGATTTTCGAGGCACACGCTTGGCAGCTCGTACCTTACCACCAGTAACGATTCGGGAGCTTTGATTGGCGCTGCAAGACGAATGGGCAGCAATGCCTCAACAACTCATTGACACCCTCATTCTCAGCATGGGCAGACGCTGTGAAACCTGCCTAGCAGTTAGGGGAGATCATATCCCCTACTAAAGATCGGATGTTTCTTGCTGGACACCCATCACAGGGTTGTTTCGGCCTTCAGTCGCATTGCGCTCCATGCTACTTTTTCAATCAAGCTTCTTTTTGTACCTCTGATTTCTCTTTTAGTAAGCGTTGCTTGCATATTACACATGTCCTTACGCATTGGGGATCTTACGGTATTAAATGTGTTAATTTGGAAAGCTTTTGTACAAAGTTATATTGAAAAAACCGTCTCGTCCTTAATTTTTGCACACCAGTGTATATATATATATATATATATATATATATATATATATATATATATATATATATATATATATATATATTATATATAATTATATATTTGATTTTCATTTTTTAAATTAATGCTTCACTTTATCCGAAGTTTTAAAAAAACTTTTGATAAAATGAGGTAAATAAAATGTTTCAATAGGTCCAAAAGCTTGAATGAGAAATATTCAAAACATTAACTTTGCATCGAGGGTGAGTAAATGAAATTTAGTCTTTGTTTTCATATTGAACACACACAATTAAACTTATAAAATAATATTATATAGCTGTATCTATCATCAATAATATCGCAACGCAATTTACCTTCAAACTCTGACAATTCGCATACTTTCAAAAATTGAAAGAAAAACTAGCGGCTGATTGGTCCTGTTTTAGCCTCAATGCGTAAAGTTCAGCCAACAGCTGCGTTCGGTCCCGTGCAACAAGAAAAGCCTCTTTTAGTTCCCACTTGAAAAGCGTAAAGACTGTTGCCGTAATTTGGACTACACATTGCGGTACTTATGTATTATCACAACCATGACAATTTTGAAGAAAACCCCCAAATTGGCAACTCCAATTTCGCTCCTACGTAGAAGCTGAATTGACAATCATTTGCTTCGTTTTATATTTCTCCTTTTGAGAACATTCTAAACATAACCGTTTGTTGATATAACATTCTCGAAATTAAAGTTAAAGTCTAGGATTTTTCGAATTCTTAAATATAAGAAAATTTAATAATAAATTTATTAATAATAATATAATTATATTATTATTATTATTATTATATACAATGATAAAATAATAATAATATAACGTAAAATTATTATTATTAATAATATAATATAAAATTAATAATAATAAAATAAAATAATTCGATTAAATAATACAAATTAGTTATTATTTTTTTATTGATTATTGTTTTTTATAAATACTTATTAGTTTTCACATAATATTTCACTCCCTATGCTCGTCAACGTTTACAGCTCTTAGAATTCGGGCGATTCTCTTCTTTGTCACCAATATGGTTACGACAGTACGTAAGTACCAAGATGGCTCAGTTAATTACCTCATGCTAATTCTTTACTCATGCAGGCAACGATTACTTTGGCACACGTGGTGTAAGCTTGTCGTAATATGATACTGATGATAGCTTTCTAAAAATTAATCACATTTCCAGACGCGCTAAAAAATCTCTAGTAAAGCCGTTAACGCCTAAAAGTCTCTGAATTCAGGAACGAGCATTATCAAGTACCATTGTAACAAATCTGTTTCTGCAGGGACAGTAGGATCCATGAGATTCAGAGGTACTGTGAAGATTAAAAATAACTTTATTGCAACTATAGAGAAATGATTTTTGGAATTGAATATTAAACAAATAATAAATTTAAGCACCCAGAATTAAAAGAAAACTTCCACGTGGCTATATCAATACCACTTGGTATCTTCTGGTGAATCTGACCCGACAATTTTACTAAGACAATCATTCAATATGATTAATATGCTCTTGTCAAAATACTTACATCTATCATTAATTTATCGCATACACTTATTCATCCTTTCCTCTTTTTTCACTTCAGATCTATTTAAATAGTAAAGCATGTTTGCATACGTCACGACTCTTCCACAAGGTGAAGTTTTCGAATCAAACATCGTCATAAAGAAACCCAAGACGTTAATTGAAGGGAAGCAAGCGTGAAAACCCACTACAATCCTCTCATTGAAACTAATGCATTAAGTGGGATATGTTTTGAAGTTTTTCAGCTAAAAAGTAAAAGTTAACTGATATTTGTTTATAAATTCGTAATTATAAATTTTTATGATAAAGCTTATAAGGTTTATAAGATTCAAGTCTTGTTATTTTTTTTAAAAAAATTAATGATTATTCTTTTAATATATATAATTCAGTGAAGCTATTTATGTCGCTGCAATAATAATCATACTCCAAAATAATGAAAAGAAATTCCTTTGCATAGTAACTTTTTGAAATAGTAGAAGCTCCTATTTAGATAAATTTTGTTGTACGACAGTTTAATTGCTTAAATACTTTCGAAACAAAATAGAAAACACAATTTTCAAAAATAAATCGTTAGGACTACACAGTGCCCTTTTTCAAAAACAATTTTGGAGACAGTAATAGCAAAAATAATTTATGATTTATATTCAGATTATATTATTAAATTGATTCTGGAAATGAAAAGTCAGTTTGACAAGACATTATTTTGCAATTTTAAAAAAAATGAGCATTTTTGAAGTTTTTTAATCTTTTATAAAATGCTAAAACTTTTTTAAAAATTCATTCATTTTTAGAGACTTATATTTTTAAGATTATTGAAAACAAAAGTTAGTATGCTATTTAAAATCTGTTTCTTTGTTGAAATATTATAATTATATTTATAATTAAACCATGGAAAATACAAACAATTTTTAAACATTAAATTTAATTTTTTTTAGAAAATAACTAGACTTTTCATGTGCTTAAATCTATACTTACTTTTATAGTATATGCATTTAGGATTACCTACAAAAAATTTAAAGATTCAATCTTGGACAGAAAAAAAAGCCTTAGGGATTAAAAAACACGTACATTTCCAGAATTAAAACACTGAGAAAAACACATTTAAAGTTTGTAAAAATATTAAAAAAAAAAATAATGTTGCCAGCAAAGCTCTAATTTTTAGTTATGTTATTTCCTAACTCATGTTCTATACTAAAACACTGCTTTAATTAAATATTACTGAAAATACTTTTTTTAATTCAAAATATTCTTTTGCATAGTATTGATATCATTTTTTACGACGACAAATTATTCAACTTATTCTTAACCTAATATTTTCGTTAAAGTTTTAAACACAAAACATTTAAAACCAAAATAATAATGAAACAAACTTAAGCTAGAAATCATCAAATTTGTAAATAATATCCATTCTTTTTTCTCAGTTTTAAATTGGGTCAATTTAGCAAGTTTAAATTTTTATTGTGTGAATTTAGAATGCTGTGTAATGTTGTACTATATTAATTACTATGATGTAGTTTGGCTCATCATAGATATATTCAGTATTTTCTATACACACAATACTTGTATTCAGAACATTTATATTCTGAAGTCTCATTGTATTATCAGCAGAGATCTTAGATTTATCTTTTTCAGCAATAACCCATCTCTTCTAAATATTATTTCTCATAGCAACTTGAATACATTTTGGTCATGAAATTTTCTTAACATGAAAAAATTATGGAACACAAAGTTAAAAGCTTCTAAGTTATATAAAACATGAATAAAAATAAATATTATACTCGAAATCAATCTTTATTAAGTAACTATGAGAGAACTCAAAAACCTCAAAGCATAAGCAAACAGAAAGGATTTTAATATGAAAACTGCAGTTAATAGCCATTTCATACGGAAAAATTGGATTGTGTTAAAAATAATTTTAATTAAATCAGTTTAGAAATGCAAAAATACTTTAAACTGAAGGCGAAACTAAAATCTAGACCTAGAAAACTTCAAATATCTCAAAAACTAATGGATTTTCAGGTCTGAAATTTTTGGTAATCTTTCCAATTATATGGATCAAAGGGAAATTGAAATCGAATTCTTTTGAATAAAATAAACAAAAATAAATAGCATTTTTCGTTAATGAAGTTAATAAATATATTCAACAAACATGTAAGCTTGTCTCAAATCAAATTTTTATATTTCAATTAATGAGTTTCATTTAAGATTTCAAATACTAGAGTAAAATGAGTTGTTAAATGAGATCTTTCTATCACACACATAACTCGTGCACGTAAGTACATCAACAATTTAATTTTAGGTTTTTCCTAAACAAATTGAATTTTTTAGGACTCAAAGTTAGTTAATTGAAACTGTGAACTGAAATCCTTAACATCTCTTTTTTATTTTCTGAAAAGAATAAAGTATATTTTAAGTATTTATCCTTGCGCGAATTTCTCTTGCATTAAATAAATACTACATTAAAATATTGCAATGAAAAAAGTACCGAAATCCCAGATTTAAATTTACTGTCAAAATTATTAATATTGTATGAGTTTCATGAAATATTTCTCAAGCTATAACTTGTATTTATGCTATAGAAAAAATTTGAAAATTATGCATTTTTTTAAGCAATCGTACAAAAAAGCAGGATTATAAGAATCAAAAAAGAAGTGCTAAGATATTTTTTCTAAAATTATGAAATTACAAAAATTACTAAAAAAAGACTATAAAAAACTAATATACTCTTTTGGAAGAGAAGCACATAAAGGATAACTGATAACGTTAAGTTTGAAAATATTTGTTTTCTAATAAAATTTAAATTTTAGGTATTTTTTCAGTAAACAAATGGTAAAACTAAACAGGAAAAAATCTTTTGAGTTCAGAAAATATCTTACACCAGTCTCATTAAATTGAATGTGTATATGTATGTAATTCTACGAATATATTAGGGGTTTTTTTTATTTTTGGTGATTTTTGTCTGCAATTATTTTCTGAGGAAATGAGGAATTTTCACAAATTTTTATATGTATTTATTAAAAGAATGTTTCTAAATTGATATTTTAATGATAACTTATTCATTTGGCTGACAAACAGATTTCCGTCATCTGTATTGTTTATGAACATGGTTCTCTAATGAAGACTAAAAATGTAATCGTATACGAAACTTTTAGATCATATATTTAACGTATTTATTGGATTCTAAGCCACAACCCAAATTCTCAACACGTTTTTGTGGAAAAAATTTTCCACAATTTTCCGAAATTAAAAAATTAAAAAATGAGAGCTATTAAGAAGCGAATAAATAATTTATTTTACCAGTATTAAACATTTTTAAATACATACCAGAACCTATACTTGTGCTCTAACCATCAGTATTATGTTAAAATTCCCCACCCAAAGAACTCTTTCGCCTTCGATTCTAAGTCACACCCGATTTTCATTAACATTGATATCAGAAAAAAAGTGCGGCTTAGATTTGAATAAATACGGTAAATATCGCAAACAGTTATACCAAGGGGAAAATGTTCATTAATTGGGATATACTATTCATTGTCGAATGAGAATGAGAAAATGTTCTTGTTAATGATGTAAGATTAGTTTTGTTTTTTAACTCGGCGTAAGGCATTTTTCATTATTATAAAACTTAAAAATAAACTTGATTTTACAATAGAGTTGTTAAATTGATAGTTATATCAAAACAAAACAATTTTGATTGATTTGATGTCTTTCTAAAATGTATCTTTATTTTTTTTCTTTTTTATAATTTGTTATATATAATGTTTACATTTTGTTTTATTTTTTAAGGATGGCAGTTCTTTAGTTCCACGAATTTTGAAACAGCAATGATTAAAAAATGCTAATTAATTCTCCAAAACATTTAAGCACATGAAAACGAAAAAGTACTTCCAGGAACACCTGATAGTTCCTGGAGTTCATTTACTCTGCATATTACGTGATTTCTCTTAAGACCAATTACTTCTTTACCCGTGATTTATTTTGACAGTTTTGAAGTGTTAATTACTGTTTCACACGTGAAAATTTCCACCGTTTTACCAATTGTAATTACAGTTCCGCATTGCAAGTTTGAAGAATCATTTAAATGTTTCTGGAAGCAAAAATTGACTTTCTAGTTTTCAGAAATTTAGGAGTAATAAAATGGTTCGTGATCCTTCGTATCGCAAAGTTAATTCTTTCTTTTGATTATTTCTTATGATACTATATTTAAAGAGGGACATGGTATGATTTACGCAAAATTTTCTAATATAATGATTTTCATAATTTTTTTGGTTGTCTCCTATGTGTATGTATGATGTAAAACAGATTTTGTGCTCACCATTTCAGGAAAAGCTAACCATTTAACTTTTAAGGGAAAAACATGAAACTTATGAAGTGATTTAAAAATGCTACTCATAAAAAAAAGGTTTGCTTATAAGACTTGTATTAGGCACAATAGGAAGTATTAGGTGCAATAGAAAAAAAACCTTAGGATTTTAAATGAAATCAAACTAGTTATTGTATCTTTTTAAGATAAGTCCGTTTAGTTTTGATTTGCCGTTGGGATGTGAATAAAAGCCAACGTAGAATCATCAAAACTCTGCATTTTTTAAACTTAGAACTTTCAAATTTTGTGACAGTATAGAAAATTATCTGAAACATAATTTAGGCTAAACAAATTAGATTTGATTTTTTGACTGATTTTTGTCAATTGAACTGTGTCTCTTTAAAGTAAAATTTTACTAAAATAAATAAACCGAGAATAGAAGAGTTTTTTTATTAAAATTTAAAAAAAAACAAATGCAGATTATACATATATACTTTGTGCTTGAAAATATAATTATGATTTAACTTCACTTTTTGAAGTAAATTTTGAATCCATCGTCTCTACCATCAATTCAAAAACCTCTATGTTTATGTATCTATGCGGAAAGTATAATTTGCTGAAACTGTATTTTAATAGGCACATAAATTATCGGAAGCTGCTTTGTTAAATTACTGCACAATTGCGCTAGAGTTATTGCTATGTTAATAAACTGGTCAGATGAAGATATAAAGCAAATCGTATGTATAAATGTTTTTATAATAATATATATAACTGAACTTTAGAGTATTATCTAATAACAATATGACATATTCTTTTCGAAATAAATGGTGTCCAAAAATCAACGCAAGGTTTGAATGAAATAAATTTGTTATTTTTTTATTGAATCTTAAAGTACACAGGATAAGGCTATGTATGGAATAACACATAGGACACTTCATAGCTTTGCTGGCATATACGCACTCTTTTTTTCGAAATTTTCCATGACTGTTTTGTATAAATGTGACTGTATTTTTTTTATGTAACGTTGACCCTAGATCTCCCTAGATCATGTGATTTAACATCATTGGGTTTCTTTTTATGAGGTTATTTAAAATTAAAGATCTATTCCATCAAGCTCACAAGCGTGCATTGAAAGAGGAAATTCAACGTTGCATTTCAACGCTGGGATATATTGACGAAAGACCGCGTATGTGCCAACAAAGTCGTATGTGTTATTCTATATATGACTCAATCCTGTGTACTTTACGATTCAATAAAAAATAATAATTTAAAGAAAAAAACTGTATTTTTTATTTAATTCAAATATTGCGTTAATTATGGAATATCCTTTATATTGATTGACGCATGAAATAAATATATATTTCTTATCAACGAATAAAAAATTCTCCTAACTATTTTACCAATGAACTTATGAATGAGTATTTCTCGTAGCTTATAGAGGAATGTATAAAATACCACCAACTATCTTGTTTAAATATTGATAGCAACCTGATACTTAAATAGCGTTGGCTGCCTTTTGGTGCATTAGGATGTAATATCAAAAAAAAAAAAAACTGAAATATTTTACTTACTCGATGCAACAAGTGAAAAATTGCAATAAGGCTAATTTCGGGTTTTATATACAGAGGAGTTTCAAACCTTATGAGTAGTAAATTATTTTTTCTTTAATTGAATCTTACCATCTTCTGAGTGGCTCAGTGAATATTAACATCATACTATTCAATTAGTCGAGGGCTTTTAGTGATGGGCTTGTAGCGTAATATTGAACAGTGGTCAAATGACGAGGACAACACTGGAACTAACATCCCCATCTCTTAACTTCTACATCACACCAACGGGAGAACATTTGAGACTCGACGCGCATTGACCTGCTCTGCATGGCAGGTGTTTAGAGGTATACCATCTTCTGAAAAATGCAGTTTACAAACAAATTATTTATTTATTTTTCGAATTCTTATTTATACCTTTGCATTTGTCGTTATTTTTTATATAAATAATACCATAAGCATGTGATATACAGAGATAGCGCAAGACGTCTATACTTAGTGAACTCACACCCAATATCTCGTTCGCCTTATCATAACTATTGTATTTCGTAAGCCACTAATGCAAGTTTTATTGAGCTTTTATAATTCTAATCGAGTTTTGTAGCTTATATTAATTGTATACATATATACCGAAACATAATTATACTAAAATTAAGCATTTTACGTTTATTGTGATGTTCATTGTTTATATAATATAATGTGAGCTTAATTATATATATATATATATATATATATATATATATATAGTTATGTACCGTGAATGATTTGATTAATATGTTCACTACTGATATAAATATTTTTTCTGCTTAATTGTACTGCAAATTAGTAATTAACTTGTTAGTTATATGGTAATTAAAGTTTGTCAGGTTTCGTGGGTAGTATATTATTTTGATAATTCAATTTTGAAATATCTGTAAATAATTTTCGGTTTAAACATCAAACTTTTTGAAGCTTAATATATTTGATGCTCTAAAAACAGAATTTTAATCTGCTGAAAAATTGCTTTATATTGTTTCGCAATATATAAGAAAACCTACAGGCACTTCCCCTTATTGTTCTGTTATTAGTTCTAGACTAGCTACAAATACGTATACATACATATATACATATATGTAATATACATATGTTTAAATTTTAAAAAAAGATGAACTTAAGTCTGAAATTCAAACTACACACTTTTTGAAACTAAATTGTTTTCATTCATCTTACAAGAAAAGTAAATTATTCGCATCTTTTTTAAACACATTTCAAGCTTTTATGACTAAGAAATTGAAAAACGCTTTATGATTTAATCCTTAATATTATCGTTAAAATTGTATTTCTTGCATAAAAACTTTTGTTTTAGGTAAAAAAAAAATATTTAATGTGTGAGATAAAAAATATATCATATTTAATACATCTTCACAAATTCCGTCTGTAATAATTATGTTAATATTTTTACAGTAAATTTTCGGTCTACAGTATAATTTACTTTATGAATAATTGAAGCACCACTCATATAATTATGCGTATATATTATTCAGTTTATAGAATTAATAAGTATTTCCTTGCTCTGTTTAATAGTTAAGCTTCTTAACGGCCATTTGATAAACATTTATTATTTAAAGACTATATACGGGGTCTATGACATACTATCATAATATATTCATAAAATTCACAGAAATTAGAAAAATATTTCTAGAGATATTATTTAATTTTAATATAAATGCACGTTAAATTTCCCGGACTCTTTTTTTTACACAACTTTTTGATTTTTATTCTCCCCTCACGTATTCAAAGTTTCATTAACGCATTTATTACAATATCATGTATTCAGAGCTCCTTATTACATATAAATAAAAGCGCATGAATTCATTTATTATGATATCCAAAAGTTAAGAATAATTGAGAGATTATAGAAATATAAATGAAACAGAGAAAATTCTGGAATTGCGTATACATTCTTTATTGATGTTAACTAATGACTGTGGTTTGAAATCTTTTTCAGAACATAACTGAACAATGAGAAGGACTACTGCAATACTTCAAGTACGAGTAAACTGATGGCAAAATCTACATTGAGGATTCTGGTTGTTTGCGTAATCACACAAACACACACACACATTGAGCTCATGCATATTAATTTTAATATGAACGTGCATATAAAAAGCTTAAAATCAGTTATTTTAAACAGATTTGTGTAGATCAGGATATTTTTTTATCATCTATTTACAAGATACCACGTATAAGACAGTAAAACATTTAAGAAAAACTATCGTCCATAGACGCTTATATAAAAGTCTTCGATCTCAGTGTGGTAACGACTTCACACAGCTCTGGGATAAACTATTTATTTCAATAAGAAAATCATCAAAAAATATTTTATCACTATTAATTAGCAAAAGGGTCCACAAATTTCGAGTCTCTTTCGCTGCAATATATCATCTCTCTTCGCACAAAAATAATGATGTGAATTTTCACGCTAGAGAAAAGTCTTATACATTCACTCTCGGTAATTCCACACCGAGTTTGGATGAATTAGCTGGCTCCAAATCCGCCTTACATCACAGACTAAGGTATAACTGAATCACAATTCTTTAGTGGGAGGGACCTCAAAATCGGTTCCCTCACGTAAAGTTTCTCGGTTTAGAATCCGCCTTAATTCGCGGATTCAGTATCGCTTTCCTATCGTTGATCGAGATTCAGACCGTTCCCAGATCTCCCCAGTTCGGGTTCCGCCGTAATTCGTGGTATCCCTATCGTTTTTCCTTTATCGCTGAAGGGACCTCACAAGGGCTCCCTCATAAATCCAGTCTCCTCTCTCGGGCGCTCTCGCTCCCCTTATATATATCTCTCTAACCATCTCTCGCCTAATCATCCTTCTGTGATCTCTTGTTCTTCTGCCACCTCTATCGGTCTCAGTCCACTTGATCTCTTGCCCAATGGGCGCCGATCCCTAGATGCACATTGTAAGTTTTCAGACGCACTGCCGTCTCCGAATCGTGGGAAAACGAAAGCACAATCTTACGGCGTCTCTTTTGAATGGCCGAGACAACCTGAGAAAGAGGGCTCAAATCTTTGACCATCCAGTTCTTAAATTCTTTTCCAGCAATTGGGGAAATATCTGCAGCTTTCCCATTGTCTGTCGGCATCAATCTTAACAATTAGGGGAAAACGTCCGACTTCGTCACAGTGCATTCACTTTTTTTAACTATATGTGTTACTTTTAACTCTCACGCCTGAGATTATATAGGGCATGGCAATAGTGTTCTAAAATGTCACGCACGAGTAGTATACAGGGTAAATTTTTTTTTAGTTCATCTTATTGTTCTACCCGAATTCATAAGGAGAAAAATTTATTTTGGGTTCATCTCTCTGTCAAACCTGAATCTATAATCGGAAAAAGTTAATTTGGGCTCGATTCAATCGAGGGTGTTTGATTAGCCGAATTCATGATACTTCCATAATCAACCGCAAAGTAAAAAAATGAAGATGCACTCGAGTCAAAGGTTTTTTGACTATAATCTAATTATGGGTGATGTAGACCGCTGTGATCAGGAAATATCCTTTTATCTGACAATCTGAAAATGCCAGAAAAAATATTATGTAAAGATATTTTTACCTTTACACTAGACAAGGTACTATGTAGCTCATTTTTGCTGTATAGAAATGAAGGAAATGTATTACAGTTTTAGAATTTTGAATCCAAGTTGTAGAACAGCTTTTATATAAATATGATGATACAGGTTCTGGACAAAAGAATCCTGGCAGATTATCAACAATACATAACTCTTCTCATCTTAATGAATGACATTTTGTGTCACATGCTCCTCCTTTCCTGCAAAATTTGAGCTTACAAGACAATGCAAAGTTCGTTGTTCAAAAAAGGATGCGAATGGATTAACGATGGAAACGAAACACGATTCTCGTGTAGTTATTGAAGGTGTTTGTCTGTGCTTGGAAAATTATTTCCAGTAATACCACACAAAACTGAATTATTGAACTACTATTCTTTATTTATTTTTATATTATATTTTTTGGAAAAAAAACTGCTCTACTAGAAGTGAACTTTACCACTGCCACGCTGCGTTGCAACCACCTCGAGCGAATGTGCAGTTGCTACAAAACCTTAAAAATTTCTATACATGTACTTCAAAATATAGATTTTTAACCATTAAGGTATCCAACTACTTGAGACAACTTTTTTTTGAAAAAATGGAGGTATGATGATTTTTTTGTGATTTTTAGATTTATTTAGTACAAAAATTCCTAAATTGAAATCCTAAAAATGAAAAGAGAAAAAAAAAATTTGTTATTAAAATGGGAAAAACTGATCAGAATGTACAAAAAATTACATAAACGGGGCCCGCTCTGTACAAAAAATTTATGAACAAATTCTCAATTTTTTCAATTCTGATTGTTATTCATGTTTAAAATGACCTTCAGGATAAGGGATATTTTAATTTTAACAAAAAATAGAGCACTTTGACTTAGTAATTATATGAATTTGCTCAAAAAAAACAGGGATTATATTCACATAAAGGCCTGTAAATTTTGAAATGAAACAGTGATTGATAAATCTGAAGTTCAAAACACTTTTTTCAATTATACAGAACATACACAAAAAATTTCAGCAAATTATTTAAAAAAAACTTTTTGAGCAATCGCTGTCCCCGTTTGAGCTTTTCGAAAAAAAAACACATTTCGAGTAAAACGCATTTTAAAGCTTCACATCTTGTGTAAAGTTATAGCTACTGCTTTTACTAAAACACTTGTAGTTTTTGTTCTAGTGAATGAAAAATAAAATACTTGATATTTTTATAAAGCCAATAAAATAAAACCATAAAAAAATTGTGAATTTTTGAAAAATATCATGATTTTAGGGCAGTCGGATACCTTAAGTATATTTTATTTATACTGAACATTTGATTTTTGTAATAAAAAAAAATTTGACAATGTTTGCACCAAAATCCTCAAAATAACTTGACAGTTAAAGGGCTATTTTTTATTAAAAATTAGGAAGAGCTTTAGTATAAACACTTTTTTGACGATATTTTTGGATGATTGGCACCATATGATGGCATTCCTTCTCTACGGGAAATAGAAAAGATTGTAAGTATTTTATACATTTTCTTTTCCTTGAAAGCCTATTATTATTTATTCGAATTAATAAGTTAGTCATCTCATGAAAGTGACATTTCATTCACAATTTTACTACCGTGAACTTTTCTAAATTAAAATAAATTCATGTTATTTACTTTATTTATTTCTTTTAACTTTACTACAATACGTTAACTAAATGTATGAGGTTTAAACAAAATGTGTGATCATGAGTTTATTTTCATTATTTTATTCCATGTCTTATTATATATGCATGTTAAAGGGGAATTCAAAGAAACTACGGTTGAAAAATAAAATATAATGCTAAAATTCAAATAATATTTCTTCTACCTTAATAGGAATAAACTGATCTTTTGAGGATAAAAATAAAATGAAGTTATGCCGGATTTTCAATGAAGAAGAAAGGAAACTTGTGCTATACGAGTACCTTCTATGATTAGCCAACTTATTTATTGAAGATTTTTATTTTATCTTTGCTCAGTCGAATCTCTAAAGATGTTTCTGTAATTCTGAATTATAATGAAGGCAACATATGAATGAGAGACTCCCACATATTCCTAATAGAATCATATTTAAATTTAAAATATTGCGTGGGATAAGAGTTAATTTTAGAACTTCAAATATTTTTATTAGATATATACACGTTCAGTTTTACGGTTGGACTGAAAGTCAAAATTTGTTAAAACGGAATTAAATTTCATCTTGCAAATAATTTGATATGTTGTTGCATGTTATAATGAGAGACTTAAACATAGTTAAAAACAAAGTAGTTTTAAGAGAAATTATGAATAAAAGTATAAAATTTGGATTAATGATTTCTAATCGTAATATGGCTATTAAAACACAAATTGGTAAAGGAATTGAAACTTCTTTTACCAAAATAGCTATTAAGTATGGATATCCGCTTGAAACTTTTAATGAAATTAAGTTCAATGTGTTCCAATATTTATTGAAACAAAACTATAAAATCGAGAATAATATTACTTTAAAAGTAATTAACCAAAAAAAAGTATTAGAACTACAAAAAGATTTTGAAATCGTACTTGTAAAGCAACTGGTAATTGAAATAATTTTCAAAAGCCACTCTATTATGATATTCTTAAGGTATCCAACAAGGTTCGGAGATAAATTTTTCAAAAATTGATTTTCTGAATAATTTTATTGTTTTAAAGAACATAAATAGGCTTAAAAGTCATAACTATTAAATAACTAACATGTATCGCCCTTTTTTTTGAAAAAAATTATTATTTTTAGGAAAATTTAGCAAAATTTTTTAAGTTAAGAAAAACTTGATAAATAAAAATAAATTGCACATTATGCAATTTTAACGTCTATGATATACTTCTTGATCCCTCTGAAGTGTCACAAATCTCAGGATAAAAAATAGTTTAAGAAATAAATATTTTATCAGCATTTAAATTTGGTCATGATTTTTTGTCAAAATTACTGCATGTTATAAGCTAAAAATGGCTGTAAAATGTGATTAAATGTAGCTGTCTTAAAACCAGAAGTTAGTTACACTCTGAAGGGCCCATAACATTTATGTTGCAAATTACATTGCATTTCATTGGATTGTTTAGACGATATCCTGTTTTTCGTGCACAAATTATCATGAAAAGTTCATTCTTCAAAAAACGAATTAAAAAATATTTGTATTAGTTAGATAAATTAAATGCTATAAAAATAACTTAAAAAACTCTCTAGTTTTATGTATTAGTTCTTCTTCCCCAATAATTCATTTCTTTTTTCCCTAATGACCCAAACACCAAACATCAAATACCTAAAAAGCACTTTTTCAGCCTAGTCGGATACCTTAATAACCGCTTTCACGAAAATAATGCATTTATAAAATCTACATACGACAAAAAATAAATAGCCGAATCTCAGCATTCCATAAAAATTAGGATTGATTGTTATAGATATTAAATTTTCTCATATCTTTTCGCTCTCTAAAATTCCATAAAAATTCCACTAAATTTAGAATAGTCACTAATTGTCTTAATAATTTCAATACAAAACCGGGTAATATATAACAAAATGTAATACGGGAAACACTTTAAGATATTGTAGTACAGATATTATTACGTTCATGAAAGGCAAAAATATTAAGAAACACAGTACGATTCAATAGACAAAATGCGGTCGAAAAAATCAAAAACCTAAATTATTCTTTATATACTTTTCTATAAGCTCACAAAATTTGAAAACTCTAAACATAAAAAACACAGAATTATGATAACTTTTACATTCATTTTTATTCCCATCCCCATGGCAAATCAAAACTTTAAACTTACTTATCTCAGAAAGGTAAAATAACTGGTTTGTCTTCATTTAAAATACTAAGGCTTTTTTCCTTTTGTGCCTAATGCTTTGAATTTTTTTTTTACCTATTGTTAATAGTACATGTAACAAAAGTTGGTATGCATTTTTGAATGAAAGCTATACTTATTTCTTAAAAAATAATTGAATTTAGAATTTGCAATTTTTTAAAGAAATTTTCAATAAGGATTCATAAAAAGAATTAGTGTACAAATACCAATCGTGTTATCGCAAAACCCACACCAACTTTTGTTATACATAGTTGGACGTACTTGAAAATCAAATTTCATGCGTGTACATAAATTGTTGTAGGGGAGGAGTAGTATTTTAAAATCACTTCACACACACACACACACACAAATTTTAAGTTTTTTTCCTTAAGAAAACAAATGGCTAACTTTTTATGAAATTGTGAGCACAAAATCTGTTTTATATAGTATACACTCATAGGAGCAACCAAAAGAAATTTTAAAATCCTTAAATTAAAAATGTTTGCTTAAATCGTACCATGTCCCCTTAAATACATATTCTTAGCTGTGACTTTGAAGATCTTTTTGATTCAATAGATCTAGAAGACACGATTTAATTTCTCAAAAATTTATATTAGGTATTCTGTAAATAAATAAATGAAATATGAAAAATATAATAGAATTATTCAAAAGGCATCAAAAGAAACCTGTATTTTCCATAACTGATTTTATCGTAAGCAAAAGAGGGGCTATAACAAGAGTAGGAGCAGCTAGCAAAAGTCTGGTTAACATCTAATTTCACTTCTTTGAAAATGAATATATAGATATTAATCAAGTTAAATTTTTAGGTACAATGATGACTTAAAATGAATTTAATTAAATTATATGATTAATTAAATTATATTCTTAACTTTAATTTTTATCCACAGTATTTGAGTTTAATTAGAACCAACTTTAATATATAAACTGCTCTTAGTACAAATGCAACACCATGAAGGAATCTTAGAATTAAAGGAAATTTAATGCACAAGCAACTTGTATTAGTACAAATAAATGACGAAATTTTCAAAGAAAAAGAACAATATTAAATGTCCGAAATCAGCATTTGGTGTACATACCACACCCTGCAATAAGTGCTGCTTTACGACGTGGTATGGAGTCAGACAGATTTTGAATATCTGCTTGTGGAAGAGGATTCCATATTGCTTGTATTCACAGCAAACGTTCGTCTTTTGAAGCTGTAGGACGCGGATCACGAGCGAGTCGCCAACCAACCAAATCTTATACGTGCCCAATAGGCGAAATATCCGGCGAATAAGCAGGCCAAGAAAGAAGTTGCATGTGTTGGCCTGAACAGAAGTCTCGAACAGTCTTTGCAACATGTGGGCGTGCATTATCCTGCTGAAAGATAGCTCCAGGGATGCCTTAAAGGAAGGGAACGATTTCGGACTGTAGCACTTCAAGAACGTACCTGATTCTATTGAGATTATCCTCAATACGGAGCAAATTGGATTGTCCATGATACAAAATCACACTCCAAACCATTACTCCGGGTATTAGGCCACTATTTCGTTCGATAATGCACTCTGGAAGGCAGCGTTCACCGGCATTGCAATGCGGCCATCATGGTCCCACAAATTGAAGCGTGATTAATCTGAAAAGAAAACTTGGTGCCAATCAGCTTGCCAGGCACTGTGCTCATGAGTCCATTGAAGACGCAGCCGTCGATAGTTTGCGTGAGGGGGATCCTGTATAAAGGCACCCTTGCACGCAATCCACGGTGCAGCAGACGTTGACGAATTGACGAAGCCGTCATTAGTACACCTGTAGTAGTAGACCAACGTGCTGCCAACTGCCCTGAGGAAGCAGTACAGTCATTCGCTGCCATGCGGAGCAAGGGTTGATAGTCGCGCGCTGTCGTCACCTTCCGTCACCCACTGCCAGTTTTTGGAGTTACTCGGTACTCCACTGCTTCCAAATTCGCATCACTGTGGAACTGTTCCACTGCACACGAGCTCATATTGCGCGATAGGAAAATTCTCCTTTTCGAAGGTCTATAGTCGTTCCCCCGTTCAAACTCCGTAAGCTGTTGGAGTTTATCCTTATTTCGTCATGGATGCATACTTAGGTCTCACTAAACGTTCGCCACTAGCAAATAATCATTAACTATTTTCACAACTTCCCGCTACAACTCTCTATTTATACGCTTTCTATTTATACGTTCAGAGGGCGCTGCGTACGTCACGCATGCTCGGTGACTGAAACTTTACTATCTTGCGTAGATTCCTACAATTGATATTTGCTGCAAAGTCCATTTAGTTCTGATGATTCCTTCATGGTGTTGCATTTTTTTCAGACAGCAGTGTAAATAAAACAGAATTTCTAGATGAACAATTAAATATTGATAATTATTATTTAAAAACTAATGTTTATGATAAAAGAGAAATCTTTAAATTTAACATTATTAAAGTGCCTTACTAAATGTTATCTACATTAATCTACCTACAATAACTATATTCATCTATTTTTATATTTTTTATTCTAGATTATTTACAAAGAAATAATGATCTAATTCTGAAAATGCGGAAATTCCGCACTTTAACGAAGCAAATCAGTAAATCTGTATATTAGCAAGATAATCTGCACATTAACAGTTTTGGCATTAACGGCTGGTAACATATACAATTGATTAGTTTGAGAGACGAAGGAGGAAGAAACTATTTTTCAAACTCTGAATAAATGGAAAGTTACTCAACAGTTTTCTCATTCGAAAATCCCATTTGAAAGTCTGTTGCTTCTGAGAAGATATTTTTTTCCTCGTATAAAATAGAGAAAAGTCTACCAACACATGTTAAAACTCTATTGCTGCAGAATTGTGGCCTACCAAGAATATACTTTATCGTTGCATTGTTTGGAATCCAAGGACGGTCATTCAAATATGGAATCGATTTGTTCAATAGGGGCATATTGAACGCCATGCAGAATTCCAATGGCCTCTTGGCACTAACGACCGAGACTAACCTTGCAGGATCATACACAAACCTTGAAAAGGTTTGTTTGCAGTACAACAAATATCCACATGGACATTGCAACAAAGTCTGGAGCACATAACCAGTTATGGAATTAAAAAAATACATAAAAAAGAGAATTTAGATATTGATTTCTCAAAAAAGCTTTTTAGATAACTGTTTATCATTGAAAAACTCTTATTTTATTACTTTTTCAGGATATGAATGTATTTTTAGAAGACAAATACAAGTATGATCCAAATATTTTATACGGTTTTTCATAATTTTTATTAAAATATCTTTCTCTACGAAAGCTACCTTTAAGCTTCTAATATCTATATATTTCAGTAATATTGTTACACATTTAACTTGACTTAAATATTTACCATATTTATGCTATGAATGCTTACACTCATAAGGATTTTGATTCAATTCATGACTTCACTTCGGATTCGGTTAAAATAACACTCGTTATATAATATTAAAGTAAGTATACTCAAACAGAAATAGTATGTGATGTCTGAAAAGTTTCAGATTACTCTAGAGTTAATTAAATTCCTACAATTATAGATTCAAAATCGTTCATCTTAAGAGTATTTGGTACCCTAAAAATCACAAACCTATCGTTTTTTTATTTTCATTTAATCTTATTCTTTGCATTATTATCTTTCGATTGATATATCACTTGTGCATGTCGGAAAGTTAGAAATTGACTAAAACTTCATTTGAAAACAAATTAGGCAATTCAGCCACACACCCTTTTAGAAAAAAAGCTAAAAATGCTTTATGATAAAAAAATCTATTTTAGAAATAGAAATAATAACTATAAAAAAGAATGTGTAGTATTAAAAGCAGAATATTTCCGAGGCAATATAATTATGTAATTTTTCTTCTTTGTGAAATGTGTGCATGTAAAATTTTTAAATTAAGGCATTTTATATTAAAAATTTTATATAATTTCAGTTCTTCTTCCTGATATATTTTTCATACAAATGTAATACTTTAATATTATAGGAAGAAAAACAGCTGAAATTTCTGTCGTGACAGAAAAATTTTTTTAACATTTTTCTTGAATTTTCATGTGCAATTAGTACTCTCTAAAAGTTGATCATTTATAAAACTGTGTGGGTTGAAAACATATGAAAATGCAATTATTTTAAAGAAAAACGTATAACTAATGTCTTAAAGTGGTATTTTAAGTTTAATTAAGCTTATAATAATTATTTTTTCAGAATTATAAACTTTAAACCTGTTTTTCTCAGTTTGTGTTTTTCGAAACCTTAGTGCATTAAAAATGCTACTCCTTCGACAATTATTTACCCATCACTTCCATTTTTTTCCTGCGAGTTGAAAATAAAGCGTGTAATAAAATTAGGGATCGGTTTAGCTATAAACTGAATACTTTTTTTAAAAAAAAAATAAAATATAAGAAATGTTGGCTTTTTCGTTGATTTTTAGCCTGTATATCAACATTTTATTTTTTTTCTCGAAATCGAATGAAGTTATTTTAAAATCGATCCCTAAAGATGTTTAGAACATCCATAAGAATATTATAAAAAAATTTCAGGTCAAGAAATTAGTTTTTAGAAAAGGAGTAGAATTTTAAAATTTTCCCAATTTTCTTCAAAAAAATTTTAATTTTTAAAATTGTGTGAATAATATATGAAAATTTTCATCTGGTAACATTTTCTTGAATAGAAACATTGTATAGAATGCTAAAATATAATTTTTAAATACGTAAATAAAGAAGTTTGCTGAAAGGGTACCAAGTCTCCTTAAACAGTCTTTCGTCACAGAAATTGAATTTTTGAAATGCAGTTGTTACCTAAAATTACTTATCTCAGGATAAATTTGAATTAAAAATATGCATTTGAAAAATTATTTTAATTTCAATTTTCTCTTATAAATATTTGTAAAATATCGTTAAAAATGACAAGGAAGTTATTTCTTCGTTAAATATCTGTTATCAAAAGTTATGCAACTATACCCTCAAGTGGTGTTCCATTTAAAAAAAATTGCTATCCGATTTTCACGTAAACTGTGGCAAATGCAAAAAAAAAGTTTTTTTTCTACCGCAAAATTGTAAATTATCTAAGCCCAAATGCATTCATTTTCAGCAACTATTGTGCCTTATTTTAAGATTTATGAAAGTTATTCTTTATAAAAAAAAGAAAACACCTTTTTTTCTATTTTTAAATGCCTTCTCATAAGCTTTACTGAACTGGAATATTTTCTCTTTTAGTAATTATATTAATTTTTAACAACTTGATAAAATAAGTAGAAAAAAATTCAAAAATCAATGCCGCCGTAAAAAGTGGCCCTAGAAGTTCTAATTCCTCACTTTGGCATGTCGTGGAATCGTATCGTCACTTGTCATATTTACAAAGTTTGTGGTTAATAACTTTCGTCTTAACTTAACATTTAATTAACAGACATATTTCTTTAAAAAAATTAAAACAAATAATTAGAATTAAAATGTGTAGAAAATAATTTAAAACTTTTGATAGAAAATGGCCATGATTCGTGAAACATTTTCTTATTTGTAGAACAATTTCTTTACAAGAAATATTCGTTTTCATAGACTTTCAACTGCCGTGTGTTTCTATACAGATCTTAATGACTAAGTTAATGAATTTAAGAAAAAAAATATTTCTTAATTGATACACATATCTTAAATAATTTCTACTAATTTTGCAATCCTTTTTCTGTACTTTTTTGTGTGCGTGGGTATTCTTTCTTCAATCTATTTGTATGGCTTTTGCATGATTAAAATAATAATCTTTTAAAACATTTTATGACAGCTATATACAAAAATGAATGTTTTATAAAGCTATATAATCTTTTCACAAGTTTCCATGTCTATAGTTTTAATAGCTCTCAATATCGTGTATTTCTTACTTTGAAACAATGTTTATGACTACTTTTAGAATTTTGGCGAAAAAAATGGAAACTTCTTATATTATCCCTTGAAGCCATGGAAGATTTTCAATTAATCTCTATTTCTATTTTATTATTAAAATGATGTTAATGATTTTTCAATTTTATTCGGTTTTTATACTATTCGACTATTTCAACTAGTCAGTAGTGTGTATAGCAAAGAAATTGGAACTCTAAACTGTTTTCAGTTGCTAGTGATGAGATATAAGAACATGTATTGGAAGTTATTTCTCGAAATAAAATGGTAAAAATATAAAAAAGATGAATGGTTGCATTTACAGTAATATTTTCGCATTTTTATTCGTGTTAAAATTTTGTTTTAAGTAGTTATTGAAATTTTCATTAAAACTTTTATCCTTTCTAATGAAAAATATTAGCTTTCATTGAATCGAATTTTTATTTGCATGCTTTAGTTTTCATGTACAGTATCATTTTGGAGCTTTTCATGATATATCTGAAGTTTTAATTGTGGTATTTTACACATATATCAAGGTTTTAATGAGTTTTTTTTCAGTTTTTTTTCTTAAATTCTTTCAGTTCATTTGATCGATTTAATTTTTCGATCCGTTTTTGAAAGGTTTAATTTGAAAAACATCTGCAATTTCCCACTTTTACGGCATCAGTCACTTTTAAAACTTTGTCTTTTTTTGAGGCCTCAATCTTTTCTTTAAAGCGTATTCTAACATCGAAAATAGTTAAATGAGTTTACTGCACACACACACACATTTCTTTCTCCTTACTACAAATAAAAAACAAAATTGAAAAAGTTATATCCCATTAGTTGTTATTGAATTCAATGCTTAAAGACAAAACTTAAACTGTGAACTACAGCTTTTTTCAAAACAACTATATAATTCTCAAAATACTGCACTTATTTATTTTTAAGGACATTAAATCCCTCTAGACATTTTCATCATACACTCATTCCCACAAAACACTTTTTGTCTAAAAGAATCATGATTTTTTATATTTTATCAAACCACATTTGGATCGAAATACAGCCCGTCTACGCCTTGATATTGATTATACCAATTCATGCAATATATTTATACTTATTTTTGTCACAATAGCATCTTATTTTCGGCAACATCTTCAATGAGAGAAGGAGAAATCGAATCATTCCTTAATTTCCTGTCTAGTGCATCTCTCCGATCTTCAATTGGATTGAGGTCAGGACATTGCGTGGGCCAATTTAGAAGCATCAATGAATCTTCACACTCTTGAAACCAATCTCCTACACTAAAGCTTAATTATATTAAGTATTGTTTTTCTGAAGCATACTGCATTTCCAACAAGGGGCAATCTATAGTGAAAATGAGAGTACCTTTCAATATAGGTTCACACATTCATGTGTAAGACTTCCATTTATTGTGTTCTCAAACATTGTGAAGAGCCAAAAAATCAATCCTAGAACTTAAAGACCTTTCAGAAAGCTTGCGCAACACAAATTATGTGTTTGGTACTATTCTGCCAGACACTTTCTTTAAAATATGTATGACTATTAAGTCGGAAGTATTAAATATATAGAGTTGTCAGATAACATAGACTTGCACACGTATTAAGGCGGAAGTATTAAATCAGTGTTTCTCAAACTGTGGGACGCGCCTCCCTAGGGGGCATGATAAACCTACAAGGGGGGCGCGAGTGCATCGGAAAGTCGAAAATAAAAGATTAAAACAATTATCAATTTACTAAAAGAAAACAAAGCAAAAGGTACTCTGACATAATAAAAAATACACATTTACTCTGATATAGTATACTTATAAATCTATCAGCACGGCACAATATATTTGATACCAAGTATCAATACTAAGTTAAGAATAAGTTTAATAAATACTAGTGAGATTTTTCAATGGGCTTGCATACAAAAAATTTAATACTTATCTTGATACTTTGTACGGTTTAAAATTAGAGTCGTATTGTAACTTTAGCGTCTCTTTCTCAAAGTAAGTATTATACATTATTACTACATTCAACACATTGATATTGCATGGGGAAGGGGGGCGCGCGATGAAAATTCTGATTGAAAATTGGGCCACGAATATAGAAAGTTTGAGAAGCACTGTATTAAATATATTGAGTTGTCAGATAATATAGTCTTGCACACGCATAAATAAACTATGCATATATCCTTTGAAAAATCAATAACTGTTAACGGTTAAATCAATAGCGGTTAGCGGTTAAATCAATAACGGTTAATTTCGGTACCCAAAAGTTATTTTTTACTACATAACTGATTAAACCCATCATATTGAGCAATTATTTTTGTAACGGTCTGACAACATTAAGGTGACTGCCTACCTGCGGACCCATTTTTTTTATAAAAACAAATTTTTGAAACAAATTGAGTGTTTTTAGGATGAAAAATAAAAAAAAAATATGTAAATACATAACATTTTTAAAATAAATATTGTACTTTTAGAAAAATTGGTTGTTTTCAAGGAAATTTTACCAAATTTTTATTAAAACGGGTAACATAAAAAAGTTTCTAATATAATTATCATAATTTTCATTATACACAACAGGTATATTACTTTTCTCTTCGAAATGAACCAAAATCTAAGAGAAATATTAGAATACAAAATAATTACAGACAATTATACATAATAATATGAAAATTTTGATATTTTTAAAGTTTTTTCTTTATAAAAACTCCCCTAAGTGGAAAAATATTTAATCTACAACAAAACTTATGATCCACTTTATGAAAAATAGCATAATAAACATTCCCACAAAATTTCCAAACGTTATCTGGTTTGGTTCTTAAGATATCATATATTTGGTAAAGAGTTTCTTTCGAAAACATGATTTTGAGAAAAACTCATTTAAAGTTTTATATTACTGCCCTTTTGCATAGAGTGATGTTTTTTAAAATCCCTATAACTTTATTTCTATTTGGTGTAAAGGAAAAAGAAAAGCTGTTTTGGAAAGAAGAATGTTTAAACTATAAGATTTTGAATTTAAAAATGTCTTATGTAGATGAAAAACGTAGGTAGGGGTAGTCACCTTAAAAATTATTTCAAAAATTCTTAAAGTCAGTTTTTATGACCAAGTTTAACAAATCGTTTTAAAAAGGTTTTCGACTGTAAGAATCATTTTTTAATCATTCATTTTCTGCGATTAATTTGATATTTTACTCCTTTTTTATTTTATATTTAGCCGGAAATTTAGCAATTTAATGATTGATTTCAGAAATCATCTTACTGAATTACTGCTCCTCATTAAGCATGGTAATTTGGTATTTCTGTATTTTGAAGCATCTTTCCTGCATCCTGGAGCAAATTTTTCTAGTAAAGAATCTTATAGATTTGAGAGTGCGTTGATTTATGTAAATTTCTTAAATATTCTTCATTTTTCATGCCCCCCCCCTCTCAGAAGCTCACCTTCTTCAGGTAAGTATGAGTGCAATAAACACAAAGTACTCAGCAATATTTTCCTTTTTCCAAGAAGTTCATTGTTTTTGGTAAACAAGGTAGATATGCCTCCGAGATATTCTGGTGATTCTTCTCTATTTTCTGTAACCTTATCCTTGTCACCAAACGTCCTTTTTTTTCCTTTCACGTCCAGATCATAGACTCATATGTCTTCAATTTATAATAGTTCATTATAGTTTTTTGTGAGTGTTTATTATTATCATATTGAACAACAAATATACATTTTTTTATTTCATTATGTTTTAATGTTATTTGTTTCTTTTTTTCATTGTTTCATATGTACGTTTTTGTTTCAGCTTGTTTAAACTTCAAGCGATAATTCGTTTTAAAAAGTCTTGATTTCATGTTTAACAAAAGATATTATGTTTCAAACCTTTTCGGGGAAATTTATACTTTTTTAAAAATTTGGAATGCATTTGTATAGAATTTCGTGATTTATCTAACGTTATTTAAATTAAGTTTTGTTTTAATGTACCTAAATTTAATAGCTGTACCACCTTAATCTTCCATTTTGAATTTTGTATTTATTACTTTATTGTAAATGATTACTTGGCGCAGCGTAGCCACAGCTAGTTTTTGCCCAACTAAAATCAAACATTTGCTCAAGGACTAATCTTCTTTTGTAATCTTAGGCTTTCCTTGATCAAATTTACGTCACGACTTTTAACCAGGATGGTAAAATTAACTATTTCTTACAGAAATATTTTTTTACAAATAAATGATACAATGGTGTTTCATCTTAAGTTACTCTGTAAGTCAAAATATATAAGATGTAAATATATTTTCAAAAAAATTAAAAATGTGACCTTTAAAATGCTTATTTTTTAAAAAGTTCTATGCTGCTCATATTAATCAGAAATTCTTTACTTATTTAAACCTCTTACAGTAACTCACGAAGCCCAGTGGCTGAGTGGTAGTGTACCGCGTTTCTTCACCACAAGTCTGGGGCTGAAATCACGGGCTAGACAAGGTCGACTCAGCCTTTCATCCCTTCAGAGGGTTGATAAATGATCATCAAGCTTGCTTGGTAATTGAACATTGGGTGTTTTCGTGTCTGACCGACCACTTGACCGAAACATCTGCACATTCACCCTAGCGTCTAAGGTCACAAAAGCTGAGAAAGGCATAGTAAGCCTTGGCCCTCATGGGCTGTTGCGCCGCTAAGTTCAGTTCAGTGACTCATACACTCAACTTTGAGCTGGTAAGCAGATCATGGCTGGCTTTGTCACGAGTTCGAGTCCAGTACCCCTAAAGACCCACCGTGTAGGGCACTGAAATGTCCTCTCGTTGGCATGGTGTGGTAGTTAGGAGAGGGGGAGCCAGCTCAGGTGTCGTCCGCGTCACTTGAACATGGTTTAAAACTACATGGTCCGTCGCCAAAAGCCCTCGTATAGCTGAACAGTGCGACGTTAATATTCACTTACTTGAGCTGGTAAGATCAAACTTAAAATCAATACAAATGTGGTTTGTAATTCCAGCCTAATAAATTAAAATCTTCTTCTCGGAACTGATCTGTATTTACTTTTATTTCAGATGTATTAACTAATTGAAATCACGTGCAAGCTGGAGGACTCTATGAGTTATTTGCAATATTCTCTTACTACCAGCTATTTCTAAAAATTCTAAAATTTGGAAGGATACAATGTAAGACTTTTGAAAGTTTTTGAAAACAATTAGAGATTTTCTTTTGAATCAAGAAATGTAACTTAATTCAGGATTTACTGGCATAGCAAGAGTATGACAGGATAATTTTTTATGCTAATATCAGTGTATCAAAAATTAATTATTGGACTTTAAAAATTTGGAGAGTTATTCTGCTAAATTATTTGGAAGTATATCTGAAATGGCTGCTTAATCATGAACTCAATATGATACCAAATTCTGCTTAAAACATTAGTAAAATATTTAAGGTATGCGACTACCTTCGGAACCGCAATTTTAAAAAAGCGCATAAATGGATAATTTGCATGATATTTAGTGTCACTCAGATTAAATACTCAGTTATGTATAAAATTGTTTTTAAGACATTTTGGCAAAAAATAATTATTTAAATACAATATTTAGGCTAAAAATTAACTTTGAATAACCTTTATTCAAAATGTTTTCCTTTTGTGAAAAATAGTTCTATTAAAATAATATTTTGCCTGTATATAGATCAGACCTCTCTACAGAGGCTCAACTAGAATTTTCGAAAAATTCACATTATTTTCATAGTTACCACCAAATGAAATAATTATTGGCGTTTTTTTCTTAAAATTGCTCCCCTCTGTTGTAAAATATGAATAAACCCACTTCTAAGTTATATATTTCAAAAATTCTATTTGAACCTCTGAACAGATGTCTGAGCTATATACAGCAGTGTTTCTCAAAGTGTGGGGCGCGCCCCCCTGGAGGGGTGCGATGACCCTACAAGGGGGGCGCGAGCGTATCGAAAATTTAAAGATTTTTTTAAAAAAAAATAACCGGAAAGAGAAGTAAAACAAAATGCTTTCTTCCATAATAAAAAAAAATACACACAACAACACTGACATAACTTATATTTATTATTTGGCTTTTTTCCGTCATCAAATAGCTATCTTTGATCCCAAAACCAAATTAAAGAAAAAAAAACATTTTGTTTTGTTTGCTGTTTTTCCTCAATGAGAGATTTTTTTATTACGTTTTAACATAAAATATTACTCGTTAAAAGAAAAACGAAACCCAGACCCTGAGAAAAATTCTAAGAAGATAAACAATTCACCACTGTAATTATTATTGAAATACTGTACATTAGTTGTAGAAAAGAAAAGGAAGTCATGATTCACTTTTCAGCCAGGCTGCATAGTACGTTTGCTAATCATTTGATTGACCTTCAATCTTATGGTATGGTTATTATCAATATTAGTTCCCTCCCATCTTTTATGCGTTTGATTTTCGCTTAGGGAAATTGTAAATAATTGAGTTTTGCGATATTTGGAAAAGAATTGATTGGTTTAACATTTCTGTAGGATAATTGAAAAGTGTCTGATTTGCGTCCTTTATTATGGTCTTGTACTTTTGAATCATTTTAGTTCAGTTTTATTGGATTTTTCTCAAATCATCAAAGAATTGAATAGTCCTTGAAAGAAGGTAAGTATACTTCCTATAAATTAAAATATTCACTAGAATTCCGATTTGTATCGTGTACAGTAAAAATAATTCTAAACAAATGATTGGGGTGACTGAGTCCCCCGCACTACCATTAATGTTAGTATCGAGTACGCGCCTGCTCCCGGGTTAAAACATTTTGAAGTCTACTGGCTTTAAATGTTAAAAAAGTAACACAATTATTCTTCATCGGAATTTTATATTCTTTTCATAATTTAACATTAATTCTAAATGCTAATTGTGTGAGGTTTAAAATTACAGTTATTTTAAACAGTTATTTACAATTATAGCATTTATCTAAAAAAAAATCATTTTACATTTTTGTATACAATGTCGTGCACACAGTTTTACTCTCCTTACAGTTCAGCTATTATATCAAGAATAATGTTTTATTTTTTTTAAAAATGAACTCGAGCGAAGAGTCGGTGTTTCAGCCAGTATACGTTTGATGTATCAATACTGAAGAAGGTATTTTATGAATAATTTCTTATTACTGAATTTGGCCGCGGTAGCCGAGTGGTATAGGTATCGGATCGTGGCTTGCCTTGTCACGAGTTCGAGCCCAGTACCACTAAAGACCCGCCATGTAGGGCAGCGATGCATGTTAAATCTGTTGAGAGTTGAAACGTTTTCCCGTTGGTGTGGAGTGGTAGTTAGGAGAGAAGGGGGCCAGCTCAGGTGTCATCCACGTCACTTGACCATGGTTCAAAATTACGTGGTCCGTCGTCAAAAGCCCTCGTGCAGCTGAACAGTGCGACGTTAATATTCAATCAATCAATCTTATTACTAAATTAAGAACAAGTTTAATAATTTTTAGGGACTTCCACGGGCTTTTCTTGTAGAGGAAAGTTTTTCAAAGGAAGGTTTTAATATCAGAAATTGACACTTAAAGAGTTATTTTTCTATATTTAGCTGAGATCTATATTTTGTCTTCAAGGCATCATCCACTGCAGAAAATCCGGTTTGAAAAAGGTAGGATGTTGAAAATGGTAATAGTATACAAAGTGCTTTTGTTTTCAGTACAGATAATTCCTCATCCACCTCTACCCCAAATTCAAAGAGCGATTTATTACAAAATTGCCTTTTAATTTTTCATTGGATGTGAAATCTAAGAAGATTTCTTCTTCCGAAGTTGAGAGCCCTTCTGGAGTATCTTGAAATAGATCCCTAATCCACTCGTAACTCGCTACCAAGCTGTCCTCATCCAGAAAATACTTTTTAAAATTCTTTGCCAACATAGCTAAATGATTTTACATGTTTTAAAAACAACTTTCACATGTTGTTCTACAGATTTGTAAGTTTTAACACATATCGAGCTGGGGCTTTTTTTCCATCATTTACTTCAGTAGTGGTAAATCCAAATTTTAAGTATTTTTGAGAAGATTGCCCTGATTTAATTTTCGGAACCATGCTCGTTCGTCTGTGTACTTGTTGATTCTTTATTATGGTCGAATGTTTACTACGACTTAAAAATGTATGTATGATATTGTTTTAATCTACTGCCATAAATACTTAATTACCGTGAATTACAATTAACGTGGAAATTAAAAAAATGTACATTCAAGCTAGATTCGGTAGCTATAGGAGTATCGAGTCGACCAAAACTGACTGGAATTGTACGAGGAAAAGCATTTTTACATGTTTTGCGCAGACGTCCGATAGGTTGCCCAGACTCACGCAAACGTACCCTATAATGCCAGATATGATGGATATGATAGAGAGCGACATTGACTAGACTATTTTTCTAATGACATTTGTACTTTGAGAAATGAATGCTGAAGGAAATAAATCTTTAATTAAATACATCATTTTGCGATCCGTTCAAATTTAAAAATTAGAGAAAGAAAAATAACATAATTCTAATAATATATATTTTAAGTAATTTTCTTAAAATATATATTACTTAAAATATACACAAAATTTAATATACTTATCGTATTAATTTGTACGGTTTATAATTAAGATCGTATTGTAACTTTAGCGTCTCTCTCTCAAAGTGCATTTTTATTGCAGTAAATACATTATTGTTGTACAGGAGGGCGAGACAAAAATTATGATTGAAAATTGGGTCGCCAGTATTGAAAGGTTGAGAAACACTGCTTTTAATGTATGAGTGGTGCACAGAGTATTTTATGACTAATTAATTAATACTAAATTAAGAACAAGTTTAATAATTATTAGCTACTTCCATGGACTTGTCTTACAGAGCAAAGTTTTTGAAAGGAGTTTTAAGATAAGAAATTGACCCTCTGAGTTCATCTTCTATATTTAGCTGATATCTATATTTTGTCTTCTAAGCAACCACCGCATTTTGTAATATGTTCCAATTTAAATATCAGAGAAAGGAAAAATAACTTAGTAATTATCCTATTACTTAACTTTTTTTTGCTTAAAAGTAACATATACAAAATTTAATACTTATGTCATGAATTTGTACGGTTTATAATAAATATTGTTGCTTTATCGTAAAAGTGCATTATTATTGCATTCAGTAAATTATTATGTATAAGGGGGCGCGCGATAAAAATTGTGATTGAAAAGGGGGGCGCCAGTATTGAAAGTTTGAGAAGCACTGATATACAGGCAAAATAATATTATAATAGAAGCATTTTTCATTTTGAAAAAAAGATTATTCTAAGTTAATTTTTTGCCAAAATATTGTATTTAAATAATGTTTTTTTGTCAAAATGTCTTTAAAACAATTTTATGCATATATTCTAATCTAATGTCACTAAATATCATGAAAATTATCCATTTATGCGCTTTTGCAAAATCACGGTTCCGAACGTAGTCGGATACTTTAAGGAGACTTGGTACCCTAAAAATCACAAACCTATCGTTTTTTTCTATTTTCATTTAATCTTATTCTTTGCATTATTATCTTTCGATTGATATATCACTTGTGCATGTCGGAAAGTTAGAAGTTGAATAAAACTTCATTTGAAAACAAATTAGGCAATTCAGCCACACACCCTTTTAGAAAAAAGCTAAAAATGCGTTATGATAAAAAAATCTATTTTAGAAATAGAAATAATAACTATAAAAGAATGTGTAGTATTAAAAGCAGAATATTTCCTGAGGCAATACAATAATGTAATTTTTCTTCCTTGTGAAATGTGCCCATGTAAAATTTTTAAATTAAGGCATTTTATATTAAAAATTTTATAATTTCAGTTCTTATTCCTGATATATTTTTCATACAAATGTAATAGTTTAATATTATAAGAAGAAAAACAGCTGAAATTTCTGTCGTGACAGAAAAAAAAATTTTTTTTAACATTTTTCTTGAATTTTCATGTGCAATTAGTACTCTCTAAAAGTTGATCATTTATAAAAATGTGTGGGTTGAAAACACATGAAAATACAATTATTTTAAAGAAAAACGTATAAGTAATATCTTAAAGGGGTATTTTAAGTTTAATTTTAAGCTTATAATAATTATTTTTTCAGAATTATAAATTTTAAAGTGGTTTTTCTCAGTTTGTGTTTTTCTAAACCTTAGTGCATTCAAAATGCTACTCCTTCGACAATTATTTACCAATTACTTCAATCTTTTTCCTGCGTGTTAGAAATAAAGCATGTAATAAAATTAGGGATTCGTTTTGCTATAAACTGAATACTTTTTTAAAAAAAAAATAAATTGTAAGACATGTTTACTTTTTAGTTGATTTTTAGCCTGTATATCAACATTTTATTTTTTTTCTCGAAAACGAATGAAGTTATTCTAAAATCGATCCCTAAATTTGTTAAGAACATCTATAAGAATATTATAAAAGAATTTCAGGTCAAAAAATTAATTTTTACAAAAGCAGTAGGATTTTAAAATTTTCCCAATTTTCTTCAAAAATTTAAATTTTTAAAATTGTGTGAATAATATATGAAAATTTTCATCTGGTAACATTTTCTTGAATAGAAACATTGTATAAAATGTTAAAATATTATTTTTAAATACGTAAATAAAGAAGTTTGCTCAAAGGGTGCCAAGTCCCCTTAAAGAAAGACACTCTGATTACAGATTTTTTTTTGAAAAATTGGTATGAACCTCATGAAACTTTAGAGTGTGGCGCATTTAATACTTTCTTAATTATCTGAAATATTATAACTATTTCATTGATTATTCTCTAAAAATATGTTGGCATTTATATTTGCTTTCCAAAAATTAAAAAAAAAACCTAGCTGGTCTTTCCGAAGTATTTTTAGCGAAGATAGTCCCATGGGTTCTCATGGGTTCAATAGTTTCTTTTGTAAGAGCTGCTTTCTTGGAAAACGTGAACATCTGCCAATCTGATGCTTTGTTGCATCTATCTACTGGCATGGTTGTCCTAATCTCTCCTCACAATTCCGAAAAAAGAAACTGTCCGAGAGGGATAAAAATGATTCTTGTATGCATTGATGAGTGAAAATGATGTCGGAGCAAGTGAGATTGATATCCTTGTAAACCAAAGGTTCCAGACAAAAAGCGTCAGAAAGGCTAATCTGTTATCCGCAAAACGGCGTGTCTCCTTTTTTTATTCATACCCATTCATCTTCTCAAGGATAAGAGGAAGAGAGATATCCGGAAGTCCCTTTGAGTTTGGGGAAGTGAAATATTTTCCCTTTTTTACAGCAATTAGGAAACGCCTTGCTATTTTAAAGATTTTTCATGTGATACCGGTTTTAATGAAACACTTGTTGTTTAGGTGTATGAGCTATGAGATAAAAGTAGTTAGGTTTTGTTTTTTTATGATAAATGAAAAAGGGTACAAACACTCGTTTTCTTTTCAGTTTTGCGCAAAAGAATTTTTACTGTTATGTTTATACAATATTTTTCTTTTTTACTACAAAACAAGGCTTATAATTATTCAGTTTCAAGAATAAAATTTAATGATTAGAAGGAAGGCATGTGTGCTATGTTTAAAGCTATCGTAGTGGTGGTTTATTTCTTATCTACACATGATTCTACGAAATTTTGAAATAATTCTTAATATTTATGTTATTCCATTATTATATTATTAGTTTAATATTTATCACTTTTCTTTAAAATAAAAATAATCATCAAATTTAAATGTAAGTGGTTACCCGTTAATTAAACCTTAAGTGGTCAATTTTTTTGCCCAAAATGTTCCAAAAAAAGATGCAGTTTTTATTACGTATGTGACTAAGTGTAATAATTAACAGAATGCAAAAATGGAAGAATTTTATCTGAATTTTTAATTTTAAAGTTTTCACACTTCTTTTATTTTACAGTTGTGGAACGCAAAATACCCTAAATGTGTGCTATTTATATCTGTTTCATATATATTAAGAAAATTTATTTCACACAAAAAAAAATCATGTCCGTACCTCTTTTTTAATCGGTTGAGGATTTTGTGTGTGTGCGCGTATAATATTTGAAACATGGTGTAATATTAAGTTTTACATTACAATGGGGACAGAGATAATATCGGCTTTACTGGATTGTCTCTCCCCTTTCATTTCTTCTCAAGCAACAAGTTGCTCATTACCTTGCCAATACCTGTTCTTTATCGAATATTTTCAAGAATCTAAATTCCTGTCATCAATGAAAAATGCCCACCTTTTCACCATAAAGAAATCCCGGGTGAGGAGTATTTCAGTACCATGGACATACTGCATCTCTTGAAAACACTAGCACTAATAATCTCACAATAAGTCAATCAAATATAGCAAGAAGAAAATACCAGTGCACGTACAGCATGTGGGTAAACCAGTTAAGCGAAAAAACTAGCACATTTAAGGTTTCTATCTTATAAAGCTATGCAGTGGGACTCAAATTCTTGAATAAGATCTTTAAATATAATTACAGTTTACAAAGTAATTAAAATCAATAAACATCTTTAAATTAAGAAGTAAACTGAAATTGAGATGTAGATTAAGTAAAGTAAATTTTAAGTAAATGTTAATGTTAAATTTTTAAATTTGATTTAAAAATGCTTTATTACTATATTTGTAGTTAAAAATATTATTTTAACTAAACCATTTATTGCTATTTATTTATCACACAAAGGGCATCACAAATTAAGTGAATGCAAGAATCCTCAGTTACAAATTCAAGGAATATTTATTTTTCATAAAAAATATTATGCCTGTTGTTAAATACTAGTCTGATTAACTTATACATGCTGAATAAACGAAAATAGTTCACTTCAGCTATTCTCATTATAATAGTTTGATTCAAATTACAAGAATTTTTATCAATCAAAGATTATCCATACATTTGGAATTAACTAGTACATATTTCTGAATAATTCATATTTCTCAGTGATTGCATAACATGTGATGCCAGGATAGCCTTATTAAGAAACCTTTTGTACATTTCCAATATTCAGACATTCCCAGATTTCTAAGAGATAAATTGTTATATTCAAGTATACTCTATCCTTTAAATATGTTCATTTCCTTCAATTCCCTTTTAATATTCTATCATATTAATTTCTATAAATGTTATATATATATTTGGGTATAGATAGTATAATAAAATAAATTAAGATACCAAGTGAAAAAGTAGTTTAACCTACCAGGCCCAAAGAAGAAAGAAATTGAAGTTAAAGAGACATAACAATTGAAGATAAAAATATAGATATAGACATATATTTGTAAGTGTCCAAAATTTTGGCCATCGCTGTAAATATAAATGTAAGGATAATTAAATTAGATTAAAAATTACATTCCCTATCTAGCACTTAACTCATCTGTCTCAGTGCCCATCATCAAGTATCAAACTAATCACCCCTTTATTTCTTCCGAACATATGGCCTAGCCAATAAACATGTCTAATTCCAGAGATCGTTAGATTTAATAGTCAACATATGTCAGCATTAACTTGCAAGCACCTTCTTCAAAGCAGCGATACTTACCATATGTTTTTCAAGTGTTATCCACTTGAAACCACCACCATATAATAATAGTGAAGTACCACCATTGAAAGAAAAATAAATAAATTAAATTTTACTAGTGAAATAACGTGACAACAGCATCTGGATTAATGTTCACCAAGGAGTTCTGCCGTTGCAAAGTGGAGGTCAGTTAAATTGTATATTTCCAATTTTAGTAACATTGAAGAACTGAGTTTTGCTGAACAAAACTTTACGAAAAAGAATAATATATGATATGATATGGTATTTAATTTTTATAATATAGTTGTGTTATAAATGAGATATTTTCTTTATATTTTAATTGAGAAAACAAAGTATATAGGTTTAGTCATACAAAATTTTGAGAAATTTTAACATACTTCTCACAATTTTATCTTAAGATGTCGAATGAGTTAAGAGTTATGATAGAAATTGGTGTTTTAAAGTGAAAGATATAAGTTAAGTTTTTAAAAAAATGACTAATGAGAGAACTAATACTAGAGATATTGATTTTTATAAGAAACAAAAGTAAAGTCAAGTTGTATTCTTCTTTCTCTATTGAATTCAATTGTTTTGTTAATTATTTTATTCAGCAGTAATCTTATTGCATGTCATTTAATTTTTTTTTCATTTTGAAATTGTGTGTTTTAATATACCGGTCATATATCAGGATTCACTATTTCTTAAAATTTTCCTTATCTAAAATTAAAATTAACTTAATAACTTGAAGTCTAATTTTTGGATATTAAACAGTGGATAAGGGAGAATACAATCATTATAATTTTGTATATGTCTCGAAACATTATGAGGACAAACTTATTTAGTTTGATATGTACACCTCTCATTGTTTCTTATCAGCATCCCTGAACATCTGTGAGTTGATCACGCAGATTTCTCAGAGAGATGTGTTCAAAATTAAGTAAGGTGATACAGTTTATATTAGTGAATGTGTGATGTAAGAGAAAATCAAGAATTTTTGTCTATGAAACGAATTTTTAGAAGGTTACGAAAAGATTCAAAATATTGTATGCGATATTGTTAAGTTACAGTAAATATTGAGAAAATTTTCATACATACTAAAAGTTATTATTGAAGTGAGTCCACTTTTCCGACTCAAAAATAATAAAAAGAGCTTTTATATTCTTATATTCTTATAATTTTTATATTTTATAACGCATATGAAATAAAACATTGTTTATTGTGTTGGATAGTGCATAGAAGTTGTGTGTTATACACCGTTTTCATATTATTAATAATTTCATTTTATTAGTGTCTATATTTTTTTTATCTTTTTAAAAAATGTATTTCATCTATGCAAAATGTGTGTAACAATATAAAGTATTACTACGATGGCGCCAGAGTAGATTTTTATACAAAATTATTATTTTAATATTTGTATGATTTCATGTATTTTTATATTTACTATCTTATTGTTTGATACATTATTTTCCAACATAATTCTTTTGAAAATATCTACCAGCTATAATACGAATCTATTATTATGTAGGAATAGGAGGAAACGCGAGCTCTTTTTCTGGATGTCGAATAGATTTAAACAAGCTAATCTTCAATTATATGTATGGAAATTCATTTTTATCAATTAATTGTTATAGTTTCGTTTATTGTATTGCTTTTTGATTGTAGTATTACTATTGCTTAAATATTTCTACTGTGTGTAATATGCCTTTCTAAATAACTATGTATTGTTTTGTGTTTTTTGCAAAATGATTAAGTTTGTTAAGAGAGAAAAAACCACGCCATGACTCTCTTTTAAAATTGTGGGGCAAATGTAAGGATAATTAAATTAGATTAAAAATTAAATTCCCTATCTAGCACTTAACTCATCTGTCTCAGTGCCCATCATCAAGTATCAAACTAATCACCCATTTATTTCTTCCGAACATATGGCCTAGCCAATAAACATGTCTAATCGATCGTTAGATTTAATAGTCAACATATGTCAGCATTAACTTGCAAGCACCTTCTTCAAAGCAGCGATACTTACCATATGTTTTTCAAGTGTTATCCACTTGAAACCACCACCATGGCGTGCTTTTTCCTCCCTGCTCGGTGTCAGAACAGATGTACAAATGATCGAATAAAGGTGTTCCGTTTTAAAACTTTAATCTGATTCTGTCTTAAAAATCATGACATATATATATATATATATGTCAGGTTTGAAAAGTTTAGGTTCAAAATTAAGGAAGTAATAAATGAAAATAGAGCGAACTCTTTACCATCGCGTAAGGATTTATGAGTAAACAAGCCTGTTAAAAGGAGCAACGAGCGCTGATGAAAGCGAACGCATACTAGGAAGGACTTGGCTGGTGTCTCCTCGCTGCGATGTTGTATTTGGTAACGCCCGGTTGCGCGGCAAAAGGTCCGCCATGTTAGATTATATATGATGAAAGCGTAATAAAGGAATATTGTGAAGATGATGCCCTCCTCTTTTTACCAGCAGGCCTGGGGCCTGTCATATATATATATATATATATATATATATATATATATATATATATATATATATATATATATAGTAGCATTAAGAACGTGTATCAAAAGCAGTGAAGAAATTATCCCTAATTAAAAATTATTCTTAAAACCCAAAATCTTATTCTTAAAAACATATTTAAGCAAAATAAGCTTAAAGAATCATTGAATTAATATTTATAATTAAGCATCATTTTCAAACTATTTGCTCCATTAAAAAATCGTACTAAACATTAAACATTATGGGAACTAATACCACAGTAATTATCAAATGACTCAAAATGTGAGTGACAACTTAAATTATTCAGTTACAGTAATTATATATATATATATATATATATATATATATATATATATATTACACTATAAGATATCCAAAAAGCAACACCATAATAAGTAAGAGATATCAAACCCAAATTAATCGGACATATAATATAAAATTCTGGCATGAAGAGCTAGAAATAACATGTTGGTGTATTTGCAGAATGTGCATTCAAAAGTATTTGGTACAAACACTACATATATATAGGGCTGGTGATTAATAATATGACTCTCCTCTACATTAAAAGGTAAAAAAAAATTTAGTGGCATTCTTGGTTTAAATCAGTGTTTCTCAAAGTGTGGGGCGTGCCCCTCTTGGGGGGCGTGACAGCTCTACAAGGGGGGCGCGAGCATATTGAAAAGTCAAAAGCAAAATATTATTTAAAAAAATTATTAATTTACTGAAAGCAAACAAACAAAATACGTTCTGACATAAAAAAAATACACATTTACACTGATGTATTATACTTATAAATAAATCAGTGCTACACAATGTATTTTATAATTAATGTAACAATTCTAAGTTAAAAACAAGTTTATTATTTACCAGTGACCCCATGGGTTTGTCATATACATAATTTATGACAAAAATTAGCACTTATCTTGATAATTTTTGTACGGCCGATCATAAATTTCGCAATTCGCTTCCAATTGCCAACCGTTTTCCCTGCAGGCACATGTATGTGATGTAGTGGGGGAGGGGAAGGAATAAAGGAGCAAAAATAATCCGGAAGTAAATCATTTGCAAACATTGTCATTGTCCTTTTATTGCATTCCTTAGTCTTGGAATAATTTTACGGATAGCGGTGCACAGAAAAGATCGTACTTCGGGAAGACGTATATATACGTCTGGAAAAATAAAGGCTTTGGCTTAGCGAGATGTTTATATACTCGGCGGGTGCTTAAGAGGTTTAAGTCGTATCGTAGTTTTAGCATCAAAGTATAGTATTATTAAATTACATTATTATTGTATGGGGGGCGCGATGAAAATTATGATGAAAAATTGGGTCGCGAGTATTTCAACTTTGAGAAACACTGATTTAAACTGATTCATACTGTTTCCTCGAGGCATCTAACGAAGCAATAAATGGTATATGTTGGGTCAATCTTTTGCCAGTAGTAACCCACAGGTGTGCGATAGGCAGCAGATCAGGTAAAGTCCGAGTTAGCCAAAAGTGCTACAAGTTGAGATAGGAAAAGTTATTGAACGTTGTGTACAACTTGAGGTCCCGCATTGGCATACTGAATCTTCTTTTTTGGCAATTCTTGTATGTAAGAAGCGACAAATGGCTCTGAAATTCCTCATACGTTGCGGTGACAGTTGAGCGCACCTGCAATGTGTGTAAAAGAGATGTGAGAATAAACTCCTGTGATACCTCTATCTATATCACCGAATGAAGGAAAATTTAGTTTCTTGCCTCAATGTGCCACCAGTTTTTTATAGTATTATTACTTTATTAAAAACAGAAACGCGTGGCTCATCTAATAAGAATACCACCAGTTATTATATTTTGTCATGTCCAATATTCAACACATTGTAGAAATTGAATGACCCTGTTGTCAATATAGTCAAATGTAATCGTATGAATGAAAATCTTGCAGAAATTCCCATCTACTGCAGATGACGTCAAAAATTATGGGTTGTCACATTTATCCTTGTGGAGCATAACGTAATTTTTATTCAAGAATTATCGATGTTGCAGCTTAATTCAGCATTGACATGCGTATAATATGTTTGTTATCAAGCTCGATAAAATAATAGAGCTGGTACAATCCTTCCCACCCTATGATCCGTCTGTCCTACATACATGGATTCCGTGGCTTGATATCGTCGAATATTAGTACTGTGTGATTTCTCGGAGCAATAATTTACTATTCCGTAGAACAAATCCTATATTTCAAAACCCTAAACTTGTAAGTAGAATACAATTATAAACTCAAACTCAGTGGCGCAATAGCCCATGAGGGCCAAGGATTACTGTGCCCATCCCAGCATACGTGACCACTGGACTATGAGGTGCATAAACAGATGTCCTGATCAGGTGGTCAGTCTGATTGATTGAATGAATATTAATGTCGCACTGTTCTGCTACACGAGGGCTTTTGACGACGGACCACGTAATTTTGACCCATGGTCAAGTGACGTGGACGACACCTAAGCTGGCACCAGATCTCGTAACTACGACACCACACCAACGGGAGGACGTTTCAGCTCTCGACAGATTTAACGTGCATCGCTGTTCTACACGGAGGGTCTTTTGTGGTACCTGGCTCGAACTCGTGACAAGGCAAGCCACGATCCGATACCTATACCACTCGGCTACCGCGGCCATGTGGTCAGTCTGAAGGGAGACCACCAGTGCTTAAGTCCCCAAGCAAGCTCTCTCTCTCTCTCGGTACTCATTTATCAACCCATTGCAGTAGGGATGAAGGTTGAGTCGACCTTGCCCAGCCCGGAAATAGAACCCGGACCTGTAGTGTGGAAGCGTGATACGCTACCACTCGACCACGGGGCCTAGAGAGAATACAATTACACCAATTAGAAAACAGAAGCAATTCTGTATTCTCCGATGGAGAAAATTGCAAAACACAATTCCAATACTTAAAACCAGTCTTCCGATCTGCCTTTACAATTATTTTAAATAAATACACTAGCACACCAATTGCTTGTGTACTGCAGTTTTATTCATTTACATTTCTTATCGAAGACTACGCATTCTGTAAATTTCCCGACTATTGGAAGTTTCCTTCTTAGGCAGCAATTTGCATGATTAGTATTGTAGTATCGAATGGTTATAAAAAAGAAGATCTATTCCAACAAGACGTGAAAATAAACTCTTTTTTTTTCCTTTTCATATTTTTGATAACTGCTGAACATGATTATTCGTCTTTCCATAATATAAAATACTGTAAAGAAAGAGATGAACTAACATATATGTTGCGGTTTTAGTAGTAGAAAAGATTTTTTCCTAGAATTTATATTTTAAAATTTTAGATAGAAACACGTCTGCAGAATTCGATGCGTAATTAGTCATATATAGTTAACAGCAACAAATGTATAAAAATTAAACCTCCTTATTTTGGAGCACCTTATGTATTTATTTAATCTTATAGCTGTGTATTTTTACTGTGTATTTTTTTTTGTGTGTTTATCACTTAATCAAAATAAAAGCATAATCATTAGAATATAGTTTTGATGCATATTTATCTTGTGTTTATTTTAACTATATGGAAAAAAAATAAAATAAACCCTCCCTACGATGATGTGAAATAAATAGCATATCATTAAGATGACAACTTAAAATACCTGTATATGTTGTGATGGTAATAAGACTTTGTTTGATTTCTAAGAAGAATGTGGGTTTTACGAGCTAGTGACTGATATTTTATTAACGCTTCAGTTTTGTAGTAACATGATAATATTGACGATGGACCTCGTCATGAGGGAAGTATCCTTATCGAGATTTTTTGAAACATTTAAATTTAAAAATATGTCAACTGAAAAGAATTTAAGATACAATAAGATACATAGCATGCAATATTGCAAGCAAAGACATCTTTATTTACATTAGTGTATGGAGGAATCATACATGATACTTGTAACAATTGTACATCAGATTAGAATATGCAAATTACTAGAACTACAAAGTAATCTTGCATCTAGGTGGGACCAGAAATATAATCTAATCCTCCAAGTGGTACATAAAAAGCTTTTTAAAGGTGCTTCGAAGTGTGTGTATCGTCGATTTACTCTTATGAATGTTTTATTAGAAACCAATATGTCTCACACCAAATACGCAAATTGCCCCATGACCATCTAACGGAGTTCTAAGTAATGGATCATGGGCAGCATAGGCAGTCTCTTGAAGGTTGGACTTCTTTAACATGAAACAGGCGGTCTCAAGGGTGTAATGCAAAAAAAAGTTATGTTTGCGCAGTGCTGGTTTATCCATTGGGCGCTTGGAGCTTACTTCCAAGAGCCCGGATAAGCAGGACTTAACCAGATTTTCTGGTTATAAATTTCGATCCTCCAGTGCCAAAGGGGCGTATAGATCTTCTGCGCCCAGAGCCCGAAATGAGCTTAAATCAGCACTGTGTTTCTGGAAAATAGGGATTTTGGAGAACTGGCCAAGTCCAAACCCCTACAGTAGTTCTCACAATATGTCGTCACCTCGGGATGACAGAGGGAAATCTTATATACATGTAGTATAGGACCGTATAGTGTCCTCAGGCATTGGAACGATATTAGGGCCTATGGATGTGTGTGTCATTGCCCCCCCCGTTTTGTCGATGTTTACTATTCCATGGGCTATATATGCTAGAAATCTTCTACGCAGGATTTCCTTGATGATGAAACAATGCTTCCAGCTACAACCGGATCACCAATACAACCAATAACGTACCTATTAGCGAAATAGATATAAAAATGCACCAAATCTGAACGCCTCATTTCTACCACTTTTTTTGGTTGCTTCAAAAATAAGCATAAACTAATTATGGTCAGTTAATATTTTTCATAATTTTTAAACTTAGAAAAAAAATTAGACACATGTCTTTTGCTATGTTCAAATGCATGCTATAATCAAATAAATATACTTACGGGGGAATAAATTTAGATTATATATACAGGGTGTTTCAGCTAAGATGTTACAAACTTCTAGGAGAGGTAGGGGACAACAAGACGACTCGAAGAATATAGGCAATGCTGGGTCGGAAATGCTTTCCTAAGGCTCCACGCGCCGACAAAATTTAGGGTGCAAAATTTCAACTGGTCTTAAAAACGGGGGAAATTGTCGAAACGCTTTGGGTTTTGGTCAAAATTATTGTTATTATTTATTATTTCATTAAAACAATTCTGAGCAATATTGCTGCTAAAACATCACTAGAGGGCGCCTTAGACTTTGGAACGCTAGGGAAAAAAATTTTCAATATTGTTTTAAGTTTTTTGATGGCTTTCATAAGTTGAAACTTTAACTTGAATTTTGATACAGATTTGGTATCCTCCAGGGATAATTGATGTAAAAAATCGAACATTGTTCAGGGCAATTCTAAAGCACAAACGGTGCTAAAAACGAGCAAAATGTTGGATTTCGGTGCGGTTTGCGCGAAAAGCATTCCGTTACTGACTAATTTGTTCAAAATAAATTTTTACTTGGTAGCCATTAATCAAAACCAGAGGGCGCTTTCAGACATTGCAACTTGAAACTCATTTGATAATTTTGTGGTTGTGTAAGCCGAATAATTACTAGCAATTTTTCCTTCTAAATGAGATTCGTGTGTTGCAAAAGTAATTTTATAGCAAAAAATTTTAGTAAAAGAGGGTAAAAAACACAAGTACCAAATCACAAGAAGTAAAACACAAGGAAAGACTCAAAATAGGAAGAAAAAAGCGTTTTACTAACTGCTATGCATAATCATAAAAAAGAAAAGTAGTAAAGAAAAGAAGGAAAACTGCTGTCAAAGGAGGTGTTCGAACTGACGCCCGCCGCATGTGATGCAGGCTTCACATCTTCGCTTCATGGAGCGTCGAACATTCGATAACATTTCTGAGTGTTTCGTATTTCCCCGGCGGCTGCACTGATGCGCTAAGCAAGTTCCTCGGCGCTGTTTACGGGTGTTTCGAACACCAAGGATTTCATTTGCCCCCAGAAGAAATAATCCAGAAAGGAATGGTCTGGCGATCGGGAGGCCAATGCACTGACCTCCACGGCCAATCTATCGTTCACCACATGTTGCATCCAAGTGATTCCGAACAGAAATACTGAAATGTGCGGGGGGCTCCATCTTGCTGGAAAAACATGGAAGTACGAGTCGCAGCGGTAACGTGTGCGCTGTCTAATAACTCTGGCAAAACTTGTTCCAAGAATATCAGGTAGCGTGGACCAGTCAGGCGATCAGGCAGAATGTAGGGTCCTATTAGATGATCCCCTAGAATGCCCGCCCATACGTTAACCAGGAAACGATCCTGTGCAGCCCGAGTACGTGTGTTACATGTGGGTTCGCTGCTGCCCACGAGTGGCTGTTATGGGTGTTGAAAATACCCCTCTCGAAAAAGACGCCTCATCTGTGAACAACACGGAGGCTGCAGAAAAGGGATTTGCAATTCGTTGCTGCAAGTACCACCGTGAAAAGGCCCGACGAGGTGCAAAGTCACATTCTTTAGTGACTGGACGCGCTGGTAGTGAAATGGATGCAGGGCACTATCATCGAGAATCCTCCAAACGCTACTGTATGAAATCCCGATTTCATTAGCGATACCGTGTACTTAAACTGGGGAGTGGTCTCTACCATATCTAGTACAATTCCCCCTCATTCAATCGGTACGTGTCGTCTGATCTCGATTACGTGCTGCCTTCTGAATGAACCGTATTCACATAATTGCTGGTGTAGGCGAGCAAACATGGTATGAGCAGGAGTCCGCCTGACAGGATGCCTTTCGGCGTACAACCCCTGAGCGGCTCGACCATTGCAATCTGTGGCCCCGTACGCCAGAATCATATCTACTTTCTCTGCGTTCGTGTACTTCTGCCATCGTACAGCCAGTCTGTGCGATGGAAATAAAGCTTCCTTCCAGCGGACTCCTTCTTATCGTTCTGTCCCTCTGGCGGCTAATTCACCTCTCGATGGTGAAATTTGCATATTCTGCCTGCCTTTAACACCTCTCGCTAAAATTTTCGCCGAGAACCCTGCTCGCTTTATTCACCGCCACGACACTTGCAACCCGGGCTACGTATCAGGCTTCGATGGTCTCTTTACCGCTTAGGAAGGCGCATTTCCGACCACTTTTCTTATGTTATTCCGAGTCGTCTAGGTGTACTACTACCTCGTTGGTGGAAGAGTACACCCTTAGATAACTCGGAATCACATAGGAAAGGTCGGTCGGAAATGCCTTTTATTTGTCTGAAGCACCTCTGGTTTTAAATTTGACAACAATGTCAAAATTTGTTTTGAACAAATTAGTCAGCAAGGGAATGCTTTTCGCGCAAACCGCACCGAAATCCAACATTTTGCTCGTTTTTTAGCACCGTTTGTGCTTTAAGTGCCCTGAACAATGTTCGATTTTTACATCAATTTTCCCCGAGGATACCAAATCTGGTATCAAAATTCAAGTTAAAGTTTCAACTTATGAAAGCCATCAAAAAAACTTAAAACAATATTGAAAATTTTTTTTCCCTAGCGTTCCAAAGTCTAAGGCGCCCTCTAGTGATGTTTTAGCAGCAATATTGCTCAGAATTGTTTTAATGAAATAATAAATAATAACAATAATTTTGACCAAAACCCAAAGCGTTTCGACAATTTCCCCCGTTTTTAAGACAAGTTGAAGTTTTGCACCCTAAATTTTGTCGGCGCGTGGAGCCTTAGGAAAGCATTTCCGACCCAGCATTGCCTATATACTTCGAGTCGTCTTGTTGTCCCCTACCTCTCCTAGAAGTTTGTAACATCTTAGCTGAAACACCCTGTATATGTATATATATCTAAAATTTTCAAAATAAAACCACAGTGGCTACCTGAAAAAGGCAGAAAATTAGATTGAGAATCTTCAAAAATGTTTGAGAGGCTTACTGCAAAAAAAGTAAGCCAGTGTAATTCATTGGTAAAAATTCTTTTGTGACGATATTTGCTTGTTTTTTAAGCTCATTACCATTTCATTCAGCAAATACTTTTTTTTAAAAAAATGTATAAGCTAAACATATACCTATTTGTTAAAATACATAAAGAATAAAAAAAATTTTAAAAAATACAGAACAGTATCTTTGTAATACATTTGTAATTCACACTAAAATACACAGACATGCATGCAGTGGAAGAATGATTTTGAGCATTATACCCATGAAAAAGGATTTGAACAAGAAAATATATTCATAGCATATAGAATTAAACGTATATGCGTTCAACCTGTTTCGTAAAAGTATCCAAAAGAAGTGACTTTTCAAATGCTGGTGCTATTTCCCCTAGGGTGCTATCGATCGATACGATTGTAGAAAAAATACCTCACACACACAGCAAATCATTCCTTATATCAACATTTACTCCTTCCGCGAAAGGCCTATGGGTTTTCACAAATATCCGTGCAAAATCTTCCAAGCGTAATATTTTTCATGTAAATTTTTTACTTATATTATTATTCTTTATACTCCAATATGTGTAGACTAGCCCTATTATTTATATTTACTACTATTCTGAACTTTTGTTTGTCGTGCATCATATAAATATTTAATATTTTTATTAGACATTTTTTTCGAGTTTTTCAAAACAGACTTAAGTCTAAATTTTCTAAATATTTGAATAAACTAAAATAGATATTTTTTAGTCTTTTATTTTAGATGCTCATAATATAATATATATATATATATATATATATATATATATATATATATATATATATATATATATATAAATTATTCTTCATTTAAAGAGAATGAGGAAAATATAAATATAAAATGTGTGTCGCAAACAAAAAATATATTCCACGATTATGTCGAATTGTAGATGACTTTTGTCTTTTACCTTCAAGTAGATGTAAAAGTTTCAATAGCTTTTGTTATTTATTGGAACTTTTATTTAATTTTGTTCAATGGTGTGATAAAACACTTAATTTTTTTTTCGTGAGACAAGTTCATTTGTAAGAAATTTAAAAAATCAGGTACAATTAAAGTATAAAAAGCTTTTTTTAAAATTATCTTATAACTTGGATATTTTTAGAAAAATAATAATTTACCAATAATAAAAAATACATAGATACTATTTTGGTTCAGTGCATTACAAGCATTCTTTTATAATCTGCTATACTAAGAATGTGCAATTATTTCATAAGTGTGTAAAAACAATATGATAATAATTGCATAAAAAAGTATTCATTAAAAACTAATTGCCCCGAAAAATAATGAAATCTGTGTGTCCTTACATGTGGTGTATGGCTAAAAGGCATCTTATTGTGTGGAATATGAATAAAGTAGAAATAGCGATATGAAAAATAATAGGAAATATACAAACAAATGGTAAAATTTCTTAGAAATCCAAATCTTAAGGATTTTCAAGTGCCCTGAAGAACAGCCGCATTGAGGAACTTATACAATTTAATACTTGAAGACTTCGCGTTGGTGTGGTGTACAGGTTCAAAGAGACAGATTTCAACTCAGGTATCATCTTTGTCACTTGAAAGTAGTTCACAATTACAAGATTCGTCAACATTAACTCTGGTCAACTCAAATGATAGACGTTAACTTACTTATATTTCAGAAAAATGGACTAAAAATGAAAAATCTTTTTGACTGTTTAATTTTGTTCTTTATATTATTATAAAAGTTAAAAAATATTTTTATTACAAAAATAAAATTTTAAATGTAATAGCTACTATAGTTTTACTGTTCATATTTTATATATACATCAAAAAGTAATGAGTTACAATATCATTCAATTACAGCGAATTAAACAAAATTTTGAAGCTAAATATAATATAAATCGTAAAATATAATATAAAAACACAACATACGATATGATTTTCAATACATACTTTTTACAAAACTTTTACAGTATGGCCAGTGGCGTAACGGAGAACATGGGCCTCCCTTTAATGTCAAGTTTTGGGCCCATATTTTCCATTACGCCACTGGCCAAGTTTTAGGCCCCCAAGTTGGATTTTATACAAGGTACGTACTTGGTGGCAGTCAGGCTTTGGGGCTCTCTGGAATCCCCATAACGCAGGGGTTTCAGGTGTATACGTTACGCCACACAGCATGATATGTCCCAAACCAAGGTACCACACACGAGCCCATATCGTACTCTTAGCAATTAACGCGTGTCTTACGTGTTACCACTAATGCCATCTACCAGGAAAATAATAAATTAAGTATCCTATAGTCGAAACGCACTCAGCTTGTGCTTCGCAAAGTGGAAACGTTAATCTTTCTCCTGGCCGAAGTCAGTTCAGACATCACAAATACTGCACATAGTAGTTGCCCGAACTGTATTCGGGAGACACAGGCAAGGGGTTGATAAGCAGCCGATTAATACACCTTAGAAATTTTTAAAACCGCATCTCTGTACAAATTTCTTGGTATAAGTGATATATATTTTTTGTTTTCTAAGATTTAAAAGTAAATTATTTGTGTGAGAGACGTAGGAAATTTATAAAGAAGAGCACACAACATGATTTCCTCTATAACATCTTTTAATTTTTATATATTTGTAGTATAATGTATACCAATAATTTATATTCTCAGTATTATTGCAAATGTGGAGCATATTTAAGAATATACTCGACTATCTTTACATTTCAACTAGTTTTTGAGAGATAATATTTTTAAAATATGTTATACTGTTAGAATTAGAAAATATTTTTTCCAATATGATTTATGTGCATTCATTCAACGCACAAGTAAAATATGTAGTTACAATAATGAGAAAAATTCCGTTGTATAAAATAATTTTATTTTAAATGAATTTTTTAAATACTATTTCAAATGCACACTTATCTACGAGAATGTGGCTACAACATATAGTTCAATCATACGGTTCCATTCATAACTCATATGTCCAGAGTAGTTGATAGCCAGCATTTGAACTATGTTCGATTAAAACTAATCTATAATTGCCATGTCTAAACAATGTATTTGCAATGGACTGAGTTATTATAGATTACAGATTTGAGAATCGGGTTGGAAACAACATATCTGTATTCTCCTTGCGTGGGCTCAAAGCTTCGAACAGAAGGTAATTAAGAATTACCTGTCATCCGTAATTGAATTTCTTTGTGTGAAAAAACCAACTCATTATCACTATTTCTTTTGACTTAGTAAAAACTATCTCAAGTTCTATGATATTCACTATGTTCGGAACCATGATTTTACAAAAGCATAAAAATGAATAATTTTTCTGATATTTAATGTCACTTGAATTATAATATGCATATATAAAATTGTTTTAACAACATTATTTGGATCAAAATTACTTAAATGTAAACAATTACGAAAAGTTGCATAATTTCAAAACACTCTCCTTTTATAGAAAAAATGCTTTTATATAACTATACTTTTCCTATGCATTATTAAAATTTTTCTATAGAATCTGAACTGGGGTTTTTGAAAAATTCATATTATTTTCTGAGTTACTTTAGATTGAAATAATGTTAACCAGTGATTCTATAAAAATTATCGATTCTCATATATTAAAATATGAATAAATTCACTTCTAAAATACATATATCAAAAATCGTAGTCCAGGGACTCTGTACAGAAGTATTGGCTATATATAGGCAAAATATCATTATTATAGAAGCATTTTCATTATTAGTAGAATGTATAGAAAATATCTTTTCCTCATTTTTTACCAAAAAATTGCATTTAAATAATTTTTTTTATTATAACAGTGTTCTTAAAATTATTTTATAAGTATATTCTAATTCACAAGTGTCACTAAATATTAAAAAAAATCTTCTTTTATATATATATACACTTTTGCGAAAAAATCATGATTCCAAAAGTAGACAAATATCTTTAGAAATTATTAAGAACTGTAAATGATACAGTGGGGTTATAATATATTTTGGAAATCAAAAACTACTATTAAGTTATCTGTTATTTTCTTAAAGGGAGTTGGAAACCTCTCTCTTTCTCTATACTGACAATGTTAAATTGGCTGTTTTCGATGTACCTTTTCTCAAAATCTATTTTATGTACATGCTTCAAATTTTTCATACTATTAAAGTACACCTCTCTCATTATACTAAAATGAGCTTTTAGATAATTTTGAAATTTTAATAAATTATGAAATATTTTATCAAACATTGCGAAATTTGACCCATTTTTTACTTAAAAAATTTGTAAAAATTAAAAATTTTTGAGTTTTTTACAAAAAGCTCATTTTAGTATATATTAGATATCATTATAAATAATTCATAAAAAATTTACATTCCTGTGAACAGTAGTTTCTCAGAAAAGGTACATCGCACATTAAAATTTACATTTTGAGATAAATTGATTTTAATGTATACAGTGAGACTTCTAATCGACTAGGAAATAAAAAAATAAAAGGCTCAATTTAAAAATAAAAGATACATGTTTTTGGTTTATATCAGTCGTTACACTTTTTAAGCAAAAACAAAAAGTAATTTGTTTACAATTTTCGCCATTAAAATGGGCGTGGCCCAAATTCAATGATTATTTAAAAATACGTTTTAAGGGCTTCTAAAAACCCTAGAGGTTAAAGTAAGGTATTTTTAGAAAGGTTAAAATCTATACAGTTTTCAGATGTAAAAATCTCAAATTGTCAAAAAAATAAGATTTTAGCTTTCCAACACCCCTTAAACACCATTTTTATATAATTCTACGGAATAAAATTGTGAGTAAGCAGTTAATTGCTTACATTTGCGTTTTTAAATAGATAGTTGTAATCTAGCCACACAAAACGTAAATGCCGCAAGATGAGACTTCTGAAAATTAAGCTTCGTGCCAGTTGCTTTTGCTAAGGAAAAACTCTAACTCAAACTGGTCATTAACAAAATATATTCCTGATTTTGATATGTGTATTTATTAGTTATACTAACAAAGTCAAGCACTTTTAAAGTAGCTAGCCTAAATGTTTATCTCTTTGATTAAATTTAACTGTCTTTATATATATATAATTTCTGATCACTCTTTCCGTAAGAATTAATTTTACTCAAGAACAGTTGAACTAGTGCAAGAGAAACTAACTAAGAAAAACAAGTTAGATCAACCTTTCTCAAACTGTGGGGCGCGCCCCTCCTAATAGGGCGTGATAACTCGACGAGGTGAGCACGAGCAAAGTGAAAAATCGAAAAAACAAAATGTTATATTTAAAAAATAATTAATATACTGAAAGTAAACAAACAAAACGCAATAAGACATAATAAAAAAATAAAGTTAATATTTGTACTGATATAATACACTTACAAAATGTATCAGTAATGCACAATGTATATATAGTAATTTAACAATACTAAGTTAAGACTAAGTTTAACAACAGCCAGGGACCCCATAGGCTTCTAATATATAAAATTATATACAAAAATTAACCCTTATCTTGATAATTTGTACAATTTACAATTAATCCCTTAACTGCAGATTAAACATTTCGTGATTCGCTCCCCATGTAGGTGAGTATTGGGGAAGGGGAAGAAAAGAGAATAAATAAGAAAATATCTTGTGAAATGTGAATAAATCCTTTACAACACTGTTTATTGTATTTCAAAGCCTTTGGAATTATTTTATGGATAGCAATGCACAGAAAATATCGTACTTCGGAAAGACGTATATACACGTCCGGGTAATTAATACTTTGTCTGAGCGAGACGTATATATATATATGTCCGGATAATTAATGATTTGTCTGAGCGAGACGTATATATACGTCCAGGTAATTAATGCTTTGTCTGAGCGAGACGTTTCTACACGTCGGTGGTACTTAAAAAAAGTCTTTGTGTAGTATTGTAGTTTTATTGCCAAAGTTATTGAATTCAATACATTGTTAATTGTATAGAGGGGGGTTCGATTAAAATTATGGGGATTTTATAATTGTTTTCAATAAAAAAAAATATTGGTTCGTAAATATTGAAAGTTTGAGAAGCACTGAGTTCGTTGAATGACAATGAGTGTTCTTCCTTTGGTCTTTCTTGGTCACTCTTTTCACAAGAAAAGCTGAAGAAATCATTTCGTTAACTACCGGAAGGAAGTAACTCCAAAGTACTAACAGGTGCGTGCAGAAAAATTCCTTTTAAGTAGGTAATCAAAAAAGTCTGATATCCATTGTCAAAGCATTCATTCTTTAGCTTAACTCTGTCAGATTTCATAAACTGTTCCCACTCTTTCTTCAGTGATCTAGATTGATGATCATTATCTTTAGAGTTAGCCGAAACACCTTTCCTTCTATCTCATAAGTCGAGCTCAAGATTCAAAAAGGAAAGCAGGGATTAGATCCTGAAACTTTTAAATAATTTTATCGCTCAGTAAACATTTCATAATTTGCATCAAAATACCTAGCTATTTTCGTAATGTAGTGTCTATTTTAACTACCCATTATATTCTTTAAATTTAAGATTGCAAAATTTTAGGTTTATCCAGTGTTTAATCTTCAATCTGAAGTAACTGAGAATTTTCTTAGATCTTTACATCTTATTATATACAAGCAATATAAAAAAAAGTTTTACAGTCAATTCCTACTTAGGTCAACAACAATATATATATATATATATATATATATATATATATATGTAGTACATAATTTTTATTATATAATTACAATTAAATAAATTACAAAAATTTAAATAGTTTTTATTAATTAGTTACAAAAAATATTTCTATAACTTTTAAAGCGGTGTAAATGCTTCTAAATATTTCTGAAAATTATCATTTACTTTTATAATCTTTTAATTTTTCACTATTTAGGGCTGTTTATTACATAGGGTGTCAGAAAAGTAAGTCTACATTTTAAACAAGTAACATAAAAAAATTAAGTCAATTCTAACTTAGGTCAACAAAGAAAAGTTTTATCTTAGTTCTTTTTTAAATAGTTACAATTAATATAAATATGTATATACATATGACAGAATCGTAGTATTAAGTAGCAAAATAGAAAATGATTATCCATTTTCCACTTTCTATATATAGTGTTGGAGTATTATTTTTGTTTTTTACTATTTATATAGCCAATAATTAAATTTAATTATTACAATAAAATAGTATAGTAAAAAGAAATCGTATTCTTAGAAATTAGGCCATCCCAGGTGGGATTCATACCCACTTACTTACTCCAGAGAGTCGAGCTTAACCAAAGGGTTTAGAGCTGCATCCGATTCTCCGAGAAGTTATTTTATTTGCAAATTAAACGAAAAACATTTACAAAAAGGTCCCAAACGGGGAATCCTCCCCCAACATTCTTGAGAACCGGGGGGAAAATACAGCAAACGCACTTTACAGTTACAATGCAAATAAAAAAAAACGCACACACACAAATACGAACACACACGGGTACTATCAACTAATGAGAAGGAAAGGCCTCGAAACAAATACAGGACACGAAGAGAAAGGAATTGCAAAAATATGGAGGGAAGGAAAGTTAGGTAAGGAGATAGAAGAATAATAAAATTATCCAAAAAAAATGCACCAAACAGACCAAAAGAAAAGAGAGAGAGAGAGAAAGACAGAAAACAAAAATAATAATAAAAAAATAAATAAAATGTTTTTTGAATCATATTTTCAGTTGGCGCCAACACTTCCTGTTGATATATTTTCAATCGCTAATAAAATACTTTTTATTCATCCACTCAATTTTAAATACATTTTTTTAAAACTTGTAGTCTAGTACATCAGTTTTTTTTCAAATATCAATTCATTACTTAATGAATAAATTGAAAGAAACAAAAATATTAGCGCAACACCATAAATAACAAATCGGAAACCGCTTGTTGTTTCACTAAAGTGCAATGGATAGAGCTTTGGACTTCTAATCCAAAGATCATGGATTCGAACCCATGATCTTTGGATTAGAAGTCCAATGTGATATAGGGACACAACGATCGGTTTCCGTTCTTTTTATCTATGGTGATGCGCTATTATTTTCGTTTGTTAAATTTATTCATTAAATAATGAATTGAAATTCGAAGAAAAACTGAATTAACATCAAGTGTCATCCACTAGAAGTTTTAAAAAATGTATTTGAACTTGAGTGTATGAATAGAAAGTATTTTATTAACGATGGAAAATTTGAACAAGATATATATATATATATTATATATATATATATATATATATATATATATATATATATATATATATATGTATATATATATATGTATATATATATATATATATATGTATATATATATGTATATATATATGTATATATATATGTATATATATATGTATATATATATGTATATATATATGTATATATATATATATATATATTATATATATATATATATATATATATATATATATATACAGGGTGTTTCAGCGGAAAGATGTTACAAAACTTCTAGAGAGGTAGGGGACAACAAGACGACTCGAAGTATATAGGCAATGCTGGGTCGGAAATGCTTTCTCCAAGGCTCCACGCGCCGACAAAATTTAGGGTGCAAAACTTCAACTGGTCTTAAAAACGGGGAAATTGTCAAAACGCTTTGGGTTTTGGTCAAAATTATTGTTATTTATTTATTATTTCATTAAAACATTTATTATTTCCCATTAAATTGCTGCTAAAACATCACTAGAGGGCGTCTTAGACTTTGAACGCTAGGGAAAAAAATTTCAATATTGTTTTAAGTTTTTTGATGGCTTTCATAAGTTGAAACTTTAACTTGAATTTTGATATCAGATTTTGGTATCCTCCGGGGAAAATTGATAAAAATCGAACATTGTTCAGGGCAATTTAAAGCACAAACGGTGCTAAAAAAACGAGCAAAATGTTGATTTCGGTGCGGTTTGCGCGAAAAGCATTCCGTTACTGACAATTTGTTCAAAATAAATTTTGACTTGGTAGCCATTAATCAAAACCAGAGGGCGCTTTCAGACATTGCAACTTGAAACTCATTTGGATAATTTTGTGGTTGGGTGTAAGCCGAATAATTACTAGCAATTTTTCCTCCTAAATGAGATTCGTGTGTTGCAAAAAAATTTTATAGCAAAAAATTTTAGTAAAAGAGGGTAAAAAACACAAGTACCAAATCACAAGAAGTAAAACACAAGGAAAGACTCAAAATAGGAAGAAAAGCGTTTTACTAACTGCTATGCATAATCATAAAAGAAAAGTAAAGAAAAAGAAGGAAAAAACTGCTGTCAAAGGAGGTGTTCGAACTGACGCCCGCCGCATATGATGCAGGCTTCACATCTTCGCTTCATGGAGCGTCGAACATTCGATAACATTTGGAGTGTTTCGTATTTCCCCGGCTGCTGCACTGATGCGTGCTACAAGTTCTTCGGCGCTGTTTACGGGTGTTGGGAACACCAAGGATTTCATTTGCCCCAGAAGAAATAATCCAGACAGGAATGGTCTGGCGATCGGGGAGGCCAATGCACTTGACCTCCACTTGCCAATCTATCGTTCACCACATGTTGCATCCAAAGTGATTCCGAACAGAAATACTGAAATGTGCGGGGGCTCCATCTTGCTGGAACCACATGGAAGTACGAGTCGCAGCGGTAACGTGCACTGTCTAATAACTCTGGCAAAACTTGTTCCAAGAATACGGTAGCGTGGACCAGTCAGGCGATCAGGCAGAATGTAGGGTCCTATTAGATGATCCCCCAGAATGCCCGCCCATACGTTAACCAGGAAACGATCCTGTGCAGCCCGAGTACGTGTTACATGTGGGTTCGCTGCTGCCCACGAGTGGCTGTTATGGTGTTGAAAATACCCTCTCTCGAAAAAAGACGCCTCATCTGTGAACAACACGGAGGCTGCAAAAAAGGGATTTGCAATCTGTTGCTGCAAGTACCACCGTGAAAAGCGTCTGACGAGGTGCAAAAGTCACATTCTTTAGTGACTGGACGCGCTGGTAGTGAAATGGATGCAGGCACTATCATCGAGAATCCTCCAAACGCTACTGTATGAAATCCCGATTTCATTAGCGATACCCGTGTACTTAAACTGGGGAGTGGTCTCACCATATCTAGTACAAATTTCATTCAATTGGTACGTGTCGTCTGATCTCGATTACGTGCTGCCTTCTGGAATGAACCGTATTCACATAATTGCTGGTGTAGGCGAGCAAACATGGTATGAGCAGGAGTCCGCCTGACAGATGCCTTTCGGCGTACAACCTCTGGAGAGAGCGGCTCGACATTGCAATCTGTGGCCCCGTACGCCAGAATCATATCTACTTTCTCTGCGTTCGTACTCTGCCATCGTACAGCCAGTCTGTGTGCGATGGAAATAAAGCTTTCCTTCCAGGACTCCTTCTTATCGTTTGTCCCCTCTGGCGGCTAATTCACTTCCTCGATGGTGAAATTAGAATTATTCTGCCTTAACACTCTCGCTAAAATTCTCGCCGAGAACCCTGCTTCGCTTTATTCACTGCCACGACACTTGCAATTCCTGGGCTACGTATCAGGCTTTCGATGGTCTTACTGTTAGGAAGGCATGACCACTTTTCTTATGTTATTCCGAGCTGTCTAGGTGTACTCTACCTCGTTGGTGGAAGAGTACACCTAGATAACTCGGAATCACATAGGGAAAGGTCGGTCGGAAATGCCTTTTTATTTGTCTGAAGCACCTCTGGTTTTAAATTTGATTAACAATGTCAAAATTTGTTTTGAACAAAAATTAGTCAGCAAGGGAATGCTTTTCGCGCAAAACCGCACCGAAATCCAACATTTTGCTCGTTTTTTAGCACCGTTTGTGCTTTCTAAGTGCCCTGAACAATGTTCGATTTTTTACATCAATTTTCTCCAGAGGATACCAAATCTGTATCAAAATTCAAGTTAAAGTTTCAACTTATGAAAGCCATCAAAAAAAAAAACTTAAAACAATATTGAAAATTTTTTTCCCTTTAGCGTTCCAAAGTCTAAGGCGCCCTCTAGTGATGTTTTAGCAGCAATATTGCTCAGAATTGTTTTAATGAAATAATAAAAATAATAACAATAATTTTGACCAAAAACCCAAAGCGTTTCGACAATTTCCCCCGTTTTTAAGACCAGTTGAAGTTTTGCACTCCTTAAATTTTGTCGGCGCGTGGAGCCTTAGGAAAGCATTTGACCCAGCATTGCCTATATACTTCGAGTCGTCTTGTTGTCCCCTACCTCTCCTAGAAGTTTGTAACATCTTAGCTGAAACACCCTGTATATATATATATAACTTGTTAGATTCTAGTAATCACATTTCAAAAATATTAATAAATGTTACATTAAGAGTCCTGCTATACATGGAATTAATGATAATTTATCTTCTTAAAATTTTAATAACACTCAATCTTATAATAGTCTTAAGTTAAATTAATAAATGTAGAGATAGTAGATGTAAGACATGTACTATGTTAAATGAAAATCAATATGATTGTGAATCTTAAATTTAACCTTGAAAACATTTAATTGTATTTATCTTTAAATTGTAAAGTATGTCAATATAAATATATTATTGACAGGCCTCCAATACTATTAACTAAAGGATTAATCAGCATAGACATGATGTTAAATTCTTTAATAATTCCAATAATTCTAATAAAATTGAACTTAGGCACTTTCATATGCATGATTTCAAAAATGTTGAACTGTCTATCATTAAAATTATTCCAATTACTAAGCACAGATTATGGTGGGAAAATCACTTTATTATGAGTTTTAATACAATTTATCCATATGGTCTTAATGTTTTGTATTTTGCTAAAAATACTTTGCAAATAATGTTACAGAATAATAATAAAGAATTTTTTATAATGCCAATAAATTAAATCATAATTATAAAAGAAAATCTATAAGTAATAGAACTAAAAGGAAAAATAGAGATAAAAATTCCTTAAATGACAATATTAGAGTTCTTATTGATGATTTTGAAAAAACTTTAATATCAAGAGGTTCCAATACTTCATGTTTGGTCTTAACAAACATGAAATTGTATTGTTATAGCGAAACCTTAAATAATGATCTCCTAAAGGTTTGTCAT